>OX451739.1:1107651099-1108275034 GCA_948472305.1 Vicia faba | reverse complement strand
TATATATATATATATATATATATATATATATATATTAGAATATTTAGGACAAAAATACAAAAATATATACATTTTATTTTTATTAATATTTGATAGTAAAAATACCTTTTTGACAAATATACTTCATTTTTATTTTATTTTGTATATAATAAATAAATATTGTATATATTAATAATTAATACATTTTACTTAATAGAATTAGGGTTTTGCCCTAAACATAAAAAATCCAAAAATTAATACCTTTTTATTTCGTTTATTTGACATATAAAAAACCTTTTTTTCATACACATAAAAACATTTTTTTTGCATCTTGCATATTTATTTTATTTCCATTTAATTTGTGCAATCAATTATCTTGTAAATAATTCCAAATTGATGTAATAGCTAGGTTTAAATTCCTTGTCAAATACCCCCCATTTGAACATTTGTACCCCCCTTCCCATATTGTGTTGTAATAGCTTAGGAACTTTAATTTTCGCACTTTATAGTTTTCTAAATATACCATGTTAGAATTAGGGTTTGTATGCAAATAAAAAGAACAAAATTGTTTTACCTAATTTCAAGATAATCAAGCATGAAAATGGACAACACTAATCACACTTGCACCCCTAGGGTATTCCACTTGTTGCCTTCCATAAATGGGCCATATTGCATGTTAGGTCTCTTTGGGCAAAAAAAAAAACAATCAAATGATCATAGTCCCTCGATGACGCTTTCGAAAGTTGCCTAAAAATGATCAAGTCCCTTAAAGGAAAATTGCCCAAAGATACTTGGCACCATTGCAATTATGGTCTAAACGATGACCCGCGCTCGTCCCTTTCACATCCTAACACAAGATTGTCCACCAAATACAATGGTGGAACAAAATTGTTAAAAGGGTTAAAACATAGCAAAAATCTTTGAGAACTTTAGGGTAGATAGCTCTTAAGTACTTGTCAACTTGCAAAACAAAAACACTTGCCTATTTTTCAAACCACACTTCACAAACACTTTAAAAACAAACTTTCAAAAACCTTGAAACATCTTTTTAAAAAGACAAACACCTTTTGTAAAACATTCGAGTAAAGAATTGTTACAAGGGTAGCCTAGACAAGGCATATTTTTCAAAACATTTTCAAAACCACACACAAAGCACCATTTCAAACAATTGAAAACCAAGGCAAGTTGATCTAAGCAAGTACCTAAGAGCCCATGGATAACCATGGATAGAAAGGGTGCTAATACCTTCCCTTTCTATAATATACTCCCCGAACCCAAGAAAATATCTCAAAGGTTTTTGCTGTGCTTTTTAACCTTTCCTTAGGATAAAATAAAAAGTCGGTGGCGACTCTTGCTCAACCGAAACATTTGCGGAAAAAAACACAAAACCATAGTCAGTTCTGCCACCGTACCACATATGGGCTGAGGCTTCTGATTGAGAGTTTGAAGTGTTTGGTCTAATCAGTGAAATAAAGGACATATGGACATTGCTTGTTTAACTGTGCGATGTTTTTTTGGTTATTCGGAACGCCAGACGTTTATTGATTATTTATAATTTCTAAGTTAAAATTATTGGATAATTTCCAATTATTATAATTCAAGAAATTAAAGTAATTAAATAAATGAATGCAGAAGAATTAAAGAAATATCTGACAAAGAAGGATTTTTATTCATCTTTAATTGTTTGTTACAATTATTATTTGAACACTGTAAATTTATTTACAGATGTTTACATTAATATTTTTACAATGATTAAAGGTAATTTAAAACTATATCCTAAATCTCCTAAATCTTCATCTTCTACTACTGCTCCCCATTGCTCAACTGATTTTTTATCTGCAAAAAAAAAAAAAAAAAAAGAAAGAAGTCAGTGCAGATAAATTAAAGGCGTTTTCAGACAGTTAATTGAAACTCATCATTAAAAGTTTTGGCCGGAATCAGTTTGTTCGACCTCTCTGCAAATCGCAAGAAGATGTTTCTTCTTGGTTCACAAAGAGGGAGATTAAATGTTTTACAAGCATATGAATTATTTTGCAAAATACACAAAGCTGCATAATTTCAAATTGCAAAGTGTCAACAAAAATGTCAACCAAAATGCATAAAATCAAACGAGGCAAACTGAACAGCCAAGTGAAAAATTTAAACAAGCTGCACATGGACAAATGAATATGCCAAACAATTACAAAGTCCAAAATGTCAACTAAACTGAATTGCACTATCAAACAAAGTAAACCAAATTGTCAAAAGTGCAAAGCTGTCAAAGCTATCAAAAAAGCTGTCAACAAGTACACAAGAGATATGCAGAAAATCTGGAAAGATGCCGAGGAAAGCAAAAGATGCAAGCAAGCTTGTGAAAAGTACACATTTTATCATCATTTTCTGGCCAAAGCTTTTTCAGAGATAGCTATTCTAAAGCATTATAATATGCTTTAAGAGAGAGAGAAAAGAGAGTAAAAAGGAGCAGGCTTACAGTTTCTTGGAGCAGGCTTAAGAGATATAAAACAAACATATCAGAACTGTTAAAAAGAGGGGGAGGCAGAACAACACACCAGAAAAATACCACATAGAGGAGATATACCACAAGCCTCAAACTACCAGCCTGTAACTAAAAAAAAACAAGCTCTCAAAACCTGCTAAGCTTCAACCTGCATAACCAGCTTGGAAGCCTCACAAAACCATACAAACATACCAGCCTGTATCAGTAAACAAAACTGCATATACCCCAAACCTGTGTTCAAAGCTCTCAAACCTGCATAACCAGCTTTGAAGCCTCACAAAACCATACAAACATACAAGCCTTGAAGAAGCCTAACACATCCTGCGTGTTCCAAAACAACAAAGCCTTGAAACTTACAAAACAGAAAAGCCAAAACACAAGCCTAAAGCCAGTAAACCTGTTTCAAGCCAATAAACATATAGCCTGTCAAACATAACTCAAACATACAACCTGTTTCAAACCACAGGCCAGCCTCAAACACTTCAAGCAAGCATAACTAAGCTTGCCTGTGCCAACAAAACCATGTCAACCTGCTAAAACCACCAAGCCAATCCAAATAACAAAACATACAGAATCCCAAAGCCCTCAGAACAACTTCATCATAGGGCCAATATCATCAAGTTATCAGAACAGCAATAAGAAAACATTCTCATTGAAAAAGCCAACACAACATTCAAGAGAGGAAAAGCTACTCAGAAGCAAAAAAAAAGGCAAACAACTCTCAGTTTCAATTTCATCATCATTGAGCAAACAAATCCCAAACTCTCAGAACTAAGTTCATCATCGAGTAAAAAAGCCAGAAGGTAAACATCCAGGGGCAAGCAAATAGAAGAGGAAAAGAAGCAACTATTACAGGATTTTCAGATTATAGCTATCATCATAAAACCATTCAAAGAGGCAAGCAAGATACAAAAATACCAGGAAGCAAGATCCTCGTCATCATACTCCCTCCGCCTGGCCGCCTGAGACACGCCTCCAACCCATTCCTCCGTCTCCTCTCCAAAGGTTAATTTCTTCTTCCCTTTTCTTTCACACCTCACACAAACAAAGATAGCATATAAAAATCAATAGCGTGTAAGAGGTAAAACATGCAAGAGATAAATCCTTGAAAACCTAAAAACGCATAAAAAAGAAATCAAACCTTTTTGTGTCGCCGCCTTGCTTGACCATGGAGGGAGGAGGAGTTGGAGGTGGCGCCTAGTGGCCATGAGTGGAGGTTTGTTCAGAAAACTTGGTTAAGAAAGACGAAGAAGACGATGAAGGGAACGGCGCCGCTCTAGCCTCTGTAAACCTAACTTTGAAGCCAACAAAAGCAAACTCTAACAAATTCAATTGTAACGCGTCTTGGGCTGTCGCCCCATCCAAACGCCTAAGCCCAACTGAAACTGGCGTGTACCCCCCCCCCCCCCCTATTGACCTCTTTCACACACATTTTTGGGCCCAGCATGATACTCTAAGGCCCATTTAATCTTTTATCCATTTTTTTATTTATTTCAAACTAATACTATTTTCTCTATCACTTTATTTTTTATAAATAACTTATACTAATATTTTTGTTAAATAAAAATGATACATTAATTTCTTTTTTTGTAAAATGTTTATTAATACTTTTTTATCACATTTAAGAGTATATAAAAATAGGATTTTTTATAAATTAAATAATTTTATTTTTAGAATTTTTGTTTAATAAACCTTTGTATACAAACTAAAATACATATATATTAATTTTCTTTAACTTAAAACATTTTTCTTTCCTTTTCTTTAAAACCCTTTTGTATATAAAACATTAACAAATACATAAACAATAGATTTTTTAAGTTAAAATTTTCTTTTCATTAAAACTTTTGTTTATGCATAATTAACAAAAATAATAAAATACTTAATTTTGCATTAAGTTAACATTTTGCATCACTTGTAAATAATCACATACACTTTAACAAGTACTTTTTTACATTACTTTTGATACATTGCTTTTATTCTTATACATTGATACATTTTACATTGAGAATGCGATTCGATTTGGTTGTAAATATTATTTGAACACTAATATCCTGATAAAGACTCATCCCCATTTGTAAATATTTGTACCCCCATCCCCGGATACTTATTTGTAATAGCTTAGACTTTAAATTTCCGCAATTTATCGCTTTCTATATACTGTATAGTAATTAGGGTTTGTATGCGAAGATTCAAAATAAACCGCTAGACCACCTAAACACAAAGATAAATGCATGACAATCAATACACAATTCACACTTGCACCTCTAGGGTAATCCCGCTTGTTGCCTTCCAAAATGGGCCATGTTTGCACGTTGAGTTTCTTTGGCAAAACAAAAACAAATCAAATGATCATAGTCCCTCGATGACGCTTTCGAAGTTGCCTAAACAAAAATGATCATAGTCCCTTAAAAGCAAATTGCCAAAGACACTTGACACTATTGCTTTCATGGTCTAAACGATGACTCGCGCCCGTCCCGTTAACATCCTAACACAAGGTTGTTCACCAAATGCAATGGTGAAACAACACTGTTAAAAGGGTTAAAACATGAGAAAGATCTTTGAGTACAATAGGGTAGACAACTCTTAGTTACTTGATCAAAACTTGCAAAAAACACTTGCCTACTTTCAAAACACACTCCACAACACAACTTTCAAAACAACTTTCAAAAACATTGAAACATCTTTTCAAAAAGACAAACACCTTTTGTAAAACATTCGAGTAAAGAATTGTTACAAGGGTTTCCTAGACAAGGCATCTTTTTCAAAACATTTTCAAAACCACATACACAAAGCACCATTTCAAACAATTGAAAATTCAAGGCAAGTGATCTAAAACAAGTAACTAAGAGCCCATGGATAACCATGGATGGAAAGGGTGCTAGCACCTTCCCTTTTCATAATCTACCCCCCGAACCCACGAAAACATCTCAAAGGTTTTTCCTGTGCTTTTTAACCTTTCCTTTAGGATAAAATAAAAAGTCGGTGGCGACTCTTGCTAAACCGAACAAGTGCGAAAACAAACGCAAAACCTCAAGTCAGTTCTTCCACCGTATCACAGAACTGGAGACTCTGCTGGGGAATGATTTAAAAGTGGGGTTACCTTAGGGTTTAGATCACCTTTACATACTTGCTTTGATTGCTTTGATTGCTTTACTTTTTGGGTCCTTGTTTGGGTTTGTTGTAAATCCTACACCCGGATTTGGGGGCACCTTTTTAGGTAAATAGAAATAAAACTGTGAGGGAACTGTGCGGGGTATACCGACATGGTTGAAGCAGTAAGCTATATTAGTGTGACATATTTGTGAGTATCGGTAACCCTTGAGTTCAATCAAGGAGAGTACGGGGCCGCTGAGTGATGTCATGAAGCACTAACGAACTCTTAGAACCTTACTTGACCATCTTAGCCTTTTTAGGGGTAGTGAGATGACCGACTTTGGTGCAGTCTGAAGTTGGTAGATACTCGATACTACACTCATTGAGGGTTGTTTTCTTGGAATATTTTGGTCGCCAATTAAGTGGCTAAACCAAAACAATGAACACAGAAAATAATCCAATGATATTGAGCTCCTTAGAACCCAGTTTCTATTTTAGGACATGATGAGCCAACTAACTTCAAGAGGGTACTTACCTACAAACCCCATGCAAGCCTAAACCTAAGGACTTGTTTGCTTTGTGTGAATATGATTGCCTGTATATACACTTACTTGCTTTTGCATACATGTACATAACATCATAACATCATACCATAGCATTTTCAGTAACCATTTCAAGGATCTCGAAGGTCTTTTGATGCAGGGTCATGTTGAACCAGACATCTACCCAAGGGGAAAGAGGTTTCTCCTCTAAACAAATTCCATCAAAGATCAAGTGCAACAACTTGAATCAGGGGCTATGACCCACTTGACATGGTGAGCTTGATTCTCGTGGAAAGACATCCACAGGTGCAAAGTTCTCCAATCAAAGATCAAAGTTCAACCTCTAACGTTCTCTTGTGTTTACCCCAAGAGATCCTTGAAAACATGCATTCACATATCATGCATTGCATCATGACAGCTTTTCCTTTTCAGGTTTCCTTATTCTCCTACTGTTTATTTCAGTAAGAGATGGCTCTAGAGAGGACTGTCAAGGATATCCAGGATCAAAATGCTCAACTTCAGGAAATGTTCTTGAACCTGTCCCAGGGGAAAGAAGAAGTGAAAGCTCTCCTCACAAGGGGCATCGTCCAGGGGAATTCAAGCAATGCCAGGAGTGATCAGTTGGAGGAACTGCAGTTCGAGCTGGCAACAATGAGGATCCAGATGATGGGACAATTGGTGGGCCAGATGGCTCTCATCCAGGACTTGGCTCAAAGACAAGAGGAGTTCAGGGTTCTCGTCAACCAACTGCTTCGAGACAACCAAGCGGGGCAAACCTCTGAGGTTGAAGAGCAAGTCATCATTCAACCCCCTTTGAGACAAGAAGATAAAGGAAAGGCTCCTCTACTTGCTTCAGGGTCACAAGCTCATCAACAACCTCGTCAACGTCAATGGGGTAATCGGCGTAAGCAAAATACGTCGGGAAGACAGTTCACTGAGACTGACATACCGTCATCTCTAATACTGGAGCGCTTGTTGGAGGTCAATCTGACTGCTTTGATGGATCCTATTCGGAAGCCCAATACCTCCGCTCCTAGCTATCATCCCGACGCATTTTGTGTATACCACTCCTATAGTCCAGGACATGACACCGACGACTGTTGGGCCTTGAAAAACAAGATTCAAGATCTGATTGACATTGGAGTGTTGAGATTCATGCCAGATGGCGAGATGAAAATCTTCCATTAAGGGTTTCTCCACCTGAAATGACAAAGCTCAAACTGAGAGACTTTTGTTCCATTCGAATTTTCAAGTTGTAATTTCTTTTGTTATTCAAACAACTTATCTATTAATGTCAAACTTTGTTTCATTAATGCATTGCATATGTTTGTCTTGAATTCATCCATTCGTTTTCACTACTCTTATGCTTTCTTTATGATATTTAACTCTTGATAAAAAGCTGCAAGCCTTTAGAGGGAGGATGATGAAACAATACCATAATCTCATGCAGTATGCTTTTGAACAGACCTTGCTGGTGATGTACATGCATTTCTTTCAATTCCCAGACACTGGAGTTATAAGGAAGATAATCCCTAGTCAACCCCTTCGAGCCAAAGAAGTAGGAGTTTTCTGTTCTAAACAAATTAAAACCTTTGATTTAAACCCGGGGCAGGGTAGTCTCTCGGTTAATTCAAAAAAAAAGAAGATGCGCATTGAAGTCGCAAACTCTCAATTCGTAATACAACGAACGACATCAAAAAAGAGAAAAGAATTCCTCTGGAATCAAAAGACAGTGATGGTTCCTTATCTCATAGGCAGTCAACTTCTCAAAAGAGAAAAGCCCACTAAGCCAAAACCTATAAAGGAGGCTTAAGAAAGCTGGGGCATCCCGCTGACTGTGATCTCGAAAACAGGAACAGTCAGGCAAAAGTTAGGGATAACAAATCAAGAAAGATGTCATTACAAATCCTCAACAACATGAAAATGTTGAAAAAGAAAAAGGAGATAATGACTGCCTTCCCAATAAATTCAATTGGTGAACCATCACCCAAAAGTCGTTCCAAACTTGAATAGAGTTCGACGCACAATTAACTGAGTTTAGGGTTGAAGAACATCACGAAGAGTGGGTGGGTACAAATATACTTTGAGCCTTTATCCTTTGTTTCTTAAACCGTGAACCAAGCCACGTTACAACCCTGCAAAAGTCCTAATTGAAGCATGGGTTAGTTCGAAAGCATACTGTTACAAAAGGTATCCTGACTCCTGTAAGGCTTTGCCCTAAATCTTGTGTTGAATTTGTCTTATAAAACGTTTTCTACTAAAAAACGCATTTTTCAAAACTTCGAGACAAGCATAAACTTTGCATCATTTGAATATCGTTGTTTGCACATGGTTATTTGTTTCACAGCGAAGAAATTCCTACAGTGAATGTTCGGAGGAACGAAAACTCTCTCAGTGAGTAAAATCACTTCAAGAAGGATGACACTTCCATTGACAAATCTCCTATCAACAAGGGGGCATGACATGTCACTATCCAATTAACCTGGGGCAGTCCAGTCAAGATTTCAACAAAATCTTTCAAAGCTCAATTAACCTGGGGCAGTCCAGTCAAGATTTCAACAAAATCTTTCAAAGCTCAATTAACCTGGGGAAGTCTAGTCAAGGTTTCAACAGATCTTTCAAAGTTCAGTTAACCTGGGGCAGTCCAGTCAAGATTTCAACAAATCTTTCAAAGTTCAATTAACCTGGGGCAGTCCAGTCAAGATTTCAACAAATCTCTCAAAAGTTCAGTGAACTTGGGGCAAGTCTCCTTCATCATCACTTGGGGCATTCGAATGTCAAAAGTGTTCAACAATTCCTTCATCACCTATTGGAAGATACAGTTTCAGATACGCTCCAGACACGGTAGCCATTCTGTCACTCATTCAGATCCCAGTTACAGTTTCATATACACTCCAGACATGGAAGTCATTCTGCTACTCATACAGATCTCAACTCCAAGATACAGTTTCAGATACGCTCCAGACACGGTAGCCATTCTGTCACTCATTCGGATCCCAGTTATAGTTTCAGATACACTCCAGACACGGAAGTCATTCTGCTACTCATACAGATCTCAACTCCAAGATACAGTTTCAGATACGCTCCAGACACGGTAGCCATTATGTCACTCATTCAGATCCCAGTTACAGTATCAGACTACTGCGAAGCCTGATTACGACCAGATAGTGGTGTCTCCTAAGAGCAAGCTATGAAGCCCGGATTCGACCGGATAATAGTTTTATCCCCAACAAGTTATTGTGAAGCCTGGATTACAACCAGATAGCAATACAAGTTTTTGTGAAGCCTGGATTAAGACCAGATAGCAGCCAAGAATACTACGAAGCCTGGAGTCGACCAGATAGTGGTATATCTTTAACACAAGCCGTGAAACCCGGATTCGACCGGATAGTAACTCAACAAGTTATTGTGAAACCTGGATTACGACCAGATAGCAATACAAGTTCCTGTGAAAGCCTGGAGATCGACCAGATAGCAGTTAACCGTTAACAGAATGAAGACTCTCATCCTTAAAACCTCAGAAGATTGGTATACTCCCAATTTTTGACCCCCAACAGAATGAAGATTCTCATTCTCAAAGTGGCGTATAACCCAAGTTCCAGATTAATACCTGTAACAAGCCAGGAAAACTATCTGCGGACGACTGATTGTAGATTAATACCTGAAACCAGCCAGGAAAACTATCTACATGAAGAGATTGAAGATTAATACCTGTAACAAGCCAGGAAAACTATCTTTCTTTCTCAGTTCAGAGATTAATACCTGAAACCAGCCAGGACAACTATCTCCCCGACCAACCTTTTCAAGATCCCAGATCAATACCTGCAGCAATCAAAAGATTCTTGCAATCCCCAGCGGATCTAAAACTTCTAACTATAAATCCACAAGCAAAATGAAGACTCTCATTCTCAGTTCCTCACAGGATATTCAGATATTCCCCAGTGAAGATCTCCTCAAGACAGGAATCCCCAGTAGATTGGTATACAGCCCAAGCTCCTGATTCCCCAACGGTGGTCCCATGACTTCTCATTTTCAACGATCAAAAGATTCTTGCAATCCCCTACAGCAGTCAAGGATTCACTTTCCCCGGCAGCAGTCAAGACTCTTTTATCTCCGGCTATCCAGGAGTCATCTATCCTCAGCAAGAACAGCTCATCCGCTTACATGCACATTCATTACATTCATATCATAAACATTGATGAAGTACAATTCATTACATCATGACATTGCATACAACTAACTCTTTACCTTTTCAGGAAAGATCAATCAATAGACAAAGATCATCATCTTCCGAGATTCCTTCTAGAAATAGTTCAGATGTGACCCAGACATGACGACATTCTAATACTTATTCCAGATTCCTTCCAGAGACGGTTCAGATGTGACCCAGACATGGCGACATTCTGATACTTATTCCAGATTCTTCAACTTCTGAAAACAGTTTACGAATTCTCCAAACACGGATGTTAATCTATCGCTTGTTCAGACTCAACTTTTGAAAACAGTTTACGGACGCTTCCCAACATGGATGCTGCTCTATTGCTTATTCAACTTCAAGACTTTTGAAAACAGTTTATGGGTTCTCCAGACATGGATGTTAACCTATCGCTTGTTCAGATTCTTCAACTTCTGAAAACAGTTTACGGATTCTCCAAACACTGATGTTAATCTATCGCTTGTTCAGACTCAACTTTTGAAAACAGTTTACGGACGCTTCCCAACATGGATGCTTCTCTATTGCTTATTCAACTTCAAGACTTCTGAAAACAGTTTACGGGTTCTCCAGACACGAATGTTAACCTATCGCTTGTTCAGATTCTTCAACTTCTGAAAACAGTTTACGGATTCTCCAAACACGGATGTTAATCTATCGCTTGTTCAGACTCAACTTTTGAAAACAGTTTACGGGCGCTTCCCAACATGGATGCTGCTCTATTGCTTATTCAACTTCAAGACTTCTGAAAATAGTTTACGGTTTCTCCAGGAACGGATGTTAACCTATCGCTTGTTCAGATTCTTCAAACTTCTAAAAACAGTTTACGGATTCTCCAAACACGGATGTTAATCTATCGCTTGTTCAGACTCAACTTTTGAAAACAGTTTATGGACGCTTCCCAACATGGATGCTGATCTATTGCTTATTCATCTTCAAGACCTCTGAAAACAGCTTACGGGTTCTCCAGACACGGATGTTAACCTATCTCTTGTTCAGATCCAAGATCTCTGAAAACAGTTTACAGATTCTCCAAACACGGATGTCAATCCATTGCTTATTCAAGATCCCTAGTTCATAGATGTTCCAAAACATGGATACCTTTCTGATACTCACCCATTCAGCAACGACATACAGTTCAACAAACATTTCCAGATGGCATCTCTAAGCCCATACTCCTACCAGCAATTTCCAGATGGCATCTCTAAGCCCATCCCCCTGTCACATCTCCAGATGGCGTCTTTAAGCCCATCACCAAATGGCATCTTTAAGACCATTCCCTCAAACTACGCTTTGACGAGTGCAAATTTTTTGGGCACTCTAGTGTCCAATCTCCTTTTACCTTCGAGTCGCGAAAGGCAAACCTTCCAATCTAACTCTTTAGGTTCAGGAAGATTGAACAGGGGCAACTGTTGTACCCCAAAATTTTCCCTCTCTTTTTACAAGAAATCACAGCTTCGGGCTTTTCCTGATTTTTCAGATTGGCTTAAGAATCAGTCAAACAGACTTTTCTCGTCAGTCAGACAAAATTAGGGTTTCCATTGATTTAGAATCAGTTCAAGCAGATTGTTATGGTTTGGTTGAGTTTGGCTCAGGGTTTGATCAGGCGGACGTTTCTTTGACAATAAATCAAGAATTAGGGTTTGCACGCGCATTTTCAGAAGAATTTGAATCCAGTGTTTTAATTGGTTGTTATACTGCTTTGACGTTTGCTCAAGATTTCTGTTTGTTTCTCAAGGTCTAAACATCTGGGATATGGGCTGAGGCTTCTGATTGATAGTTTGAAGTGTTTGGTCTAATCAGTGAAATAAAGGAAATATGGACGTTGCTTGTTTAAGTGTGCGATGTTTTTTTGGTTATTCGGAATGCCGAACGTTTATTGATTATTTATAATTTCTAAGTTAAAATTATTGGATAATTTCCAATTATTATAATTCAAGAAATTAAAGTAATTAAATAAATGAATGCAGAAGAATTAAAGAAATATCTGACAAAGAAGGATTTTTATTCATCTTTAATTGTTTGTTACAATTATTATTTGAACACTGTAAATTTATTTACAGATGTTTACATTAATACTGTTACAATGATTAAAGGTAATTTAAAACTATATCCTAAATCTCCTAAATCTTCATCTTCTACTTCTGCTCCCTATTGCTCAACTGATTTTTTATCTGCAAAAACAAAAACAAAAAAAAAGAAGTCAGTGCAGATAAATTAAAGGCGTTTTCAGACAGTTAATTGAAACTCATCATTAAAAGTTTTGGCCGGAATCAGTTTGTTCGACCTCTCTGCAAATCGCAAGAAGATGTATCTTCTTGGTTCATAAAGAGGGAAATTAAATGTTTTACAAGCATATGAATTATTTTTCAAAATACACAAAGCTGCATAATTTCAAATTGCAAAGTGTCAACAAAAATGTCAACCAAAATGCATAAAATCAAACGAGGCAAACTGAACAGCCAAGTGAAAAATTCAAACAAGCTGCACATGGACAAATGAATATGCCAAACAATTACAAAGTCCAAAATGTCAACTAAACTGAATTGCACTATCAAACAAAGTAAACCAAATTGTCAAAAGTGCAAAGCTGTCAAAGCTATCAAAAAAGCTGTCAACAAGTACACAAGAGATATGCAGAAAATCTGGAAAGATGCAGAGGAAAGCAAAAGATGCAAGCAAGCTTGTGAAAAGTACATATTTTATCATCATTTTCTGGCCAAAGCTTTTTCAGAGACAGCTATTCTAAAGCATTATAATATGCTTTAAGAGAGAGAGAAAAGAGAGTAAAAAGGAGCAGGCTTACAGTTTCTTGGAGCAGGCTTAAGAGATATAAAACAAACATATCAGAACTGTTAAAAAGAGGGGGAGGCAGAACAACACACCAGAAAAATACCACATAGAGGAGATATACCACAAGCCTCAAACTACCAGCCTGTAACTAAAAAAAACAAGCTCTCAAAACCTGCTAAGCTTCAACCTGCATAACCAGCTTGGAAGCCTCACAAAACCATACAAACATACCAGCCTGTATCAGTAAAAGAAACTGCATATACCCCAAACCTGTGTTCAAAGCTCTCAAACCTGCATAACCAGCTTTGAAGCCTCACAAAACCATACAAACATACAAGCCTTGAAGAAGCCTAACACATCCTGCGTGTTCCAAAACAACAAAGCCTTGAAACTTACAAAACAGAAAAGCCAAAACACAAGCCTAAAGCCAGTAAACCTGTTTCAAGCCAATAAACATATAGCCTGTCAAACATAACTCAAACATACAACCTGTTTCAAACCACAGGCCAGCCTCAAACACTTCAAGCAAGCATAACTAAGCTTGCCTGTGCCAACAAAACCATGTCAACCTGCTAAAACCACCAAGCCAATCCAAATAACAAAACATACAGAATCCCAAAGCCCTCAGAACAACTTCATCATAGGGCCAATATCATCAAGTTATCAGAACAGCAATAAGAAAACATTCTCATTGAAAAAGCCAACACAACATTCAAGAGAGGAAAAGCTACTCAGAAGCAAAAAAAAGGCAAACAACTCTCAGTTTCAATTTCATCATCATTGAGCAAACAAATCCCAAACTCTCAGAACTAAGTTCATCATCGAGTAAAAAAGCCAGAAGGTAAACATCCAGGGGCAAGCAAATAGAAGAGGAAAAGAAGCAACTATTACAGGATTTTCAGATTATAGCTATCATCATAAAACCATTCAAAGAGGCAAGCAAGATACAAAAATACCAGGAAGCAAGATCCTCGTCATCATACTCCCTCCGCCTGGCCGCCTGAGACACGCCTCCAACCCATTCCTCTGTCTCCTCTCCAAAGGTTAATTTCTTCTTCCCTTTTCTTTCACACCTCACACAAACAAAGATAGCATATAAAAATCAATAGCGTGTAAGAGGTAAAACATGCAAGAGATAAATCCTTGAAAACCTAAAAACGCATAAAACAGAAATCAAACCTTTTTGTGTCTCCGCCTTGCTTGACCATGGAGGGAGGAGGAGTTGGAGGTGGCGCCTAGTGGCCATGAGCGGAGGTTTGTTCAGAAAACTTGGTTAAGAAAGACGAAGAAGACGATGAAGGGAACGGCGCCGCTCTAGCCTCTGTAAACCTAACTCTGAAGCCAACAAATGCAAACCCTAACAAATTCAATTGTAACGCGTCCCCATCCAAACGCCTAAGCCCAACTGAAACTGGCGTGTACCCCCCCCCCCCCCCCTATTGACCTCTTTCACACACATTTTTGGGCCCAGCATGATACTCTAAGGCCCATTTAATCTTTTATCCATTTTTTTATTTATTTCAAACTAATACTATTTTCTCTATCACTTTATTTTTTATAAATAACTTATACTAATATTTTTGTTAAATAAAAATGATACATTAATTTCTTTTTTTGTAAAATGTTTAGTAATACTTTTTTATCACATTTAAGAGTATATAAAAATATGATTTTTTCTAAATTAAATAATTTTCTTTTTAGAATTTTTGTTTAATAAACCTTTGTATACAAACTAAAATACATAAACATTAATTTTCTTTAACTTAAAACATTTTTCTTTCCTTTTCTTTAAAACCCTTTTGTATATAAAACATTAACAAATACATAAACAATAGATTTTTTAAGTTAAAATTTTCTTTTCATTAAAACTTTTGTTTATGCATAATTAACAAAAATAATAAAATACTTAATTTTGCATTAAGTTAACATTTTGCATCACTTGTAAATAATCACATACACTTTAACAAGTACTTTTTTACATTACTTTTGATACATTACTTTTATTCTTATACATTGATACATTTTACATTGAGAATGCGATTCGATTTGGATGTAAATATTATTTGGACACTACTATCCTGATAAAGACTCATCCCCATTTGTAAATATTTGTACCCCCATCCCCGGATACTTATTTGTAATAGCTTAGACTTTAAATTTCCGCAATTTATCGCTTTCTATATACTGTATAGTAATTAGGGTTTGTATGCAAAGATTCAAAATCAACCGCTAGATGACCTAAACACAAAGATAAATGCATGACAATCAATATACAATTCACACTTGCGCCCCTAGGGTAATCCCGCTTGTTGCCTTCCAAAATGGGCCATGTTTGCACGTTGAGTTTCTTTGGCAAAACAAAAACAAATCAAATGATCATAGTCCCTCGATGACGCTTTCGAAGTTGCCTAAACAAAAATAATCATAGTCCCTTAAAAGCAAATTGCCAAAGACACTTGACACTATTGCTTTCATGGTCTAAACGATGACCCACGCCCGTCCCGTTAACATCCTAACACAAGGTTGTTCACCAAATGCAATGGTGAAACAACACTGTTAAAGGGGTTAAAACATGAGAAAGATCTTTGAGTACAATAGGGTAGACAACTTAGTTACTTGATCAAGAATTGCAAAAAACACTTGCCTACTTTCAAAACACACTCCACAACACAACTTTCAAAACAACTTTCAAAAACATTGAAACATCTTTTCAAAAAGACAAACACCTTTTGTAAAACATTCGAGTAAAGAATTGTTACAAGGGTTGCCTAGACAAGGCATCTTTTTCAAAACATTTTCAAAACCACATACACAAAGCACCATTTCAAACAATTGAAAATTCAAGGCAAGTGATCTAAAACAAGTAACTAAGAGCCCATGGATAACCATGGATGGAAAGGGTGCTAGCACCCTCCCTTTTCATAATCTACCCCCCGAACCCACGAAAACATCTCAAAGGTTTTTCCTGTGCTTTTTAACCTTTCCTTTAGGATAAAATAATAAGTTGGTGGCGACTCTTGCTAAACCGAACAAGTGCGAAAACAAACGCAAAACCTCAAGTCAGTTCTCCCACCGTACCACAATGACCCTTACACATTCAGATATTCATTGGTGTTCTCGATCAAAAGAGAATGTTATTATCATTGACCGTTATGGGGAATTCCCTAATGTCCGTCTACTAGGCATTAGGGGGGGCATCACCTACAACCTTTGCTTGGCTCTGAGACAATTTGGGTATGCCCGAAGGGATGGCCCACATGACATGCTGATTCCAGACTTGGTTTTTGACTTCGACAACGACGATCAAGGACTTCGACAAAGGTTTATCCGAGCTTGGAGGATGCCCAACAAGGTTGACAGTAAGACCTTGGGACACAAGAATTACATCCCCCTTGAGCCTTACCTCAAGTGGGTACGAACCCGCGCCTAAAGTCTTATGATGCCTTACCCCTACCTTCTACCTGTGATTATAGAGTCTGTTATGGAAGGAGAGGTTCCATACACCCTCCTACATCCTGACATGCCAACATCACTAGAAGGTCTGCAAAGGAGTTGGATACAGATCAAGGGAGAGCGTGATACTTTCGAAGCCCAATTCTACGCAAGCGAGAAGAAGGTTTTGGAACTTACTCATCAACTTCACGAAGAGCAGACTCTCAACACCTACATTGCACCAAAGAGGATGCGCAACGTCTTTTTACCTTAGAATTTTTGTATTATTTTTCCCATGGGGCATTGATGTACTAACAAATTCTATCTTATTAATATGACGTGTGTTCTTTTTTGGTTTAAAACAAATTTGAATTTTTGAATCCTTGAATGCATTACATGAATACATATCATTCATCATATGCATAAACAGGTCTTCACACCAGGTCTTCTTATCTTCCTATTGTTTATTTCAGTAGAAATGGCTCTAGAGTAGACTATCAAGGACATCCAGGTTCAAAACACTCAATTTCAAGGGATGTTCTTGAACCTATCCAAGGGGCAGGAAGAAGTGAACTATCTCCTCACTAGGGGCATGATCATGGGGAATCCTGAGGGCAACAAAGATGATCAGTTGGAGCTGCTACAAACTGAGATAGCCATTATAAAAATCCAGATGATGGGATAACTGGTGGGCCAGATGGCTCTCATCCAAAACTTGGCACGAGGACAAGAGGAGATGAGAGTCCTCATCAACAAGCTTTATCAAGATGAATGTAACCAAATGGGTTATATAACTAAGGTTGAGGATCAAGTCATCATTCAGCCTCCCTTGAGACAAGAAGCCGAGAGAAAACCTCCCCAGTTTGCTTCAGGGTCACAAGCCCAACAACAACCTCGCTTACGTCAACAGGGTAATCAGTGTAGGCAGAATACATCTGAAAAACGCTTCACTGAGATTAATGTATCATTATCTAAAGTGCTGCAACGCTTGTTGGAAGTCAAGCTGATTGTATTAAAGGACCCCCTCGGAATCCCAACACAGCCTCTCCAAAGTACAATCCAAATGCAAGATGTGTATATCATTCCAACAGTCCTGGACATGACACCAACAGCTGTTGGATATTGAGAAACAAAATTCAAGATCTGATTAAAGAAACAACGCTGGAATTCACACAAGATGGCCAGATTAAAATCTTCCGCTGAGAGCTCTCCACCTAAAATGACAAGTTCGAACAAAGAGTTTTCTGTTCATTTTGAATTTCCAATTGTAATTTCTTTTGTTATTCAAACAATTATCTATTAATGTCAAACTTTGTTTCATTAATGCATTGCATATGTTTTTCTTGAATTCATCTTTTCGTTTTCACTATATTTAAACTATGTTTTTTATTCTTCTTATGACATCTAACTCTTGCTAAAAGTACAAACCTTTAGAGGGAGGATGACGAAAACAATGCCTTAATCTCATACAGTATGCTTTTGGACAGACCTTGCTGACGATGTACAAGCATTTTTTTCAAATCCTAAACACCGGAGTTATAAGGAAGATAATTCATAGTAAACCCCTTCGATCCAAAGAAGTAGAAGTTTTCTGTTTTAGCACAAATTGAAACCTTTAATCAAAACCTAGGGCAGGGTAGTCTCAGTTAATTCAAATACGCGTTAGTCGCAAACTCTCATCTCGTAATACAATGAATAACATCAAAAACATACCTCGGGAATCAAAAGACAATGATGGTTCCCAATCGCATAGGCAGTCATTAGCTCTCAAGAGAAAAGCCCACTAAGTCAAAACCTAGGAAGGAGACTTAAAGGAAAAATTGGGGCATCCCGCTGACTGTAATCTCAAAACAAGAACAGTCAGGCAAAAATTAGGGATAATAAATCAAAATAAAGAGGTCACTATAAATCCTTAACAAAAATAATGTTGTAAAAAATGACTGCCTTCCAATAAATTTAACTTGTTTGAACCATCACCAAAATGTCGTTCCAGACTCATTTGGAGTTCGAACGCACAATTAACTGAGTTTAGGATTGAAGAACATCACGAAGAGCGGGTGGGTACAAATATACTTTGAGCCTTTATCCTGTGTTTCTTAAACCGTGAACCAAGCCACGTTACAACCCTTCAAAAGTCCTAATTGAAGCATGGGTTAGTTCGAAAGCATACTGTTACAAAAGGTATCCTGACTCCTGTAAGGCTTTGCTCTAAATCTTGAGTTGGATTTTTCTTACAAAATCTTTCTGCTAAAAAATGCATTTTCAAAATTTCAAGACAAGCATAAACTTTACATTATTTGAATATCGTTGTTTGCATATGGCTATTTGTTTGACAGCAGAGAAATTCACACAATGAATATCCAATGAACCAAAAGCTCTCTCAGTGAATAGAGTCACTTCAAGCGGGATGACACTTCCGTTGCAAAAAATCTCCTATCAACAAGAGGACATGGCATGTCATTGTCCAGCACACCTGGGGCAGTCCAGTTAAGATTTCAAGAAAATCTCTCAAAATGCAGAGTAACCTGGGGGCAGTCTCCGTCCCCGTCACTTGGGGCATTGAACGTCAATCCCAACAAAGGGTTGCATATAGTCTAACATTTCCTGGCAAAGCCATAAACACTCGCTATTTGCGGCAGAGACAAATCTCCCCAAAATCATTCTCATAAGAGGACTCCCTGCCAGAGTTTCAATCTTTGATAACCTCTTCCCAGCTAAGTCGACCTCAAGAATCCCTGAGGATTTTTCCCATTGAAGTCGCCAGAATTCAACTCTTTTCTCCAGTACCAATTCGGGATTTATTTTCCCCAGCGAGAGATCATCTTGAAAACATTACGTACTTCAAGACATCATACAACGCAATCTCATTTATTTTGAGAACATCATTGTTTGATATATGTCATGCAACTAACCTTTATCTTTCAGGGAAGACGCAATCAAATTCTCACAAATTTCAAGCTATGAAGCCTGGACCACGACCAGATAGTAGTTCATTCAACTTTGCTATTCAACAGAGATAATTCCTCATAAAAATAACGGACGATCAAAGTTCCCAAAATTCAACAGAGATGATTCCTCAACAGAATAACAGACGATCAAAGTTCCAAAAATTCAACAGAGATGATTCCTCAACAGAATAACGGACGACCGAAGTTCCTAAAATTCAACAGAGATGATTCCTCAATAGAATAACGGATGATCAAAGTTCCCAAAATTCAACAGAGATGATTCCTCAACAGAATAACGGACGACGGAAGTTCCCAAAATTCAACAGAGACGATTCCTCAACAGAATAACGGACGATCGAAGTTCCCAAAATTCAATAGAGATGATTTCTCAACAGAATAACAGACGATCAAAGTTCCCAAAATTCAACAGAGATGATTCCTCAACAGAATAACGGACGATCAAAGTTCCCAAAATTCAACAGAGACGATTCCTCAACAGAATAACGGACGACCAAAGTTCCCAAAATTCAACAGAGATGGTACCCCAGTAGAATAACGGACGACTGAAGCTCCTAAAATTCTATTTCTCTCAAGACAAAGATCAACAGTTCCCAACGGAGTTCTCCTCAAACAACGAAACAGGAATCCCCATTGGAAATCTTCTAAGCAAAGTTTAAGGACACACATACTCTTCAACAACAATCCAGGATTTATTTTCCCCAGCATCTGTTGAAGATATTCCAAGACTTTCGTCCGGTTCAGTTAAATCGATTCTAAGATTTTTTTTATTCTTATCCAGTCAAAATTAATTCAAGACCTTCTCTGGTTCAGTCAGATCTACACTAAGATCTCCGTGATTCTTATTCCAGTTAAAGATATTCCAAGACTTTCGTCTGGTTCAGTTAAATCGATTCTAAGATTTTTCTGATTCTTATCCAGTCAAAGTTAATTCAAGACCTTCTCTGGTTCAGTCAGATCGACAATAAGATCTCCCTGATTCTTATTCTAGTTGAATATATTCCAAGACTTTCGTCTGGTTCAGTTAAATCGATTCTAAGATTTTTCTGATTCTTATCCAGTCAAAGTTAATTCAAGACCTTCTATGTTTCAGTTAAATCTCCCAACGGTTTATTCTAATTCATTTCCGGACTCTTTCTGTTTCAGATAAATCTCCCAATGGTTTATTTTGATTCATTCTCTGTTTAGAACCAGTTCAAACTTTCCGTCAACAATCACCTTTAGATGGCATCTATAAGCCCATCTCCGACGATTCTCCTATGTTTCTCCAAATGGCATCTTTAAGCCCATTTACATACACCATCAAATCAGCACATCATCAAATCCCCAGCGGGAACCAGTCAATTTCCCCCAATTTCCCCAGCAAGTTGTCTTAAAAGTCCGAGAATTAACCAGATAACAGTTAACTTTTGTCTTATCCCCAAACTAGGATAATTCCCTAGTAGATTGGCATACAACCCAAGCTCCTGATCTCCTCAGTAGGATAGCTACTCCCCCAATAGTATAGCTACTCCCCCAGAGTTTTCCTTACTCTCCAGTAGTATAGCTTTTTCCCCACAGAGTTTTTACTCCCCAACAAAATGAAGATTCTCATTCTTGATTCCCCAATGAAGTTGCCATAGTCTTCGTTACTCCCCAGCATGAATTTGTCAGAATTTTTAATCCCCCGCAGATCGAAGATTCTCATTCTTGGTTCCCCATAGAAATCATCAGAGTTTTCCCTATTCTGCAGCCGAGTAAGGATTCCCGTTATTTAACCCCCAGTGGAAGTCTTCAAAGTTCTCTGGATTTCCCAAGCAGATTTCTCAAGCAGTTTGACATTACTCTCACAACAGATTTTGTCAATACTCCAACTTCAAGACATGAAGGATTCTCACATCCCCACGGAAGTTGTCAAGAATCTTTAATCCTCAAGCAGTTAGCAAGGATTTCTTATCCTCATCAATCAAAGATTTTGAATCTCCAGTAGCGGTCAAGGATTTATTTTCCCCGGCAGTAGTCAAAGATTTCATTATCCCCAGCTATCAAGGATTTATTTTCCTCAGCAATACAGCGAATCAGCTTACATGCCCATATGTTGTACCCCAAAATTTGCCCTCTAATTTCATCAACATTTTCTCACCACAAGACCTTTGGAGCTCAAGATCAAGTTAGGGTTTACTCTGCTCAAGACCACTCCTTGCACTGTTGACCCAAATTAGGGTTTGAGTTTGCACAGAGATGTTTTGACCTAAAATGCCCAAAATGACTTTCAAGCTTCATATTGGACTCACAAGTTTATCCATACCAAGTTTCAAGCCTTGATTCCAATCTTTGCCCAGTCAACTGGACAGTTGACCTAGAAATCAGCTGTATTGGGGAAAAAGTCAATTGTGGTCAATTGACAGTCAAACCTCATGATTTTTGACCCACATCAACATTATGAACTCATATGGACCATTTGATCAAGTTTGGATCACAATTCCACAAGAAATTTGATCAGATCACCAAAAGGGTAAAATGGTCATTTTTAGGGTTTTGACTACACAAAGGCAATTTTTGACTGTTTGACCTAACCAATGGCAAACCAAGCTCACATATGGACTCAAGGACTCAATGGCATTGTCTTGACATGTTCAACAAGTTCAAAAGATTCCAAATGCACAAAATTGACAGATGAATTTTCCAGTCAACTGATCAAAATTTGACTGTATACTGAAAAGTCAAACTTTGACTTTTTGGTCAAAATCAAGTGCCAAGATTCATTTTTCATCAAGACATGTCAAATTATGAAACTTGTTCATCAAGAAACCAAAAATTACAAATTAGGGTTTAAAATGAAGAAATTTCATAACTTAGAAATTTTCTAAGTTATGAAATTTCCTTATTTTTTCCTAACTTTGTCCCATCTTTTCATCAAGATATATTTGGATTCAAACAAAACTCAAAACATGAAAGTTATACTCCATTGCAAAATCTACAACTTTGATTCAAAGTTTCCTCAAAAGAAGCTTGTAGCTCAAGTTATGATTTTTGGAATAAGGGTGCAAAACATTCTTAACTTAGAAATTTTTTTGACCGATTTTAGGCAGGATTTTTGCCCAACTTCATGGCCACTTTTCACATGCTTCCACTTGGAATTTCAACTTGCATTACAAAGATGGATTGTAGTACACATTCCAAGCTTTCCAAATTGTCCAAGAACTCATCAAACACCCTTGTGGTTAGGGAGATTCGAATTTGTCAAGATGGGCAAAAGTCACTTTGTTCATGGCCAAATTCATGTTCATAACACTTTGCATTTTCAAGTCAGCTTGCACAAGCTAGGTTACATGCCTTTTATCTCATCCACACTCAATAATTTAATGCATATCCTTTGTGCTCATGTCTTGTTTTGTGTATTTAACCATTACATACAAGATTAAGCCATATTTGGAAAAAGCATTTTAGCCATTTTTGAAAAGATTCACTTTATGTCAAAACACAAATCAAAGAGGTACATTCCAGATCTTTTGGGTACAAGATTATGGACATATCCCACTGATCAAGAAGGAAATTTGCAGCATGCTTGAGGGGCCTGTATGAGCCTACAATCTAACTTGACAACTCTTGCTTAGATAAGAAGAAAGCTTGCATTTTGTACCATAACAGGCATTCTTGCAAGAACCAACTCAAACCAACTTTGTGAACACACTTCATACTCCCTAACTAACCTGAAACACGACCAAACCATACCTAAAATTCCCTCATCCATCAAAGCCCATTTTTTCTGCAAAACAGAGTCCCTGTTGCAGATTGACTTGGCCAGTTCATATCCCTCGTGCGTTTTCATCCAAACCAGTTCAAACACATCCTACATCATTCATACAAACTATCCCAAGCCTTGGAAACAGACTGTAACATCCCTAACCAAGTTTGCCATTTTCATTTTTTCATCTGTGCAGGTTGAGTTACATAGCTTGATTCAGTTAGTTTCAAAGCAAGCTAGAGGTTGGAAGAGCATCCTTGGACCTCAAGCAAGCTGTACAAGTCCTCAAACTTCATTGAAAGTGCCTCCATTGTTGTACACGATTCAAGCTGAACAGGTAAAAGTTTGAACTTCTATCTCTCTATCCAAGCATATATAGGCTTAGGTTTGTGAAGAAAGTATGTTCTATTCATGGCCCTGAAGCTACCTATATCCTCACTCTTCATTTATATTGTGTGTGTTAAGAGAATTTGGAACCTGAACATTTGAAAAAAGCTAGGTCAGAAATTGGGGGAGGAGAAATTCTCTCTCATTTCTGAGAGTTAGAACAACTTTTTTATATATTTGGAATCGTGACAAGATGCTCTACACTTTTGATGTTGTAAGTTTTTGTTAAAAATCAAGGAATCAGAAGATAGCAGGTTGAACAAGGAACGCACGTTTTTGTATTTGAAATTGGCTGGAGGTTGAAGACAAGCCTCTTTAGGCTGGGCCTGATTCATTTTTCTATTTGCACCACTATTTCCCACATACACCCTCTTGGCCCATTGTGTGT
The DNA here is from genome assembly GCA_948472305.1 of Vicia faba. Classification (NCBI taxonomy): domain Eukaryota; kingdom Viridiplantae; phylum Streptophyta; class Magnoliopsida; order Fabales; family Fabaceae; genus Vicia; species Vicia faba. The sequence goes on along the minus strand of OX451739.1, from coordinate 1,108,251,017 downwards.
TATTTTTATCATTTTTTATTTTTTCTTTTTGATTCTGACTTGTTATTTTTTTGTTAAAATATAAAAAAACATTAAAAATATTTTTCACCTTTTTTTGTATTTATTAGGCATTTATTTGTTTTATTTGATATATGTATGTAAATAAATATATATATATATACTTTTTATTTAAACCCTAGAAAATAATACAAATACATTTTATTTTCTGATTTTATTTTATTTTTACCTTTTGAAAACATTTTCTTAAAATACACTTTTTTTTGATAAATAATTAATATTTTATTTTTTGTATATATTTAGTATAGTTAATATATAATATAAATACTTATATATTTGTTAGAATATTTAGGATAAAAATACAAAAATAATACATTTTTATTTTTATTAATATTTGACCTCAAAAATTACTTTTTCATAATATACTTCTCTTTTATTTATTTTTGTATATAATTAATAAATATTGTATATGATAAATAATAAATACTATTTATTTACAAAATTAGGGTTTTGCCCTAAACCATGAAAATACCCAAAAATTAAACTTTTTTTATTTTTGTTTATATGTCACATGAAAAATACTTTTTACATACATATAAAACCATTTTTGTGAATTTTGCATATTTATTGTATTTATTCAATTATTGTACAATTAAATAACTTGTATATTCAATTTGGATTGTAAAAGCTTAGATTTAAATTTCTTGCTAAATATCCCCATTTGAACATTTGTACCCCCCATCCCATAATTATGTTGTAATAATTTAGGATTTTATTTTTCGCATTTTAAAGCTTTCCAATTATGCCATGATAGACCTAGGGTTTGCATGCAAAAAAATCAAATAAAGAAAAATAGCTTGACCTAATTCAAAGACAAAAAAGCATGAAAATGGACAACACTAATCACACTTGCACCCCTTAGGGTTACTCCACTTGTTGCCTTCAATAATGGGCCATGTTGCATGTTGAGTTTCTTTGGAAAAACAAAATAAATCAAATGATCATAGTCCCTCGATGACGCTTTCGAAAGTTGCCTAATCAAAATGATCATAGTCCCTTCAAGCAAATTGCCAAAGACACTTGGCACCATTGCATTCATGGTCCATACGATGACCCGCGCCTGTCCCGTTAACATCCTAACGCAAGATTGTCCACCAAATACAATGGTGGAACAAAATTGTTAAAAGGGCTAAAACATGAGAAAAACCTTTGAGTAAATTTAGGGGTAGACAACTCTTAGTTACTTGATCAACTTGCAAAACACACTTGCCTACTTTTCAAAACCACACTTCACAAACACAATTTCCAAACAAACTTCCAAAAACATTTGAAACATCTTTTCGAAAAGATACACACCTTTGTATATACTCAAACACGGGTCATTACAATGGTTGCCTAGACAAGGCCTCTTTTTCAAAACATTTTCAAAACACACGCACACACCATTTCAAGCAATTGAAAATCAAGGCAAGTGATCTAAACCAAGTAACTAAGAGCCCATGGATAACCATGGATGAAAAGGGTGCTAATACCTTCCCTTTTCATAATTTACCCCCCGAACCCACGAAACATCTCAAAAGGTTTTTCCTGTGCTTTTTAACCTTTCCTTTAGGATAAAATAAAAAGTCGGTGGCGACTCTTGCTAAACCGAACAAGTGCGAATACAAACGCAAAAACCTCAAGTCAGTTCTCCCACCGTATCACAGAACTGGCGACTCTGCTGGGGATTCTATTTAAAAGTGGGGTTACCTTAGGGTTTTTTAGATCACCCATACATAATTGGCTTGAATTCCTTGATTGCTTTATCTTTTGGGTCCTTGTTTGGGTTTGTTGTAAATCCTACACCCGGATTCGGGGCACCTTCTTAGGTAAATAGCAATAAAACTGCGAGGGAACTGTGCGGGGTATACCGACATGGTTGAAGCAGTAAGCTATGTTAGTGTGACATATTTGTGAGTACCGGTAACCCTTGAGTTCAATCAAGGAGAGTACGGGGCCGCTGAGTGATGTCATGAAGCACTAACGAACTCTTAGAACCTTAATTGACCATCCTAGCCTTTTTAGGGGTAGTGAGATGACCGACTTTGGTGCAGTCCGAAGTTGGTAGATACTCGATACTACACTCATTGAGGGTTGTTTTCTTGGAATATTTTGGTCTCCAGTTAAGTGGCTAAACCAAAATAATGAACACAGAAAACAATCCAATGATATTGAGCTCCTCAGAACCCGGTTTCTATTTTAGGACAGGATGAGCCAACTAACTTCAAGAGGGTACTTACCTACAAACCCCATGCAAGCTTAAACCTAAGGACTTGTTTTCTTTGTGTGAATATGTTTACCTGTATATACACTCACTTGCTTTCGCATACATGTACATAACATCATGACATCATACCATAGCATTTTCAATAACCATTTCAAGGATCTCAAGGGTTCTTTTGATGCAGGGTTACGTTGAACCAGACGTCTACCAAAGGGCAAGAGGTTTCTCCTCTAAACAAATGCCATCAAAGATCAAGTGCAACAACTTGAATCGGGGCTATGACCCACTTGACATGGTGAGCTTGATTCTCGTGGAAAGACATCCACCGGTGCAAAGTTCTCCAATCAAAGATCAATTGCAACAACTTGAATCGGGGGCTATGACCCACTTGACATGGCGAGTTTGATTCTCGTGGAAAGACATCCACCAGTGAAAAGTTATCCAATCAAAGATCGAAGTTCAACCGCTAACATTATCTTGTGTTTACCCCAAGAGATCCTTGAAAACATTGCATATATATCACACATATCATTGCATAGACGGTTTCTCCCATACAGGTCTCCTTATCTTCTTAACTTTTTATTTCAGTAAGATGGATATGGAACAAACGGTGAAAGATCTCCAGGCTCAAAACGCTCAATTCCAACAAATGTTGCTGGCTATGGGTAAAGGGCAAGAAGATCTGAAGGCTCTCCTTCTCAAAGACAAGGGGGTCAGTCTTGAAGAAGACCACAATATGGGGGTTGATGAAGCTGACTACTCCGAGGAGCAATATCCTCCCGCTGATGACAAGTACAAACAGTTGGAGGATCGCCTCAATGCTATGGAGATTCAACAAATACCTGGCTTGGATCTAGGAGACATGGGTTTGGTTCCTGGATTGGTCATCCCTTCAAAGTTCAAGGTCCCTGCCTTTGCCATGTACGACGGAGTTTCTTGCCCTAAGATGCACCTAACGTCTTATGTCCGCAAGATTCAACCATATGCAACTGATCCAAGGCTTTGGATCCATTTCTTCCAAGAAAGTCTGGTGGGGGCTCAACTTGAGTGGTTCTATCAATTGAAGAGTTCTCGCATCCACACCTGGAAGGACTTAGCTTTTGCTTTCTATGAGCAATATCAGTACAATGCTGATCTTGCACCAACTCGTGTGCAATTGCAGAGCATGACCATGGGTTCTGACGAGAGCTTCAAGGGATATGCCCAAAAGTGGAGAGATTTGGCTGGTAGGGTGCAACCTCCTTTAACTGATAGGGAGCTGATTGACATCTTCATGGGAACTTTGACAGGGCCTTTCTTCAATCACTTAATCAGAAGCTCCTCAGCCGGGTTCACCGAGCTGATACTGACAGGTGAAAGGGTCGAAGCTGGCATCAAAAGTGGAAAGATCCAAGGAACTACATCCTCGAATACTCAGATAGTCCCCTACAATGGAAAGAAAGAGTCCAATGCGGCGAACAGTCAAAAGGGTCGTCATGACCAACACGTAGGGTCAATCTTGATCTCTAATCCTACGCCTGCTCAACAAAGACAGGGGCATCAACATAAGGAGGTCGCGCCTAAGAGACAGTTCACCAAGATCAACATGTCACTGTCTCAAGCACTGCAACACTTGTTGAAGAAGGATCTGATTACATTGAGGGATCCCCTCCGGAACCCAAATACTTTTGCTCCTACCTATCATCCCAATGAAAGGTGTGCATACCACTCTGACAGTCCGGGGCATGACACCAACAATTGTTGGCCTCTGAAGAACAAGATCCAAGACATGATTGATGCCAAGGAGATCGAGTTTGACCCTCTAGAGACTCCAGCATGATCACTACTCCTATGCCAGCTCATTGAGAGTGTGTTTGTTTCATTTTGAATGTTCAAAGTTGTAATCTTTTGTTATTCAAACAATTATCTTTTAATGTCAAACTCTGTTTCATTAATGCATTGCATATGTTTGTCTTGAATTCATCCATTCGTTTTCACTACTCTTATGCTTTCTTTATGATATTTGACTCTTGATAAAAAGCTGCAAGCCTTTAGAGGGAGGATGACGAAACAATACCATAATCTCATACAGTATGCTTTTGAATAGACCTTGCTGATGATGTACAGGCATTTCTTTCAATTCCCAAACACTGGAGTTATAAGGAAGATAATCCCTAGTCAACCCCTTCGAGCCAAAGAAGTAGGAGTTTTCTGTTCTAAACAATCAAAACCTTTGATATGAACCTGGGGCAGGGTAGTCTCTCAGTTAATTCAAAAAAAAAGCGCATTGAAGTCGCAAACTCTCAGTTCGTAACACAACGAACAACGTCAAAAAAAAAGAGAGACATTCCTTTGGAATCAAAAGACAGTGATGGTTCCCTATCACCTAGGCAGTCAATCTCTCAAAAAAAAAAGAAAAAAAAAGCCCATTAAGTCCAAACCTGTAAGGGAGGCTTAAGAAAACTGGGGCATCCCGCTGATTGTGATCTCGAAAACAGAGACAGTCAGACAAAAGTTAGGGATAACAAATCAAAATCAAAATAGAGAGGTCATTACAAATCCTCGACAACATAAAAAATGTTGCAAAAGAAAAAAGGAGATGATGACTGTCTCCCAATTCAATTGGTGAACCATCACCCAAAAAGTCGTTCCAAACTCGAATAGAGTGTGACGCACAATTAACTGAGCTTAGGATTGAAGAACATCACGAAGAGCGGGTGGGTACAAATATACTTTGAGCCTTTATCCTTTGTTTCTTAAACCGTGAACCAAGCCACGTTACAACCCTTCAAAAGTCCTAATTGAAGCATGGGTTAGTTCGAAAGAATACTATTACAAAAGGTATCCTGACTCCTGTAAGGCTTTGCTCTAAAATCTTGTGTTGATTTGTCTTATAAAAAAGTTTTCTGCTAAAAAATGCATTTTTCAAAACTTCGAGACAAACATAAACTTTGCATTGTTTGAATATCACTGTTTGCATTTGGTTATTTGTTTGACAGCGAAGAAATTCATACAGCGAATGTTCGGAGGAACGAAAACTCTCTCAGTGAACAAAATCACTTCAAAAAGGATGACACTTCCAACGACAAGTCTCCTATCAACAAGGGGCATGACATGTCGCTATCCAGTTAAACTGGGGCAGTCCAGTTGAGGTTTCAACAGATCTTTCAAAGTTCAGTTAACCTGGGGCAGTCCAGTCAAGATTTCAAGAAATCTCTCAATTCGCAGAGTAATCTGATTCAAGACTCTGTCATCATCACTTGAGGCATTCGAATGTCAAAAGTGTTCAACAATTCCTTCATCACCTGCTGGAAGTTACAACCACCAACAGAATAACGGACAATTCAAGCTCCTAAAAATTTGTTTCTCTCAAGCATGAAGATTCTCATCAACTCAGAAGATTGGTATACTCCCAATTTCTGACCCTTAACAAAATCAAGATCTAGAAATAGTTCAAGATGTGACCCAAGATTTGGCGACATTCCGTAACTTATTCAAGATTTCCTTCTAGAAATAGTTCAGATGTGACCCAGGTTTGGCGATATTCAGTAACTTATTCAAGATTCCCATCTAAGAGATAGTTCAAGATGTGACCCAAGGTTTGGCGACATTCCGTAACTTATTCAAGATTTCCTTCTAGAAATAGTTCAGATGTGACCCAAGGTTTGGCGACATTCCGTAACTTATTCAAGATTTCCTTCTAGAAATAGTTCAGATGTGACCCAGGTTTGGCGACATTCAGTAACTTATTCAAGATTCCCATCTAAGAGATAGTTCAGATGTGACCCAAGGTTTGGTGACATTCCGTAACTTATTCCAGATTTCATTCTAGAAATAGTTCAGATGTGACCCTGATTTGGCGACATTCTATAACTTATTCAAGATTTCCTTCCAGAAATAGTTCAAGATGTGACCCAGATTCGGCGACATTCCGTAACTTATTCAAGATTTCCTTCTAGATATAGTTCAGATGTGACCCTGATTCGGGGACATTCCGTAACTTATTCCAGACCTGCTTCCAGAAATAGTTCAAGATGTGACCCAAAGATGGCGAAATTCTATAACTTATTCAGATTTGCTTCCAGAAATAGTTCAGATGTGACCCAAGATTTGGCGACATTCCGTAACTTATTCCAGATTTCCGTTCAGAAATAGTTCAGATGTGACCCAGATTTGGCGACATTCCGATACTCATTCTAGATTTGCTTCTAGAGATAGTTCAAGATGTGACCTAGAGATGGAGACATTCCGTAACTTATTCCAGATCAACACCTGCAACGATCAAAAGATTCTCGACTTCCCCAGCCAGAGAGCCTTCCAGAAACTAACTCCCCTCAGAGTCAAGTTTCAAAATCCCCAGTGGAGCAAAAACTGTCAATCCCCAGCGGAGCTAAAACTTCCAACTATCAATCCCCAAGCAGAGTGAAGACTCTCATTCTCAGTTCCTCACAGAGTATTCGAATATTCTCCAGTGAAGACCTCCTCAAAACAGGAATTCCCCAGTAGATTGGCATACAACCCAAGCTCCTGCTTCCCCAACAGTGGTCCCGGGACTTCTCATCCGCAACGATCAAAAGATTCTTGCCCTCCCCAGCAGCAGCCAAGGAATTATTTTCCCCGGCAGCAGTCAAGATTCTTTTGTCTCCAGTCATCCAGGATCTATCTATCCTCAGCAAGACAGCTCATCAGCTTACATGCGCATTCATCACATTCATATCATAAACATTGATATAACATACATTGCATCATGCATCATGACATTGCATACAACTAACTCTTTACCTTTTCAGGAAAGATCAGTTGACAGACAAAGATCATCATCTTCTGAGAGTCTTTCTAAGAAATAGTTCAGATGTGACCCGGACATGGCGCCATTTTGATACTTATTCCAGATTCACCCAGAGATAGTTCAGATGTGACCCAGACACGGCGACATTTTGGTACTTATTCCAGATTCATCCAGATGCAGTTTTTCGCGGACTCATCATCAGGAAACCCTACACCGATTCCTCCTCCACTTCAAGACTTCTGGAAACAGTTTACGGGTTCTCCAGTAACGGATGTTAACCTATCGCTTGTTCAGATTCTTCTCAACTTTTGAAAACAGTTTACGGACGCTTCCCCATCAACGGATGTTGCTCTATTGCTTATTCAACTTCAAGACTTCTGAAAACAGTTTACGGATTCTCCAAACAAGGATGTCAATCTATCGCTTATTCAGAACCCCAGTTCATATATGTTCCAAAACATGGATGCCTTTCTGATACTCGTCCAATCACCAAGGACATGCAGTTCAACATTTCCGGATGGCATCTTTAAGCCCATCCTCCTACCAGCAACTTCCAAATGGCATCTTTAAGCCCATTTCCAGATGGCATCTCTAAGCCCATCCCCCGACAAGATTCTGTCACATCTCCAGATGGCATCTTTAAGCCCATCACCAAATGGCATCTTTAAGCCCATTCCCTCTACCATCACATCACCGAGTGCAAATTTTTGGGCACTCTAGTGTCCAATCTCCTTTTACCTTCGAGTCGCGAACGACAAACATACCAATCTAACTCTTCAGGTTCAAGAAGATTGAACAGGGGCAACTGTTGTACCCCAAAATTTTCCCTCTCATTGCATCAACATTTTTTCACCACAAGACCTTTGGAGCTCAAGATCAAGTTAGGGTTTACTCTGCTCAAGACCCATCCTTGCACTGTTGACCCAAATTAGGGTTTGAGTTTGCACAGAGATGTTTTGACCTAAAATGCCCAAAATGACTTTCATGCTTCATATTGGACTCACAAGTTTATTCATACCAAGTTTCAAGCCTTGATTCCAATCTTTGCCCAGTCAACTGGACAGTTGACCTAGAAATCAGCTGTATTGGGGAAAAAGTCAATTGTGGTCAATTGACAGTCAAACCTCATGATTTTTGACCCACATCAACATTATGAACTCATATGGACCATTTGATCAAGTTTGGATCACAATTCCACAAGAAATTTGATCAGATCACCAAAAGGGCAAAATGGTCATTTTTAGGGTTTTGACTGCACAAAGGCAATTTTTGACTGTTTGACCTAACAAATGGCAAACCAAGCTCACATATGGACTCAAGGACTCAATGGCATTGTCTTGACATGTTCAACAAGTTCAAAAGATTCCAAATGCACAAGATTGACAGATGAATTTTCCAGTCAACTGATCAAAATTTGACTGTATACTGAAAAGTCAAACTTTGACTTTTTGGTCAAAATCAAGTGCCAAGATTCATTTTTCATCAAGACATGTCAAATTATGAAACTTGTTCATCAAGAAACCAAAAATTACAAATTAGGGTTTAAAATGAAGAAATTTCATAACTTAGAAATTTTCTAAGTTATGAAATTTCCTTATTTTTTCCTAACTTTGTCCCATCTTTTCATCAAGATATATTTGGATTCAAACAAAACTCAAAACATGAAATTTATAGTCCATTGCAAAATCTACAACTTTGATTCACAAAGTTTCCTCAAAAGAAGCCTGTAGCTCAAGTTATGATTTTTGGAATAAGGGTGCAAAACATTCTTAACTTAGAAATTTTTTTGACCTATTTTAGGCAGGATATTTGCCCAACTTCATGGCCACTTTTCACATGCTTCCACTTGGAATTTCAACTTGAATTACAAAGATGGATTGTAGTACACATTCCAAGCTTTCAAAATTGTCCAAGAACTCATCAAACACCCTTGTGGTTAGGGAGATTCGAATTTGTCAAGATGGGCAAAAGTCACTTTGTTCATGGCCAAATTCATGTTCATAACACTTTGCATTTTCAAGTCAGCTTGCACAAGCTAGGTTACAGGCCTTTTATCTCATCCACACTCAATAATTTAATGCATATCCTTTGTGCTCATGTCTTGTTTTGTGTATTTAACCATTACATACAAGATTAAGCCATATTTGAAAAAAGCATTTTAGCCATTTTTGAAAAGATTCACTTTATGTCAAAACACAAATCAAAGAGGTACATGCCAGATCTTTTGGGCACAAGATTATGGACATATCCCACTGATCAAGAAGGAAATTTGCAGCATGCTTGAGGGGCCTGTATGAGCCTACAATCTCACTTGACAACTCTTGCTTAGATAAGAAGAAAGCTTGCATTTTGTACCATAACAGGCATTCCTGCAAGAACCAACTCAAACCAACTTTGTGAACACACTTCATACTCCCTAACTAACCTGAAACACGACTAAACCATCCCTAAAACTCCCTCATCCATCAAAGCCCATTTTTTCTGCAAAACAGAGTCCCTGTTGCAGATTGACTTGGCCAGTTCATTTCCCTCGTGCGTTTTCATCCAAACCAGTTCAAACACATCCTACATCATTCATACAAACTATCCTAAGCCTTGGAAACAGACTGTAACATCCCTAACCAAGTTTGCCATTTTCATTTTTTCATCTGTGCAGGTTGAGTTACATAGCTTGATTCAGTTAGTTTCAAAGCAAGCTAGAGGTTGGAAGAGCATCCTTGGACTTCAAGCAAGCTGTACAAGTCCTCAAACTTCATTGAAAGTGCCTCCATTGTTGTACACGATTCAAGCTGAACAGGTAAAAGTTTGAACTTCTATCTCTCTATCCAAGCATATCTAGGCTTAGGTTTGTGAAGAAAGTATGTTCTATTCATGGCCCTGAAGCTACCTATATCCTCACTTTTCATTTATATTGTGTGTGTAAAGAGAATTTGGAACCTGAACATTTGAAAAAAGTTAGGTCAGGAATTGTGGAAGGAGAAATTCTCTCTCATTTCTGAGAGTTAGAACAACTTTTTTATATATTTGGAATCGTGACAAGATGCTCTACACTTTTGATGTTGTAAGTTTTTGTTCAAAATCAAGGAATCAGAAGATAGCAGGTTGAACAAGGAACGCACGTTTTTGTGTTTGAAATTGGCTGGAGGTTGAAGACAAGCCTCTTTGGGCTGGGCCTGATTCATTTTTCTGTTTGCACCACTATTTCCCACATACACCCCTTTGGCCCATTGTGTGTTATTTTTATCATTTTTTATTTTTTCTTTTTGATTTGACTTGTTATTTTTTTGTTAAAATATAAAAAAACATTAAAAATATTTTTCGCCTTTTTTTGTATTTATTAGGCATTTATTTTTTTTATTGGATATATGTATGTAAATAAATATATATACTTTTTATTTAAACCCTAGAAAATAATACAAATACATTTTATTTTATGATTTTATTTTATTTTTACCTTTTGAAAACATTTTCTTAAAATACACTTTTTTTTATAAATAATTAATATTTTATTTTTTGTATATATTTAGTATAGTTAATATATAATATAAATACTTATATATTTGTTAGAATATTTAGGATAAAAATACAAAAATAATACATTTTTATTTTTATTAATATTTGACCTCAAAAATTACTTTTTCATAATATACTTCTCTTTTATTTATTTTTGTATATAATTAATAAATATTGTATATGATAAATAATAAATACTATTTATTTACAAAATTAGGGTTTTGCCCTAAACCATGAAAATACCCAAAAATTAAACCTTTTTTTATTTTTGTTTATATGTCACATGAAAAATACTTTTTACATACATATAAAACCATTTTTGTGCATTTTGCATATTTATTGTATTTATTCAATTATTGTACAATTAAATAACTTGTATATTCAATTTGGATTGTAATAGCTTAGATTTAAATTTCTTGCTAAATATCCCCATTTGAACATTTGTACCCCCATCCCATAATTATGTTGTAATAATTTAGGATTTTATTTTTCACATTTTAAAGCTTTCCAATTATGCCATGATAGACCTAGGGTTTGCATGCAAAAAAATCAAATAAAGAAAAATAGCTTGACCTAATTCAAAGACAAAAAAGCATGAAAATGGACAACACTAATCACACTTGCACCCCTTAGGGTTACTCCACTTGTTGCCTTCAATAATGGGCCATGTTGCATGTTGAGTTTCTTTGGCAAAACAAAACAAATCAAATGATCATAGTCCCTCGATGACGCTTTCGAAAGTTGCCTAATCAAAATGATCATAGTCCCTTCAAGCAAATTGCCAAAGACACTTGGCACCATTGCATTCATGGTCCATACGATGACCCGCGTCTGTCCCGTTAACATCCTAACGCAAGATTGTCCACCAAATACAATGGTGGAACAAAATTGTTAAAAGGGTTAAAACATGAGAAAAACCTTTGAGTAAATTTAGGGGTAGACAACTCTTAGTTACTTGATCAACTTGCAAAACACACTTGCCTACTTTTCAAAACCACACTTCACAAACACAATTTCCAAACAAACTTCCAAAAACATTTGAAACATCTTTTCGAAAAGATACACACCTTTGTATATACTCAAACACGAGTCATTACAATGGTTGCCTAGACAAGGCCTCTTTTTCAAAACATTTTCAAAACACACACACACACACCATTTCAAGCAATTGAAAATCAAGGCAAGTGATCTAAACCAAGTAACTAAGAGCCCATGGATAACCATGGATGAAAAGGGTGCTAATACCTTCCCTTTTCATAATCTACCCCTCGAACCCACGAAACATCTCAAAAGGTTTTTCCTGTGCTTTTTAACCTTTCCTTTAGGATAAAATAAAAAGTCGGTGGCGACTCTTGCTAAACCGAACAAGTGCGAATACAAATGCAAAAACCTCAAGTCAGTTCTCCCACCGTATCACAGAACTGGTGACTCTGCTGGGGATTCTATTTAAAAGTGGGGTTACCTTAGGGTTTTTTAGATCACCCATACATACTTGCTTTGATTTCCTTGATTGCTTTATCTTTTGGGTCCTTGTTTGGGTTTGTTGTAAATCCTACACCCGGATTTGGGGCACCTTCTTAGGTAAATAGCAATAAAACTGCAAGGGAACTGTGCGGGGTATACCGACATGGTTGAAGCAGTAAGCTATGTTAGTGTGACATATTTATGAGTACCGGTAACCCTTGAGTTCAATCAAGGAGAGTACGGGGCCGCTGAGTGATGTCATGAATCACTAACGAACTCTTAGAACATTAATTGACCATCCTAGCCTTTTTAGGGGTAGTGAGATGACCGACTTTGGTGCAGTCCGAAGTTGGTAGATACTCGATACTACACTCATTGAGGGTTGTTTTCTTGGAATATTTTGGTCGCCAGTTAAGTGGCTAAACCAAAACAATGAAGACAGAAAACAATCCAATGATATTGAGCTCCTCAGAACCCGGTTTCTATTTTAGGATAGGATGAGCCAACTAACTTCAAGAGGGTACTTACCTACAAACCCCATGCAAGCCTAAACCTAAGGACTTGTTTTCTTTGTGTGAATATGTTTACCTGTATATACACTCACTTGCTTTCGCATACATGTACATAACATCATGACATCATACCATAGCATTTTCAATAACCATTTCAAGGATCTCAAGGGTTCTTTTGATGCAGGGTTACGTTGAACCAGACGTCTACCAAAGGGCAAGAGGTTTCTCCTCTAAACAAATGCCATCAAAGATCAAGTGCAACAACTTGAATCGGGGATATGACCCACTTGACATGGTGAGATTGATTCTCGTGGAAAGACATCCACTGGTGCAAAGTTCTCCAATCAAAGATCAATTGCAACAACTTGAATCGGGGGCTATGACCCACTTGACATGGTGAGCTTGATTCTCGTGGAAAGACATCCACCAGTGCAAAGTTCTCCAATCAAAGATCGAAGTTCAACCGCTAACATTCTCTTGTGTTTACCCCAAGAGATCCTTGAAAACATTGCATATATATCACACATATCATTGCATAGCAGGTTTCTCCCATACAGGTCTCCTTATCTTCTTAACTGTTTATTTCAGTAAGATGGATATGGAACAAACGGTGAAAGATCTCCAGGCTCAAAACGCTCAATTCCAACAAATGCTGCTGGCTATGGGTAAAGGGCAAAAAGATCTGAAGGCTCTCCTTCTCAAAGACAAGGGGGTCAGTCTTGAAGAAGACCGCAATATGGGGGTTGATGAAGCTGACTACTCCGAGGAGCAATATCCTCCCGCTGATGACAAGTACAAACAGTTGGAGGATCGCCTCAATGCTATGGAGATTCAACAAATACTTGGCTTCGATCTAGGAGACATGGGTTTGGTTCCTAGATTGGTCATCCCTTAAAAGTTCAAGGTCCCTGCCTTTGCCATGTACGACGGAGTTTCTTGCCCTAAGATGCACCTAACACCTTATGTCCGCAAGATTCAACCATACGCAACTGATCCAAGGCTTTGGATCCATTTCTTCCAAGAAAGTCTGGTGGGGGCTCAACTTGAGTGGTTCTATCAATTGAAGAGTTCTCGCATCCACACCTGGAAGGACTTAGCTTTTGCTTTCTATGAGCAATATCAGTACAATGCTGATCTTGCACAAACTCGTGTGCAATTGCAGAGCATGACCATGGGTTCTGACGAGAGCTTCAAGGGATATGCCCAAAAGTGGAGAGATTTGGCTGGTAGGGTGCAACCTCCTTTAACTGATAGGGAGCTAATTGACATCTTCATGGGAACTTTGACAGGGCCTTTCTTCAATCACTTAATCAGAAGCTCCTCAGCCGGGTTCACCGAGCTGATACTGACCGGTGAAAGGGTCGAAGCTTGCATCAAAAGTGGAAAGATCCAAGGAACTACATCCTCGAATACTCAGATAGTCCCCTACAATGGAAAGAAAGATTCCAATGCGGCGAACAGTCAAAAGGGTCGTCATGACCAACACGTAGGGTCAATCTTGATCTCTAATCCTACGCCTGCTCAACAAAGACAGGGGCATCAGCATAAGGAGGTCGCGCCTAAGAGACAGTTCACCAAGATAAACATGTCACTGTCTCAAGCACTGCAATACTTGTTGAAGAAGGATCTGATTACATTGAGGGCTCCCCTCTGGAACCCAAATACTTCTGCTCCTACCTATCATCCAAATGAAAGGTATGCATACCACTCTGACAGTCTGGGGCATGACACCAACAACTGTTGGCCTCTGAAGAACAAGATCCAAGACATGATTGATGCCAAGGAGATCGAGCTTGACCCTCTAGAGACTCCAGCATGATCACTGCTCCTATGCCAGCTCATTGAGAGTGTGTTTGTTTCATTTTGAATGTTCAAAGTTGTAATCTTTTGTTATTCAAACAATTATCTTTTAATGTCAAACTCTGTTTCATTAATGCATTGCATATGTTTGTCTTGAATTCATCCATTCGTTTTCACTACTCTTATGCTTTCTTTATGATATTTGACTCTTGATAAAAAGCTGCAAGCCTTTAGAGGGAGGATGACGAAACAATACCATAATCTCATACAGTATGCTTTTGAACAGACCTTGCTGATGATGTACAGGCATTTCTTTCAATTCCCAAACACTGGAGTTATAAGGAAGATAATCCATAGTCAACCCCTTCGAGCCAAATAAGTAGGAGTTTTCTGTTCTAAACAATCAAAACCTTTGATATGAACCTGGGGCAGGGTAGTCTCTCAGTTAATTCAAAAAAAAAATGCGCATTGAAGTCGCAAACTCTCAGTTCGTAACACAACGAACAACGTCAAAAAAAAAGAGAGACATTCCTTTGGAATCAAAAGACAGTGATGGTTCCCTATCACCTAGGCAGTCAATATCTCAAAAAAAAAAGCCCATTAAGTCCAAACCTGTAAGGGAGGCTTAAGAAAGCTGGGGCATCCCGCTGATTGTGATCTCGAAAACAGAGACAGTCAGGCAAAAGTTAGGGATAACAAATCAAAATCAAAATAGAGAGGTCATTAAAAATCCTCGACAACATGAAAAATGTTGCAAAAGAAAAAATGAGATGATGACTGTCTCCCAATTCAATTGGTGAACCATCACCCAAAAAGTCGTTCCAAACTCGAATAGAGTGCGACGCACAATTAACTGAGCTTAGGATTGAAGAACATCACGAAGAGCGGGTGGGTACAAATATACTTTGAGCCTTTATCCTTTGTTTCTTAAACCGTGAACCAAGCCACGTTACAACCCTTCAAAAGTCCTAATTGAAGCATGGGTTAGTTCGAAAGCATACTGTTACAAAAGGTATCCTGACTCCTGTAAGGCTTTGCTCTAAAATCTTGTGTTGATTTGTCTTATAAAAAAGTTTTATGCTAAAAAACGCATTTTTCAAAACTTCGAGACAAACATAAACTTTGCATTGTTTGAATATCATTGTTTTCATTTGGTTATTTGTTTGACAGCGAAGAAATTCATACAGCGAATGTTCGGAGGAACGAAAACTCTCTCAGTGAACAAAATCACTTCAAAAAGGATGACACTTCCAACGACAAGTCTCCTATCAACAAGGGGCATGACATGTCGCTATCCAGTTAACCTGGGGCAGTCCAATCAAGGTTTCAATAGATCTTTCAAAGTTCAGTTAACCTGGGGCAGTCCAGTCAAGATTTCAAGAAATCTCTCAATTCGCAGAGTAATCTGATTCAAGACTCTGTCATCATCACTTGAGGCATTCGAATGTCAAAAGTGTTCAACAAATCCTTCATCACCTGCTGGAAGTTACAACCACCAACAGAATAACGGACAATTCAAGCTCCTAAAAATCTGTTTCTCTCAAGCATGAAGATTCTCATCAACTCAGAAGATTGGTATACTCCCAATTTCTGACCCTTAACAAAATCAAGATCTAGAAATAGTTTAAGATGTGACCCAAGATTTGGCGACATTCCGTAACTTATTCAAGATTTCCTTCTAGAAATAGTTCAGATGTGACCCAGGTTTGGCGACATTCAGTAACTTATTCAAGATTCCCATCTAAGAGATAGTTCAAGATGTGACCCAAGGTTTGGCGACATTCCGTAACTTATTCAAGATTTCCTTCTAGAAATAGTTCAGATGTGACCCAAGGTTTGGCGACATTCCGTAACTTATTCAAGATTTCCTTCTAGAAATAGTTCAGATGTGACCCAGGTTTGGCGACATTCAGTAACTTATTCAAGATTCCCATCTAAGAGATAGTTCAGATGTGACCCAAGGTTTGGCGACATTCCGTAACTTATTCCAGATTTCATTCTAGAAATAGTTCAGATGTGACCCTGATTTGGCGACATTCTATAACTTATTCAAGATTTCCTTCCAGAAATAGTTCAAGATGTGACCCAGATTCGGCGACATTCCGTAACTTATTCAAGATTTCCTTCTAGATATAGTTCATATGTGACCCTGATTCGGCGACATTCCGTAACTTATTCCAGACCTGCTTCCAGAAATAGTTCAAGTTGTGACCCAAAGATGGCGACATTCTATAACTTATTCAGATTTGCTTCCAGAAATAGTTCAGATGTGACCCAAGATTTGGTGACATTCCGTACTTATTCCAGATTTCCGTCCAGAAATAGTTCAGATGTGACCCAGATTTGGCGACATTCCGATACTCATTCCAGATTTGCTTCTAGAGATAGTTCAAGATGTGACCCAGAGATGGCGACATTCTGTAACTTATTCCAGATCAACACCTGCAACGATCAAAAGATTCTCGACTTCCCCAGCCAGAGAGCCTTCCAGAAACTAACTCCCCTCAGAGTCAAGTTTCAAAATCCCCAGTGGAGCCAAAACTGTCAATCCCCAGCGGAGCTAAAACTTCCAACTATCAATCCCCAAGTAGAGTGAAGACTCTCATTCTCAGTTCCTCACAGAGTATTCGAATATTCTCCAGTGAAGACCTCCTCAAAACAGGAATTCCCCAGTAGATTGGCATACAACCCAAGCTCCTGCTTCCCCAACAGTGGTCCCGAGACTTCTCATCCGCAACGATCAAAAGATTCTTGCCCTCCCCAGCAGCAGCCAAGGAATTATTTTCCCCGGCAGCAGTCAAGATTCTTTTGTCTCCAGCCATCCAGGATTCATCTATCCTCAGCAAGACAACTCATCAGCTTACATGCGCATTCATCACATTCATATCATAAACTTTGATATAACATACATTGCATCATGCATCATGACATTGCATACAACTAACTCTTTACCTTTTCAGGAAAGATCAGTTGACAGACAAAGATCATCATCTTCTGAGAGTCTTTCTAAGAAATAGTTCAGATGTGACCCGGACATGGCGACATTTTGATACTTATTCCAGATTCACCCAGAGATAGTTCAGATGTGACCCAGACACGGCGACATTTTGGTACTTATTCCAGATTCATCCAGATGCAGTTTTTCGCGGACTCATCATCAGGAAACCCTACACCGGTTCCTCCTCTACTTCAAGACTTCTGGAAACAGTTTACGGGTTCTCCAGTAAAGGATGTTAACCTATCGCTTGTTCAGATTCTTCTCAACTTTTGAAAACAGTTTACGGACGCTTCCCCATCAACGGATGATGCTCTATTGCTTATTCAACTTCAAGACTTCTGAAAACAGTTTACGGATTCTCCAAACATGGATGTCAATCTATCGCTTATTTAGAACCCCAGTTCAGAGATGTTCCAAAACATGGATGCCTTTCTGATACTCGTCTACTCACCAAGGACATGCAGTTCAACATTTCCGGATGGCATCTTTAAGCCCATCCTCCTACCAGCAACTTCCAAATGGCATCTTTAAGCCCATTTCCAGATGGCATATCTAAGCCCATCCCCCGACAAGATTCTGTCACATCTCCAGATGGCATCTTTAAGCCCATCACCAAATGGCATCTTTAAGCCCATTCCCTCTACCATCACATCACCGAGTGCAAATTTTTGGGCACTCTAGTGTCCAATCTCCTTTTACCTTCGAGTCGCGAACGACAAACTTACCATTCTAACTCTTCAGGTTCAAGAAGATTGAACAGGGGCAACTGTTGTACCCCAAAATTTGCCCTCTCATTGCATCAACATTTTTTCACCACAAGACCTTTGGAGCTCAAGATCAAGTTAGGGTTTACTCTGCTCAAGACCCCTCCTTGCACTGTTGACCCAAATTAGGGTTTGAGTTTGCACATAGATGTTTTGACCTAAAATGCCCAAAATGACTTTCATGCTTCATATTGGACTCACAAGTTTATCTATACCAAGTTTCAAGCCTTGATTCCAATCTTTGCCCAGTCAACTGGACAGTTGACCTAGAAATCAGCTGTATTGGGAAAAAGTCAATTGTGGTCAATTGACAGTCAAACCTCATGATTTTTGACCCACATCAACATTATGAACTCATATGGACCATTTGATCAAGTTTGGATCACAATTCCACAAGAAATTTGATCAGATCACCAAAAGGGCAAAATGGTCATTTTTAGGGTTTTGACTGCACAAAGGCAATTTTTGACTGTTTGACCTAACCAATGGCAAACCAAGCTCACATATGGACTCAAGGACTCAATGGCATTGTATTGACATGTTCAACAAGTTCAAAAGATTCCAAATGCACAAGATTGACAGATGAATTTTCCAGTCAACTAATCAAAATTTGACTGTATACTGAAAAGTCAAACTTTGACTTTTTGGTCAAAATCAAGTGACAAGATTCATTTTTCATCAAGACATGTCAAATTATGAAACTTTTTCATCACGAAACCAAAAATTACAAATTAGGGTTTAAAATGAAGAAATTTCATAACCTAAAAAGTTTCTAAGTTATGAAATTTCCTTATTTTTTCCTAACTTTGTCTCATCTTTTCATCAAGATATATTTGGATTCAAACAAAACTCAAAACATGAAAGTTATAGTCCATTTCAAAATCTACAACTTTGATTCACAAAGTTTCCTCAAAAGAAGCTTGTAGCTCAAGTTATGATTTTTGGAATAAGGGTGCAAAACATTCTTAACTTAGAAATTTTTTTTACCTATTTTAGGCAGGATTTTTGCCCAACTTCATGGCCACTTTTCACATGCTTCCACTTGGAATTTCAACTTGCATTACAAAGATGGATTGTATTACACTTTCCAAGCTTTCCAAATTGTCCAAGAACTCATCAAACACCCTTGTGGTTAGGGAGATTCGAATTTGTCAAGATGGGCAAAAGTCACTTTGTTCATGGCCAAATTCATGTTCATAACACTTTGCATTTTCAAGTCAGCTTGCACAAGCTAGGTTACAGGCCTTTTATCTCATCCACACTCAATAATTTAATGCATATCCTTTGTGCTCATGTCTTGTTTTGTTTATTTAACCATTACATACAAGATTAAGCCGTATTTGGAAAAAGCATTTTAGCCATTTTTGAAAAGATTCACTTTATGTCAAAACACAAATCAAAGAGGTACAAGCCAAATCTTTTGGGCACAAGATTATGGACATATCCCACTGATCAAGAAGGAAATTTGCAGCATGCTTGAGGGGCCTGTATGAGCCTACAATCTAACTTGACAACTCTTGCTTGGATAAGAAGAAAGCTTGCATTTTGTACCATAACAGGCATTCCTGCAAGAACCAACTCAAACCAACTTTGTGAACACACTTCATACTCCCTAACTAACCTGAAACACGACCAAACCATCCCTAAAACTCCCTCATCCATCAAAGCCCATTTTTTCTGCAAAACAGAGTCCCTGTTGCAGATTGACTTGGCCAGTTCATTTCCCTCGTGCGTTTTCATCAAAACCAGTTCAAACACGTCCTACATCATTCATATAAACTATCCCAAGCCTTGGAAACAGACTGTAACATCCCTAACCAAGTTTGCCATTTTCATTTTTTCATCTGTGCAGGTTGAGTTACATAGCTTGATTCATTTAGTTTCAAAGCAAGCTAGAGGTTGAAAGAGCATCCTTGGACCTCAAGCAAGCTTTACAAGTCCTCAAACTTCATTGAAAGTGCCTCCATTGTTGTACACGATTCAAGCTGAACAGGTAAAAGTTTGAACTTTTATCTCTCTATCCAAGCATATCTAGGCTTAGGTTTGTGAAGAAAGTATGTTCTATTCATGGACCTGAAGCTACCTATATCCTCACTTTTCATTTATATTGTGTGTGTTAAGAGAATTTGGAACCTGAACATTTGAAAAAAACTAGGTCAGGAATTGGGGGAGGAGAAATTCTCTCTCATTTCTGAGAGTTAGAACAACTTTTTTATATATTTGGAATCGTGACAAGATGCTCTACACTTTTGATGTTGTAAGTTTTTGTTAAAAATCAAGGAATCAGAAGATAGCAGGTTGAACAAGGAACGCGCGCTTTTATGTTTGAAATTGGCTGGAGGTTGAAGACAAGCCTCTTTGGGCTGGGCCTGATTCATTTTTCTGTTTGCACCACTATTTCCCACATACACCCCCTTGGCCCATTGTGTGTTATTTTTATCATTTTTGATTTTTTCTTTTTGATTCTGACTTGTTATTTTTTTGTTAAAATATAAAAAAACATTAAAAATATTTTTCTCCTTTTTTTGTATTTATTAGGCATTTATTTTTTTTATTTGATATATGTATGTAAATAAATATATATATACTTTTTATTTAAACCCTAGAAAATAATTTAAATACATTTTATTTTCTGATTTTATTTTATTTTTACCTTTTGAAAACATTTTCTTAAAATACACTTTTTTTTGATAAATAATTAATATTTTATTTTTTGTATATATTTAGTATAGTTAATATATAATATAAATACTTATATATTTGTTAGAATATTTAGGATAAAAATACAAAAATAATACATTTTTATTTTTTTTAATATTTGACCTCAAAAATTAATTTTTCATAATATACTTCTCTTTTATTTATTTTTGTATATAATTAATAAATATTGTATATGATAAATAATAAATACTATTTATTTACAAAATTAGGGTTTTGCCCTAAACCATGAAAATACCCAAAAATTAAACCTTTTTTTTATTTTTGTTTATATGTCACATGAAAAATACTTTTTACATACATATAAAACCATTTTTGTGCATTTTGCATATTTATTGTATTTATTCAATTATTGTACAATTAAATAACTTGTATATTCAATTTAGATTGTAATAGCTTAGATTTAAATTTCTTGCTAAATATCCCCATTTGAACATTTGTACCCCCCATCCCATAATTATTTTGTAATAATTTAGGATTTTATTTTTCGCATTTTAAAGCTTTCCAATTATGCCATGATAGACCTAGGGTTTGCATGCAAAAAAATCAAATAAAGAAAAATAGCTTGACCTAATTCAAAGACAAAAAAGCATGAAAATGGACAACACTAATCACACTTGCACCCCTTAGGGTTACTCCACTTGTTGCCTTCAATAATGGGCCATGTTGCATGTTGAGTTTCTTTGGCAAAACAAAACAAATCAAATGATCATAGTCCCTCGATGACGCTTTCGAAAGTTGCCTAATCAAAATGATCATAGTCCCTTCAAGCAAATTGCCAAAGACACTTGGCACCATTGCATTCATGGTCCATACGATGACCCGCGCCTGTCCCGTTAACATCCTAACGCAAGATTGTCCACCAAATACAATGGTGGAACAAAATTGTTAAAAGGGTTAAAACATGAGAAAAACCTTTGAGTAAATTTAGGGGTAGACAACTCTTAGTTACTTGATCAACTTGCAAAACACACTTGCCTACTTTTCAAAAACACACTTCACAAACACAATTTCCAAACAAACTTCCAAAAACATTTGAAACATCTTTTCGAAAAGATACACACCTTTGTATATACTCAAACACGAGTCATTACAATGGTTGCCTAGACAAGGCCTCTTTTTCAAAACATTTTCAAAACACACACACACACACACCATTTCAAGCAATTGAAAATCAAGGCAAGTGATCTAAACCAAGTAACTAAGAGCCCGTGGATAACCATGGATGAAAAGGGTGCTAATACCTTCCCTTTTCATAATCTACCCCCCGAACCCACGAAACATCTCAAAAGGTTTTTCCTGTGCTTTTTAACCTTTCCTTTAGGATAAAATAAAAAGTCGGTGGCGACTCTTGCTAAACCGAACAAGTGCGAATACAAATGCAAAAACCTCAAGTCAATTCTCCCACCGTATCATAGCATACATTACATTCATATATCATAAACATTTATAAAACACATTTCATTGCATCATACATGTCATGCAATATAACTTTGTGTTTCAGCTAACATTTTACCCTTTTCAGGATAAGATTAACAGCTATCTTTAACAAATATTCAAAGATTTCAGATACAATACGGATACACTCCAGACACGAAAGTCATTCTGTTACTCATTCAGATCTCTTATTCAGATACAGTACGGATACACTCCAGACGCGAAAGTCATTATGTTACTCATTCAGATCTCTTATTCAGATACAGTACGGATACACTCCAGACACGGAAGTCATTCTATTACTTATTCAGAATTCAAAGTCAAGATACAGTACGGATACACTCCAGACACGGAAGTCATTCTATTACTCATTCAGACCTCAACCTCATGATACAGTTCAGATACGCACCAGACACTAATGCCATTCTGTTACTCATTCAAATTCCAACTATCAGATACAGATTAGATACGCTCCAGACACGGAAGCCATTCTATTTCTCATTCAAATTCAACTATCAATTTCAAGTTCAGATACACTCCAGACACGGAAGTCATTCTGCTACTTATTCAAGATACAGTCCAAATACGCTCCAAACACGGAAGCCATTCTGTCACTCATTCAAATTTTTCCCCAGCTCAGATACGCTCCAAACACGGAAGCCATTATGTCACTCATTCCCCAGCTCATAGACGCTTCAAACACGGATGCCATTATGTCGCTTATTCAGGATTTAGTCCCAGATACAATACAAATACACTCCAGACACGGAAGTCATTCTGTTATTCATTCAAATTCAAATACAGTTACAACTCGGATATGCTCCAGACATGGATGTTATTCCCTTGCTCATACAGATCCAATCTCCAGATACAACTCAGATACGTTCCAGATACGAATACCATTCTGATGTTCATTCTCCTAATTTTCAACAAACATTCTTGGATGGCATCTTTAAGCCTGTCTCCGACAAGATTTTGTCACCTCTCCAAATGGCGTCTTTAAGCCCATTCCCTCAACTATACTTTGACGAGTGCAAATTTACGGGCACTCTAGTGTCCAATAATCTTTTACCTTCGAGTCACGAACGGCTAACTCGCCAATCTAACTCTTCAGGTTCAAGAAGATTGAACAGGGGCAGCTGTTGTACCCCAAAATTTGCCCTCTCATTTTTATCAAGATTCTCCTCACAAGACTTCTTAGACTCAAGACCAGATTAGGGTTTGCTCAGCTCAAGACATCTCCTTGCATTGTTGACCTGAAATTAGGGTTTGAATTTGAACAGGGATTTTTGGACTTCCATTGCCTCATGTGACTTTCATACTTCATGTTGGACTTATAAGATTTCCCATACCAAGTTTCAAGCCTTGGATCACATTTTTTCCCAGTCAATTAGACAATTGACCTAAAAATCAGCTGTATTGGGAAAAAGTCAACCATGGCCAATTTACAGTCAAACCGCATAACTTTCGATCCACAACAACATTATAGACTCATATGAACCATTTGATCAAGTTTGGACCACAACTCCTCAAGAAATTTGATCAGATCATCAAAAGGGCAAAATGGTCATTTTTAGGGTTTTAACCTAGCCAATGGCAAATTGGGCTCAATCATGGTTTTAAGGACTCAATGGCATCATCTTGACCTAATCACAAGGTTCAAAAGATCTCAAATGCATTGAATTGACAGATGAATTTTCCAGTCAACTGATCAAAAATTAACTGTACACTGAAAAGTCAAACTTTGACTTTTTAGTCAAAATCAAGTGCCAAGGGTCATTTTTCATCAATATGTGGTAAAACATGAAACTTGTTAACCAAGAAATCTAATTTTGAAAATTAGGGTTTAAGTTTGAAAATTTTCATAACTTAGAATTTTTCTAAGTTATAAAAATTTCTTATTTTTTCCCAACTTTTCCCAACTTTTTCACCATGATGCAATTGGATTCAAAGAAAACTTCCAACATGAAAGTTGTAGTCCTCAACAAAATCTACAACTTTTATTCACAAAGTTTTCCCAAAAGATGCTTGGATCTCAATTTATGATTTTTTGAATAAGGGTCTAAAAACTTTTTAACTTAGTGAAATTTTGCCCTAGTTTAGGCAGATTTTTGACCTAACTTCATGGAAACTTTTCACCTAGTTCCAAGTGGAATCTCAAAATTCATTTCAAATATGGATTGTAGATAATGTTATAAGCTTTCCAAAATGTCTAATAACTCTCCAAGATCATTTATGGTTACGGAGAATCGATGAAAAGAAAATGGCCATTTCTCACTTTTGTCCAATGCATTTTGCACCATGTTACAACTTGCAAATCAGTTTGAATCATGTTTGTACTTTAATTACAGGCCCTAATCCTTTTTACACTCCAAAATTGAATGCAAATGCAATGGTTAATGGCATTGTTTTTGCTCTTTGAAGCTTTGTACAAGGGTTTAATCCAAAAATGGCAAAAAGGTAACAATGCTACTTTGATAAAGTTTGCTTTTAGCAAATTTGTTTATCTTGAGCCATGAACCTAACCTCTTGCTGAAAACAAAGTCCACAAAGAGAAGGTAAAGTTCACCAACTATGTGCAGTCCCTAAGCTAGCCTGTACAGGCCCTTGAGCATTGTCATTTCAAATTTTCTTCAAAAACAAGCCAACTTGCAAAAGTCAGCATATTTGGTGTATCTGTTAAAACCAAGTCTTGGCATCATTTCAAACAGGTTCAGCATATTGTAACAAGCCTAAGACATGATTTTCTAAGCTCTCAAACACCCTCTAACACAGAAAACCCCATTTCTGCCCAAAACAGGGCAACTTCTGCAAACACCAAGCCACCTCCATATTCACTCGTGCGTTTTGCTTGAAACCATTTCAGACACACTCCATACATCACACCTAAATATACAAGCCATTGTTCATCAACTGTAACCTCATTTTCAAGCTTCACCATTTTCAATTTCTGAGTTTAT
Organism: Vicia faba; assembly: GCA_948472305.1. Lineage (NCBI taxonomy): Eukaryota > Viridiplantae > Streptophyta > Magnoliopsida > Fabales > Fabaceae > Vicia > Vicia faba. The sequence continues at coordinate 1,108,225,823 of OX451739.1, read as the reverse complement.
AGGTTAAATTCTACAAGGAGATTCAAGCCATTTCAAAGCAAGTTGAGCATTGGGAAAGCTTGAGGGAACTTCAAGCAAGCTCACGAGTACATCAGGCCTCACTCAAAGTTGCTATATTGCCATAGCCAAATTAAACTGAACAAGGTAATTTTCAAAGTTCTATCTCCTTATTTAGGCATCATTAGGCTTAGGTTTGTGAAGCAAAAATATAGTCTTTAATGTGTTTGAGTTGTACATATGCATAGTTCTTATTTATATTAACTGAGCTAGGAGAATTTGGATGATGAACATGCTGAAAATTTTAGGTTAAAATTTAGGGACATTAAAATTCTCTCTGTCCTTTGAGAGTTAGGTCACAAAATGGATATGGTTGGAATCGTGATTGAAAATGCTATAACTTTCATGTTGTAAATTTTTGTTTTCATGCAAGCAATAGAGAGAACAGGTTTGAACTGAACCAGGGCGCGTGCGTGTTCAGAGGATAGGGACGAAGTGGAACTTGGGCCTGAGCCTGGCTTTTCTGGCTATTTGCACCCCCCATTTTGTTATTTGCACCCCCTGGCCCATTATCTTTATTTTGCATATTTTTTTCATTTCTTTTTTATTTTCTGACTTTATTATTTTTTCTTGAACATTTAAAATCACAAAAAATATTTTCTTTATTTTTGGCATTTTATCATATTTTTATTTTATTTTTCTTTGCATAATAAATAGTTTATTAGGTTTAATATACTTTATTTCTTTTAAATAAAACTTATAAATAATATAAAAATGCTCATATTTTTATTTTTATTATTTATACACTTGAAATAATATTTTCACACATATTTTATTTTTTAACTTTTTTTGTATATATTTTTATTTATTTTCTTGTACATAAATGAAATAAATAATAATAGAATATATTTTCTTTTAAACCAAAATTAGGGTTTCCACCCCTTTCAAAAATAATTAATATTTTTCTTATTTTGAGACATAAATAATTTATTTTTCTCATACATAAAATCAATTTACCAAAAACATTTTGCACATTTACAATTTATTCCATATTTAAATACTTGTTTATTTATTTATTGTTGTATAAATTCAATTTGGTTGTAATAGTTTTAGGGTTTTATTTTTGAGCAATATCCCCCTATTCAAACTTGTATCCCCCTCCCCATAATATTGTTGTAATAGTCTAGATTTATTTTTACGCATTTTATTGCTTTCATATACCATGATAGTAAATTAGGGTTTTGTATGCAAAGACCAAAAATCAAACAAATAGCATGACTAAACACAAGACAAAAATGCATAAAAATGACAACACACATATCACACAAGCACCCCTAGGGTTTCATCCACTTTGTTGCCTTAAAATGGCCATGGTATGCATGCTAGGTATCTTGGCAAAACAAAACAAAACAAAAAGATTATAGTCCATCGATGATGCTATCTTGGTTGCCTAAACAAAAATGATCTAGTCCCTCAAAAACTTTCTAAGATACTTGGCAATATTGTTATCATGGTCATACGATGACCCACGCCCGTCCCGTTTAACATCCAAAGATAGGGTTGCTTACCAAATGCAATGGTAAAACAACAATTTCAAAGGAATAAAAATATGTAGGAAAGACTTTTGAGTAGGGTAGATAACTCCTAGTTACTTGATCTCTTTCAAACAATCATTGCTATTTTCAAACAAGCACATACACAATTTCAAAACATTTTCCAAACAAACTTTCAAACATTGAAACATTTTTCAAAAGACAAACACCTTTGTATACATTCAAACAAGAATCATTACAAAGGTTGCCTAAACAAAGGCCTCTTTTCAAAATACTTTCAAAACCACACACAAAAGCACCATTTCAAACAATTGAAAAAGCAAAGCAAGTGATTTAAAACAAGTAACTAAGATCCCATGGAAAACCATGGATGAAAAGGGTGCTAGCACCTTCCCTTTTCATAATCTACCCCCCGAACCCAAAAACAATCTCAAAGGTCTTTCCTGTGCTTTTTTACCTTTCCTTTTGGATAAAATAAAAGTCGGTGACGACTCTTGCTAAACCGAAACATTTGCAAACACAAACGCAAAAAATCAAGTCAGTTCTCCCACCGCATCACAATGGGTTTAAAGATGCCATCTGGAGGAGTGTCGATCGCCTAAGAGATTCCTTAGCGAGAGCCCGTATACCTGTTGTTGAGGAAGATTTCGCTGCAGATTGTTGTTCTCTGTCTTGAGAAAATTTGAATTTTAGGAGCTTCAGTCGTCCGTTATTCTACTGGGGAATCATCTCTTGGTCGAAGAGGTGAAAATGAACTATTATCTGGTCGTGATCCAGGCTTCATAGTGATAAGATCGACTGCTATCTGGTCGTGCTCCAGGTTTTACAGTGACTTACTGGGGAGATAAGATTAAACTTTCTATCTGGTCGTAATCCAGGCTTTGTAATTTCTTAATTCTTATCTAGTCATTCTCCAAGCTTTAGAAGGAATTAAGTTGTTATCCGGTCGCATCCGGGCTTCAACTTGAATTTAGGGCACACTAATATTCGGTCGACTCCGGGCTTCTTAGTAATTGTCCAGGTAAACTGCTATTTGGTCGAAATCCAAGCTTCACAGTGTCTCTTACTGTTATATGGTCGTAATCCCAGGCTTCAGCGTCCTTTACTGCTATCTGGTTGTAATCTAGGCTTCACGATGTCTTATACCATTATCTGGTCGAATCCAGGCTTCATGGTGTCCTGTACTGCTATCTGGTCGATTCTAGGCTTCACAATACCTTACTTCTTATCTGGTCGTATTCCAGGCTTCAGAAGAAATCAAGTGGTTATCCAGTCGCATCTGGGCTTCCATTTGATTTTTAGGCCTACTAATATCTGGTCGATTTCCGAGCTTTATAGTAATTGGCCGGGTAGACTGCTATTTGGTCGAAATCCAAGCTTCACAGTGTCCCTCACTATTATCTGGTCGCAATCCAGGCTTCAGCGTCTTTTACCGCTATCTGGTCGTAATCCAGGCTTCACGGTGTATTATACCATTATCTGGTCGCAATCCAGGCTTCAGCGTATTTTACCGCTATCTGGTCATAATCCAGGCTTCACGATGTATTATACCATTATCTGGTCGAATCCATGCTTCATGGTGTTTGGAGAAATCAAGATATTATCCGGTCGTACCCGGGCCTCATAACTTGCATTAAAGATATACCACTATCTGGTCGACTCCAGGCTTCATAGTATTCTTGGCTGCTATCTGGTCATAATCCAGGCTTCATAATGTCTTATACCATTATCTGGTCGAGTCCAGGCTTCATGGTGTCTTGTATTTCTATCTGGTCGTAACCCATGCTTCACAATAACTTACTGAGCTGTTATCCGATCGATTTCCAGGCTTTACGACTTGTGTTTATGATATACCACTATCTGGTCAAATCCAGGCTTCATGGTGTCTTTGTATTGCTATCTGGTCGTAATCCAGGCTTCACAATAACTGGATGGGGATTAAACTATTATCCGGTTGAATCCGGGTTTCATAGCTTAAATTTAAGATAAACCACTATTTGGTCGATTCCAGGCTTCGCGGTATTTTGATACTGTTATCCGGTCGTAATCTAGGCTTCACAGTAACTCGCATTGCTATCTGGTCATTCTCCAGGCTTCATAATAACTTGCTAGGGATTAAACTATTATCCAGTCGAATCCGAGCTTCATAGCTTAAATTTAAGATAAACCAATATCTGATCGATTCCAGGCTTCACGACATCTTGATACTATTATCCGGTCATTCTTCGGGCTTCACAATATGATGGAGAAATCAAGATATTATCCAGTCGGATCTGGGCTTCATAGCTTGAACTGGAATAGAAATCTTTAGCATTGATTTGACTGAACCATAGAAAACTTGTGAGAATTTTGATTGCATCTTTCCCTGAAAGGTAAAGAGTTAGTCGTATGTAATGTCATGATGTATGAAATGTATTGAGCAATGACGTTCTCAAAATAAATGAGATTGTGTTGTATGATGTGTATGCGCATGCCATGATGTAATGTTCTCTTGATGTTCTCTAGCTGGGGAAAATAAATCCCGGACTGCTGCTGGAGAGCTCAAGGAGTTGAATTCTTCGTTCTCACTGGGGATAACGATCGAAGATGATTTGAGAATAAATTGGCGGGAGAATAACTCTGCTGGAGAATAAACTGGCGAGAGAATGACTCTGTGGGGAAGAGATACTATGTCAGAAGATTTTCCGATTTAGAGAAATAACCTCGACTGGGGATGAATTAACATTGCTGGAAATAATGAAACCTGTTGGGGATTGAGTTTCTGCTGGTGGAAGAAATAAACTCCACTGGGGATAATCTTCCATTGTTGGTGATAGATGAACTCTGCTTGAGGAGAATTGACACCACTGTTTTCAGACATTTCCTACTCTGCGGGGAGTGTATGCATTTTTAGTCATATTCTCAGGCTGAATCCATCCCTATACCTGGTGGGTAGAGCAACTGTAAGTTTTGGACATTTCTTGTTTGCCCCTGTCCCTGGAATTACAAGCAATTGTCTTTTGTTTCACATGTAGATATTTATGAGCAACAATTATTTTCAAATGCACATATCAAAAATGAATCATTGGACGTTCTTGCAAAACAAAACAGGAAAAGAAAAACAATTTTGAAATTTATGGTAAAATGAATTGTATTGATTTTGAAGTTAGCCTGTAACATGCGTTTTTGTACAAGAGGCTGACGTCCTAGTAAGAGAACGCCGCCGAAAGATAGAATTTATACAATTTGTGAAAAACAAAGAAAAACAGTCATGTGAACAATCCCACTGGGTTCCAACTCTGTTATTGCCTCTATATCTTTGAGCGTCTCATCACTTTGCTACTTGGTTGAAGGTAGATCAGATTGATTGGTGTCGTCCGAGCTTGATAGTCGATACCGAAGTCTAGTTGCAAGATGATCCAATGAGACATAGTGTTACGCTTCAATCCCTAATTTTTTCCTGGACTGCCCTTTCGGGTTTTCAGTCCACCGGGATACCCTTTTTTGCCCAAGTTGCCTTTTCAGGTTTTCGACTTGCCGGGTGTACAATTTTTTCATTTTCATCCCTTACTTTTGCCCGAACCCTTTTGGTTTGCCGGGAAGCCCTTATTTTTGCCTAAGCCAGTCAACCTAGCGGGTCTTTGATTATGCGTAGTATTTTTTCACTATGTCTGCATTGACAGGGTGAGGAAGGTCATCACCATCCATGGTGGTTAGAATCATAGCTCCTTCTGAGAAAATGTTCTTAACCACAAATTGCCATTCGTACGTAGGGGTCCATTTGCCCCTGGGATCACCTTGCGGTAATATGATGCGTTTGATCACCAGATCCCCGACTTGATACTCTTGTCCTCTAACTTTCTTGTTAAATGCCTTGATCATCCGCTTTTGATACGTCTAACCATGACAAATAGCAGTAAGTCTCTTCTCGTCAATTAAGTTCAGCTGATCAAGCCAGGTCTGTATCCAGTTGTCTTTGCTCAAACCTGCATCCTTTATAATCCTAAGAGAGGGTATCTGGACTTCAATGGGTAAGACTGCCTCCATGCCATACACCAAAGAGTAGGGTGTTTCCCCTATTGAAGTCCGCGCTGAGGTACGGTACCCATGAAGAGCGAATGGTAACATCTCATGCCAGTCTTTGTATGTCACTGTCATCTTCTGCATAATTTTCTTGATGTTCTTATTAGCCGCTTCAACAACCCCATTCATCTTCGGCCGATAAGGAGAAGAGTTGTGATGCTGTATCTTAAACTGTTTGTAGAGCTCGATGATCATTGTACTGTTGATATTTGTACCGTTGTCCATAATGATTCTCTCTGGTACACCATATCGACTGGTCAGATTGTGTCGGATAAACCGTGCCACGACGTTCTTGGTTACTGTAGCAAAAGAAGCCGCTTCAACCCACTTTGTAAAATAATCAATAGCTACCAGGATGAAACGATGCCCGTTAGACGCAGTAGGTATGATCTCGCCGATCATGTCGATGCCCCACATTACGAAAGGCCAAGGAGCTGTCAAAACATTTAGAGGAACTGGAGGTACATGCGCCTTATCATCATAGACTTGGCACTTATGACAGGTCTTCCTCTGTACCCAAATTCACTGATTCAACTGGCTCTTCATGAGGATGTATGGCCCTCTCTTCCTGTAGTAACAGTCTAGCAAGTTCCCTAGGAACTTCACAATCATCCTCACCTTCGTCCTCGGCTTGGTTTATTGGATTCTCGAAGTCATAACTGGCAGTAGCAGAGTTTTTATCAATGGGATCCAGAGTGGATGTGGATCTGCATTATGATATGTAAGTGTGTGTAAGATAATAGTTGTCTCATAAAGTGCGAGATAGAAAGGAAAAATAAGGAGCGTAAAATTTGTAATGCAAGAAAACGTCCAATGCTTTATTGATGATATATGAAAATGACAAATAATAAGCCCTCACAAGCAAAGCCAATGTGCCTCAGGCAAGGCACCGGGCCATAAAGTTTTAAACTGTCTGTTACAAATCTCAAAACAAAAGTCAATTACTGTGTAATAAAAGAAACGGGAACGAAGTCCTTCGCTGTCCAGTTGTTCAATTCAGCGTTGGTAGTCGAGTAGATCCAGTTGTCGATATCTGACTCTTCTTCATCATCCTCAATTGCATTCACTCCCTGATTACTGATATGCAGAGGAGGTCTTCCAATCCGTGCGCGCCGAACATCCCTTTGAGCCTCTGCAGTAAAGCCCAAACCAAACTTGTCAGTTTTGTGTGCAAAGTCAGGGAGCTGACCCCAATTTGCACACCCACCTTTTTCAATTACAGCCTTGGCATACTTGAAGGAAGCCATCTTCATTGGAGGTTTGTCAGCAGCAACTTCAGTCGACGCCAGAGTCTGGGGGACTTCTTCAAAGTTCTGACACGGGGTTTTAATGAACTCCCCATCCATCTCCACATAGCGAAAGGAATTAAGATGACTCACCATGTACTCCTCTTCTCCTCGCACCGTAACAATCTTCCCTTTTACTGGATATTTCAACATTTGATGGAGCGTAGAAGTCACTGCCCCAACCTTATGAATCCAAGGGAGACCCAACAAGCAAGAATAAGATGGTCAGATATCCATCACATAGAACGTAGATGCGAAAGTCTGAGAACCAACTTTAACAGGGACGTCCACTTCCCCGTGCACCATCCTTTTTGACCCGTCGAAAGCTCTGACCACAATATTACTTGGTTTCAGAATCAAACCTTCACAATCCAGACGGTTTAATGCTTTCTTTGGCAAAACATTCAATGAGGACCCGGTGTCCACCAGTACATGGGCCATAGTAGTGCCCTTATACTCGATCGAGACGTGCAGAGCATCATTGTGATTTCTTCCTTTAGCAGTCAGATTTGCATCTGAGAAACCCAACCCGTTATCGGCAGTCAAACTAGCTACACAGTCTTTGAATTGATCGGCAGAAGTTTCCTGCGACACATGCACAGTTTTGAGGAAAGCAATTAAAGCCTTTGCATGGGCTTCCGAACACAATAACAAGGACAACATGGAGATTTTTGATGGGGTCTGCCCCAGCTACTCGACTACGTTGTATTCACTCTTCTTGATAATCTTCATAATTTCCTCTATTTCCTGCTTAGAGGTTTCTACAATGATCTTCTTAGGCGCCTCCGTCCGGGCAGGCTCACCTGTGATTTCTTTGCCCCGAGTGTCAGATGACACCGTGACAGGGGTGATAACTGGAACAGGAACTGGGGCAGCAGCTGATGTACTAGCAGATGGAATGACAACAGGTTTGTGGACAGTCGGAGGGGAAATCTCGGGAGGAAAGAGTCTTCCACTTCTGGTGACCTTGCTAGCCCCGAAAATATTGCTGATATCAGCATCAGCTTCTTCAATATTTATGTCTTGCTTAACTCCATGGTAATACACATCGGCCCCATAGTGCCAAGGGACAACTTTATCCGAAGTGTATGGGATAGGACCAGGGATAGTAATGATTAACGTAGCGATTCTTGGAATAAACGTAATCCTAATAGGCTTTCTCGAGGAAGCCTTGGAAGGATTGGAGGAAATGGTTATGATGGCAACATCTTCAACTAGAATTAATGGAATCAAAGTCTTCTCGAACAGGATCTCTCTATTATCCATCAGGCTTTGAACACCTGATTTTAATAAGTGGCAACCAACAGGCAGAATTGAACATAGGTGGCAACCTTCGCCACAGCCCAGAAATAAACCAGCCAACAATAGATTCTTCTTAATTGTCATCAAAGAAGTGGAAATTTCTTCCACGGAGATCACAAATAAATCATCATCCACAGCATTTACCCCATGACCATGCTTGGGCATGGGAGCAGTTATGACGTTGGGTTTCTCCGGAGTGTCAAACTTAATCTCTTTAGCTTCAATCAAATCTTGCACCTTATTCTTCAAGGCCCAATAGTTGTTTGTATCATGACCTGGGCTATTGGAGTGATAGGCACAGCGGGCGTTCAGATTATATAGCGGAGATGTGGTGCTGGGATTCTTCGGGGCTTCCCTTAAAGTTACCAGGTTGGTCTTCAACAATTGTGATAGAACTTGAGACAAGGTCATATTAAGCCCAGTGTATTGTCTTTGCGGTCTCTCCTTTGTTGATTGTTGCATTGTGGGGCAACGGCGGGTCTTGATATTACTACTGCATTCACTGCTTGACGGTGTTCAGGTTGGTCTTGGGTCCTCGAGCTATAGACTACACTAGCTTCTTTCTTACTGGTGAAAGGCTTCTTTACTGCACTTGACGACGTATCCTTCTGTATCTTACCACTTCGGATACCATCTTCTACTCTCTCCCCAGTCAAAATCAATTCAGTAAACCCAGATGACGAACTACCGATCAGATGATTGAAAAATGGACCGGACAACGTCCCTAGAAACATATCAACCAACTCCCTGTCAGACAAAGGGGGTTGGACTCTTCCAGCCAAATCTCTCCATTTCTGAGCATAGTCCTTAAAACCTTCGCTTGCACCCATAGACATACCCTGAAGCTGAGTATGAGTGGGAGCAAGGTCGGCGTTGTACTAATACTGCTTGTAAAAAGCAGCAGCAAGGTCCTCCCAGTTGCGGACATTAGCTCCTTCCAATTGATAAAACCATTCAAGTTGAGTCCCTGACAGACTATCTTGAAAGAAATGTAACCACAAATTTCTATCAACAGTGTAAGGTTGGATTTTTCTAACATATGAGCGGAGATGGAGTTTTGGACAGGATACTCCATCGTACTTAGCAAAAACCGGAGCTTTAAACTTGTGAGGGATCACCACTCCAGATGCTAATCCCAGATCTCCGAAATCCAAACCAGGGATCTTCTGAATCTCCATATCACTCAAATGGTCTTCAAGTTGTTTGTACCTATCCTCAGCAGGAGGATATTTTTCATCATCAAAATTAGTATCATTATCAGAGACCACAGGACTGGGACCTTTTTCTTCCTCTTGGTTCTCCTCTCCTTTGGATGAAAGAGACATATCAGCTTCCTGTCGCAACCTATTCCAAAATCTGTTACCCATATTCAGAAGAACCACCTTCTTTTTCTTCTTCTTCTCCTCCTTCAGGATGAGAGTCTTCAAATCCTCCTGCCCTTTAGCCAAGTTCAAGAACATCTCTTGGAATTGGGCATTTTGTGCCTGAAGAGCTTTGATGGCTTGATCGGTAGGTATTTCAGAAGACATTTCGTGCTGAAATAAACAGCGAAGGAGATGAGAAACCTGTAATGATACCTGTAATGATGTGCATGATAATGGGATGCATAAGTAATGATTTCAAAGACTTTGGGAGATTTAAATTTACAAACAAAGAAATAAACAAACTTTATTAGATTAACTGGTAAAAAGGTTTAACAATGCCTCTGAGGCGTTTACAAATAAGTAAATGAAAAACAAATCTAAACTAGAAAAGAAAAATCATAAATCCCATGGATGCTTCCCCTTCATGCTGACGTAGTCATTGATTGTCCTTTCATTCTCAAGTTGCCTCGTGAGCTTCAAGATCTTCCTTTCTTGCTCATGATACTTCTCCCGGTAGGTATCCCTCTCCTCCTTCAGCTGAATCCAGGATCTCTTCAATGCCCTAAGATCAGTGGGCATGTAGGGATAAAGGATTGTATAAGGAACACCCTCTTCATTGGTAGGCTCCACAATCACTGGCAACACAGCTTCATAAGGCATCCCAAGTTTCTGAGCACGGGCTCGGACCCACTGGAGATAAGGTTGCATAGGGAGAGAAGTCTTTGGTCCTAGCTCTTGAGGGTCAGATTTGTTCACCATGCCCCAGGCTCGTATAAACCTCTGGCGGTGCTCATCAACATCCCCCTTGTAGTCAAAGACAATATCTGTAAGAAGTAGCTCATGAGGACCATCTCTCCGAGCACGACCAAACTATCGTAAAGCCAAGCAAGGACTGTAGGTTATTTCCCCTATGATTCCAAGCAACGGGACATTAGGGTATCCCCCACATCGATCAATGACAGCAATGCTTTCCATAGCCTTAGAACTCCAAAGAATATTTTTATGGGCAAGGGATATTATTCGATAAGACCATCCTAAACCTTCCTCATTCTTCAACATGGACTTGGGGAGGTGCGAAATAAACCACCTCTCCAGCAAAGGCATACAACACATGAGAGTCCCTCTTCTACGCACAGTACGAGTATAAAGGGCATGTAAGATATCACCCAGAAGAGTAGGCACAGTATTGCGAGACATGAAGATCTTAACCGCATTCACATCTATGAAGGAATTTGGGTTCGGAAAGAGAACCAAACCATAGATAAGGAGGGCCAAGGTGTCTTCGAAAGCCTGAAAGTACAAATTATCCCAGAACTGCTGAGCTTGATCTATTAGAAACTTGGCTAAGTAACCTTCAACCCTGCTTCGTGTCTCCTAGTTGGATACTACATCAGCCCGTTTCAAATGTAGAGCTGAAGCAATGTCTTTTGTTCTAGGAGTCTCTTCCAAACCTGTGAAGGGCATCTGCTCAAGGATGGATATACCCAGTAAGTGAGAAAACTCTTCCATAGTAGGAACTAGCTGATAGTCCGGGAAGGTGAAGCAATGATGCACCGGACCGAAGAACTGGAAAAGCACACTCATCATCTGCTCATCAAACCTTGAGGTAACCAGGCTAAGAAGATGACCATGTCTTCTAATGAATGAAGAAGTATCAGAAACTTTTGAGACTAACTCTCTGAGTTGAGCAGGTATTTGCACAGAGTTAACTCGGATGGTGTTTCTGCGTATGGAAGCCATAATCTGCAAAACAGAACAAAGATAAATCCCCTCGGTCTTTGAAATGGTTAGTATAATGAAGTATGCATGCTATGTTATGATGCATGATGTCATGGTAAAACACACAACAGGTATAGCAGATAACAGACATGGTAAAGGCAAACAAGTCACACAATAGCCCTTAAGTTTCAGGCTTGCATGGGGTCTAGGTATTACCCTCTTGAAGTTCAGTTGGTTTCAACCTGTCCTAATAATAGTAACCGGGTTCTAGAGGTTCTCAATATCACTGACCATCCTCCATCGGTCATGGTTTCGGCTCACACAATCTTTTCTTGCAGCCGGAACTATCTCGAGAGTATGGTCTCAATGAGTGTAGTATCGAGTATCAACCAGTTCTCAGCTTTACACCGAGGTCGGCTATCTCACTACTTCCTATGGCCAAGTTGGTCAGTTATAGGTTCTAAGGTCAGTTGATGCTTAATAACACACATAGCAGCTCCGTATTCTCCTCGTTTCTCCACAAGGGATATCGGTACCAACCAATGCGCCACATCAACGTAGCTACTACTTCAACCGTATCGGTCTACGCCGTACAGTTCCCTCATAGTTTATTTCTACTTACCTAAAAGGTGTCTCCCTGATCCGGGTTAAGATCTATAGTAACTCCCAATACAAAACCCTCAAAAGTAAAGCAATCAAATCAAACAAGAGAAGCAATTTATGATGAACTAATGCTAAGTTATACCCCACTTTATAATCCCCAGCAGAGTCGCCAGTTCTGTGATACAGTGGCAGAACCAGACTGTTTTAGGAAAATGTTGGTTTGCATTTTGCGTTTGTGTTTGCAAAATTTCGCGGTAAGCAAGAGTCTCCACCGACTTTTATTTTATCCAACTAGAAAGGAAAAAAGCACCAAAAAATTCCTTTTTTCGATATTTTGAGTACGGGGGGTAGATTATTGAAAGCGAAGGTATTAGCACCCTTTCTATCCGTAGTTTTCTACGGGCTCTTAGGTACTTGCTCATCATTTTAAAAATTGCTTCCGTGTTTGTGTGTTTTAAAAAGTTTTTGTTTTAATTCTTTTTAACCCTTGTATCAGTCCTCAAGAGTGTTACGAAGTTGTTCTGAAAACTTTGTTTGAAAAGAGTGTAAGTGTGGAAAAGTTTGATTTTGAGCAAGTACCTACTAGCATCTACCTACTCGAAAAAAGAATGTTTATGTTCTTGTTTCCTTTAGACAGCGTTATCCTACTATTAGTGAGTAGGTAGTACCGTCATTGGAGTTGTAAGGGTCAATTTGAAAGGGACATATGATCACTAAAGCAATGTTAGGACGTCTTAGTAATAACCCTAATGTCTTAAGATCATATTTGAGGCAACATTTCCGAGGCAATATTTCCGAGGCGACATTTCCGAACCGAACTTTTGATCTTTGTTTAGACAAGAGGGAGACCACTAAAACACCCTATACTTAATGATCATTTACCGAAGGCAACCGAAGTGAGAGTATACCCTAGGAGTGCGTATGTGCGAGTGATTTGATTTCGGTTATTATCTTTGCGTATTTAGGGTTTTCTAACAATTTTAAAATTAACATACAATCTTGTCATACAATCCTATTATCATACATCTAACAATTAATATTTGCGAAAATTAAAAATGCGGGAAATAAAACTACGATATTACAAGGCTTCGGGGAGGGGGATTAATTACATAGCCAAAAACCCGTAAAATGATAAATAAAATAAAAATCCTAATTAAACTATTACATCCCATGAGCAGTTACATTAATATCGTAAAAATAAATAAACATGCACGATGAAACGAGAATGAGATAAAATTAGGGGTTTGACCCCGTCTAAGCCTAATTAAAAGAAAAATCATTTTTGTTGTTTTTTGATTATTTTGAGAAAAAATAAGGTTTTAATGAACAAATACAAACCTAATTACTAATTAATTTAAATTAATAAAAATAATTAATTTTGACCTATTTTTGTATTTTGGTTATTTTAAGAAAAAGAAAATAAAAATAAAATTAAACAAAACCCTAATTTTCTAATTTATTTTAAGTTATTTACAAAAAAAAAGATTAAAGTTATCCTAAAATTAAATTAAACTAATTAAATTAATTTTGACAAATTATATAAAAAAAAACCTAAATTTGATGAAATTGATTTTTATGAGTTTTTTTGTAAAAAAAAGAATTAATTTTGTGAGAAAATAATTTAAACAAAAATAAATTAAATAAAGAAAATATATAAAAGAAAAGAGAGAATTGGGCCTCGTTATGCTAGGAATTTGAGGGGTGTCCATAGCAATTTCTGAGCCCAAAAGCCTTGGTCCACGTTGACCTTCCTGATTCCATGTTGCACGTTTGACTAGGCCTTTGGTAGACCCTCACATGCCAAGCGTTGGATTTGATTTGCTTTAGATCCAGTGGTTGCAAGCTGATGGCATATGGTGGATCTATGGGAAGCCTGCGCATGGGATTATATATAAAAATAATAATATTGAAGAACAAGGGGACCTGGGGATCGAACCCAGGTCCTTTGGCAATTTCCTTCGCCCATTAACCAACTGAGCTATCGCACCTGTTTGTCTATGGAATAACCAACAAATATTATATTGGAAACAAGCAAAGTAACATTGTAAAACGCGCGTGTTTCCAGTGATTTCTAGTAAACAACCGCTAGTCTTCCAAACTATCGAATAAACTTACTGACTGTTATTCAATTTCTCTGGTAACTCGCAGGATCGACTAGATTGATCCTAGGACTTGTTGGTCATTAGGGTAACTCTCATGATCGAACAGGTATTCATGGCTGGTATTTAGAGTGTTGTGTAGGTGTTTGACTTATTTCGATTTCTCTCTTGAAGATCTAAAGGCGTAATCAAAATATATGTGCGCGAAACTAAATTGCATGAATAAATGTTAATTGTAAAGACATGTAAAGTTGCATAAAAGACAAGTAAATGGCTTCGAAACGTAAAACAAACAGTTAATGTAAAAGATTCGAAATGCGAAGAAAGCGTTTAATGCAAGAAATCTGTAAAATGACTTTAAGTAAAATAGGCGTTCGAAGGATAAAACTTGAAGATAAAGGCATGAAAAATATGACAGTTTTCTGAAATGTAAAGTGTTTGAAATGGAAAGAAAGCATTTAAATGTAAGGCATCAATGAAAAGATTTCGAATAAAAAGACTTTAAATGAGAAAACTTGTAAATGGTATTTGGCAGAAAGATAAAGGAAAGTACTGGAAATGATAAAGGGTTTTCATTAAATCATAAACATGTGGTACTATCATACGTACATTGCTCTTGCATTCGTTTCCCTAGCCATGTGGTAATTTGAATGTTTATTGAGTATTTTTGTACAATAGATATGACACACGAAATCCTAATACTAAGACTTCTATTTATACTACTTCGACCATAACGGTCCTGCTATAAGATTCTGCCACGTTCAGAACATGCAGAACAATGCCTCTCTCTCGTTTCCACGTGTCTTCAAATGCTCCAACACATAAATTTCAAACTTCGAATGTCCCGCTTGCATTTGAATTTCAAATGTTTTGGTACTCCTCCGCTTCGAACGCACTTCTTAGACACAACCTTGTTGTCATTTCGAGACTTCTTTAGATATGTTCCCATAATTGCCACTCGAAGCTCCAAGCTTTGATATGCTCATTCGAAACACTGCTTCTGCTATTTCGAAACATGACGCTTTGTTTCATTTCAATCGAAACATCCAATTCACTTGGCTTCTAATAATATTATCAAAATCTTCAGCCAACAAAATGCCCCTTTAAAATATGTATTTCGATTTCTTTGAGAAATACTTATTTTAAACATCTACACAAGATTTTGATGCGACCTTCGAATCATCGTAACATTT
The DNA here is from genome assembly GCA_948472305.1 of Vicia faba. Taxonomy (NCBI): domain Eukaryota; kingdom Viridiplantae; phylum Streptophyta; class Magnoliopsida; order Fabales; family Fabaceae; genus Vicia; species Vicia faba. The sequence goes on along the minus strand of OX451739.1, from coordinate 1,108,210,645 downwards.
AATGCATTTGACTCCAGTCACGTCAATCATAACACTTTTTAGATTCCTTAACCGCCTGGAACCACTTCACAGTATGGTGCAGTTACAAAACAATGATTATCTTTAATCACGCTTACTACCAATGTTAACTTTACGCCACCTCTTCATCACACCAACCCATGAGTACCACGTATCACAACCTTATTCAGTGGATGCTTAAACTTCCACATTATAAAACATCATCAACTTAGTCTTTTTCTTTTCTTTCCACATTCTGAATCTTTTATCCTTCTTCTCTCACCGAAAAAACCCTAAGCTTTCAACATTCTTCAAAAAATGTCTTCTTCTACCTCATCCCAACTAAAAAAGGTTTCCAAGAAGAAAGGAAAGACCGCAGGAACTACCATGGAAAGTAAAGTTATCACTCACCAAGGTCAATCCGTTCTTGCTCCCCAGATGATCTCAAAGGAGAAAGAAATGCTTTATGCATCTCAGGTACTCATTCCTACCATCGCTGCTGGTAAGAGGTTAGCTTTAATGGGCCCTCTTACGGTTTTTGAAATTTTAAAAGATACCAGGAAAATTTTCCCAGTTTGCTATAGTTTTAATCCCTTGTTTAACAAAATGGACGCCCCTAAGGCAATAGAATCTTCTGGCTCAAACACCATGGAAAATCCAACTGTTCCTCCTAAGGACCCTTTTGTATTAGACTATGTAAAGAGTAATTTTAAACCGTTTCGATCTTGCCCCACCTCCGACACTGCTTACCAAAACTGGTTCAATAAGGTAGAAGCTAAGAAATCCCAGCAATGGGAAGAATTAGGTATCTACAACTTGATTAAGCTGTCGAAGCCTGGTTTCACTTACAACCACCCTTTGTTATTCGCGTCCCTCTATTTCTGGGACAGTACTTATAATACTTTCCATCTCCCTGGTGGAATGATTACCCCTACCTTCTTTGACATAGCGGCCATCATTGGGCTATCACCAGTAGGAGAAACATATATCCCTGACAACGAAGAACATTCGAGTATAATCGACTTCGAAGTCAAACTAGCAAGTTTTTCCAAGTTTATCAGCCATTACCATGCTGAAGGAGACAGTGTGTCTGATGTAGAACACATTGCTTTCCTTACCCTATGGCTGTCAAGATACGTCTTCTGCAGTAGATCCCTACAGGTAGCCAGTAGGTTTATTCCTCTAGCTAGGGATTTGCACGAGAATCGAAGAGTGTGCTTAAGTGAACTGCTCTTAGTTGACCTTTATCAAAGCCTAAGGTCAGCTGTTTCGAGCCTAAAATCTCATACCTCCAAGAATATCCTGTTGGCTGGCCCTTTTTGATTACTTCAGCTATGGCTAAATGCCATGTTCGAACCCTCCTTGTCAACTTCCAACACCATTGATGAACAAGACCCTGAGATAACTGATAGAATAGTCGAAGGCACTAGGCTGCGAAGATTAACTCCAAATGACGACAAAGACGACTTCAAAGTCCTATTCTCGAAGTACATCATGATATTCTCTAAGAGGCATAAGTTCGAAGAGACCATGGAGCCTTTTGCTTCGAGGGCTCATGGACCTTCCTGGTTCACCATGGCTCTCTCAGAAGCTGTCAAGAGCAAGGAGATTCAAGATGTATGGAGAGCCTTTTTGCTACCTAGACTCATTTCTTCAAGAATAACTCCTGCCAAGAATCAGATTTTCCTTTTCGCTTACCAGCCAAATTTTGTTTCGAGACAGTTTGGCTTATGCCAACTAATTCCTGAACCCTTATTTCAAACTGAGAGTGCCATTACCTCTGGGCGAACTTTCAAGGCACGGGAAGCAAAATTACAGCAAGAACAATACCAAGGCTTTGCCCAGTTTGAGCTAATAACCTTCGAACCTACCCATCTTACAGCTAAGGGGTTTCTGGAATGGTGGACCAAGTTTTATCAAACTTATATGTTCGATACTCTTACAATTCAGCAGAAACTAATTGATGCCTTCGATGTGCAGGTACCAGCCAAGAAAGGTATGTTTACTTATGCCAAAGAGATTAAAGCTTTTCAAAATTATTTTGAAACTACTTATGACCCCACACGCTTGGAATCCACTGTGCATCAAGCGGCTGAGACCTTGATGGAAAAATTCAAACAAAAAGTTTCTAAGTTAAAAATTCCTTCAGGGTTGTCACCTGAGGATAGGTATAGGTTGGCATTCGAAATGCATCCACCTAAATTCCCTAGATTACATACCTCAGAACTGGCTCTGGCTTGGTTTCCCCCATACCCTTGATGGTTCACTTGCAAAGAGATGTTCAAACATCTTCAAAAGAAACCAAAGCCATCTGAGACTGTGACATGGGCTCGACACTGGCTCCACGATTTCCCAGGACACCTTCGTTACGACCTTTCTGCCATGTCGATTAAATCTGATCAAGGCACAGGTGCGAATGCTTGGGAAAATCCCAAACGTTTTTCATTTTCCATATCTTTAACTTTTGCCTTAATTGTTTCGATTTTCAGCCATCAGGATAAAGACAGCTGCCTCAAAGTCGAAAGAAGGGAGTGCCTCTCAAGCCTCTATCGAAACCACTGACAATGTGACTCCATCTGAAACAACAACCATTGCTGCAACAACAACAACAACAATACCAACAACAACCAGGGTTCCAACTCCACAGGTAATCATTTTAGCCTTGATGTTTCGAATTCACTAATGTTTTATGATTTGCATCTAACTCTTTGTTTAAATCTTTTCAGACCAACAAACTTCCTCCTACTACTCCAAAGAAGCGAAAATCAAACACCACTGGGGAAGACCCCAAGGCTGGAGGAAACTTACCAACTGCTTTGAAGAAGAAGCAGAAGAAGGATATTTCGAAAAGTACCGTACCAACTAGTGTCTCTGGACTCGATTCCAGGGATGCTGCTCCCTCACCCAAATCCAAAATTCCACATTCGACCTCCAACGTAATGTTGGAACGCATAGCTAGCAACCTCTCCTCCGAGAGTCCACAGGTAAATTGAACTTTAAATCTCTTTGAAAATAATAATTTCTTATTACCTTGGTGCATGCTTTTAACATTCTTTTGCTCCTTGCAGAACATCTTAAATCCAGCTTCCACTACTTCGACCTCACCCTCAAAAGCTGCTTCTCCACTCAACTCCTCTCCTCAAGGAGATTCCAGTAACCTTGTACAGAACAAAGGTTCCTCCAATATGGCGGTTCTGGCTGGAACTTCTGAACAGTAGGATGATCAAAGTACCTCTCCTCCTCTAAAAGAGACAAACGAAACACCACTTCAAACATCTGCAGAGGATTTGCAAAGAGCTTCTCTTCAAAGGTCCCCTCTTGAAACCCTTCAAGAGGACCCAAAGGACACTCAAGCTGAAGGAGAGAAAGCTGATTCTGGCCAAAGAGACGAAGAATCTGCAGAAGAAGAGTCTGAGGAGGAGGATGCCAAAGATGGTTCGACTGCTGGGACAGAGTCCAATGCAAATAGCAGCGAAAAAGAAGACATCGAAGTGGTGGACTTGGATGACGATGAAGAAGATCATGATCACGAAACGAATGAAGGGGATGGTGACACAACCAACAAACCCATGGAGGTTGAAATGGACGTGACTCCCCTACGTGTGGAACTCCCTCAATCCTCTTTGTCTCGAATGACTGACGAGGAGCTTACACTCCTGAGACGAAATGACCCTATTGGGTACATGAAGGTGAAGCTGGCTCAAAGGGACATTCCACTTGCTAGGGCTGGCACAAGTTCGACTAGCTATCCTCTTCCAACAGATGAAAGAATTGTACTTCTTAATAAGATCAGGAAAACAATTCTCAATATGGATATATTCGAAGTGCTCAAACAAGATAGCACTGCTTGCTACACTATGAAGGAGTTGCTTACAAAGGTCAATCTTGCTACCTGCTCCTTGCCAGTTAGTACTATCTTGTTCGATCTTCAGTCTTTGCTGGACAACGTAACTGGTTACCTTCTCCAAGATGAATCTGCTGCCAAGAAGGTTCAAGAAAAACGCATTGCAATGGATGCTGCTTATGAACAAGCTTCGAAACTCTCTCAAGAAGCTGAGGATCAAGCTATGCATCTAAAGCAAGCAAAAACTGATTATGAGGCTCGATCTGAGTCCATCCTTCTTTGGGAAAGGCATATTCTGGAACTTCAACAGAAGGTTAAGGAGGCTAAAGAACAACAAATAGCCTTCGAAACCAATAATGCTGGTAACCAATTCGAAGAGCTTCTCAACCAGGGGCTTGCAGAAATGGAAACTGCATAACAACTCAAGGGAGAAGTGGCAACCTTGGAAGGAGCCAGGCGTTTCGCTCAGCAAAGACTTGAATCTTTTCGAAGCACTCTCAACAGATTGAAAAATAATTCTTATTTCTAAATTTCAGTGTTTATTTGATTACAATTTGGTTTTTTATATGTAATATTCGAACAACGCCATTTTGGCATCTCATTTTGCCATTTTGGCATTTTTATAATATCTTGGTTACGTTGTTACTATTCGAATCTCGTGCAGGCGTGGCTTATATTTCTTTAAATATTTCCCATTAACCTTTAGGATACGCTTATCATCCACCAGTTCTTCGATTTCGTATGCATTGTTTGAGAATACTTTTAATATTCGAAAAAGTCCTTCCCAATGAGGTGACCATTTACCTAATGCTTTATTTTTCTTGTCCATGGGCAATATGACTTTCCAGACTAAGTCATTAATAATGAATATTTTTTTCTTCACCCTTTTGTTGTATGTCCCGGCCACTCTTTCTTTTTGTCTCATCAAAATTTCCAATGCATGTAATCTAACTTCGTCCAACTCAACTAATTCATTCATCATCATTTCCCAATATAATGCAGCTGGGATTTCGTTTTGTCTCTGAATTCGAACTGATTGTAGATGAATTTCTACTAGCAGCACTGCATCATGACCAAATGTGAGTTGGAAAGGCGTAGTGTTAGTAGCTTCCTTAGGAGATGTTCTACAGGCCCATAGTATTTGGTCCAAAGTTTTGTGCCAGTTTCTTGGCTTTTTACCAATATGTTTCTTGATTAATCCTATTATCACTTTATTGGCTGCTTCGACTTGACCGTTTGCTTGAGCATAATATGGCATTGATGTTAGCAATCTAAACCCCATTTCTTGGGCAAATTCCTGCATCTTTCTACCAGTAAACACAGAGCCTTGGTCTGTGGTTATGCTCTCTGGCAATCCGAACCTATAGATAATGTGTTTCTGTATAAACTCAATAATAGCCTCTTGATCAGCAACTATTAATGGTATAGCTTCGATCCACTTGGTAAAATAATCTATTCCTACCAAGATATATTTTTGTCCTTTGGACGAAGCAGGATTTATTTCTCCTATCAAATCCAATGCCCATCCTCTAAATGGCCATGGTTTGATGATCGAGTGTAACTCACTTGCAGGGGCATGTTGAATCCCTGCATGTTTCTGACATTCCTCACATCCTTTAGCAAAGTCTATGCAATCTTTGAGCATGCTAGGCCAATACAAGCCGTATCGAAATAACAGCCATTTCATTTTATGGCCTGCTTGATGTGCCCCACATGCCCCATTGTGGACTTCTGACAATGCTAAGTATGCATCACTTTCTCCTAGGCATTTAAATAATACGCCCTCTTGGGTCTTTTTGAACAATTCGTTCCCCATGAGGAGATATGACAATGCTCTGTATTTTGTCTTTCTATCCACATTCAGAGTTGGGTTTTCTAAATAACTCATCAGTGGACTTCGCCAATCTGCATCTGATAAAGTGTTTATGGCTAATATTTCGAATCCCTGTTTCTCAGCATATCCCAATTTCATACTTTCTAGATCTGATGGTGTGAATCTAGTAGCCATAACTCTACCCCTTAATTCAACTAAATCCTTAAAGTTCCTGGTAGAAACTTTATAACCCGAAGCCAACTGTGCTAAGTCATTTGCTTCTTGGTTCTCTATTCTTGGTATGTGTTGAATATCCATGTATTCAAATTTCCTTAGTAGCCTGTTGACTATGACGAAGTATATCATCAAGTTTTCCTTTATGCATTTATATTCCTTTGTAATTTGTTTGACCACTAATTCTGAGTCTCCTTTAATTTTGACTCTAGTTGCCCCCAATTCCAACAAAGCTTCAAGTCCAACAATGAGCGCTTCATACTCAGCTTCGTTGTTCGAGCAACGAGGACCATCTAATTTATACTTGAATTTTGTTGGAATTCCTTCAGGAGAAATTAGAAGGACTCCAACACCACTTCCATTCCTGTGGGTTGAACCATCAAAGTACAATTTCCATGGTTGTATTTCGACGTAACTCATGACAGTCTGCTCAACCAATGAATGGTCCACAATGAAGTCAGAAATCACTTGACCTTTCACAGCTTTTAAAGGCATGAAAGTCAAAGAATATTCTGTTAAGGCTAAAGCCCATTTACCAACTCTGCTATGCATTATTGGTTTTGAAAGCATGTGTTTAATGACATCGAAATGAGATGAAACATAAACATCAACAGGCTTTATATAATACTTGAGTTTCATACAAGAGAAATACAAACAGAGACATAGCTTTTCTAAATTGCTATATCCGGTCTCTGCATCATTTAGTACTCTACTTAAATAGTATATGGCTCTTTCGATACCATTTCTATCTTCTTGTGCTAACATACTACCTATACTAACTTCAGAGGCAGATATGTACAATCTCATGGGCTTCCCCCATGTAGGTGGAGACAAGATAGGAGGCTGAGAGAGGTATCTTTTTATCCTGTCAAATGCCTCCTGATGGGCTTCGTTCCATTCGAAGGCTTGGCCTTGCTTTAGACGAAGCAATGGAGAGAAAGCTTGGGTTCTTCCACTCAGATTCGAAATGAATCTTCTGAGGAAATTAATCTTCCCTAGCAGAGATTGCAACTCCCTTTTTGACGTAGGTGCTTTCGTCTCCATTATGGCTTTGGTTTTGTTCTGGTTGATCTCAATCCCTTTCTTGTGAACCACAAAACCAAGGAAATCTCCATCCTGCACAAAAAATGCACATTTAAGGGGATTCATCTTTAAGCCATGTTTTCTCATTCGTTCGAATGATTGGCTCAAATGATGCAAATGTGTTTCTGCAGATATAGATTTGATGACTATATCATCAATATACACCTGCATAAAGGTTTCAATGAAATCATGAAAAATAGAATTCATTGCCCTTTGATAAGTTGCCCCAGCGTTCTTTAAACCAAAAGGCATCACCACCCATTCGCAGGTGCCTAAGGCTCCTGGGCAACGAAATGCTGTCTTTGCAACATCTTCTTCAGCAATGAAAATCTGATTATACCCAGAGTATCCATCTAACATACTCAAGTATTCGAACCCTACAGCAGAGTCTACTAGCATTTCTGCCACAGGCATGGAATATTCATCTTTAGGGGTTCCAGTGTTTAAATCCCTAAAATCTATGCAAATTCTTAAAGAACCATTTTTCTTAATAACAGGTACTATATTTGCTAACCATTCAACGTACCTTGTTGTTCTGATGAATTTTCAACGCAGCAACCTTTCGATCTTAGCTTTAACCTTTGTGAGAACCGCTGGTGCGAATCTTTTGGGAGTTTGTTTGATGGGCTTCTTGCCATCTTTGATTGGCAGTCTGTGTTCGACCAACTCCCTCTTTAAACCAGGCATCTCATCATAATCCCATGCAAAGCAATCTTTGTTTTTCTTGAGGACTTCGATTACTTCCTTCTTGAGGCCTGGGCTAAGTTTTGCACTTATGTAGGTTATTCTTTTCGTTTTTTCATCCCCTAAGTTGACTTCTTCGAGTGGATCCTGTGCCAACATTTTGGCACCTGAGTCTATGGGGTCCCTTTCGAAGCCTAAGGGTTCTTTATCGTAGATGGCATCCAACCTTTGATCCATCTCAAATTCTTTGAAGGGTGAGCATTTCGAGCCATCCCCACTTACTTCATTCATCTTTACAGTTAATTTGTTTATTTCAGCCTCTAAGGCCGCTTTTGATTCGTTCTCATCCATATAGGCCGAAATCCTTTCGAAAAAGGTGGACTCAGTCATGGATAAGGTTGTCAAAGTCCCAGCCTGCTGGTCGTCTTTGTATAGTACTTTCGACTCCCTCGTCTTCACTGATTATTGTTCTATCCCAGTATAGGCCATCATGGCGAAGGGTCATGTAGTAGTGGGCGTTTCTGGTTTCGTTAATCTCATCATTTGGAACACACGGAGCAATCTTTGCCAGATGTTTATCATAATCCCTTTTGTCAACTAAATTGACTATTGACATAAAGTAACTCTGGTCTGCTTCGATGTTTTCCACGATTCCATCATCTCTCCATAGAACTAGTCGCTGATGCATTGACGAAGGAACCGCCCCTACGCCATGGATCCACTCCCTTCCCAGCAATAAGTTATAGTTGGCCTTGGTTTCGATCACCATAAACATGGTGGGCCTACAGCTTGAGCCTATTGTCAATTCCAACTGGACCACTCCCAGTGTTTTGCCCACTTTCCCCTCATAATTGGACAGAACCATATTATGGGGCTTGATGTCTCCTTCGCGGATCTCTAATCTTTTCAGCATGAAGTGGGGTATCAAATTGACTGCAGCACCCCCATCCACTAGAACCTTGTTCACACCATGGGCACCAACTTTTGCCCAAATAAATAGTGGCTTAAGATGGTTCTTCATAGCAGGTTCTGGACGTTCGAAGAACGCATTTTGCTCCTCGACAGTCCCATTGTCCATCACATAGTAGCACACAGGCCTATGCTTCATCAAATCTGTGGTATCTTCTTCCTCATATTCATCAATTTCGGTTTCCTGCCCAAATTCACAGGGAAGCACAGATACCACGTTACAGTTTAGGTTGAATGAAGACTCCCCCTCCGATTCGAAGTTATCTGTTATCATATCTTCGTCTTCTTCTGGGCCTGGAGTGTATTCCTTTGGTTCATCCAGTTGTACTTCAGAGAAAAGCCTCCTATTAACTGGAGGTTTGTCTTCAGTTTGATTTTTTGGTGTGGGTTTATTGGTGCTAGATTCACCTTGGTTCTTTGTCGAAGTTACCCCTTTATTTGCCACAGCTTCTCTCTCAGCCTTTTGAATCCTCTGTTGCCTGCGCCACTGGGATCTCGACATGGGGTTCCTTCCTTTGTAGTTTTCTAATCTTACCTCTTCCCTTTTTGCTATGTTGAATTGCCTTCTGTACGTCATAGCATGGCATGCATTTTGTTCGGTGTTTCTCCATCTATCTTTGCCTTTGTCATTTCTGACTTGCAACCATCGGTCGGTTGGCACTTCAGCATGGAGTTTGAAAGTCACTCTTCGAGCAGCCTTGGGGTGAGGGCTATCAGGCCTTCGTTGTTTGTGTCTGCCATCGAAACATGGGCCCATCTGCACAGTTTCTTGATGGTTCTAGCACGGGGCGAAGGGAATCGTTTCGAAGGCTCTGGCCATGCTTTGGTCATACACAACAGAACACCTTGGGCATATCAAGCATTTGGTTGCCCCTTTGTAGCAGCGAAACACAAATTCCAACAAACTTTCTCCAGCCTTGGGATAACACCTGAACAGCTGGTTATCCTGGCGCCAATTGTTGCCAGTTCGAGCCCTCTGTACCCTCTCAAAATTCGCAGCGATTCTCTGATTGCAGAGGATGCTGCACCTAGGGCATAGTATCATGCTTGTATCTCCTTTGTGGCATGCCATGAGGTAATCCTTGAGACTAGCATCTCCAGCGTAATTATCCTCCATTTTATACTTCTCTTTTTCTAAGTATTTTTCTACCTCCTCCATCTCAGAGTGAGGTCTTTCCATGTCCACCATGTTTACCTCAACATCCTCCCCTTCAGCTTCATCATTTCCCCATCCTGTGGGTTTTATATCTTCAATGTGGACCTTCGAACTCTCTGGGGCAGAATATTTGACCAAATAGTCAAATTTTCCACTGGGTTCCCCTAGAGTGTCCCATATTTCCTTCTGAGGGGAAGTTGGCTTCGTGATTTGGACTTTCTCCAATTCCAGCCTCAGGCCTTCAGTGACCTGTGTTAGTTCTTGGTTTTGATTTTCCTGGCCTTCAGTAGCCTGGGTTTCTTTTGCAACAGATACAGGTGCTGCTTCAATCGAAGTCTCTGGTAGCTTCTGGACGTCTTCAGTGACCTCCTTATCGACTTCGACCATCACCCAGCTTTCATTTTCAGTACCTTTCTCTCCTGTTGGGACATCACTTTGGTCAGCTTCCACCATGTTAATCTCTTTAATGCATGCAGGCTCGGAGTAGTTGGTGTCTGCGACGTCCAAGGGATCTTCGTCCACTTTCATCTTTGCCTTATCAGCAAACTTCAGTCTGCCATCTTTGATTGCATTCTGAATTAGGTCCCTGAAAAGAAAACACTGTGAGGTTTTGTGGCCTAGGAAACTATGATATTTGCAAAATCCTCTCTTCTTTCTTTGATCTAAAGGAGGTATTTTGACATTTGATGGCACAATGAGTTGGCCATCTTTGACAAGTAAATCAAAAATCTCGTCACATTTAGTGACATCGAAGGTATAAACCTTCTTTGGGAATTTGTCACTTTTCTCATTTTCAACAATCTCTTTCCCTTTTGTGGGAACCAATAATTTGCAGGAGTAAGGTGGAGCCTGTTTTAATTCAGCGAGGTCGATTTCGACCTCTTCGAATTCGAATTCAGGATAATCTTCTGCTTCCTCAGTTCCAACATAGGAGATCCTTTCTTTCTTGTTATTTTTAAAGACTCTGGCCTTTTCGGCTTTTAACCTTTCGACCTGTCGAACCCTATCGGCTAACTGAGCCATGTCCCTCAAATATTGAGTGTCTAGTTTCTTTCGAATAGAGTAATCCAAGCCACCAGCGGCCATTTCGACTAACTCATGTTCAGGCACTACTGTGTAACATCTGGATTTCAAGAGCCTAAATCTATTCAGATAATCATCTATGGGTTCAGTGAACTTTCTCTTGACACTGGCTAATTCCTTCAAGCTTATTTTCGACTGTCCCATGTAAAACTGTTCATGGAATAATCTCTCCAAAAGAGCCCAAGTATCAATGGACCCAGGAGGCAAAGTGGTAAACCACGTGAAGGCGTTTTTAGTCAGGGAACTTGGGAAGTATTTGATCCTGATATCTTCATTATTGGCTATATCTCCCACTTCGGTTAGATATCTGGCTATGTGTTCGACTGTTGACTCATTGGTATCCCCAGCGAACTTTGTAAATTTAGGGACTTTATATCCCCTTGGTAAATCAGTATGCATTATGCAATCTAATATAGGAGAAGCATAATTTGGCCTTCTAATTCCTGTGTTGAGGCCATTCTGGGCCATGACTCTCTCTATCATGGTGGTTAGATTGTTTTCTGCCAAGATGTTATCGTTTCGAATTCTATGAACGACAGCATCAGCATCTTGATTTCGACCTACCATGACAACCCCCCTAGGTTGTTCTTCTCGAAACTCTGGGACTTCTAGCCTTTCGACCCTTACCCCTGGTTCCATAATTTCTCTTTGTGGGCCTGGGATCATTGGAGCTTCTAGCCTTTGTGCCCTTGCCCCCAAGTTAACTTCTTCTCTAGGTGGTCTATAATTTGGGTCGTTAGCAATTTGTTCCATAACAGGCATGTTTGCTCGAACTCCCGCCTGATTCTGCCTACGCCTTTCTGGGGGAGCAAAGAAATCTGCTATTCGACTCATGTTATCAGCGTTTTCTCTGTTTGTCACAGTCACATTCTGTACTATTGGGGCAAATATTTCCTGCATAGTTTGTGCTAATACCCCTATCATATTATGGTTACTGTCATCCATCAATTGCCTAAAAGCCAACTGGTTTTCTGTGGTTAAAATAGGCATTGTGCTATAACCCACTGACCCTTGGTTATTTGTCATAAACTGATTCCCCCCAGACCCAGACCCTAATTGTGGTGATGAATTCGATGTGGAATTGTGTAAACCTGCCATAAAAGATGTTGGCATTCCGTAAGAGGAATTTCTGGTTCTATTACCATCGAAACCGGGTGGTCTAGTTAGTGGAGTGGCGAAATGGGTTTGTGTCCCTGATGGTGGAACAAATCCCCCAGGATAACCAATGGTTCCAGTATTCCCTAAGATCGAACTATTAGTTGATACGCCACTTGCTCCATTAGTGGCTATATTACTGGTAGAAGATGCAACAGACTGTGCATTCGAAGGGATCACATTAGACGTTCCCATCGAAGCGGACACATTAGTGCCTGTTGTATGTGGGGCATTTTGTTCCCCTTGTTGATTGTCAGAATTAGACATTTTGTTCAAACGTTTTCTTCTGGATAAGGGTTGGTTGCTGTTGGTTATTTTACCACTTCTTAGGTTCATAAAACAACAAACTTCTTAGGCTCCAACGTTTTTATAATGGTTATGTCTCAACAATCTTTATTTCTAATGTCCAATTATTCGTCCCACCGGGTGTGGCAATTTGTTTCCAGTGATTTCTGGTAAACAACCGATAGTCTTCCAAACTAACGAATAAACTTACTGACTGTTATTCAATTTCTCTGGTAACTCGTAGGATCGACTAGATTGATCCTAGGACTTGTTGGTCATTAGGGTAACTCTCATGATCGAACAGGTATTCATGGCTGGTATTTAGAGTGTTGTGTAGGTGTTTGACTTATTTCGATTTCTCTCTTGAAGATCTAAAGGCGTAATCAAAATATATGTGAGCGAAACTAAATTACATGAATAAATGTTAATTGTAAAGACATGTAAAGTTGCATAAAAGACAAGTAAATGGCTTCGAAACGTAAAACAAACAGTTAATGTAAAAGATTTGAAATGCTAAGAAAGCGTTTAATGCAAAAAATCTGTAAAATGACTTTAAGTAAAATAGGCGTTCGAAGGATAAAACTTGAAGATAAAGGCATGAAAAATATGACAGTTTTCTGAAATGTAAAGTGTTTGAAATGGAAAGAAAGCATTTAAATGTAAGGCATCAATGAAAAGATTTCGAATAAAAAGACTTTAAATGAGAAAACTTGTAAATGGTATTTGGCAGAAAGATAAAGGAAAGTACTGGAAATGAAAAAGGGTTTTCATTAAATCATAAACATGTGGTGTTATCATACGTACATTGCTCTTGCATTCGTTTCCCTAGCCATGTGGTAATTTTAATGTTTACTGAGTATTTTTGTACAATAGATATGACACACGAAATCTTAATACTAAGACTTCTATATATACTACTTCGACCATAACGGTCCTGCTATAAGATTCTGCCACGTTCAGAACATGCAGAACAATGCCTCTCTCTCGTTTCCACGTGTCTTCAAATGCTCCAGCACATAAATTTCAAACTTCGAATGTCCCGCTTGCATTTGAATTTCAAATGTTTTGGTACTCCTCCGCTTCGAACGCACTTCTTAGACACAGCCTTGTTGTCATTTCGAGACTTCTTTAGATATGTTCCCATAATTGCCACTCGAAGCTCCAAGCTTTTATATGCTCATTCGAAACACTGCTTCTGCTATTTCGAAACATGACGCTTTATTTCATTTCAATCGAAACGTCCAATTCACTTGGCTTCTAATAATATTATCAAAATCTTCAGCCAACAGCGCGAACTTTTGAATGGGCCAGTCAGGCCACGCCACACCATCATCTTCTACCTCCTTCTGTTGCTAAAAGTCTAGAGACCTTTACCTATGGACAAAAAGCGTAGGTACAACCCCTGTGATTTTTCAAAATCTCACACAAGCATCATAAACAAAAACTAAAGGTACAAATCAATTCGCCTTGACCTTGTGAGCACCATGGCATCCCTCTTTTGGGCCAATTTTACATTGTGTTTCTGGGCACGAAAATGCTTGTTGGTGATTGGGATAGACTCCTTGAACACCCAGGAAGCAAATGAGATAGCTTGGAAGGCTTGAGATAGCCTGGAACTATGAAATCAGATTGCACTTTTTCTTGATTTTTTTGAAAGTTGTTCTTCACTCTTCACGCCTCTAACCCTTGTGCGTTTGGTCTGGATTTGTTCTAAATGTAGCCTTGAGTGAATTATGTTTACAAATTTGCATCCAATCTTCTCCAATAATGATCATTGATCAAGATTTGATTCTCATGTAAATCTTTCCAAAACAAGCCAAAAACCAGTCTTTTTGTGTACAAACAAGCCTTGCACGATTTGATCTCATTTCCAGCTATTCATGGACCTAAAATATGCACAAAATCTCAAGGTTTAAATGATTTTGATATTTTCATGATTTTATTTTGATTTAATTTGATTTAAATGAAATAGAAATAAAAATAAATGGCAAAAATAAAATGAAGGCAAGTGGGAAGGATCATGGGTCGTGGACCATGTTACAAACTCAATACAAGCACAAACAGTTGGGTCCATTTGACAAAAATTGCAATTTGAGGCATATTTGACTTTTGGCAATTTTGCAAAAAAGGTCAACTTCGCCAATGCATAACTTCCTCAATTTTGACCCTAGAGATGTGTTCTTGGAATTTTTAGAAATCTCAAGATGTCCTCTAAGCAACCCTTTTGGTCTCATCTTAATTGAGTATTCCATGTTCATGTATGAATCTTTGACAAAAAAAGTGTTTTTGTTGACTTTTCAAAGTGACCTATAATGTCCAAATTCATAACTTCTTGTGAGTGCATATTTTGAACTTGGGAGATGAATATGAATTGTAGGGAATTTCATCCTCTTCAAAATGAGCTTTGTATGGGTCATTTATAATAAAGTATGAGAAAGTTATGCTTGGTCAAAGTTGAGTTGACTTTTCCTACAAAACCCTAATTTAGCAACTTTTGGGTTTTGATGAATTGTGAGCACTCCTTGAGGAATCATGATCAACCCTTGATCAAATGATGAATAATACTTCAAAATGAGAATGTTTACCAAAAATCTTGAAGTTTGACTGTATGTGGGCCACAGTTGACTTTTGCCCTAGCACAGTCGATTTTCAGGCCGTTGAGCAATTGACTGAGCAAACTTCCTCTGCAAGGCTTGAAACTTGACATGGATGCTCTTGAGAACATATTAGGACAATGGTGAGCATTTGGGATCCCTTGGACTCAAGTATCTTGATGCAACATGAAACCCTAATTTGGAGGTAGACTGCCTTATGAGAGAGTTTGTCTGGTGAACCCTTGGACTTCCTTGAGCAATTTGAGGATCTCACTTGAAATGTATTGAGAAATATGGGAGGGCAAATTTTGGGGTACAACAAAATCAATGAAATCAAAATCAAAATTTTGGGACAAACCGTGGCCTTTATACTTATGATTCCAGACGTGAAAAGGCTTGCACTTGATTGAGATCCCTTCTGGAGATGTCCAGGAGTTTGTTGGTATCGTTAGAATGGCTTGGATTGGCCTCTAGGATGAAAATTGAATCACCACTTTTCTTGAACTTTTTAAATTTTGCTCTTGGCTCTGCAGGACCTCTAACATCTCCCTCTTGCCTTGGCTATGTTATGTATATGTAATGTAACACATTAGGTCAACAAAAACGAGTTGAATCTTGGTCCATTATGGAGATTTGATTTGGTTTTTATCTTTGTATGATATCTTTCTATATCAATCCAAATCATGACAATTTTGCTTCAATTTGTTTTGCACGTTTTGGATATGATTTGCCAGCATAATTAGATTTGATTCCACCCAAAATCTGATCACAAAACAAATCTTTGATATTTTTGCTATTTATTTGATTTAATTTGACTTTTAAATGATAAAAATCAAAATAAAATAAATAAATAAATCAAAAGGTGTGTGTGTGTGCTGATTTGGATCGTGCACCTTGTCATAAGCAAGATTCAATCATGAAAAACTAGGCCCATTTGACAAAAAATGCAAATTTGAGCACATTTGTCTTTTGGAAATTTTGCAAAAAAGGTCAACTTGGCCAATGCATAACTCTCTCAATTTTGACCCTAGAGAGGTGTTCTTGGACTTTATAGAAATCTTAGGATGTCCCCTAAGCAACCCTTTTTGTATCATATCAATTTAGTATTCCATGTTCATGTATGAAGCTTTGACCCAAAAGGTGTTTTTGTTGACTTTTCAAAATGACCTATAATGTCAAAATTCATATCTTTTTGTGAGTGCATATTCTGAACTTGGGAGATGAATATGCATTATAGGGAATTGCATCCTCTTCAAAATGAGCTTTGGATGGGTCATTTCTGATAAAGTATGAGAAAGTTATGCTTGGTCAAAGTTGAGTTGACTTTTCCTACAAAACCCTAATTTGGCAACTTTTGTGTTTTGATGAATTGTGAGAAATTCTTGATGAATCATGATAAACCCTTGATAAAATGATGTATAATACTTCAAAATGAGGATGTTGACCAAAAATCTTGAAGTTTGACTGTATGTGGGCCATAGTTGACTTTTGACCTAGCACAGTCGATTTTCAGGCCTTTGAGCAATTGACTAAGCAAACTTCTTCTGCAAGGCTTGAAACTTGATATGGACTATCTTGAGAACATATTAGGACAACGGTGAGCATTTGAGTCCTTTGTGGTTCATATATCCTGATGAAAAATGAAACCCTAATTTGAGATAGACTGCCTTAGGAGAGAGTTTGTCTGGTCAACTCTTGAACTTCCTTGAGCAATTTGGGGACCTCACATGAAATTTGTTGAGAAATATGGGAGGGAAAATTTTGGGGTACAACAGCTGCCCATGTTCAATCTTCTTAAACCTTAGGATGTAGATTGGCTCGTCTTCCTTTTGTGATCTGAAGGTGGAAGATGATTGAACACTAGAGTGCCCAGAAATTTGCACTCGCATGAAGTGATACTTGACTTGTGATATCGTGAATTTTCTTATAGATTCCATTTGGAAGTCGATGATGGAAGATGGGCTTAAAGATGCCATCCGAAGAGGTGTCGATCGCGTAAGAGATTCCTTTGCGAGATCCTGTATACCTGTTGTTAAGGAGGACTTCGTTGGGGAATGTCGGTATCTATCTTGAGAGAAATAGAGTTTTAGGAGCTTCAGTTGTCCATTACTCTATTGAGGAATAATTCTGGTTTGGGAAGTATGAGTGAACTGCGTATCTGGTCGGGGTATATGCTGCACCACGACTTTCTGGGGAAATGTGAAATCAATTGTGTTGGATCGGGTCCCGGTCTTACAGTGTTGCGGACTGCTGTCTGGGGATAAGGGAGGAAGAACCCGAATAGTAAGGTTATGAGAAGGAACCTGGATAGTAGGGTTACTTTGAAATGAAAGCCGGGATAGTAGGGCTGTGAGAAGGAACCTGGATAGCAGGGTTACTTCGAAATGAAAGCCGAGATAGTAGGGATGTGAGAAGGAACCTGGATAGCAGGGTTACTTCGAAATGAAAGCCGGGATAGTAGGGTTGTGAGAAGGAACCTGGATAGCAGGGTTACTTCGAAATGAAAGCCGGGATAGTAGGGTTGTGAGAAGGAACCTGGATAGCAGGGTTACTTCGAAATGAAAGTCGGGATAGTAGGGCTGTGAGAAGGAACCTGGATAGTAGGGTTGCTTCGATATGAAAGCCTGGGTAGTAGGGCTGTGAGAAGGAACCTGGATAGTAGGGTTACTTCGAAATGAAAGCCGGGATAGTAGGGCTGTGAGAAGGAACCTGGATAGTAGGGTTGCTTCGATATGAAAGCATGGGTAGTAGGGCTGTGAGAAGGAACCTGGATAGTATGGTTACTTCGAAATGAAAGTCGGGATAGTAGGGCTGTGAGAAGGAACCTGGATAGTAGGGTTGCTTCAGAATGAAATCCGGGATAGTAGGGTTGTGAGAAGGAACCTGGATAGTAGGGTTGCTTCAATATGAAAGCATGGGTAGTAGGGCTGTAAGAAGGAACCTAGATAGCAGGGTTACTTCGAAATGAAAGTCGGGATAGTAGGGCTGTGAGAAGGAACCTGGATGGTAGGGTTACTTTTGTCGCGCTGATAATTACTCTGTTTAGCTTTGAGTGTTGATCATGGACCTGCTGGAAATTGTCGATAATAATTGTCTTCCCTGAAAGAAATACATGGTTAGTTATGTGCGATGCATGAGATGCATCATGATGAGGTTCTCAAAATAACTTAGATTATGTTATATGTAATGTATGCACATGTCATGATGTATGAACATGAAATGCTGACGTAATAATCTGGGTCCGGGAAAATAAATCCCTGACCGTTGCTGGAGAGTAACGGAAATTGAGTTCCTGACTGTCATAGAAAAAGTGGTTCTTCTACTTCCGTTGGGGATGGTGAACCGGAGATGACTATGTTGGGAATTTGCCCCTTGTTTTACGGATATTCTTCCGAGGAGAGACTCTGCTTGAGAACAACTTTGCGGGGGAATAACTCTCTTTGAGAGAGGAGATGCTTTATTGATAGATCTGCTGACTTGGAGAAATTACTCAGCTGGGGATGAATTTTCGTTGCTGGTGATAATGATTTCTGTTGGAGATTGAATTTGTGCTTGTGAGAGAAATAAACTCTGCTTGGGGAAAAATTACTGACTCACTCGCGATTGTGAACCTCAGCTGGGGAGAGTTGCGTCCTGTTCGGGAAAGCTAACATCACTATCCCTGGATACTTTTTACTCTGTGGGGAGTGTATGTACCACCACTCATGTTCTCAAGCTGGCTCTATCCCGGTACTTGATGGGTAGAGTAATTGTAAGGTTTGGGCGCTTCTTGTTTTTCCCTGTTCCTGGCATTACGAGTAATTGTCTTTTGTTTTTTCATGTAAATATTTATGAGCGGCAATTATTTTCAAATGCATATATCAAAAATGAATCATTGGATGTTTTTGCAAAATAAAATGGAAAAAGAAAAACAAATTGAAATTTCTTGTGAAAATGAATTGTATTGATTTTTTAAAGTTGGCCTGTAATAGGCATTTTTATACAAAGGGGCTGGCGTACTAGTAAGAGAGTGTCGCCGAAAGAAATTACAATTTGTAAAAGAAAGAAAAACAGCTATGTAAAACAATCCCATCGGGTTCCAACTCTGCTATTCCCATTATATCTTCAAGCGTCTCATCACTTTGCTACTTGGCCGAAGGTTGATCAGATTGATTGGCAATGTCCGAGCTTGATAGTCGATACCGTAGTCTGGTTGCAAGATGATCCAATGAGGCATAGTGTTATGCTTTGATACCTAATTTTTGCCTGGACCGCCCTTTCGGGTTTTCGGTTCACCGGGATACCCTTTTTTGCCCAAGTCGCCTTTTCAGTTTTTCGACTTGCCAGGTATACAGTTTTTTTATTTTCATCCCTTACTTTTGCCCGAACCCTTTTAGTTCGCCGGGAAGCCCTTATTTTTGCCTAGGCTAGTCAACCTAGCGGGTCTTTGATCATGCGTAGTATCTTTTCACTGTGTATGCATTGACGGGGAGAGGAAGGTCGTCATCATCCATGGTGGTTAGAATCATAGCTCCTCCCGAGAAAATGTTCTTAACCACAAATGGCCCTTCGTATGTGGGGGTCCATTTGCCCCTGGGATCACCTTGCGGTAGTATGATGCGTTTGATCACTAGATCCCCGACTTGATATTCTTGACGTCTGACTTTCTTGTTAAAAGCCTTGATCATTCGCTTTTGATACGTCTGAAATGACAGATAGCAGTAAGTCACTTTTCATCGATTAGATTCAGTTGATTAAGTCGGGTTTGGATCCAGTCGTCTTTGTTCAAACCTGCATCCTTCATAATCCTGGGAGAGGGTATTTGAACTTCGATGGGTAGGACTGCCTCCATGCCATACACCAAAGAGTAGCGTGTTGCCCCTGTCGACATCCGTGCTGAGGTACGGTACCCATGAAGAGAGAATGTTAACATCTCGTGCTAGTCTTTGTATGTCACCGTCATCTTCTGCACAATCTTCTTGATGTTCTTATTAGCTACTTCAACGGCCCCATTCATCTTTGGTCGGTAGGGAGAAGAGTTGTGATGTTATATCCTAAATTGTTTGCAGAGCTCGGTTATCATCATATTGTTGAGATTTGTACCATTGTCAGTAATAATCCTCTCTGGTACACCATATCGACATATCAGATTGTGTCGGATGAACCGTGCCACGACGTTCTTGGTTACTGTAGCAAAGGAAGTTGCCTCAACCCACTTGGTGAAATAATCAATTGCTACCAGAATGAAGCGATGCCCGTTAGACGTAGTAGGTCTGATCTCGCCAATCATGTCGATGCCCCACATTGCAAAGGGCCAGGGAGTTGTCAAAACATTCAGGGGAACCGGAGGTACATGCACCTTATCAGCATAGACTTAACACTTATGATAGGTTTGAGAGTGCTGATAACAATCGGCTTCCATAGTGGACCAATATTATCCTGCCCGTAGGATTTTCTTCGCCATGGTGTGTCCGCTGGAATGAGTTATGAAAGTACCTTCATGTAACTCTATCATGATCCTTTGTACCTCGCTCTTGTCTACGTATCACAGTAAGGTTGAATCATGGTTACGCTTATAGAGGATACCATTATTGATGAAGAACTTTGCAGCGAACCTTCTCAGAAACTTCTTATCATTGACAAATGCCCCCTCGGGGTATTCTTGAGCCTCAAGGTACCTCTTTACCTCGTGAAACCAGGGTTTATCTACTACCTCCTCAGTCTCAATGTCACAGTAATTTGCGGGTTCATCCAACCTCTCAATGGTAATTTGGGGAGCTTCATTGTCCCACCTGACTTTGAACATAGAAGATATGGTAGCTAGCGCGTCCGCCAACTGGTTCTCCTCTCGTGGGAAATGTTCAAAGGTTATCTCCTCAAAGTGTGGGAGCAATGTCAGTATATATTCTTTGTAAGGAATAAGATTCGGGTGCTTCGTATCCCACTCGCCTTAGATCTAACTTATCACCAGAGCGGAATCCCCGAATACACTCAAGAACTTAATCCTTAGGTCAATAGCAGCTCGAAGACCCATGGTACACGCTTCATACTCCACCATATTGTTGGTGCAGTTAAAACATAATCGGGCAGTGAACGGAGTATGACAGCCCTCTGGAGATATGATTACAGCGCTAATTCCGTTACCCAATGCGTTCGAGGCTCCATCAAAATACATAGACCATCAGGATCCCTCTTCAGGTCCTTCATCCGGTCCAGGTTCTTCGTAGTCAGTTACCAACATGCTATTCTCATCCAGGAACTCGAAATTCATGGACTGGTAGTCATCCACGGCCTGATGTGCCAAATGATCCGCCAATACACTCCCCTTGATTGCTTTTTGGGTTGTGTATTGGATGTCATACTCGGTTAAGATCATATGCCATCTTGCTATCCTTTCGGAGAGGGCGGGCTTCTCGAAAATATACTTGATCGGATCCATCTTTGATATCAACAAGGTGGTGTAAGTCAGCATATACTGTCTCAGCCAGCGAGTAGCCCATGCCAAAGCGCAACAAGTTTTCTCGAGCAATGAGTATCGGGTCTCACAGTCGATAAACTTTTTGCTAAGGTAGTAAATGGCGTGCTCTTTTCGGCCAGACTCGTCATGCTGCCCCAGCACGCACCCCATTGAATTGTCTAGCACTGTCAAGTATAATATCAAAGGTCTTCCTTCAACTGGAGGCATCAAAATTTGTGGTTCTTGAAGGTATTCCTTGATTCTTTCGAAAGCGGTCTGGCATTCATCATTCCATTTTACCACTTGATCTTTCTTCAGCAGCTTAAAGATTGGCTCACAAGTAGCAGTCAGATGTGAAATGAACCTGGCGATGTAATTCTGACTTCCCAAGAAACCTCTAACTTCCTTCTCTGTGCAGGGAGCCGGCATCTCTTGTATGGCCTTTACCTTTGCAGGGTCTACCTGAATACCTTTGTCACTGAAAACAAAACCCAGAAGCTTACTCGACCTCACCCCGAAGGTACACTTGTTCGGATTCAACCTTAGCTTGTACGTCTTCAACCTGTCAAACAGTTTCTAGATATGATCAAGGTGCTCTTCCTCATTTTGGGACCTAGCTATCATGTCATCAACGTAAACCTCGATCTCGTGCTGAATCATATCGTGGAACAAAGCGATCATGGCACGCTGATAAGTTGCCCCAGCATTCTTCAACCCAAAAGGCATTACCTTGTAACAGAAAGTGCCCCACTGTGTAACGAAGGTTGTCTTCTCCATGTCCTCAGGAGCCATCTTGATCTAGTTGTAGCCAGAAAAACCATCCATGAAGGATAAGATCTTGTGATGCATGGTGTTGTCGACTACAACATTAATGTGAGGAAGTGGGAAGTCATCCTTGGGGCTTGCCCTGTTCAGATCTCTATAGTCCACACACATCCGTACCTTACCGTCCTTCTTAGGTACCGAAACGACGTTGGCAACCCACTGCAGATAAGAAGTGACAGCTAAGAACCCTGCGTCGAACTGTTTCATGACCTCTGCCTTGATTTGCTCTGACATTTTAGGATGCATACGGCGGACCTTCTGCTTAACCGGAGGACAGTCTTCTTTAGTCAGCATGCGATGTACCACAATATCAGTGCCTAAACAAGGAATGTCTTCATAGGACCAGGAGAAGATCTCAACATAGTCATGCAACATTTGTATCAACCTCTGTTTGACGCTAAACTCTAGATTTGCACCTATTTTAACCTCTTTCCTGTCTTCCTCTGTACCCAAGTTCACTGATTCGACCGGCTCTTCATGAGGCTGTATGGCCCTTTCTTCCTGCTGTAATAGTCTAGCAAGTTCTCCAGGCACCTCACAATCATCCTCACCTTTGTCCTGGCTTGATTGATCATATTTTTGAAGTCATAACTGGCAGTAGCAGAGCTGTTATCAATGGGATCCATAGTGGATATGGATTTGCATTATGATACGTGAGTGTGTGTAAGAAAATAGTTGTTTTGATAAAGTGAGAGACGGAAAAGAAAAACAAGGAGCGCAAAATTTGTATGCAAGAAACATCCAACGCTTTATTAATGATATATGAAATGACAAATAATAGCCCTCACAAGCAAAGCCAAGGTGCCTCAGGCAAGGCACCGGGCCACAAAGTTTCAAACTGTTTATTAAAAATCTTAAAACAAAAGTCAATTACTACGGAATAAAAGAAACAGGTATGAAGTCCTTCGCCGTCTAGTTATTCGGTCCACCATTGGTTGTTGGGTAGATCCAGCTGTCGATGTCTGAATATTCTTCACTTTCCTCAATTGCATTAATTCCCCAATTGCTTATGTGTGGAGGAGGTCTTCCAATCCGCGCGCGCCTAACAGCCCTTTGAGCCCCTTCTTCAACTACAGCCATGGCATCCTTGAGAGAAGCCATCTTCAGCTGAGGTTTGTTGGTAGTAACTTCAGTTGACACCAAAGTCTGAGGGACCTCTTCGAAATTCTGACAAGGAGTTTCTATGAACTCCCCGTCCATCTCTACGTAGAGGAAGGAATTGGGATTACTCACCATATACTCTTCTTCACCTCACACCGTGATAATCTTCCCTTTCACCGGATACTTCAGCATTTGATGGAGTGTGGAAGTAAATGCCCCAGCCCTATGGATCCAAGGACGACCCAACAAGCAATAATATGATGACCTGATATCCATTACGTAGAAGGTGGACCTAAAGGTCTGAGAACCCACTTTGACAGGGATGTCCACCTCCCCATGCACCATTCTCTTCGATCCATCAAAAGCCCTTACCACAATGTTACTCGGCTTTAAAGTCAAACCTTCACAATCCAAACGGTCTAACGCTTTCTTTGGCGGAACATTCAGTGAGGACCCGGTATCTACCAGCACATGGGCCATAGTGGTGCCCCTGCACTCGATCGAGACATGCAGAGCATCATTATGATTCCTCCCCTTAGGGGTCAGATCTGCATCTGAAAAACCTAGCCCATTGTCAGCAGTCAGGCTGGCCACACAATCTTTGAATTGATCTGCTGAAGTTTCCTGCGGAACATGCGCAGTCTTGAGAAATGCAATCAAAGCCTTCGCATGGGCTTTAGAACATAACAATAGAGACATCATGGAGATCTTTGATAGGGTCTGCCTTAGCTGCTCGACTACATTGTAGTCGCTCTTCTTGATAATTTTCAGTATTTCCTCTATTTCTTGTTTAGAGGCTTCCACAACGATTTTCTTAGGTGCTTCCGTCCGGGCAGGCTCACCTATAATTTCTTTGCCCTGAGTCCCAGATGGCTCAACAGCAGGGGTGATAACTGGAGTAAGAACATGAATAGTTGTAGGTGTACTAACTGGAGTAGGAACAGGAGAAATGTCAGGAGTGCTGGTTGGACCAGCAGTTGGAGTAACAATAGGCTTGATGATAGTCTTCGGGGAAATCTCAGGAGAGAAAACCCTTCCACTTCGGGTAACCTTACTAGTCCCGACAATATTACTGACATCAGTGTCAACTTCTTCATTCTTCAGATCTTGCTTAATACCATGATAATACACGTCAGCATCGTAATGCCATGGGACAACCTTGTCTGAGGTGTACGGGATGGGACCAGGAACAGTGATTATTAGCGGAGCAATTCTTTGAACAGGTGTAATCCTAACAGGTCTTCTCGAGGAAACCTTGGAAGGATTGGCGAAAATGGTTATAATGGCAACATCTTCATTTGGAACAACGGGAGTCATAGTCTTCTCAAACAAGATTTCTTTATTATCCATCAGGCGCTGAACACCTGAATTCAACAAACGGAAACCAGAAGGTATAATCAAACACATATGGCAACCTTCACCACAGCCCGGAAATAAACCGGCCAACAGCAAATTCTTCTTAACAGTCATAAGAGGAGTAGAAATTTCTTCAACAGAGGTCACAAACAAATCAGTGTCAACAACATTGACTCCACGACCATGTTTGGCCATGGGAGCAGTTATAACATTCGGATTTTCTGGAGCATCAAACTCTATCTCCTTAACTTCAAGAAAATCGTGTACTTTGTTTCTCAGGGCCCAACAATCATTTGTATCGTGGCCTGGACTCTCAGAATGGTAGGTGCACCGTGCATTGGGATTATATCTGGGAGAAGTAGTGTTTGGATTCTTGGGAGCCTCTCTCAAGGTCGCCAAGTTGGATTTCAGTAGATGAGGTAGAACTTCAGCCAAAGTCATGTTGATGCGGGTAAACTACCGTTGTGGTCTTTCCACCCTTTATTAATTGTTGCATTGTGGAGCAACTGCAGGTCTTGGTATTACTACAGCATTTACCATTTGACGGTGTTCAAATCTATTTTGGCCCCTCGGGCTATAGACTGCACTAGCTTCCTTCTTACCAGCAAAAGGCTTCTTTACCGAAATCGAAGAGGCATCCTTCTGTATTTTACAACTTCAAATGCCAGCTTCTACTCTTTCTCCAGTCAAAATTAACTCAGTGAAACCAGATGACGAGCTGTCGATTAAGTGATTGAAAAATAGACCAGATAGCATCCCCAGAAACATATCAACCAACTCCGTATCAGACAAAGGGGGTTGGACTCTTCCAGCCAAGTCTCTCCACTTTTGAGCATAGTCCTTAAAACCTTCACCTGCACCGGTGGACATACCCTAGAGCTGAGTACGAGTGGGAGCAAGGTTAGCGTTGTACTGATACTGCTTGTAGAAAGCAGTGGCAAGATCTTCCCAGTTTCGAACACTGGCTCCTTCTAACTGGTAGAACCATTCAAGCTGAGTCCCTGGAAGACTATCTTGAAAGAAATGCACCCACATATTTCCATCAGCTGTGTGGGGCTGGATTTTTATGACATATGAGCGGAGATGGAGTTTTGGACAGGACACTCCATCATACTTGGCAAAAATTGGAGCTTTGAACTTATGAGGGATGACCACTCCCGATACCAGTCCCAATTCTCCAAAATCTAAACCAGGTATCTTCTGAACCTCCATAGCACTCAGACGATCTTCTAACTTCTTGTATCTATCCTCGGAAGGAGGATATTGATCATCGTCATAATCAGTATCATTGTCAGAAACTGCAGGACTAGGGTCCTTTTCCCTTTCTTGGTTCTCCCCGTCCTTGGATGAAGAGGTCAGATCAGTTTGATGCTTCAACCTTTCTCCAAATCTCCTACCCATATTCAGAATTCCGACCTTCTTCTTCTTCTTCTTCTCTTTCAGAATAAGGGTCTTCAGATCCTCT
Source organism: Vicia faba (assembly GCA_948472305.1). NCBI lineage: Eukaryota > Viridiplantae > Streptophyta > Magnoliopsida > Fabales > Fabaceae > Vicia > Vicia faba. The sequence goes on along the minus strand of OX451739.1, from coordinate 1,108,184,565 downwards.
TGCCCCTTAGCAAGACTTATGAACATCTGTTGGAACTGGTTCTGTGCCTGAAGATCTTTGATGGCTTGATCGGAAGACATTTTTGCTGAAATAAACAGTGAAGAAGATGAGAAACCTATAGTGGTACTTGTAATTATGTGCATGATAATGGGATGCGCATGTAATGATTTCAAAGACTTTGGGAGATTTAAATTTGCAAACCAAAAATAAACAAAACTTTATTAGCTTAACTTTGAAAGGTTCAACACTGCCTTTAAGGCGTTACAAAGAAGTAAATAAAACAAATATAAAACTAGCAAAATCAAAATCAAAAGTCCCATGGACGCTTCCTCTTTGTGCTGATATATTCATTGATCACTCTTTCCTCCTCGAGCTGCCTGGTGAGCTTTAAAATCTTCCTTTCTTGCTCATGGAACTGCTCCCGGTAAGTATCCCGCTCATTTTTCAGTTGAATCCAAGACCTCTGCAACTCCCCAGATAAGTGGGCATGTAAGGATAGAAAACCGTGTAAGGAATGCCTTCTTCATTAGTGGGCTCCACAATCACTGGTAACACGGCCTCATAAGGCATCCCAAGCTTCTGGTCACGAGCTCGGACCTATTGGAGATAAGGCTGCATAGGAAGGGAAGTCTTCGGTCCCAACTCTTCGGGGTCAGATCTGTTTACCATGCCCCAAGCTCGTATGAACCTCTGGCGATGCTCCTTAACATCCTCCTTATAGCCAAATACAATGTCCTCAAGAAGTAACTCATGGGGACCATCTCTTCGAGCACGACCAAATTGTCGCAAAGCTAGACAAGGATTATAAGTTATACCTCATCTGATTCCAAGCAATGGGACATTAGGGTACCCCCCACAACGGTCAATAACAGCAGTGTCTTCCATAGCCCGAGAACACCAAAGAATATCTGTATGAGCAAGTGACATTATTCTGTATGACCAACCCAAACCTTCTTCGTTCTTCAGCACAGACTTAGGAAGGTGAGAAACAAACCACCTTGACAACAAAGGCATGCATCACATAAGAGTCCCTCTTCTCTTCATAGTATGGGTATGGAGGGCATGCAAGATATCTTCAAGCAAGGTAGGCACAGGGTTGCGAGAGAGGAAAATCTTGACAGCATTCACATCTATGAAGGAGTCCAGATTAGGGAAGAGAACTAAACCATAGATAAGAAGAGCCAAGATATCTTCAAAAGCCTGAAAATCCAAATCATCCCAGAATAGCTGAGCCTGGTGTATCATAAATTTGGCTAGAAAACCTTCGAGCCCGCTTCGAGTTTCCCAATTGGATACCACATCGGCCCGTTTTAAATGCAAAGCTGAGGCAATGTCTTCTGGCTTAGGAACCTCTTCCATACCTATGAAGGGTACCTGTTCAAGAATGGATATGCCCAATAAATAAGAGAATTTTCCAAGGTGGGTACCAGCTGGTAATTTGGAAAGGTGAAGCAATGATGCTTGGGATCGAAGAACTGAAATAGTATGCGCATCATCTGTTCATCAAGGTTTGAAGTAACCAGGCTGAGAAGTTGACCGTGTCTCCTAATGAAAGTAGACGTTTCAGAAACTCTTGATGCTAACTCTTTAAGTTGGGCAGGTATTTGCACAAAGTTGACTCGGATGGTATTTCTATGCATGGAAGCCATGATCTGCAAAACAGAACAAAGATAAATTCCCTTGGTCTTTGAAATGGTTAGTGCAATGAAGCATGAATTCCATGTTATGATGCATGATGTCATGATAAACCACATGTATAGCAAACACAAATATTGCAAACACAGTCAAATCACACAAAGCCCTTAGGTTTAAGGCTTGCATGAGGTCAAAGTTAGTACCCTCTTGAAGTTGAGTTGGTTCAAACCTGTCCTAGAAAAGTAACTGGGTTCTAGAGGATCTCAATATCATTGACCATCCTCCATCAGTCATGGTTTCAGCTCACGCAATCTTTTCTTGCGGCCGAAATTATTCCGAGAGTATGGTCTCAATGAGTGTAGCATCGAGTATCAACCAGTTCTCAGCTCTACACCGAGGCTGGCTATCTCACTACTTTCTAATGGCCAAGTTGGGCGATTAAAGGTTCTAAGGTCAGTTGATGCTTAATGACACCACGCAGCGGCCCCGTATTCTCCTCGTTTCTCCACAAGGGATACCGGTACCAACCAAAGTTCCACATCAACGTAGCTACTGCTTCAACCGTATCGGTCTACGCCATACAGTTACCTCACAGTCTATTGCTACTTACCTAAAAGGTATCCCCAGATCCGGGTTAGGATCTATAGTAACCCAAAACAGAAACCCTCAAAAGTAAAGCAAACAAGGCAATCAAGAGAAGCAAATATGATGAACTAGATCCTAAGGTATACCCCACTTATTAAATCCCCAGCAGAGTCGTCAGTTCTGTGATACGGTGGCAGAACCGACTGTTTAATATTGGTTCACGTTATGTGTTTGCAAAATGTCGCGGTAAGCAAGAGTCGCCACCGACTTTTATTTCATCCAACCGGAAAGGAAAAAAGTACAGAAAAAAAATCCTTTTTTGAGATATTCTGAGTACAGGAGGTAGATTATAGAAAGGGAAGGTGTTAACACCCTTTCTATCCATGGTTCTCCATGGGCTCTTAGGTACTTGCTCGTCTTTTTAAAATTGCTTGTGTATGTTCTTTGTTTTTAAAAAGTTTGACTTCGTGATAACCCTTGTATCAGTCCTCAAAGGTGTGACGAAGTTGCTTTGAAAATTGTTTTGAAATGTGTAAGTGTGAAAAGTTTTGATTTGAGCAAGTACCTACTAGCATCTACCTACTCGAAAAAAGATCGTTTATATTCTTGTTTCCTTTAGACAGCGCTATCCTACTATTGAGAAATAGGTAGCACCGTCGTTAGAGTTGTAAGGGTCAATTCAAAAGGGACGTACGATCACTAAAGCAATATTAGGACAAATTATTAATAACACTAGAGTCTTAAGATCATATTCGAGGAAACATTTCCGAGGCAACATTTCCAAGGAAACATTCGAATGGGACATTTTGATCTTTTTAGACTGTAGGGCAACCACTAAGACACCCTATGATTAATGATCGCTTACCAAAGGCAACCGAAGTGAGAGTATACCCTAAGAGTGATATGTGCGATTGATTTGTTTTCAGTTAATTAATCTTTGCACATTAGGGTTTTCTAACCGTATTAATTTGTCATGCATTCTTGTCATACAATCCTATTAGCATACATTTAGACAGTTAAATATTTGCAGAAATTAAAAATGAGAGAAAGTAAATCTACGCTATTACAAGGCTTCGGGGAGGGGGATTAATTACATAGCCAAAAACCCGGGGAAAAAAGCGATAAGTAAAAGCCCTAAATTAACTATTATAGACCATGAACAGTTACAAAAAATATTGGCAAAAATAATAAACGCGCGGCGAATTAAATACGGGGCGATTAGGGTTTTGACCCTTGAATAGACCTATTCGCGATTGATTAAAAAATGTTTTTGTCATGTTTTAAGAAAATAATGAAATAGTTAAATAAAAAGAAGACCTAACTACTAATTAATTTTAATTAAGAAAAAAATAAATTAATTCAATCTAAAAAAACCTATTTTTGTATTGTATGTATTTGGGAAAAAGAGAAAAAATAAATCAAGAGTTAACCTAATTTTCTGATTTAATTTTAATTGTGAAAATAAATTAAAGTTTCCCTAAGTTAAACTAAATTAAATTAAATTTGATAATAGTAAAAAAAAACTAATTCTAATTTTTTGTGAATTATTGATTTTATGATTTTATGAAAAAATAGATTAATTTGTGAATTAAGAATAAATAAAAGAAATATTAAAAGAATTAAATAAAATAAAAGAAATAAGAAAAGAATCATGGACTTGTGCTAGCAATTATGGGGGTATATTGTTGAGATTCTGAGCCCAAATAATCCAAGCCCGTTTGACTTTGCTGGATCTGATGTACATGTTGACTTAAGGTGCATGATAGACCTTCAATGGAAAGGCATTGGATCTGGAGTGCTGATGAATTTGATGGCCAGATATTGGTGGCATATGGTCGAAGTTAGGACATGTGGTGTACCTGATCTCATGAAATAAAATAATATGAACAAAGGTTGGGACCTGGGGATCGAACCCAGGCTCTTATATCCAACTACAATGCCTGCTTGCCAACTGAGCCACGCGTTTTTGTTATTCACACAATGGAAGTAAAATAATATAATCAAAAACCAATAATGTATTCAGAAAACACGCTAAAATTCAAACCACCCAACCAGTGAGTGCCACGCATCGTCTTCTTCCCCAGACTGTCGTTTTAGGCAAACAAGATTTTACCTACGGGTGCTTCGTTGTAGCTACAAACCTGTTCATCTCAAAAATTCTCTACAAGCAATATAAATGAAATTCAAAGGTACCAATCAACTCGTCTCATCCTCACGAGTATCATGGTACCAAAATCTAAGCCCAATTTAGCCTATACTACAAAGCCCTAAAACAAACCAAGAAACCCTAACAATGGCGTATCATGATTCATGTACTAAAAACGCAATTAAACAATACCAAAAGCTTGCAAACTCAATGATAAACAAGAATATATGAATCAAACGTGCTAATGATGAGTAAATCAATGAAATCAAAATCAAAATTTTGGGACAAACCGTGGTCTCTGTACTTACGATTCCACACGTGAAAAGGCTTGCACTTGATTGAGATCCCTTCTAGAGATGTCCAGGAGTCTGTTGGTATCGCTAGAATGGCTTGGATTGGCCTCTAGGATGGAAATTGAATCACCACTTTTCTTGAACTTTTTCAATTTTGCTCTTGGCTCTGCACGACCTCTAACCTCACCCTCTTGCCTTGGTTATGTTATGTATATGTAATGCAACACATTAGGTCAACAAAAACAAGTTGAATCTTGGTCCATTATGGAGATTTGATTTGGTCTTTATCTTTGTATGATATCTTTTTATATCAAGCCAAATCATGCCAATTTTGGTTCAATTTGTTTTGCATGTTTTGGATATGATTTTCCAGCATAATTAGATTTGATTCCACCCAAAATCTGATCACAAAACAAATCTTTGATATTTTTGCTATTTATTTGATTTAATTTGACTTTTAAATGATAAAAATCAAAATAAAATAAATAAATAAATCAAAAGGTGTGTGGGTGCTGATTTGGATCTTGGACCATGTCATAAGCAAGATTCAATCATGAAAAACTAGGCTCATTTGACAAAAAATGCAAATTTGAGCACATTTGTCTTTTGGAAATTTTGCAAAAAAGGTCAACTTGGCCAATGCATAACTCTCTCAATTTTGACCCTAGAGAGGTGTTCTTGGACTTTTTAGAAATCTTAGAATGTCCCCTAAGTAACCCTTTTGTTATCATCTCAATTGAGTCTTCCATGTTCATGTATGAAGCTTTGACCCAAAATGTGTTTTTGTTGACTTTTCAAAATGACCTATAATGTCAAAATTCATATCTTTTTGTGAGTGCATATTTTGAACTTCGGAGATGAATATGAATTGTAAGGAATTACATCCTATTCAAAATGAGATTTGGATGGGTCATTTTTGATAAAGTATGAGAAAGTTATGCTTGGTCAAAGTTGAGTTGACTTTTCCCGCAAAACCCTAATTTGACAACTTTTGGGTTTTGATGAATTGTGAGAAATCCTTGATGAATCATGATCAACCCTTGATCAAATGATGGATATGAGGATGTTGACCAAAAATCTTGAAGTTTGATTGTATGTGGGCCACAGTTGACTTTTGACCTAGCACTGCCGATTTTCAGGCCTTTGAGCAATTGACTGAGCAAACTTCTTCTGCAAGGCTTGAAACTTGACATGGATGATCTTGATAACATATTAGGAAAATGGTGAGAATTTGAGTCCTTTGTGGTTCATATATCCTGATGAAAAATGAAACCCTAATTTGAGATAGACTGTCTTAGGAGAGAGTTTGTCTGGTCAACTCTTGAACTTCCTTGAGCAATTTGGGAACCTCACATGACATTTATTGAGAAATATGGGAGCGCAAATTTTGGGGTATAACACACATGATTCTGAAGAATTTTCTCCAGCGCCTGGGCTCTCTTGCTAATGGGCCTGGGGTTTTGCTTAGCGCATCCCCCCATTTTCTTTACAACATGGCCCATTCTTTGGTTTTTTTTTGCTTTAATTATTTATTTTATTTTCATTTCAATTAATTATTTTTTATCAAAAAAAATCATAAAATCATAAAATCACAAAAAAATATATTTAGTTCTTTTCTTTTAATTAATTTAATTTTCATAAATAAATTTAATTTAACTTAATCATGTTTTAGTATTTATTTCATAGTTAATTTGTAATTAGTTTAGACTTAGGTCTTAAATATTAAAATCAAATCACAAAAATACCAAAAATATTTTTCTTAATACTTAGGCTTTTTAGGACATTTGATTTACTTTCTAAATAATCTCTTCTTTTTTTTCTATTTTTCTTTTGTTATTTAAATTCTAGAAAGAATGTATAGGTCGCACATTTGATTTTGTAATAGTTAGTTTATCTTTTCGCATTTTTTTCTTTTAAATATTGTAACTGCTCATGGGATGTAATAGCGTAGGATTTACAATTCCCGCACTTTAAATTTCTGCAAGATATTACCTGTTAGTAATTAGGCTTGTATATAATTGCTACTAAATTAGGTGTGCATGACAAGATTAATCAAATTAATCATTAGATCACTAACATAAGATAAATATCTGAAAAAGGCACTATTTCACACTTGCACCCTTAGGGTACTTCGTACTTGGTTGCCTCGGAAAACAACAGTCATGTCCCTCGAGAATGGGAACGCTTTATCAAAGACCCGTAAAATCAAAAGATCATAGTCCCTCAATGACCCTTACAGTGTTGCCTTTCAGTAAATGATCTCGTCCCTTAAACAAAAGTTGTTAAAGCGTCTCTGTATGTTGCCTTTATGACTGTAAAACGTCCCTTCGAATGACCCTTGACATCCGACGATAGGGCTACCTACTCACTAATAGTACGATAGCACTATCTAAAGGAAAAGAGGAAAATAACATCCTTTTTCGAGTAGGTAGACTGTTCTTAAAGTACTTGCTCAAACCTGAACCTTTTCACACTTACACACTTTTCAAAAACTATTTTCAAAAACACTTTATCACACTATTGAGGACTGATACAAGAGTCACCATAAAGCAAACAAAAGTATTTCAAAATGCACAAACACAAATAGTTTTAAAAAAATGAGCAATTACCTAAGAGCCCGTGGAAAACCACGGATGGAAAGGGTGCTAATACCTTCCCTTTCCATAATTTATCCCTTACTCAGAAAATCTCGAAAATGGTCTTTTTCTGTTATTTTCACCCTTTCCTTTGTTGGATAAAAGAAAAGTCGGTGGCGACTCTTGCTTACTGTGACATTTGCGAATACAAAATGTAAACCAGTATTAACAGTCGGTTCTGCCACCGTACCACAGAAATGGCGACTCTGCTGGGGAATAATAAAAGTGGGGTTTACCTTAGGGTCTAGATCATTTTGCTTCTTTGTTTGTTTGCTTTACTTTTAAGGGTATTTGTTTGGGTACTATAGATCTTACACGCGGATCTGGGGAAACCTTTTAGGTAAGTAGCAATAGATCATGGAAACTACACAGGGTATATCGACACGTTTAAAGCGATGGCTACGTTGATGCGACACTTTGGTTGGTATCGGTAGCCCTTGAGTTAATCAAGGAGAATACGGGGTCGTTGTGTGGTGTCATGAAGCGTCAACTGACCTTAGAACCTTTAAATGAGCAACTTGGCCATTAGGACATAGTGAGATGACCGTCCTTGGTGTATTCTCATGGTCGGCAGATACTCGATGCTATACTCATTAAGGTTTGACTCCCGAGTTCTGTTTGGTTGCAAGTCAGTTTCCTATCAAACGAAATTTGTGGGAAAAATCAGTGATATTGAGATCCCTTAGAACCTGGTTACTATTTATAGGACAGGTTGAACCAATCCAACTTCAAGAGGGTATGACCTTAAAACCCATGCAAGCCTTAAACCTATGGTCTTGGTGTGATTTGCTTGTGCTTGCTATATACCCCAAAATTTTCCCTCTCATTTCTCAAGGATTTTCTCACAAGATCTTTTATGACATCAAGTTTACAACACTGATACATCAATTTAGGATTGGAATTGGCAATAGGGAAAAATGGTCAATTGCATACTGGAAAGTCAAACTTTGACTTTTTGGTCAACATTACATCCCAAAGATCAAATTTCATAAAGACACTCAAGAATATCAAGCTTAATCATCAAGAAGTCAAGAAAGTCAAAAGTCAACTTGAAAAGTCAAGATTTCCAAGACTTCGAAATTTTCTAAGTGTTTTTATACATGATAATTTCATCACTTCATGACATTTTTTCACCATGATGCAAGATGATTCAAGAGAAGCTTCCAACATGAAAGTTGTAGATCTCCATGATATCTACAACATTTCTTTACACAACTTCTCCTAAATATGCTTGGATTTCGAGTTATAAATTCATGAAGTCATGACATTTTCATTTAACACTTAGAGAAATTTCCAACAGATTTTGGTCAGGATTTTATCCCAACTTCTTGGCATTTTTTCACATAGTTCCAAGATGATTTTATCAAAATGGCCAACGTAAAAGTTATAGAGGGTGTTCCAAGCTTTCCAAAATATTTAAGAGCATGAATTTATCATACTTGAGCTAGGAGATTCAAGGGCATGAAGTTGGGCATCCATTATTGAATTGCAAGCCATTTTTGTTGAAGAACACATAATCTAATTGGCATGATGTGCTGCATAATCTTACTTTGCAGGCCTTGTGACTTGAAAATCTCTACATAATTTAATGTTTACACAAGAGCTTGAGCTATTACCCAAGTGTTTGAGCCATTGTCCAAAAGATCTTTCCATTTATGGCATAAAGGCACCATTGTTATTCTTGAAAAGCAAGCTTTTTGTACAAAGTTTGTCTTGAGCCCATACCTTGCTTGTTGCTGATTATACTCCACCATAAATCATGGGAAGTAGCTACTCTATACCATCAACTTTGGTACTTCATCTTGGAACCATGGAGTACTTGACATAGTTTGATTTTTGTAATCCAACCAAACCATAACATGATGTCTTGCAAACTTAGTCAGCTCATATGCACAAGCCTCTTGCCTATAAATAGAAGAAGCATTTGCAAGACAAAGAGGTTGGAAAAGAGAGAGAGAGAGAGAGAGAGAGAGAGAGAGAGAGAGAGAGAGAGAGAGAGAGAGAGAGAGAAGAGGAAAAAGGGAGAAGGAAAACCAGAAGTTTTGTTGACAAACTCTCAAAAATCTCATATTTACAAAAGCCATAACAGTCCATAAAACTTCCACTCTTAAGTTTTAAAGGCCAAACCTTTGAACCACTCATACCTTGGAAATTTTGTCCAACCATCTAAACACTCCACATACATCGTATAGAAGTTGTTCAAACACAAGAAAAACTTTTGTAACATCACTATCATCACTTCCCAAGTTCAACAACAGCCCATACAATAGCTCAAACTCAAAGTACAAATTTCAGTTTCAAGGTAAGTTTTCTTGGCTTTAAACTCTTTATTTCAATCATCATCATTTGGTTCATTTTTTAGGCTAAAATGCAGTGACCTTTGAAGAAAAGGTTTGTAAAAAATCATGAACAATTGCCAAGATTGAGTGAGAAGTTTTCCATGAAATAGTATCATGAACAGGCAGGTGTAAGGCAGCTATTTTTCAAAATCATACAGTGTGCAATCGATTGCACAACCATGCAAATCGATTGCACGGGGTTCCAGTAGCCAAATTTCCAAAAAATTTGAGTGTGTAATCGATTGCACAACCATGCAAATCGATTTCACGGGGTTCCAGTAGCCAAATTTCCATATTTTTTGACTGTGCAATCGATTTCACAACCATGCAAATCGATTGCACTGGAAGTCAGTAGCCAATGTTTTGAAAAACTGAAGCGTGCAATCGATTGCACTAACATGAAAATCGATTGCACTAAAATAAAAAATGTTTTTTTGCTTTGAAAGAACTTGAATAAAGGGTTGGACAATATAAAAATGTTTCTTTTGATCATTGAGCATCTATATCTTAAGTTCAAGGTACATATTATCATTATACCTTGAAATTTTCCAAGGGCTTGAACCAAAGACTTCATCCAAAGAGGCTTTTAGCTTGATCAATAATTTTTTCCTTCTTTATCAATCATGACTTGTCTTCATCAAAACAAAGTGCATTCGAGAAGCTTGATCGTACGGCATGTGTTGACACATAATGATCCAAAATGTTTTCTTTTCCTTTCATTACTTTTATGTGCTTCATATATTTTATTCATGGCTATTCAATATGTTTGTAATAGATAATTAGGACTTTAATTTCTTGCAATCCCCATTTGTAAACTTGTACACCCCATCCCCAAATGATTGTAATAGCGTAAGAATTTACATTTCCGCAATTTATCGCTTTCAAATATGAATGCTAGTAACTAGGGTTTGTATGGAAAGACATAAAATCAACGAGTAGATAACCCTAATCAAAGATTAAATGCATGCAAATGACACACTTGCACACAAACACCCCTAGGGTTACTCCATTTGGTTGCCTTACAAAAATGGTCATGTTATGCATGTGGGATGTCTTAGCACAAACGAATCAAAAAAACACAAGATCATAGTCCCTCGATGATGCTATCAAAGTTGCCTTTCAAAATGATCTTAGTCCCTAAAGAAAAGTGCTAAGTCATCTTACAACATTGCTATCATGGTCATCCGATGACCCAACGCCCGTCCCTTCACATCCAACGATGGGGGCTTCTTACCAAAACAATGGTAAGATAACAACATCTAAAGGAGGAGGAAAAGAACACCTAAGACCTTTTGAGTAGGTAGATTCTCTCCTAGGTGCTTGCTTGCTCACAACAAAACATTTTTACACCAACACTCTCATTTGAAACATTTTCAAAAGAAAACACTTTGTATGCATTCTTATAGAGACGAGAATCATCACAAAGACACCTTTTCAAAATCACTTTCAAAAACACCTCTCACAAACACCTCTTTGAACTATTTTCGAAACAAATACTTTGTATGCGTTCTTATAGAGACGAGAACTATTACGAAGTTCCATTTTCAAAAATACTTTCAAAAACCACACACAAAGCACAATTTCAAACAAAAGAAAGTGATCTAGCAAGTAACTAAGAGCCCATGGAAAACCATGGATGAAAAGGGTGCTAACACCTTCCCTTCTCATAATCTACCCCCCGAACTCAAAAACATCTCAAAGGTCTCTCCTGTGCTTTTTCACCTTTCCTTTTGGATAAAAGAAAAGTAGGTGGCGACTCTTGCTAACTGCAACATTTGCAAAAAAACGCAAAACCCTCAAGTCAGTTCTCCCATCGTATCACAGAACTGGCGACTCTACTGGGGACTATTCTAAAAGTGGGGTTACCTTAGGGTTTAGATCACATTTAATTGCTTACATTGATTGACTTATATGCTTTACATTATGGTTCTTTGTTTGGGTTTGAATCCTCTACTCAGATTTGGGATACATTATAGGTAAGTAGCAATACATTGTGGAAACTGTGCGGGGTATACCGACATGGTCTAAGCAATAACTATGTTAGTGCGACATATTTGTGGGTACCAGTAGCCTTTGAGTTAATCAAAGAGAATACGGGGCCGCTGAGTGATGTCATAAAGTACTAATGAACTTCTAGAACCTTTACATGACCAACTTGGCCTTTAGGACGTAGTGAGATGACCGGATTTGGTGCAGTCCGAAGTTGGTAGATACTCGATACTACACTCATTGAGGTTTGGTTTTTTGGGATATTTCAGTCGCCATTAAAGAGGCTTGTGCTGAAACAACGACCAAGGAAACAAACCATTGATATTGAGCTCCTTAGAACCCGATTACTATTACTAGGACAGGTTGAGCCAACTAAACTTCAAGAGGGTACTTACCTACAAACTACATGCAAGCTTCAACCTAAGGACTTGTCTGCTTTGCGTGTACATGATTATTTGTATAAGCTTTTTTACTTCGCATACTTGTGCATAACATCATAACATTATACCATAGCATTTTCAATAATCATTTCAAGGATCTCAAGGGTCTTTAATGCAGGTTCACAATAAACCATATGTCTATCAAGGGGCAAGAGGATTTATTTTCCTTTGACCAAACACCATCAAAGATCAATTACAACAAACTAGTGTCAAGGGCTATGACCCACTTGACATGGTGAGCTTGATTTTCGTGGAAGGACATCCACCGATACAAAGTTCTCCAATCAAAGATGTTGATCAAAGTTCAACTTCTAACTTTTTCTTGTGTTTACCCTGCGAGATCCTTGAAAACATGCATCCACATATCATGCATCATATCATGATAGGTTTCTCCCATTCAGGTCTCCTTATCTTCCTACTGTTTATTTTAGTAAGATGGATATGGAACAAACGGTGAAATATCTCCAAGCTCAAAACGCTCAATTTCAACAAATGTTTCTAGCTATGGCTAAGGGGAAAGAGGACCTGAAATCTTTCCTTCTCAAAGACAAGAAGAAAAAGTCCAAGAAGTCAATAGGCATCCTGAACTTGAGAAGAAGACCTGGAGGACCAGTTAAGAGAGCTCTAGATCTTTCAACTCCATCCATCATGGGGGATAGTCTTGAAGAAGACCATAATTTGGAGATTGATGAAGTTGGAGCTGACTACTCCGAGGAACAATATCCTCCCGCTGATGAAAAATACAAACAGTTGGAGGATCGCCTCAGTGCTATGGAGATTCAACAAATACCTAGCTTTGATTTAGGAGACATGGGTTTGGTTTCTGGAGTGGTCATCCCGCCAAAGTTCAAAGTCCCTACCTTTGCCCTGTACGATGGAGTCTCTTGGCCTAAGATGCACTTAAAGTCTTATGTCTGCAAGATTCAACCATACATAACTGATCCAAAGCTTTGGATCCATTTCTTCCAAGAAAGCCTGGAAGGGACTCAACTCGAATGGTTCCATCAATTGGAGAGTTCTCGAATCCACACCTGGGAGGATTTAGTTGTTGCTTTCTACAAGCAGTATCAGTACAATGCTGATCTTGCACCAACTCGTGTGCAATTGCAGAACATGACCATGGGTTCCAATGAGAGCTTCAAAGGATACGCCCAAAAGTGGAGAGATCTAGATGGTAGGGTGCAACCCCCTTTAACTGACAGGGAGCTGATTGACATCTTCATGGGAACTTTGACAGGGCCTTTCTTCAAACACTTGATCGGAAGCTCTTCAGTCGGGTTCACCAAGCTAATACTGACCAGCAAAAGGGTCGAAGCTGGCATCAAAAGTGGGAAGATTCAAGAAGCTACACCTTCTGATGCTCAGAAAAAGCCCTACAATGGGAAGAAAGAGTCAAATGTTGTGTATGGTCAAAGGAGTTGTCATGACCAACACGTAGGAGCAATCTTGATATCTAATCCTACGCCTGCTCAACAAAGGCAGGGGCATCAGCGTAAGGAGGTCGCGCCTAAAAGAAAATACACTAAGATCAAAATGTCGCTGGATCAAGTGCTACAACACATGTTGAAGGCAGAGCTGATTACGTTAAAGGCTCCTCATCTGAACCCTAAGACTTCTTCTCCTAACTACAACCCAGATGCAAGATGTGCTTATCATTTTGGTAGCCCAGGGCATGACACAAACAACTGTTCGGCTCTGAAGAACAAGGTACAAGACATGATTGATGCCAAGGAGATCGAGTTTGACCCTCCGAAGACTCCAAACATAATCACTGCTCCTATGACGAATAATTGAAAGCTTTTGTTCATTTGAATTTTCAAGTTGTAATCTCTTTTGTTATTCAAACAATTATCTATTAATGTCAAACTCTGTTTTCATTAATGCATTGCATATGTTTGTCTTGATTTGATCCACTCATTTTCATTACATTTAAACTATGCTTTTTACTCTCTTTATGACATTCAACTCTTGCTAAAAGTTACAAGCCTTTAGAGGGAGGATGACGAAAACAATGCCATAATCTCATACAGTATGCTTTTGGACAGACCTTGCTGACGATGTAAAGGCGTTCCTTCAAATCCTAAACACTGGAGTTATAAGGAAGATAATCCCTAGTCAACCCCTTCGAGCCAAAGAAGTAGAAGTTTTATGTATACAAATTGAAACCTTTAATCAAAACCTGGGGCAGGGTAGTCTCTCAGTTAATTCAAACGCGCGTTTAGCCACAAACTCTCATTTCATAATACAACGAATGACATCAAAAACATTCCTCTGGAATCAAAAGACGGTGATGGTTCCCTATCACATAGGCAGTCATTATCTCTCAAAAAAAGTAAAGCCCACTAAGTCAAAACCTACAAAAGAGACTTAAGAAAAATTGGGGCATCCCGCTGACTGTAATCTCAAAACAAGAACAGTCAGGCAAAAATTAGGGATAACAAATCAAAAGAAAGAGGTCACTACAAATCCTCAACAACATGAAAAAATGTTGCAAAAATGACTTCCTTATGACAAACTTAACTTGTCTGAACCATCACCAAAATGTCTTTCCAGACTCAATTGGAGTTCAAACGTACAATTAACTGAATTTAGGACTGAAGTACATCACGAAGAACGGGTGGGTACAAATACACTTTGAGCCTTTACCCTTTGTTTCTTAAACCGTGAACCAAGCCACGTTACAACCCTTCAAAAGTCCTAATTGAAGCATGGGTTAGTTCGAAAGCATATTGTTACAAAAGGTATCCTGACTCCTGTAAGATGTTGCACCCCAAAATTTACCCTCTTGATTTAGGCTTATGTTTCATCATGAATATCATATTACATTGCATTCATACATTATGATAGGATCAAAGTAATTTGGTTACCAGGTTTTCCTCAAGCTTTGGAGGATGATGGAATTAACAATTTGCTCAAGAAGAATCTTATCATCTAAACCTTTGAACCTTTCAAGCTCAAAAGTTATTGCATGTCTCAAGATGCTTCATCCATCTTTTTGGATCATCAGAGGATTGGAGTTTGTGTTTGATCACAAGGGGAATCACTCTTTGGATTCATCAGCCAAATTAGGGTTTGATTGAGCAAGATTGTTGGCCAATGTACAAATCTTGATTTTCAAAGCACCAACATTCCTTTAATATCTGAAAGGTCTTTGCACAAAGAATTGATCAAGTCACCCAGAGGATTTGAGGTTTTAAAGATGATTCATCGGTCTCCTAATGTGTTGACCAAAATTAGGGTTTTGGTTTTCATCAATATTTCTTGAGAATTTTGAAGTGTAACTTTGCACATGGCCTATATATGTTTGGAAGGTCATATGTTTGAAGTTTTGAACATCAATTTTGAAGAGAAGTGGATCAATTGATTCAGAGGGGCAAAATGGTCATTTTGGTCCAAATCAGTCAAAGTCAAAGTTGACCAAGTGAACTTTTGATCAACCATCAACTCAAGGATGTTCTTTTCATATTTCAAGTCCATTTTGGTCATTGGATCAAAGAAATTGAAGTTTGGGTTGAAACTTATTCTTGAAGAAACCCTAAAAGTTTCTAATTTTGGAAAATAAGGACTTAATTTCAAAAAATCATATTTTATTCATCCTTGATCAAGAAGATACAAATTAAATATGCTTGGAAAGCTAAGAGAATGATATTTCACCTCCTTTTGGTATCATATTCAAATTGGAAAGGAATCAAGAGTTATGGTCTTTTGAAGTTACAAAATTATATGTCACTTTTCAAAATTATTGAATTTCAAGCCAAATTTTGAGAACCATAATGGATTAATTTCCAAAAACCATAATCTAAGGGTTTGTAGATATTTTCAATACCTTTCCAAATTGTGTTCATTTGTACCAAAATTCAAAAGTATGAGCAAGTTATGAGTTTTGGAAATTTGAGGCATTTCATTAAAATTTGGCAAATGTGCAAAATGGCCATTTCTTGCAAACTCAAGTTTTATCCATTCTTCTTGCTTATAATCAAGCCCATTGGAAATTTGTGATATGCTGAAGCCCATTACACTTGCTATTTCGTGCCCCATATGATATTGCACATGCTTGGATCAAAAAAATGTAAAACTTGCTCAAAATTACCAAATCACCAACACAAGCTTAATGAACGGATTTAAGTCCTAATTGTGTTGCTAATCTCTTCCTGAGGGCAAGTGGATTAAAATGCACGAAGAAATCATGCCAACGCACGAGGGAATGAGAGGCTGCATGTGCATGCTTGGTTTGGGCCAAAAGGAAATTTCATTCATTCCAAGAGCTTTCAGCGTGAAAAATCTATTTTACCCTCCTCCTAATGCTCTATATATTGAGAAGCAAGCCTCAGTGTAAAGGGTTCGTGCCTCATTTCACCAATCAAAGTCAGAAACTCCATAGCTTGAAGCTCTGCATTTTTCTTCGATTCTTCCTTCTCCCTCGCACGTTTTGGCCAATTTTTCTTGCATTCTCTTCTCCAAGTGATAAGGATTGTAGATCGAAGCTTGAATTGCAACTGGAGTGAAGGAGACAGTAGATCCATTTTTTCTCAAAGGTTCAAATTCTCAACTTTGAATTCTGATTTCTAGCCATGCTTCTTGTGATTTAAGTTTATAATCATGTTGTTTGAAGTCTATGGAATGATTCTGAAGCTTTATAGTGTTTAATTTGATGAATTATGCATGTTTGGATGTTCTGAAACTCGTGATCCAGATTGTTTTTGTTCATGTTCATGGATTGATTGTGGATGATATGGTTGATGATTTGATCTGATTCAAATTGCTATGTATTCCTTGCCATGCTAGATTTAATTTTCCTTTGATTTCATGAAAAATGATGCAAAATTGAGTGAGTTGTGTTGATCTGAAAGTGAGCCATAATCCTGAGTCATGCGCGCGTTTTTTGAAAGGCCAGAGGTTGAAGATGATGTGGTGGCACATCCTGATTGGTCCATTTGAAATTTTGGTTTATTTGAATTTTTGTTTTATAAATTGATTTCCATGATTTATTTTCTTGTTCAAAAATGATTGGAAAATTCTGAAAAATTCACATAAATTCAAAATAATATTACTGACATTGTGTATTTTTTTGATAATTTTTTGGAATTATCTGATTGGTTAAAAAAATTGTTAGGTTTCATTAATTAACTCTTCAAAGATAATTTTTATTTTAATAGTTCCTTTGACCTAAAAAATCCATAAAAGTTATTTGAGACTTCCAAAATAATATGAAAATTGATTCTGACTTTGGCTCACTATTTTTCTTATTATTGATTAAAAATTTAATTTCAATGGTTATTTTTAATGTTTGTTTTTTTTAATACTTCTACTAATTCAAAAATTCCAAAAAAATTCATGTAATCTAGTTTTTAATCATAGAACCTGATCATATTTTTGTTTTGACCATTTCATGATTTTTGGTTATGGTTTGTATTTTCTTGCCTTTAAATAATAATTCCACTATTAATTGTTTGTTTTTTTTATTTTAATATTTTCCTTTGATCCAAAAAATTCACAAAAATTCAGGGATGTATGTTGTTAGCCCTAATATTTGAATATCATTTTGTTTGGCCATTTTTCTGACTTTTTTATTTAAACATTATTTTGATATGTGAATATTTGTTAATTACATAATTGTTTGAATATTATTTTCTTTCTTGACTTTTCTTAATTAAAAAAAAATATGAAAAAATGTATATTTTGACTTTTAAAGTTTCTTGGTGATTGGTTTGACTTTGGTTTGATTTGTTTGAGTTTTTATCCTATTTAAGTAATATTTGGGATTAAAAGTCAAAATCTAGGGTTTTTATTGCTTATGGTGCAAGTTTCATGTTCAAAACCCTTGTGCCTTGGACTTTTATTAGATTTTAGGTCTTCATCTTGGTTCATGAATGTGTTGGGAATTTGAAAACTATTTTTCTTGAATTACTTAACTTGGTTTGGCATTTTTCCAAAAATAATTTTGAAAACTTGTCTAGTTTGGTAGTTTTGCCAACTAGTCTTGAACTTTGAGTTTCATTTGACCTCCTCCCCAATTATTCATGAACTTAGGGCTTTATTTCTGACTTATAAACACTTCCAAGATGTTGATATATATTTGGTTTGAGTTATGGATCCTTGTTTCTATTTTTGGTGTAATTTTGAAGTGAAGGTACCCAATTATGTTTGCATGACCTGTTGCAATTTGTTTGATGGCCAATGAACTTGAGTGAGGCCTATAATTGGGAACCTAATGATCATGTTGGTTATGACTTTTCCATGTTAGCTCAAGCCATTTCACTTAGAAGCCTCGTGTTTGAATATTTTGAACCATCTAATGCATTATATAGGTTTCATCTCCTTTTGTATTCATGAAGTTGTGCTCGAATCAATTGTGCATGATTGATATGTGTTTGCTACTGACTTTTATGGTCTTTGTTCATATTATTCCCAAGCTCTTATGATCCTTGATTTACACTCAATTGTCAACTCAACATGGTGATAGGAAAGAGCAACATTCCTCTGATTCTTTTGACGTAATTTGTGCATATGCTTGTCTCTTCTTGTTTATGATGTCTAATATTTGGTAATTGCCACCGTGATTATTCTCACTTCTTCACCTTTTGGAATACTAACTTGGTTGTTGAATGTGCGAGGTACTCTGAGAAAGTTGCCACTTTTGGCTTGATGCTTTTGTGTTCCACTTTATTTGGGGAACACATTTTATTATATTAGCATTGTTTTTGTGCTTGGCATGCTTGATAGTTTATGCAGGATATACACATCTATGATTGTGAATGTCATACTTTGCCCATGGGATTTGTACATATCTGATAATTTGCTTACATCTTGATGGTGCAATTGCTGACTCAATTTCTCTACTGATGCCAACTTGCTTGAAGTTTCTCTGGGTTTCTTTTTATTCCTGCTTGACTGCTACAAATAGTTATCTGTTTGGTATTATATCACATCCTTGCTCTCATCTTCATTTTGCATAATTCTCTGATTGCATGATGGGACCTCTGTTGCTGATATATGTCAGGAGGCCCTCTAGTTTTTGTCTGATTGCATGTATTTTGTTTGTTGTTGATCGATGAGTCACTCAATTTAGATATTGAGATCACGACTTCGCTCTTATTGCATGTTCCCTATAGGATGTTTATTGCTTTTCATATTTAATTGTTGATCGATGAGTCACTCAATTTAGATATTGAGATCACAACTTCGCTCTCATTGCATGTTCCCTATAGGATGTTTATTGCTTTTCATCTTTAATTGTTGATCGATGAGTCACTCAATTTAGATATTGAGATCACGACTTCGCTCTCATTGCATGTTCCCTATAGGATAGTCTTGTTAAGCTTTCTCTGACATGCTGATTAAGGTAGGAATCCATGTATGCTAATATAGGATAGGATCTTCCTTTATCCTCAACCTTAGGGTCAACCATTGTATGATAACACTAGGGATAGTGCTAGGTTAGTTTCCCTTAGTGGTTTTCCCTTTCTTTGCATCTTGCATCTTAAAACAAAAACCTGTTTTCTTGGCAAATCATAAGACACCTCTAATGAATTCAAACTCCTCTTCAGAATAAAAGATACAAACCAATTTTACTTTGTTTGTTTTATCTTGAATCCGATGTTTCTCCATCGCACATGTCTGTTATCCTACATTGATTCTCGATATCATTGTTAGGTGTGATGTTTTGTCATTTGTTTTATCGATGTTTTTCCATCTCTACCATGATGCCTTATTATCTTTTGGCCGATGTTTCGCCATCGCACATTTGTTTGAAGCCGATGTTTCGCCATCGCACATGTTTGTTATCCTACTTTGATTCTCAATATCATTGTTAGATGTGATGTTTTGCCATCTCTACCATGATATCTTATTACCTTTTAGCTGATGTTTCGCCATCGCACATTTGTTTGAAGTCAATGTTTCGCCATTGCACATGTTTGTTATCCTACTTTGATTCCCAATATCATTGCTAGGTGTGGTGTTTTGTCATTCGTTTATCATTTGATGTCTTGCCATCTTTGACATGTTACTTTGCTATTACTTAGCCGATGTTTTGCCATCTCTTTGTTTTATTTGATGTTTTGCCATCTTGATTGTTTTTTTTGTTTGTCTTAATTAAAAAACACAAACCAACCAAAACACTTAAGCCGAACTACGACTGCTATGATTCCTTAAAAGGGATACGTGTGCATTGGGGTAGGGCCCAACCGAGCATAACTTTTATTTTCCCTACATTATTTTCTTTTCTTTTGCATGCATTCCCTTTTCAGTTGTAAGCCATAGACATAGGATTTGACCACACCCATTTAGATTAGACAACAAGAGTGGATACCATAGAGTACTACGAGCGTGTGGGGTGCTAACACCTTCCCCTCGCGTAACAGACTCCCTTACCCGATCTGTCAGTCGAAAGACCGTGATTTCTCCCGTTTCAGGTTTTCTCGATGTTTACCTTTCCCTCTCGACGGGATAAAAGACGTTCGGTGGCGACTTCATTATTTCGATGATTTTCAGCCGGTGGTTTCAGCTGGCGACTTCACTGGGGAAAGATTGACCTTTTGCTGGTCCATCCCAGAGTCGATCCTAGCTCTTGCTTGTTTTATTTTTGGGTGTTTATTTTATCACTTTGCATATTTATCTGTTTGGATTGCATCCTATATGCGCTTTATTTTCTGCATGCTGGATTTGGCTGGACTGTTTGGTTTCTGGATTCTCTTGGTGGGTGGGTTGTTCCATGAGGTAAAAGGCCTCGTACCCAGGCTATGAGTGAAATCCATAGGAACTAGGAATAGAGTGGCCATGGCAGCTATGAAGCAGATGCTTTGTAGACCTGACCATGAGATCCATGACTTCGGAGGTAGTTCAGATAGGTGTCATCGTATGATGATACCGACATTCGAGCTCTCATACTCTGATTTGGCTTTAAACCTTACCTTGACCTAGACTACACCCGTGAGAGGGGCGGGAAAACTTTTCATACAGGTATAGGTACAGGTAATGTTGGTGACTTTGTGTTGCAAAGGTGACTCGAGTTCCCATGATTAGTTTTGAAGCTTCGGGTTTCTCTTTTGATCTTGAGTGGTGTTGCTCTGTAACAGTCCAGCCACGATCCAGTGTGGAACTTTGATCCTGCCATATTGCATCATAGCATGTTTATTTCTATAAAAAAAGATGTAAAAAAATAACTAGCATGCGCATGTCATTTTCCAGGGACATTCAAGAGTCTTCTTTCCATCAGAAATGGCCGGTCTCCCTCCAGTTGAATCCGATTCAGTTCATGTTAAAGAGCTCACCAGGCATACTTTATCTTATCAGATTCCTACTGTTGATGTGGCCGAGTTGAAGAGGTTGAGTTCTTATTTGAAGGGTAATGTTCTGAGCAACTTCAACAAAACTTATGGCAACTTGTTACTAGTCCTTAACATCTCAATTGACCCGATGGCTTTGATCATTCTCTTCCAGTTCTACGACAAAGAATTATGGTGCTTTACTTTCCAAGATTATCAACTGGTTCCTACCCTAGAAGAGTACTCGTACCTGCTTAATATCAGATTGACCGATGAAGTTCCTTTTGTCCAAGTACTGAAAAAGCCAAAGTTTGAAGTAATTGCTGAAATTCTCCACTTGAGTTGGAAGGAGGTGAAAGACAATTGGAAGTTCAGTGAGGGTACTGCAGGGTTTTATTTGGATTTCTTGGTGAAGAAAGCTGAAGATTGGCCAAAGAAAGGCAATTGGAGTGACTTCAGTTCTCTATTTGCTCTTATGATATACGGGATCGTCCTCTTCCCTCACAAGAGAAATTTTGTGGATTTGGCGGCTATCTGTGTTTTCAGAAACAGAAACCCGATACCGACACTCTTGGCAGATATTCTCCATACCATCCATTCCATGCACGGAAAAGGTGGTAATGTAGGTTTATGTCATTTGATGTTGTATCAATGGCTTATGTTGCACCTACCAGTGAGTGGTCCTTTCGTGGATACCAGGCATTCTCTTTGATGGTCATCAAGGCTTGTTAACCTTACTTCTTTCAATATCCAGTGGAATTATGATATGGGGGAAGTGTGGAGTATTGTCGTTAGTTGGGGAGATTTCCCTAATGTTCCCCTCATAGGAACTAAGGGATGCATCAACTACAATCTTGTGCTTGCTTATCGACAATTGGGATATGCAATGGATGGACCACCAAAGGTTGAGGAGGTGTCTGAATCAGTGTATTTCGCCAGAGGAAGTGATCCTGAGATGTTGAAGAGAGTAACAAGTGCTTGTAAAGGCATTCACAGGAAGGATAGAACCACTTTGGGCAAGAAAGTTCCTGTTGCTAGAATTTCTTACTTGGAGTGGGTTAAAGCCAGGGTTAAGATCTTACGGTTACCATTTGCAAGGTCGGCTCCTTTATATGAGAAACCTCATACTGTTCCAAGTAACACAGTGTCAACCGCGATGTTCACCCAGGTCCATGTGGAGAATATTCATCTCCGGGCAAAAGACTGTGAGGCGGGGATGAAACTTTATTGGGCAGATCAAGAAAGGGCCAACTTAGCTCAAGGAAGCTCAAGGAGAAACTCCTGATGCAACCAGTATCAAAAAGAGGTCTTATGCTGAAATGGAAGAAGAATTGAGTAAGACTCAGCAAGAGTGTCGGAAGCTTCAGGCCTCAGAAAATAGCTATAAGAAGAAGATTCAGAACTTAGAGAAACAGCTCAAAGACAAGGACGCTCAGCTTGAGAAGGAAGTGGCCCAGAAGCGTGTCGCAGAAGGTCGGTTCCGGGAAAGTGAAATGGTCGCGTCTCAACTTTTGAAGGATAAAGCTATACTTGAGGAATACTGTCAGCATCTTGAAGCATGTTTAGTTCCAGAGATTTAGTTCTGTTATTTGCTTTTGGTGTATTTGGTCACCCCCAGAATTGTTGGAAGGGGCCAATTGGTTGTTGTTATTATTCAAAACTTTTTACTTTTTATTAAGACATGTATTTAATTGTTTATCGTTCTTTTAGTTGTCCAAAGTCACTTAGACATCATTTCTTTTATTTGTAAATAGTTTGAAGTGTTCATCCTATTATCTTTTCTCTTTTAATTGTATGGTTGCACGCCGTGATTGATGAATAAAAGGACTCTTGGATACCTGGAAATGACAAACATATCATGCATATCATGCATTTCATAACATTGCAGGTTATCTCAAGACGGTTTTTCTTATTCTGCTGCTTTTCTTATCCAGAATTCAAGACGACTACTCACCGATATTCCACCAGAAATAACTTACTGAGACAGATGGAACAGGTTCAGGCTGAACTCGCTGAAATGAGGGCCCAGATGGCTACTCAAATGACTCAGTTCATGGAGGTCATAACCAACGTGAATCGCCGACAGGAAGAGCTAGCTGCTATTGTTAATAACCAGCGCCGCCATCCGGGGGATGGTGAAAATCAAGGGCTTTATCAAGACGTCTTTGTAAGATTGGGGGATGTACAAGATCAGGCTGCTGGAAATTTTCACAGGATGTCGGGAAACCCTTTCGTGCGCAATGTAGGGCAGTTTCCTCCGTCTCTTGGACCTCGTCTTGTGGGGAACAGAAGAGTTAATCAGGGCGGTGTAAGGAATTATCAGGATCGAGATTTTGACTTTGACCAAGATGAAGATCTATTTTCTGTGCGGTGTTCAGAGCCAGGGGTTCAGATTGAGGATATGAAATATCGTTTGTTGGAAGAGCGTCTGAAGGATGTGGAAGGGAAAGGAGTCCTTGGTATGGATGCTAATGATCTTGGGTTGGTGTCTGGGGTGAAGGTTCCTCCGAAGTTCAAGCCTCCTACATTTGAGAAGTACAACAGAACATCGTGTCCTATTACTCATGCAACTGCTTATTTCCGGAAGATGTCAGTACATACGAAAGATTAAGGGTTGTTGATTCACTTCTTCCAGGATAGCATGTCTGGGGCATCCATGGAGTGGTACATGAAGCTGGAGAAAACTTATATTTGTTGCTAGAATGATCTTGCTCAGGCTTTTGTCAAACATTATCAGTACAATGTGGATATGGCACCCAATCGCACTCAGTTGCAGAATATGTCGCAAGGACCAAAAGAATCTTTCAAGGAATACGCTCAAAAGTGGCGTGAGTTGGCTGCGAGGGTTCAACCTCCACTCATGGAGAGAGAACTCATTGATATGTTTATGAGTACCCTACAGGGGCCATTCTATGAGCATATGATAGGAAGTACTTCGGCAGGATTTGCAGACTTGGTTATGGCTGGTGAAAGAATTGAAGTGGGTTTGAAATTGGGAAAGATTCAGATTGGAGGTTCTAATGGCTCATCCGGGGGCAGTAAGAAACCGTTCAACAATTACCCTAAGAAAAAGGAAGGTGGTGCAAGCGCGGTTTATTCTCATAGAGGACGAAGAGAGGATCGTCAACACCAATAAATCAATGTTGTTTCTATTCCTGTTAATTCTCCTCAGCAGAGACCAAATGCAGCGCCCCAGCAACAAAGGCAGCAAGATGCTCCCCGTCAGTATAATAATCAGCAATAGAGACAACCCAGAAAGTTTGATCCCTTGCCAGTAACTCTTACCGAAGCGCTCTACCATCTGCTTGATTTGAAGTTGATTAGTCTGAGGAATATGCCACCACCACCCGCAAGGCTCCCTGTTAACTATGATGCTAACACTAGATGTGATTTCCATTCAGGCGGGGTTGGTCATTCTACTGACAATTGTTTTGCGTTGAAATGTAAAGTACAAGACTTATTGGACTCTAAGGCGATTGAGTTTACCCCGGTAACTGGTCCAAATGTTACTCAAAACCCAATGCCTAGGCATGGATGGGGTGTTGTTAACATGATTGATGATAATGGTGAAATGTTGAATTTAATCATGAATGTGGAATAAGTAATTACTCCGTTGATTTTTGTTAAGAGATATTTGCTTGACAATTCTATTTTCCCGGGTTGTACTTCAGAATGTGCCAAGTGTAGAGAGCAATCAAAGGGTTGTGATGATTTAAAAGCAGGCATCCAGTTGTTGATGAATGAGGGTTCCCTGCAGTTTGATAAAAAACCGAGATACCGCAAGATTATTGAAGAAGATATTGCTGTGATATCTATTCCTTACACCCCTGCATGCATTCCTGCCCCATCAAGGGCACCCCCTCTGATGATTACGGTACCCGGACCTATGCTGTACACCAGTGAGAAGGCCATCATGTGGCATTACGGTGCGGATGTTTATTACCATGGGGTAAGGCAGGAGGTTAATGCTCATTTGTCTGAGGAAGAACATGCTAAAGGTGATGAAGAAGAAGTCCATAACTTTTCTGGTGTGGGTCGAATGACTAGAAATGGGAGAGTATTTGGTCCTTCTAATGTGCCAGATGCAGCAGATGCTTCTACAAGAGAAAAAGGAAAACAACAAGTAATGATTGGTAATCCAAGGTGTTGTACCCCAAAATTTTCCCTCTCATTTATCAATATTTTCCTCACAAGGCTTTTAGACTCAAGACAAGATTAGGGTTTGGTCAGCTCAGGACATCTCCTTGCACTGATAACCTGAAATTAGGGTTTGAGTTTGCACAAGTATTTTTGGACCATCAATGCTTAATGTGACTTTCATACACCATCTTGGACTCCTAAGATTGCTCATGTTAAGTTTCAAGCCTTGAATCACATTTTTGCTCAGTCAATTGGACAATTGACCTATAAATCAACTATATTGGGGGAAAAGTCAACCATGGCCAATTTACAGTCAAACTTCATAATTTTTTATCCAAAACAACATTTTAGACTCATATGTACCATTTGATCAAGTTTGGATCACAACTCCTCAAGAAATTTGATCAGATCATCAAAAGGGCAAAATGGTCAAAATTAGGGTTTTGACTGTGGAAGGGCAATTTCTGATTTTTAACCTAGCCAATGACCAATTGGGTTCAAGCATTATTTCAAGGACTCAATAGCATCATATTGACCTAATCACATAGTTCAAAAGGTCTCAAGTTCATAGGATTGACGGATGAATTTTCTAGTCAACTGACAAAAGTCAACTGTGCACTAAAAAGTCAAACTTTGACTTTTTGGTCAAAATCAAGTGCCAAGGGTCATAATTCATCAAGACATGTCAAAATATGAAACTTGTTGACCAAGAAAACCAATTTTGAAAATTAGGATTTTGAATTTGAAAATTTCCATAACTTAGAATTTTTCCAAGTATGGAAATTTTCTTATTTTTTCCCAACTTTTCATCACTTTTACACCATGATGAAATTGGATTCAAAGAAAACTTCCAACATGAAAGTTGTAGTCCTCCATGAAATCTACAACTTTGCTTCACAAAGTTTTCCAAAAATATGCTTGGATCTAAATATATAAATTTGTGAATAGGGGTCCATGAACTAAAAGACTTAGTGAAAATTTGCCCTAATTTAGGCAGGTTTTTGACCCAACTTCATGGACATTTTCCACCTAGTTCCAAGAGGTATCTCAAAATGAATTTCAAAGATGGATTGTAGAGCATGTTGCAAGCTTTCCAAAATTTCTAAGAACTCTCCAAGATCATTTGTGGTTAGGGAGAATCGAAGAAGAGAAAATGGCATTTTGTCACTTTTATTCAAGTCATTTTTACATGAGATCAAGTTGCAAATCAGATCCTAGCATGCTTGTACCTTGAATTACAGGTCCTAAACTCCTTATACACTCCATAATTAAATGCCAAATCAGTGGATAATGGTTTTATTTTGGCTTTTGGAGCATTGTACAAAGAATAAATCCATTAATGGCATAAAGGGCACATTGACATTTTCATAAAGCAAGCTTTTTGCAACTTTACAATTCTTGAGCCATGGACCTGTTTCTTTGTTACAAGAAATGTCCACAGATATCAAGCATGGTTTACCAACTCTCATCAGCTAAGGAACTAGCAAGTACAGGCCTTTGGCACAAGTCACTTCACTTTTCTTCAAAAGCAAGAAAAGTTGCAAAAGTCAAGAGAACTTGTACATCTGATAAAGGGTGGACTTGGCATCATTCTACACAGCTTCACAAACATATCTCAAGCCAAAACATGAATGTCTAACATCTGAAACACTCCAAAATACAAAAACTTGATTTTTCTGCCCAAAACTGCCAGTTTCTACAAAACACTAGCCACTTCATTTTTGGCTCGTGCGTTTCTTGTTTCAACACTTCAAACATCTTCCATACATCATATCCAAACTATCCAAGCCTTTGAATTGTTGTTGTGTGCTCTATTTCAGCCTTCACCATTTTCATTTTGGAAGGTTGCAGCTTGACTTCTACAGGGAGTTTCAAGCATCCTCAAGGCAAGCTAAGCATTGGAATAGCTTGAGGGAACTTCAAGGAAGCTCACACGATCCTCAGGCCTCACTCAAAGTCCCCACATTTCCATATCCAAATCCAGCTGAAGGAGGTATGTTTCAAAACTTTATCTCTCTATTTAGGCATCATCAAGCCACGATTTGTGAAGCAAAAATGTAGTCTCTAGCATGGTGAAGCTGTACATATGCATAGTTATCATTTATATTAACTGAGCTAAGAGAAATTGAATGTTGAACATGCTGAAAAAATTAGGTCAGAAATTAGGGTTACAAAATTCTCCCTGATCTTTTAGAGTTAGTTTACAAATCTTATATCATTGGAATTGTGATAAAAAATGCAACATGTTTCATGTTGCAAGTTTTTGTTTTTGTGCAAAGAATAGAGAGTTGCAGGTTTGAAAAAACACGCGTAGGGAAGAAGCCAAGGACAGGGACGAAGCTGATGATCTGGGCTTTTTGCAACTTTAGCCTTTTTGTTTCTACTTTTTGCACCCCCTCCTGCATTACTTTTGCACCCCCTTTGCATATTTTGTATATTTTTCATATTTTCTTTTTATTTTTATGTTTATTGATTTTAATAATTTTTTCTGAACATTAAAAAGTCACAAAAATATTTTCTTAATTTTTTTGCAATTTTATTTTATTTTTTATTATTTTTTCCACATATAAAAGTAGTTTTATTTTAGTAAATAGAATCTATTTTCTTATAATAAATTGTAAATACATTTAAAAATACCATACATTTTTTTTATTATTTCACACATAAAATATTATTTTCATACATATTTCAATTTTTAATATTTGTTATTAATATTATTTATTATTCCTTGTACAAAAAATGGATAAAAATAAATATTAAGAAACATATTTTCTCTTTTAATCAAAAATTAGGGTTTCCCCTTTCAAAAATAATAATGTTATTTTTTTCTTATTTTTTAAGACTTAAATAATTTTATTTTCTCATACATAAAACAAATACAAAACATTTTTTGCATATTTACATTTTTATTGCATTTTTAATAATTGTACATTTATTTAATTTGTAAATATTCAATTGGGTTGTAATAGTATTTTAGAGTTTATTTTTGTGCAAATATCCCCATTCAAAAACTTGTATCCCCCCTCCCATAATAATTGTTGTAATAGCTTAGTTTATTTTACGCAATTTATCACTTTATATACTTGTGTAGCAAACTAGGGTTTTGCATGATAAGACAAAAATCAAACAAATAGACATGACCTAATACAAGACAAAATGCATGTAAAATGACACATATTACACACAAGCACCCTTAGGGTTTCACCCACTTGGTTGCCTAAACAAAATGGCCATGGTATGCATGCAAAGTATCTTAGCAAAACAAAACAAAACAAAACAAAAGATCATAGTCCCTCGATGACGCTATCAAAAGGTTGCCTAAACAAATGATCTTGGTCCCTCAAAATGCTAAAGATACTTGGCAATATTGTTATCATGGTCATACGATGACCCACGCCCGTCCCGTTTAAACATCCAAAGATAGGGTTGTTTACCAAGACAATGGTAAATCAACAATGTCAAAGGAATAAAGATGCATAGGAAAGACATTTGAGTAGGGTAGATAGTTTCTAGTTACTTGCTCTCTTCCAAACAATCCTTTCTATTTTCAAAAACAAACACACACACATTTCAAAACATTTCCAAACAACTTTCAAAACATTGAAACATTTTCCAAAAGACAAACATCTTTGTATACATTCTTACGAATGATGATCATTACAAAGATTGCCTAAACGTTGGCCTCTTTTCAAAATACTTTCAAAACCACACAAAGCACCATTTCAAACAATTTCAAAAGCAAAGTAAGTGATCTAAGCAAGTAACTAAGAGCCCATGGAAAACCATGGATGAAAAGGGTGCTAGCACCTTCCCTTTTCATAATCTACCCCCCGAACTCAAGAAAACATCTCAAAGGTCTTTCCTGTGCTTTTTTACCTTTCCTTTTGGATAAAATAAAAGTCGGTGGCGACTCTTGCTAAACCGCGAAATTTGCGACAAAACACAAAACCTCAAGTCAGTTCCCCCACCGTATCACACAAGGGTTATGCCAGCCAATGTGACTCAACCAATTCCGATACCAGAAGCTTCCTTGGTTCCCGATGATGTTGAAGAGTTGATGCGAATTATCAGAAAGAGTGATTATAGCATAATTGATCATTTGAGCCATAATCCTTCTAAGATGTCTATCTTGTCTTTGTTGATTTATTCAGAACCTCACAGAAATGCTTTAATGAAGTTGTTAAAGAATGCGTTCGTGCCACATGAGATAACAGTCAATCAATTCGAAAATGTTTGTGCTAATATATCTGCCGGGAATGGTTTGGGCTTCACCGATTTTGATCTTCCTCCAGAGGGACTAGACCATAACAAAGCATTGCATATTTCAATAGAGTGCAGGGGCACTACTTTATCCCGGGTTTTGGTGGATACAGGATCGTCTTTAAATGTATTGCCCAAATCAGCATTAATGAAGATTTATTATTCTGGACTGGAGTTGCACCCTAGTGATTTGATGATGAAGGTGTTTGATGGGTCTCGAAGGTCAGTATTTGGAGAAGTGGAGCTACCAATCAAAGTTGGTCCTCGCACCTTCACGGCCACATTTTTTGTGATGCATATATAGCCAGCATACTGTTGCTTGTTAGGGAGGCCGTGGATTCATAGAGCAAGAGCAGTCACTTCTACTCTTCATCAGAAACTCAAGTATCCTGCAGAGGGATAGGTGATCACTGTATGCGGCGAGGAAGAGTACATTGTAAGTCATTTGACATCATTCCGCTATGTTGAAGTTGAAAGTGAGATTCACGAAACTCTGTTTCAGGCATTTGAGACAGTTCATGTTGTCAAATTTCCTCCTCTAGAGCAGAAAAAGAAATCAGAAACCATTATGTCTTCTCTCAAAGATGCAAAAGCTGTGGTGGAAGGTGGTAACCCTGAAGGTTGGGGTCAGGTGTTGGACGTTACTCCGAAATTTGATAAGTTTGGTCTTGGTTTTAGCCCAAGTCAGTAGAATACAGCTCCCAGAGCATCCAATTTATCCACTCCTGTGATGTTTTTCCGTCCTTGTGCTACTCAAGAAGGACACGTTAATGCAGTTGGGGATGATAGGGATGATGGATACAATGTTGAAGATTGGATTCGTCCGAGTATTCCAGGCCAGATACTTAACAATTGGACTTCTGTGGATGTTATCCAAGTTTCAAGCGCCGAGGAGTAATTTTCTTGTTTCTTTTATTATCATATCATAATTCCTACGCTCTGCCCAAGGCGTAGTGAATCATTTGTGTAGGGCCACCATGTTAATTTTGCAAGTTTATCATGAAATAAAGGATGTTTTTGCATTCAAAATTTTGCGTCTTTTCTTTTTCTTTTTTATTCTTCTTTAAATGGCAATGTTTCTCTTTCCACACACTGTCACTAAAAAAGGAAAAAATGTCATTCATGCAGATGCACTTCCACCCCCGATTCTATCAATAACGACTCTGCTATGGCTCATTATGACTTTGATACTCCTATTTATCAAGCTGAAGAAGAAGCTTATGAGGATTATGATCTCCCTGAGGAACTAGCAAGACTGTTGAAATAAAAGGAGAAGGTTATCCAGCCAAATCAGGATTCGATTGAGTTGGTGAATATTGGCACAGAAGAGCTAAGAAGAGAAGTCAAGATCGGGGTCGATCTCGAAGAAAGTGTAAAAGCCAGATTGATTGAGCTACTCCGTGAGTATTCTGATATCTTCGCCTGGTCTTATGAGGATATGCATGGGTTGGATACAGATATAGTGGTGCATCGACTACCGCTCAAAGAAGGTTGTTCTCCTGTCAAACAAAAGCTCCGAAGAACTCATCCCGAGATGTCCAAGAAGATCAAAGAGGAGGTCCAAAAGCAGTTGGACGCGAATTTGCTAAAAGTTATCAATTATTCTCCATGGATTGCAAATATTGTGCATGTGCCCAAGAAAGATGGTAAGGCCAAGATGTGCGTGGATTATAGGGATTTGAATAGGGCTAGCCCTAAAGACGATTTCCCTCTTCCGCGTATTGATGTGTTGGTGGATAATACTGCCTATTCCAAGGTGTTCTCGTTCATGGATGGTTTTTCAGGTTACAATCAAATTAAGATGGCTCTGGAGGATATGGAAAAGACAACATTCATCACGCCTTGGGGAACCTTCTGCTATAAAGTGATGATGTTTGGTTTGAAAAATGTCGGGGTAACATATCAGTGCACCATGGTCACTCTCTTTCATGACTTAATTCACAAAGAGATTGAAGTTTATGTAGACGATATGATTTCTTAGTCTGACACGGAAGAGGAACACCTTGTTCATCTGGAAAAATTGTTCGGGAGACTGAGACAGTTCTTGCTAAGGTTGAATCCGAATAAGTGCACCTTCGGGGTGAGATCCGACAAGTTGTTGGGCTTTATTGTAAGTGAAAAAGGTAACGAAGTAGACTCGGACAAAGTCAAAGCGATACAGGAAATTCCTGAGCCAAGGACAGAGAAGGAAGTATGTGGTTTCTTGGGGAGATTAAACTATATTTCTAGATTTATTTCTCATCTCACAGCCACCTGTGAACCTATGTTCAAGTTGTTGAAGAAAAGTCGAACAGTGAAATAGAATGAGGATTGTCAGAGGGCCTTTGACAAAATAAAAGAATATTTGAAAGAACCTCCGATACTCATGCCGCCAGTGGAAGGAAGGCCACTAATCATGTACTTAACTGTGTTGGAGACCTCAATGGGTTGTGTCCTCGGTCAGCACGACGAAACTGGGAAGAAGGAACAGGCCATTTACTACTTGAGTAAGAAGTTTACGGAATGCGAGTCAAGGTACTCATTGCTGGAAAAGACTTGTTGCGCGCTTTCCTGGGCCGCCAAGCATTTGAGGCAATACATGTTAACTCACATCACCTAATTGATATCCAAAATGGATCCAATCAAGTACATTTTTGAGAAGCCAACTCTTACAGGCAGGGTAGCCCATTGGCAGATGATACTCACTGAATATGATATCCAATACACTACTCAAAAAGCAATTAAGGGTAGTGTACTGGCTGACCATCTTGCTCATCAGCCCATGAATGATTATGAACTGATGAAGTTTGATTTTCCGGATGAGGAGATTGTGTATATTCGGGATTGTAATATGCCAGACCCAGACGAAGGACCCGAGCCGGGATCGCGCTGGATGCTTTTTTTTTACGGTGCCTCTAATGCCATGGGTAACGGTGTCGGAGCTATTATCACTTCCCCTTAGGGATACCACATTCCTTTCACGGCTCGTATCTGTTTTGATTGCATTAACAACATGGCCGAGTATGAAGCTTGCATTTATGGCATTGAGGCGGCAATCGACCTGCGCATCAAATTTTTGAAAATTTATGGGGATTCCAATCTTGTTATCAGCCAGATTAATGGAGATTGGGAGACTCGCCATCAGAACCTAATTCCGTATTGTGAGCATGTTATGAAGCTGATTCCGTACTTCTAAGAGATCATGTTTGAGCACATTCCTAGAGAAGAAAACAATCTAGCTGATGCACTAGCAACTTTGTCCTCCATGTTCAAGGTTAAGTAGGCTAATGAGGCACCTTCCATTACTATCAAAAGTTTGAGTAGGTCAGCTTTCTGCTTTGAGGCTAGTTTGGAACCGGATGGTAACCCTTGGTTTTATGATGTTAAGCGGTATTTGGAAGCGCAGGAGTACCCGGAAGGGGCATCCGTCACAGATAAGAAGTTCTTGAGAAGATTTTCAGCCAAATTCTTTCTCAGTGGTGGTGTGTTGTACATAAGGCATCATGACGGTTTGTTGCTCAGATGTGTTGACAAGAAAGAAGCAGCTAGAATCATTGAAGAAATACATGAAGGTGACTTCGGGACCCATTCCAACGGGCACACTATAGTTAAAAAGATTTTGCGAGCAGGTTATTATTGGTCCACCATGGAGACTGACTGTTATAACCATGCACGGGTTTGCCACAAATGTTAAATCTATGCTGACAAGGTGCATGTGCCGCCAGTACCTTTGAATGTCTTGACCTCCCCTTGGCTGTTTGTGATGTGGGGAATTGATATGATCGACAAGATTGAACCGACTGCATCCAATGGACACCGTTTCATTCTGGTTGCCATCGATTATTTTATGAAATGGGTCGAAGCTGCATCCTATGCCAATGTCACCAAGCAAGTGGTAACTCAGTTCATTAAGCACAATATTATCTGTCGCTACGGAGTGCCTGAAAAGATCATTACTGATAATGGGTTTAATCTGAACAACAAAATGATGAAGGAGCTTTGTGAGTCCTTGAAAATCAAGCATCATAATTCTTCCCCATATAGACTAAAGATGAATGGCGCTGTTGAAGCGGCCAATAAGAATATCAAGAAAATCGTGCAGAAGATGGTGGTAACCTATAAAGATTGGCATGAGATGCTTCCTTTCGCTTTGCATGGTTATCGCACCATGGTTTGTACTTCGACTGGGGCAACCCCATTTTCATTGGTTTACAGCATGGAAGCAGTACTGCCAGTAGAAGTCGAGATTCCTTCTCTTAGGTTCATGAGAGATGTTGAGCTAGATGAAAGTGAATGGGTACAGAATCGGCTGGATCAGTTGGAACTTATTGATGAGAAGAGATTGACGGTTGTATGTCACGGTCAGGTGTATCAGTAGAGGATGAGAAAAGCTTTTGAGAAGAGGGTACAACCCTGGTGTTACAAACCAGGCGACCTTGTGCTCAAAAGGATAATTCTTCCCCAGGGAGATCCCAGGGACAAGTGGGTTCCGACTTATGAAGGTCCTTTCGTGGTCAGAAAAGTTTTCTCTGGAGGAGCGATGATGCTCACGACTATGGATGGAGAGTACTTCCCTCTCCCTGTGAATTCTGACGTAGTTAAAACATACTTTGCATAAAAATAATAAGAACCCGCTAAACTGAAAACCCGAAAGGGCGGTTTAGGCAAAAAAAAGGGTGTCCTGGTGAATCGAAAACCCAGAAGGGCAATTCAGGAAAAAGTTAGGGACTAAAAGCAAATGACTACGCTCAGCATGAGATTCTTTGTTTCTTTCCTTCGTTTCATCGCCTGGCATAAGCTCGGAGCTAATCCAAGAATGTTTTGTCTGAAGGCAGGAAGATGAGAGTCATCAGAGTCATAGCAGAGTCGGGACTTGATGGATATTCACATTCACATTGCCATTTGTAAACACTTGTTTGTTTTAATTTTGCAATCTCTCATTTTCCAATGTAAATGCCTTTTTCACAGGCAGATTTCTCAAAATCAATAGAATATCTTCTTTCAAGTATACGTTTACTTTCCTTTTCTCCCTTTTTATTAATTTTTTTGCAAAAACGTCCAATATTTTTGATGAGCATGTGCATATAAACTTCGTGGACCTTACACGAAAATGGTAATGCAAGTCATGGTTGGTCGATCGCTTGAAATGCGGATAACAAACACAACCACCACTATGCAAGGGGCATGTTTGTTTCTCTGTTTGGTGGATTTATCTTTCACTCTTTTAGGCATTTTTGCCTTGCGGTTTTTGTTTCACAGCTTCGGGTCGTTGTTAACAATTATAGGTCAGGGTAATATCAAGGATTACGGCAGGTCGGCGAGATCGGTGAACCTGGTTGGAGATATTTCTTCCCTGTAATGGCTTTTATTACGCTTCTTTGCTGCACTTCCATGTGTTATCTTGATTGATTGTTTTAAGAGTTGTCTGCATATAGGATTTTGTTTATAGTTGAATGTCAGTCTTGATGCGTTGAATGTTTGTTCCTAAAAATAAATTCTTTTTACAAAATCACTCTTTGATTGTTCTCCGGGCATTTTGATACCAACTGTGTCAACTCTTTTGCATGACCAAGAATTTGGGGGAGGGAGTTTGGCTGAAAAACGATGACTGTAGTGATATGCTTTTGAGTAGAACCCTGTTGACGATGTATAGGCATTGTTTTAATCCCCAAACACTGGAGATATAAGGGAGTTAGACCATCGTTAACCCCTCTGAGCCTTCGAAGTAGGAGTTTTCTTTCTGTTCGAAAAAGAAAAATAAACCCTTTTTAAACAGGGGCAGGGTAGATGTTCAGTTGATTTGCCCAAGCATTCAAGTTTCAGAAGGAATGACCCCTCTGAGGATCACTGCATTTTATCTGAACCGTGATTTTCATGACTAAACAAAGTCTTGAGGTCGAGATTGAATCGATACAATAATGGTTATCCCTCGCCGACCAAGGAATGAGGCATTCATGTTCTTCAAAAAAAAAGAGAAAGAAAGAAAAAGTTCAAAAGTCATATTGACTTGTTCAAAATGGAAAGCATGAATAAGAAAGAAACGAAAAAAAGCCCCGCTAAGTCGAAACTTGAAAACAAGTCGCTTAGGCAAAAGTTAGGGCATCCCGCTGGACTCCCAAAACGGAGATTCAAAAGATTTTTTCCAGCAAAAGTTAGGGAAAAAAGAGCCTAAAAGGCCGAAAAATGTATATTCAATAAAACTTTCATCAAAAAGAAGAGGAACAATAATATCAACAACAAAAGCAGCCGAAGTTAAGCGACAATCATGTTGGAGGATTTGTCGTGATCACTCAACCATCATAAATCTTTTTGAAAGATGAATGTTGGTGACAAATCAGCTGAACTTAGGACAGGAGAATATCACGAAGGGGGCGGGCACCAGATAACTTGAGCCTTGAAAAACTTTTTTCAAAAGAACCTTGAACCAGGCCATGTTACAACCTTTAAAAGTCCTAACTGAAACAAGGGTTTAAATCAAAAGCATACCACAACAGGATAACATTTCCTGAACTCCCCAAATATGTGTTGCATAGCCGTGTTGGTATCTTATCGCTCGCATTTTAACTCGTTTTTCAAAAGGGGAAAGAAAAGTTTTAAAACCTTTTTGCACTCTAGCCAGTGATTCATTCACAACAGAGATGTGACACTTTGTTAAGTTCTTCAAGGTTTAAATAATTATCGCATCAGGTCTATCATTCTCAATAAACATTTTTCTATATGCAAAATAGCTGTTTGAAATAAAAAAAGTTTACACGTTGAATACCTGTAAAGAGCTTAATGATGGTCAAAAAGGGAATGTTCGGCTTTCTTCTTCTTCTTATCCCCCGTGAAGTTTCGTTTCCCCAGTGAAGTTACCTTTTCCCCGGTGAAATTGCCTTTCCCCTGTGAAGTTTCGCTTCCGCGGCAAAGTTTTGTTACTCCAGGGAGTTTCTTTCAGAAAGTTTCATTCTAAGACTTCAAGAGTGGGATATGATGCCTATCCCCAGTAAAGTCGTTAAGCAGAAACCCACATTTTGAAGAAGTTTTAACTTCCCAATGGAATTCCCAATAGAGATCCCTCGCTTTGACCTCTCACTTCCCAGCCGATCTGTTGACCGGGGCATCCTTTTGTTTAGGATCTTCTCTTATTCCCCAGTGAGGTTTTGATACCGTATGACTACCTGCAGGATTCTTCCTTTGGTTGCATTCCAAGAGAACATCTCTCCAGCAAGATAATCTTCAACAAAGTTCTATCTCCCCGGTGAAGTCCCACCTCTTCAGCAGAGTTTTGTTCCCCCAGCAAAAGGTTTTCTTCCTTTTCCAGAAGTTACAGTGTCGACCTGATCTTTCCCAGGAATTCGCAATTTATTTTACAGTTCCTCCTGAGTGTTTATGGCCCATTCTGCTGGTTGCTCGTTTGTTTCTTCGCGAAGCTCCATCTCTTCGAGGTTCCTTCCCCAGTGGATTCCCATATTTCCTGCCCTCCTTTGGATTTTGCAATTTATTTTTGCAAGTCTGGTCAGATTCTGATTTCTTGGTTATTGGCTTCTCAATTGGCCATTCCCTAGTGGAACTCTTTAAACATGCATCATTACATTGCATCTACCAAAACGCGTAGCATTTCCATTGTATGGAACATTGCGCTATAAAAAAGAATTCAAACATGCATCAGAACATAAGCCATTATTATTTCTGTCATCCCCAGTTATTTTCTAATACTTCGGATGTAATCCCCAACGAGGTCTCCGTCCTTATAACCTCAGTTTTAACCCTATTCAAATATCCTTTTGACGTCAATCATCTTTTGTTTGAGTGTCTACTCTGGACTGTGGTTCAGTTCCGCCCTGACGCGGTCTTCTCGGGTTTAGTATTTACTACCCTCTCTGGTTCATTCCAGTATTTATTGGTGCACCTTTTCGAATACCAGTTTCGCCCTGATATTCGCCTTCAGCAGGTTTTTTAGGTGTACGCCCTAATCTCCTCGCTTTGGGTCGAGTTTCGCCTCATCGTCTGTGCATTAAATCCAGTTTCATCCTGGTACTCATCTAGTTTAGTTTCTCTTAACTAGTTATTGGGTCGAGTTTCGTCTCGTCTTTGTTTTCATACCTTGGACCTTTGACGGTGTTCGTTTACCAAGTGTAGTGTTCGTACTGCGTCCCTGGTTTGAAATCAGTCTCCTTTGTTCCTTGGATTCTTCTATCATTTTTCGTCACTGTTTATCCATTGATCTGAGACCAGCAGGTGCTCTGAGAAACATGCACTCTCATCACTTTGCTTTGGGTCGAGTTTCGCCTCGTTACCCGTGCGTGAAATCCAGTTTCGTCCTGGTACTCATCTAGTTTAGTTTCGTCTAACTGGTTTTTTTTAGTCGAGTATCGTCTCGATGTTGTTCCTCTTTTCTGAGATTCTTCCAGTTCCTTCATACTGTCTATCTTAGTTGAGATTAGCAAGTGTTCCTAGAATAACTCACTCTAGCCACTTTGCCTTAGGTCAAGCTCCGAGTTTCATCTCCTCACCCGCGTACGTTTTCTGTTACAGAGCTTAGTCTCGTCTACACTTTGTTGGTTGAGTTTCGCCTCACCCCGCCCCCCTTTTGAAGCCCAGTTTTTCCCTGGCACGTTTGTATGGAAGTTTAGTTGCGTCTATTCTTCTTTGTTTTTACTCTGTTTCAATTTGTGTTACAGCTTCACTCTGACGCATGTTGTGGGAGTTTTGTCTCTGTTTCTTTCAAGAGTGTAAATTTTCGGGTTCTTTCGTATTCAAACATTTTCAACCTTGAACGCTCGAAAGTTATCACTTTTCTCACTTATCATGTTGAAGATATTTGAATAGGGGCAGTTGTTGTACCCCAAAATTTACCCTCTTGATTTAGGCTTATGTTTCATCATGAATATCATATTACATTGCATTCATACATTGTGATGGGATCAAAGTACTTTGGTTACCAGGTTTTCCTCAAGCTTTGAAGGATGATGGCATTAACAATTTTCTCAAGAAGAATCTTATTATCTAAACCTTTGAACCTTTCAAGCTCAAAAGTTATTGCATGTCTCAAGATGCTTCATCCATCTTTTTGGATCATCAGAGGATTGGAGTTTGTGTTTGATCACAAGGGGAATCACTCTTTGGATTCATCATCCAAATTAGGGTTTGCTTGAGCAAGATTGTTGGCCAATGTACAAATCTTGATTTTCAAAGCAACAACATTCCTTTAATATCTGAAAGGTCTTTGCACAAAGAATTGATCAAGTCACCCAGAGGATTTGAGGTTTTGAAGATAATTCATCAGTCTCCTAATGTGTTGACCAAAATTAGGGTTTTGGTTTTCATCAAGATTTCTTAAGAATTTTGAAGTGGAACTTTGCACATGACCTCTATATGTTTGGAAGGTCATATTTTTGAAGTTTTGATCATCAATTTTGAAGAGAAGTGGATCAATTGATTCGGAGGGGCAAAATGATCATTTTGGTCCAAATCAGTCAAAGTCAAAGTTGACCAAGTGAAATTTTGATCAACCGTCAACTCAAGGATGAGCTTTTCATATTTCAAGTCCATTTTGGTCATTGGATCAAATAAATTGAGGTTTGGGTTGAAACTTATTCTTGAAGAAACCCTAAAAGTTTCTAATTTTGGAAAATAAGGACTTAATTTCAAAAAATCATATTTTATTCATCCTTGATCAAGAAGATGCAAATGAAATATGCTTGGAAATCTAAGAGAATGATCTTTCACCTCCTTTTGGTCTCATATTCAAATTGGCAAGGAATCAAGAGTTATGGTCTTTTGAAGTTACAAAATTATAGGTCATTTTTCAAAATTATTGAATTTCAAGCCATATTTTGAGAACCTTAATGGATTAATTTTCAAAAATCATAAACTAAGGGTTTGTATATATTTTCAAGACCTTTCCAAATTATGTTCATTTGTGCCAAAATTCAAAAGTATGAGCAAGTTATGAGTTTTGGAAATTTGAGGCATTTCATTGAAATTTGGCAAATGTGCAAAATGGCCATTTCTTGCAAACTCAAGTTTTAGCCACTCTTCTTGCTTCTAATCAAGCCCATTGGTAATTTGTGTTATGTTGAAGCCCATTACACTTGCTATTTCGTGCCCCATATGATATTGCACATGCTTCGATCAAAAAAATGCAAAACTTGCTCAAAATTGCCAAATCACCAACACAAGCTTAATGCAAGGATTTAAGTCCTAATTTTGTTGCTAATCTCTTCCTGAGGGCAAGTGGATTAAAATGCACGAAGAAAGCAAGCCAACGCACGAGGGAATGAGAGGCTGCATGTGCATGCTTGGTTTGGGCCAAAAGGAAATTTCATTCATTCCAAGAGCTTTCAGCGCGAAAAATCTATTCTACCCTCCTCCTAATGCTCTATATATTGAGAAGCAAGCCTCAATGTAAAGGGTTTGTGCCTCATTTCACCAATCAAAGTCAGAAACTCCATAGCTTGAAGCTCTGCATTTTTCTTTGATTCTTCCTTCTCCCTCGCGCGTTTTGGCCAATTCTTCTTGCATTCTCTTCTCCAAATGATAAGGATTGTAGATCGAAGCTTGGATTGCAACTGGAGTGAAGGAGACAGTAGATCCATTTTTTCTCAAAGGTTTGAATTCTCATATTTGAATTCTGATTTCTAGCCATGCTTCTTGTGATTTAAGTTTATAATCATGTTGTTTGAAGTCTATGGAATGATTCTGAAGCTTTATACCGTTTAATTTGATGAATTATGCATGTTTGGATGTTCTGAAACTCGTGATCCAGATTGTTTTTGTTCATGTTCATGGCTTGATTATGGATGATGTGGTTGATGATTTGATCTGATTCGAATTGCTATGTATTCCTTGTCATGCTAGCTTTAATTTGCCTTTGATTTCATGAAAAATGATGCAAAATTGAGTGAGTTGTGTTGATCTGAAAGTGAGCCCTAATCCTGAGTCATGCGCGCGTTTTTCGAAAGGCCAAAGGTTGAAGATGATGTGGTGGCACATCCTGATTGGTCCATTTGAAATTTTGGTTTATTTGAATTTTTGTTTTATAAATTGATTTCCATGATTTGTTTTCTTGCTCAAAAATGATTGGAAAATTCTGAAAAAATTCTCATAAATTCAAAAAAATATTTCTGACTTTGTGTATTTTTTTGATAATTTTTTGGAATTATCTGATTGGTTAAAAAAAATTGTTAGGTTTCATTAATTAATTAATCAAAGATAATTTTTATTTTAATAGTTCCTTTGACCAAAAAAATCCACAAAAATTATTTGAGACTTCCAAAATAATGTGAAAATTGATTCTGACTTTGGTTCACCATTTGTCTTATTTTTGATTAAAAATTTAATTTCAATGGTTATTTTTAATGTTTGTTTGTTTTTTTTTATTTTTAATACTTCTACTAATTCAAAAATTCCAAAAAAAATCATGTAATCTAGTTTTTAATCATAAAACCTGATCATTTTTTTTTGACCATTTCATGATTTTTGGTTATGGTTTGTATTTTCTTGCCTTTAAATAATAATTCCACTATTCATTGTTTGTTTTTTTTTATTTTAATATTTTCCTTTGATCCAAAAAATTCACAAAAATTCAGGGATGTATGTTGTTATCCCTAATATTTGAATATAATTTTGTTTGGCCATTTTTCTGACTTTTTGATTTAAACATTATTTTGATATGTGAATATTTGTTAATTACATAATTGTTTGAATATTATTTTCTTTCTTGACTTTTCTTAATTCAAAAAAATATGAAAAAATGTATATTCTGACTGTTAAAGTTTCTTGGTGATTAGTTTGACTTTGGTTTGATTTGTTTGAGTTTTAATCCTATTTAAGTAATATTTGGGATTAAAAGTCAAAATCTAGGGTTTTTATTGCTTTTGGTGCAAGTTTCATGTTCAAAACCCTTGTGCTTTGGACTTTTATTGGATTTCAGGTCTTGATCTTGGTTCATGAATGTGTTGGGAATTTGAAAACTATTTTTCTTGAATTACTTGACTTGGTTTGACATTTTTCCACAAATAATTTTGAAAACTTGTCTAATTTGGTAGTTTTGCCAACTAGTCTTGAACTTTGAGTTTCATTTGACATCCTCCCCAATTATTCATGAACTTAGGGCTTGCATTATGACTTCTAAACACTTCCAAGATGTTGAGATATTTTTGGTTTGAATTATGGATCCTTGTTTCTATTTTTGGTGTAATTTTGAAGTGAAGGTAACCAATTATGTTTGCATGACTTGTTGCAATTTGGTTGATGGCCAATGAACTTGAGTGAGACCTATAATTGGGAACCTAATGATCATGTTGGTTCTGACTTGTCCGTGTTATCTCAAGCCATTTCACTTAGAAGCCTCATGTTTAAATATTTTGAACCATCTAATGCATTATATAGGTTTCATCTCCTTTTGTATTCATGAAGTTGTGCTTGAATCAATTGTGCATGATTGAAATGTGTTTGCTACTGACTTTTATGGTCTTTGTTCATATTATTCCCAAGCTCTTATGATCCTTGATTGACACTCAATTGTCAATTCAACATGGTGATAGGAAAGAGCAACATTCCTTTGATTCTTTTGACCTAATTTGTGCATATGCTTGTCTCTTCTTGTTTATGCTGTCTAATATTTGGTAATTGCCACCATGATTATTCACACTTCTACACCTTTTGGAATACTAACTTGGTTGTTGAATGTGCGAGGTACTCTGAGAAAGTTGCCACTTTTGGCTTGAGGCTTTTGTGTTCCACTTTATTTGGGGAACACATTTTATTATATTAGCATTGTTTTTGTGCTTGGCATGCTTGATGGTTTATGCAGGATATACACATCTATGATTGTGAATGTCATACTTTGCCCATGGGATTTGTACATATCTGATAATTTGCTTACATCTTGATGGTGCAATTGC
The DNA here is from genome assembly GCA_948472305.1 of Vicia faba. Lineage (NCBI taxonomy): Eukaryota > Viridiplantae > Streptophyta > Magnoliopsida > Fabales > Fabaceae > Vicia > Vicia faba. The sequence continues at coordinate 1,108,141,967 of OX451739.1, read as the reverse complement.
TGACTCAATTTGTCTACTGATGCCGACTTGCTTGAAGTTTCTCTGGGTTTCATTTTATTCCTGCTTGACTGCTACAAATAGTTATCTGTTTGGTATTATATCACATCCTTGCTCTCATCTTCATTTTGCATAATTCTCTGATTGCATGATGGGACCTCTGTTGTTGATATATGTCAGGAGGCCCTCTGGTTTTTGTCTGATTGCATGTATTTTGTTTGTTGTTGATCGATGAGTCACTCAATTTAGATATTGAGATCACGACTTCGCTCTCATTGCATGTTCCCTATATGATGTTTATTGCTTTTCATCTTTAATTGTTGATCGATGAGTCACTCAATTTAGATATTGAGATCACGACTTCGCTCTCATTTCATGTTCCCTATAGGATGTTTATTGTTTTTCATCTTTAATTGTTGATCGATGAGTCACTCAATTTAGATATTAAGATCACGACTTCTCTCTCATTGCATGTTCCCTATAGGATAGTCTTGTTAAGCTTTCTCTGACATGCTGATTAAGGTAGGAATCCATGTATGCTAATATAGGATAGGATCTTCCTTTATCCTCAACCTTAGGGTTAACCATTGTATGATAACACTAGGGATAGTGCTAGGTTAGTTTCCCTTAGTGGTTTTCCCTTTCTTTGCATCTTGCATCTTAAAACAAAAACCTGTTTTCTTGGAAAATCATAAGACACCTCTAATGAATTCAAACTCCTCTTCAGAATAAAAGATATAAACCAATTTTACTTTGTTTGTGTTATCTTGAAGCCGATGTTTCGCCATCGCACATGTATGTTATCCTACATTGATTCTCGATATCATTGTTAGGTGTGATGTTTTGTCATTTGTTTTATCGATGTTTTGTCATCTCTACCATGATGCCTTATTATCTTTTGGCCGATGTTTCGCCATCGCACATTTGTTTGAAGCTGATGTTTCGTCATCGCACATGTCTGTTATCCTACTTTGATTCTCAATATCATTGTTAGGTGTGATGTTTTGCCATCTCTACCATGATATCTTATTACCTTTTAGCCGATGTTTCGCCATCGCACATTTTTTTGAAGTCGATGTTTCGCCATCGCACATGTTTGTTATCCTACTTTGATTCCCAATATCATTTCTAGGTGTGGTGTTTTGTCATTCATTTATCATTCAATGTCTTTCCATCTTTGACATGTTACTTTGCTATTACTTAGCCGATGTTTTGCCATCTCGTTGATTTATTCGATGTTTTTCCATCTTGATTTGTTTTTTTGTTTGTCTTAATTAAAAAATACAAACCAACCAAAACACTTAAGCTGAACTACGACTGCTCTGATTCCTTAAAAGGGATACGTAGGCATTAGGGTAGGGCCCAACTGAGAAAAACTTTTATTTTCCCTACATTATTTTCTTTTCTTTTGCATGCATTCCCTTTTCAGTTGTAAGCCATAGACATAGGATTTGACCACACCCATTTAGATTAGACAACAAAAGTGGATACCGTAGAGTACTACGGGCGTGTGGGGTGCTAACACCTTCCCCTCGCGTAACAGACTCCCTTACCCGATCTCTCGGTCGAAAGACCATGATTTCTCCCATTTCAGGTTTTCTCGATGTTTACCTTTCCCTCTCGACGGGATAAAAGATGTTCAGTGGCGACTTTATTGTTTCGATGATTTTCAGCTGGTGGTTTCATAAGGCTTTACTCAAAATCCTGAGTTAAATTTTTATTACAAAATTTCTTGCTAAAAAACGCATTTTCAAAATTTCAAGACAAGCATAAACTTTGCATTATTTGAATATCGTTGTTTTCATATGGCTATTTGTTTGACGGCGGAGAAATTCACACAACGAATATCCGATGAACGAAAGCTCTCCCAGTGAACAACAAAACATTTTTACACCAACACTCTCATTTGAAACATTTTCAAAAGACAACACTTTGTATGCGTTCTTATAGAGACGAGAATCATCACAAAGACACCTTTTCAAAATCACTTTCAAAAACACCTCTCACAAACACCTCTTTGAACTATTTTCGAAACAAACACTTTGTATGCGTTCTTATAGAGACGAGAACCATTACAATGTTCCATTTTCAAAAATACTTTCAAAAACCACACACAAAGCACAATTTCAAACAAAAGCAAGTGATCTAGCAAGTAACTAAGAGCCCATGGAAAACCATGGATGAAAAGGGTGCTAACACCTTCCCTTCTCATAATCTACCCCCCGAACTCAAAAACATCTCAAAGGTCTTTCCTGTGCTTTTTCACCTTTCCTTTTGGATAAAAGAAAAGTCGGTGGCGACTCTTGCTAACCGCAACATTTGCAACAAAACGCAAAACCCTCAAGTCAGTTCTCCAACTGTATCACACTATATATGTGATTTCTTGGCATAATCATGACATCATAACATGGCATATCATACTAACCATTTCAAGGTTTTTCTAGGGATTATCTTTGTCTTGTTTCGTAGGAAATGACATCCGACCGCAGGAACACTATCCAAATCAACCTTGTGAAAATACCTCTTCAACTCAAGAAATTAGCATTAAGGATTCCTGAAAGCACTCCTTTCACTGAAAAACATGGTTGACTTCTCAACTTGGTCACTTCAACCCCTTATAAAGAAATGTTAAAGGTGCTCTTCTTGTTCTTTGACCCGTTGCACCACTGCTTCACTTTTCCGGATTACCAGTTAGTGCCTACTATGGAGGAGTTTTCTCAGTTATTGGGGGTACCTATCCTTAATCAGCCACCATTCAACGGTATGGAAAGATACCCAAAGCATGAAGGGATTGCTCAAGATATGTCTTTACAACGGTCTGATGTAGTGGCAAATTGGGAAACCAGAAGAAGTGTCCAAGGATTTCCAGCTAAGTTTTTATTTGAGAAAGCTCGCCATTTTTGGGATAGCCTAGATTTACAAGATTTTGAAGAAGTGTTGGCCCTTATCATCTATGATATAGTACTATTCCCTTACATAGACCAACTCATAGATGTGAATTAGGTTAAGATTTTTTTGTCTCATAATCCGGTATCTACTTTGCTCGGGGATATTCTACACTCTCTGCATACTCGCACTCTAAAGAGAAGAGGTACCCTTCTATGTTGAACTCTTATATTGGCTAGGCGGTTTATTTCGCACCTACCCTGGTCTATTTTGAAGAATGGGCAGGGTATGAGATGGTCTCATAGGCTGATGTCCCTTACACGTTCGGATATTCATTGGTGTTCCTGATCCTTGGAGAGTATCACTATCATTGATCGCCATGGGGAATTCCCTAATGTCCCTCTCTTAGGAATTAGGGGAGGAATCACTTATAATCCTTGTTTGGTGTTGCGACAATTTAGTTATGCTAGAAGGGATGGTCCTCACGACACACTCATCCAAGGAATCACATTTGACTATGAGAATGATGTTCATGGTTATCGCAAGAGGTTCATTTTAGCTCGGCACATGATAAACAGAGTTGATAGCAAGACACTGGGGCACAAGAACTCCATCCCTCTTGAGCCTTACCTCAAATGGGTGGGATCTCGTGCTCAATGTCTTATGATGCCTTACCCCGCCATCTTACCTGTGATTATGGAGCCAATTGCTGAGGGAGACACTCCTTACATTGTGTTTCATCCTGACATGCTAACTAACCTTGAGGAGCTACGGAAATCCTGGATCTAGCTCAAATAAGAATGGGATACTTTTGAAACCCAATTCTACGCCAGCGAGAAGAAGGTTTTAGAGCTCACCAGGTTACTTCACGAGGAGAAGAGTATAAACGCTTACATTGCACCAAAGAGGATGCGCCGATGGGAAGCTTGAGTCTCTTTTCTTAGAGAGTTATTTTTGCTTTGTTATCTCCCTTGTAAGCCCAAGAGGCATCATTGTGATCGATAAAACTTCTTAATGCAATTAACGTTTGTTCTCTATCTTTTTAAGCAAATTTAAGTCTTAGAAATCCTTGAAAACATTGCATACATATATCATACATATCATTGCATAAGCAGGTTTCATAGCAGGTCTCACATGTTCTCGTTGTTTCTTTCAGTAATGGATCTCAAACAAGACAACATAGATCTCCAAATTCAAGAGGCTCAGTTCATGGAAATGTTTCTAAACCTATCCAAGGGGCAGGAAGAGTTGAAAGCACTCCTCGCTGGGAACCTGGCCAAGAAAAATCCTGAAGTCAATAAGGACGAACGGTTGGAACAACTGCAAGCTGAGGTTGAAGCAATGAGAACCCAGATGCTGGGGCAAATGGTTCTTATCCAAGGTCTGGCCTGGGTACAAGAAGAGCTGAGAGGCATTATCAATAAGCTTCATCAAGACGGATGCAACCGTGTGAAGAAAACAGTCGAGGTTGGGGACCAAGTCATTGATCAACCTCCGAGAAGACAAGATGTTGGTTTGGTGAAGAGTGGACCTTTCCAAATTGCTACCACATCACGGGTCCAACAACAACCTCGCCAAAAACAACAGGTTAATCAGAGTAAGTTGGATACACCCAAGAGGCAGTTTACCAAACTCAACATGCTGTTGTCTCAAACTTTACAACACATGTTGAGGATGAATATGGTTACGTTGATAGGGCCTTCTCTGAATCCCAAGACTTCTTCCCCTAACTACAACCCTGATGCAAGGTGTGCATATCACTCCAACAGTCTAGGGCATGATACTGATGATTGTTGGATGAAATATAAAATTCAAAACTTGATTGATGAAAGAGTGATGGGGTTTACACAAGATGGTCAGGCTGAGTTCTTATGCCATCCTTCCAAGGCACGCCATCTGAAGTGACAAGATCAGACGAAGAAGCTTTTGTTCATTAGAATTTTCAATTTGTAATTTTCTTTTGATTGTTCGAACATTTATTCATGTCAAACTTTGTTACTTTATCAATGCATTGCATATGTCTATTTTGAATCAATTCATTCGTATTCACTATATTTAAACTGCTTTCCTTTTTGTGATATTCAACTCTTGATCAAAAGCTCTGAGCCTTTAGAGGGAGGATGATGAAAATGATACCACAATCTCTACAGTATGCTTTTGAACAGACCCTGCTAACGATGTACAGGCATTGTTTCAAATCCTAAACAGTGGAGTTATAAGGAAGATAATCCGTAGTCAACCCCTTTGAGCCAAAGAAGTAGGAGTTTTTCTTTTCACACAAATTAAAACCCTTAATTATAACCTGGGGCAGGGTAGTTTCTCAGTCAATTCAGACGCGCATTCAGTCGCATCATACATAATGAATGGCACCGAAGACGTCCTTCCAAATCAAAAGATGGTGATGGTTTTGCGTAATTATTAAAGCCGACAGTCATTTTCTCTCAAAATAAAAGCCCGCTAAGTTAAAACCTATGAAGGAAATTTAAGAAAAAACTGGGGCATCCTGCTGACTGTAATCATAAAAGAACCAATTCAGGCAAAAGCAGGGATAATAAAAAAAATAGGTCACTATAAATCCTCAACAAAAAGAAGATTACAAAAATGACTGCCTCTTCAAAATAAACTTTCAGTGTCTGAACCATCACCAGAACATCAAGGACAAGATGCCAGACTCAATTGGGATCTGAACGCATAATTAACTGAGCATAGGATCGAAGAACATCATGAAGAACAAGTGGGTACAAATAAACTTTGAGCATTTACCCTTTATTTCTTAAACCATGAACCAGGCCAAGTTATAACCCTTAAAAGTCATAGCTGAAGCATGGGTTAGTTCGAAAGCATACTGTTACAAAAGGTATCCTGACTCCTGTAGGGTTCGCTATAAATCCTGAGTTGACATCACACTTTTACAAAATTTGTTTGTTTTACTAAAAAATGAATTTTCAAACTTCAAGACAGACATAAGCTTTGCATTCTTAAAATATTATTATTTGTATATGACTATTTGTTCAACAGCAGAGAAATTCGCACGACAGATATTCGATGAACAGAAGTCTTCTCAGTGGATAGAATCACCTCAGATGGAAAAACATTCCAGTGATAGGCCATTCATAATCAAGGGGCATAGCATGGTGTCCAGCTGATCTGGGGCAGTCAAGTCAAGGTTCAAGGAATCTATCAAAAATGCTAAATAGCCAGGGGCAGAACTCTATCTGAATCACTTGGGGAATTGGACATGAATTCCAGTAATGAATCCTGTACTATCAAACAAACACCTTCTGGCAGTGTGACAACACTTACTACTAAGGACAGTGACAATTCTCTGCACCCGGTGAATGTGGACATAGTCAGAAAAGATTACGCATGAAAAAGACCCACTAGGTTGATAGGCCTAGGAAAAAATAAGGGCATCCCGGCGAACCAAAAAGAGTTCGAGAAAAAAATAGGGATATATACAAAAATTATGCACCCGGCAAGTCGAAAACCTGAAAAGGCAGCTTGGGCAAAAAAGGCTATCCCGGTGGACTGAAAACCAGAAAGGGCGGTCCAGTCAAAAGTTAGGGATTAAAGCGTACGACTATGTCCTGTCATCTTGTCACTTGTCTATCAGTAGAAGACTTGTTATCCTGATCAGCATTTACCAAGCACCCCATGAGTAGGGATGACACTCAAACCATCCATAAAGTCTCCACAGGTACTTTCTTCGGAAGGTACAGGGGCAGAGATATTCTGAGACGAAGTCACCGCTACATATGACCCCGTAACACTTATGTACCCCACATAGTAGAAACAACCATAGTTTTGACCTCTTCTTCCTCAAGCAGGAATTACTTCCTCCAGCCAAGTTCCTTCAAAGAGCTGAAATCTGTGTTCCCCAGCCGAGCTTTATAACCTTAAACAGTTTATAAAACCTCCTCCCTGTTAGAGTTTATTTCTCAGACTGTAGAAGTTCATTCCCCAACAGTGTTTATTTCTCTGCATCGGCAAAATCTTCCAATAAAGCATCTCCCTCCATAGAGTTATTCTCAAGCAGAGTCAATCCCCGACAGAACATCCTCAAACAGAAAGAGGAAATCCTCGGAAAATCATATCCATTCATCATCCCTAGCAGAAATGAAGGATTTAGCCTCGTTATACTCTCTAGCAACAGTTAGGGATTTATTTTCCCATATTGGGAAATATCGCAATAGCATCGCATGTTCATACATCGTGGCATGCGCATACACATCACATACATCATAACCTTATTTATTTTGAGAACATCACCATAATGCATTTCATCCATCATGACATTGCATATGACTAACTCTTTTCCTTTTTCAGGGAAAAGATCAAATCAACAAACATCGTTGACTACTTATGTGACCTAGTAGTCTTCTCAAAAGCTACGTCTAACGAAGGGTTATTTCAGGATTTTCCTCAGAAAGATGTCCTCACAAGACCTTCTCTGGTTCAGTAAGATCGACACTAATATCTCTCTGATTCTTATTCCAGATGAAGATATTCCAAGACTTTTGTCTGGTTCAGTTGAATCGGTCCTAAGATTCTTTTGATTTCCATTCCAGTCAAAGTTAATTAAAGACCTTCTCTGGTTCAGTCAGATCGACACTAAGATCTCTCTGATTCCTATTTCAGTTGAAGATATTCCAAGACTTTTGTCTGGTTCAGTTGAATCGATCCTAAGATTCTTCTAATTTCCATTCCAGTCAAAGTTAATTCAAGACTTTCTCTGGTTCATTCAGATCGACACTAAGATCTCTCTAATTCTTATTTCGATTGAAGATATTCCAAGACTTTTGCCTGGTTCAGTTGAATCGATCCTAATATTCTTCTGATTTCCATTCTAGTCAAAGTTAATTCAAGACCTTCTCTGGTTCAGTCAGATCGACACTAAGATCTCTCTGATTCATATTCTAGTTGAAGATATTCCAAGACTTTTGTCTGGTTCCGTTGAATCGATCCTAAGATTCTTCTGATTTCCATTCCAGTCAAATTTAATTAAATTCCTTCTCTGGTTTAGTGAGATCGACACTAAGATCTCTCTGATTCCTATTCCAGTTGAAGATATTCCAAGACTTTTGTCTGGTTCAGTTGAGTCGATCCTAAGATTTTTCTAATTTCCATTCCAGTCAAAGTTAATTCAAGACCTTCTCTCGTTCAGTCATATCGACACTAAGATCTATCTGATTCCTATTCCAGTTGAAGATATTCCAATACTTTTGTCTGGTTTAGTTGAATCGATATTAAGATTCTTCTGATTTCCATTCCAGTCAAAGTTAATTCAAGACCTTCTCTGGTTCAGTCAGATCGACACTAAGATCTCTTTGATTCTTATTACAGTTGAAGATATTCCAAGACTTTTATTTGGTTCAGTTGAATCAATCCTAAGATTCTTCTGATTTCCATTCCAATCAAAGTTAATTAAAGACCTTCTCTGGTTCAGTCAGATCGACACTAAGATCTCTCTGATTCTTATTCCAGTTGAAGATATTCCAAGACTTTTGTCCGGTTCAGTTGAATTGATCCTAAGATTCTTCTGATTTCCATTCCAGTCAAATTTAATTAAAGACCTTATCTGGGTCAGTCAGATCGAAACTAATATCTCTCTGATTCCTATTCTAGTTGAAGATATTCTAAGACTTTTTCCTGGTTCAGTTGAATCGATCCTAAGATTTTTCTTATTTCCATTCCAGTCAAAGTTAATTAAAGACCTTCTCTAGTTCAGTCAGGTCGACACTAAGATCTCTCTGATTCCTATTCCAGTTGAAGATATTCCAAGACTTTTGTCTGGTTCAGTTGAATCGATCCTAAGATTTTTCTGATTTCGATTCAAGTCAAAGCTAATTAAAGACCTTCTCTGGTTCAGTCAGATCGACACTAAGATCTCTCTGATTCCTATTCCAGTTGAAGATATTCCAAGACTTTTGTCTGGTTCAGTTGAATCGATCCTAAGATTCTTCTGATTTCCATTCCAGTCAAAGTTAATTAAAGACCTTTCTCTGGTTCAGTTAAATCGACACTAATATTTTTCTGATCTCTATTCCAGTTTAAGAAACTGCAAAGCCTGGAGTAAGACCAGATAACAATTTAATCTCATTTCCCCAGGAAGTCGCTGTGAAGCCTGGAATACGATCGGATAGCAGTCGGCCTTATTATCATCAACAAGTCATTATGAAGCCTGGATCCTGACCAGATAGCAGTTCACTTCCGTCTCTTCAATCAAGAGATGACTCCCCAGCAGAGTAATGGACAACTGAAGCTCCTAAACTCTATTTCCCGAACAGAGACAAACATTTCTCAGCAGAGTCCTCCTCAACAACAGGAATAGGAATTCCCACAAAGGAATATCTCATGAAATCAACATTGTTCTAGATGGCATCTCTGAGCCCATCTCCGACGACTCTCCATCACATTCTCTTGATGGCATCTCTAAGCCCATCTCTGACGAATCCCCGTCATATCTCCTTGGATGGCATCTTTAAGCCCATCTCCGACAGTCTTCTGTCATCTTTTCCAAATGGCATCTATAAGCCCATTCCCGATATTATTCACCAACAGTCTCACTTCGGACGAGTGCAAATTTCTGGGCACTCTAGTGTTCAATCATCTTCCACCTCCAGATCACGAAAGGCAAACAAGCCAATCTAAATCTTCAGGTTTAAGAAGATTTAACAGGGGAAGTTGTTGTACCCCAAAATTTTCCCTCCCATTTTCACACAAGACATACTCCTAGAGGTTCTCAATTGCTCAAGGTTGACTAAGAATTGACCAGACAAATTCTCCTCCTAGGGCAATGAACCCCCTAACTAGGGTTCCAATTTTCATCAAGATGGTTGGGCTCCAAAGGTATCAAATGCTTTCCATGGTCCTAATATGTCTTTAAGATCATACATGCCAAATTTCATGCCTTGCACAATAAGTTTGCTCAGTCAATTGCTCAAGTATTGGAAAATAAACTATGCTAGAGCAAAAGTCAACTGTGGCCCATATATAGTCAAACTTCAAGATTTTTGGTCAAAATCAACATTTTGAAGTGATATCAATCATTTGATCAAGGTTTGGTCATGATTCCTCAAGAAATTCTCCTAATCTATCAAAAGTCAAGAGTTGCTAAATTAGGGTTTCTATAGGAAAAGTCTACTGAACTTTGACCAGGAATAACTTTCACATACTTCATCCATTTTCCCCAAACCAAAGCTCATTTTGAAGATAATCTAATTCCCTATAACTTCTCTTTTGTCCTCAAGATCAAGAGATGCACCATTAGAAAGATACAAGCTCATACATTACATGTCATTTTCAGAAAGTCAACATAAGATACTTTTTGTCAAGGCAACTTACATCAAGATAATGTCTCCAAATGCAAAAATGATTAAAAGAGAAATTGTAGAGGACATCTTGAGATTTCTAAAAAGTTCAAGATCAAATTCAAAAGATAAAAATTGAGCAAGTTATGAGGTTAACAAGTTCGGAAATTTTCAAGAAATGCGTGAAATGCAAAGTGAGCGAACTTGAAGTTTTGAAATAGTGGGACAAACTTTTGATGTTCAAACATGTTCATAAGGTGTTAGAGGACCTATAAATCCATTCAAATATTTTTTATGATTTTTATTTCTTTTATTTTAATTTTTATTCATTTAAATGCAAATAAAATCAAATAAAATATGAAACAATTGTATAAAGGCTTGGGCTTTTCGTTTCAATCATCTAAAGGCCCAAGACAACTCATGACAACTCATTACAACCTTGTCAATTTCGTGGGGACTCAAGAAAGGAAGAAACATTGCAAATTTGGCAAGTTTTGAAGTTGTTTTCTTGTTTAAACCATGGCATGATTACCTTAATTCCATTCCTTATTTGTCATCCCGGATACAAGCCAACAACATGTCCAGATTCGTGCAAGGCATCCAAAAGACAAGAATCATGCAAAGAAGGCAAGTTTTCAATATGTTGGAATATTAATTTTATGGGAATTATTACCTTGTCCTTTTCTATACTTGTTGGCTCCTATTTCATTCTCTATATAAAGGCAAACAAAGGCAGAAAAATGACAACAAAAAAAAACCATTGCATAACAAAGCTCTACAAAATTCTCAGAAATTTCTCAAAGTTGCAAAATTCTTAACCACACTTCCAGGTTATATCAATCAAAACAAAGTATCCATTCATCTCCCCGAGGCTCCCAAGAGTTGAATTAGGCTCATAACCAAGCCCTTCCACGTCTACAACTCTTACATCCAATTGTACCGGTTTTGGTAAAATTTTCTTGAATCTCAAATTGTCTATTCATGTCATATAAATTATTTTTGTGCATTGATATGTGTTTGTGAGACCATTTAGAATATGTTAGGACGATCGCATGTGCAGATGAACCCCCTATGTGCAAGATGTCATGGTGAGGGCTATAAGCTTTTTGACCTTCGGATTCTGTGATACGAGGACTTTCAATCCAAACCCATGATACGTCTCATAGGAGAGATACACATGATTCTAAAGACTTTTCTCCAGCACCTGGGCTCTTTTGCTAATGGGCCTGGGATTTTTCTTAGCGCATCCCCCCATTTTCTTTACAACATGGCCCATTATTTTGGTTTTTTTTGCTTTAATTATTTATTTTCTTTTCATTTCAATTAATTCTTTTTTATCAAAAAAATCATAAAATCATAAAATCACAAAAAAATAGATTTAGTTATTTTCTTTTAATTAATTTAATTTTCATAAATAAATTTAATTTAACTTAATCATGTTTTAGTATTTATTTCATAGTTAATTTGTAATTAATTTAGACTTAGGTCTTAAATATTAAAATCAAATCACAAAAATACCAAAAATATTTTTCTTAATACTTAGGCTTTTTAGGAAATTTGATTTTATTTCTAAACAATCTCTTCTTTTTTTTTCTATTTTTCTTTTGTTATTTAAATTCTAGAAAGAATGTATAGGTCGCACATTTAATTTTGTAATAGTTAGTTTATCTTTTCGCATTTTTTCTTCTAAATATTGTAACTGCTCATGGGATGTAATAGCGTAGGATTTACAATTCCCGCACTTTAAATTTCTGCAAGATATTAACTGTTAGTAATTAGGCTTGTATATAATTGATAGTAAATTAGGTGTGCATGACAAGATTAATCAAATTAATCATTAGATCACTAACATAAGATAAATATATGAAAAAGGCACTATTGATACTTTCACCCTTAGGGTACTCCTTACTTGGTTGCCTCAGAAAACAACAGTCATGTCCCTCGAGAATAGGGACGCTTTAGAAAAGACCCGTAAAATCAAAATATCATAGTCCCTCGATGACCCTTACAATATTGCCTTTCGGTAAATGATCTCGTCCCTTAAACAAAAGTTTCTAAAACGTCTCAGTATGTTGCCTTTATGACTATAAAACGTCCCTTCGAATGTCCCTCAATATTCGACGATAGGGCTACCTACTCACTAATAGTAGGATAACACTATCTAAAGGAAAAGAAGAAAAGAACATCCTTTTTCGAGTAGGTAGACTGTTCTTAAAGTACTTGCTCAAACCTGAACTTTTTCACACTTACACACTTTTCAAAAACTATTTTCAAAAACGCTTTATCACACTATTGAGGATTGATACAAGAGTCACCTAAAGCAAACAAAAATCTTTCAAAACGCACAAACACAAACAGTTTTCAAAAAATGAGCAAGTGCCTAAGAGCCCGTGGAAAACCACGGATGAAAAGGGGCTAATACCTTCCCTTTTCATAATCTACCCCCTTACTCAGAAAATCTCGAAAAAGGTCTTTTTCTATTCTTTTCACCATTTCCTTTGTTGGATAAAAGAAAAGTCGGTGGCGACTCTTGCTTACCGCAACATTTGCGAATACAAAATGCAAACCAGTATTAGCAGTCGGTTCTGCAACCGTATCACAACACACACTGGAGATATATACCACAGCAAATTTATCAAAAAATATCCTGAGTAATCCAAATCGAAAGAATCTTCAACAACACTCCACTCACTCCTTGAATTTTATAGGAGACGTTCCCAAGCACTTTGCAAGCCATTTCCATCTAAAGCAAAGCATCCCATTGGTAACAAACCTTCGATCCTAAGTTAATTTTGATTGTTGTAGAGCATATTAACATTTATATTTCGATTTGTATTCAGGACTAAGGATCTGGGTTCGACCCCCAGGTTTGTATTTATTTCTTTTTATAACACTTGTATTGTAGATCAAGCCTAAGAAGACCAACGCGCACAGGATCGATGGACCTGAGTTCGACACCCAGGTCTTGCATTTTTATTTTTCTAATGCCAGTCTTGCAGATATGGACCAAAAAACAGCTTGCCCTCTGAATTGAAAGACAATCACCGTTCATTGGATCGAAAACTACCTCTTTATTGGATCGAAAGACAATCATCATTCATTGGATCGAAAACTGCCTCTTCATTGGATCGAAAGCTACCTTTTTCTCTGGGTCGAAAGACTTGTTTTCTTGCATTTCTATTTTTTGTGTTACTTACTCCTTTCTTAGTTTCTGTTTTTTAATTAACAATAAACAAAATCACAAAAAAAAAACATTATGTTATTATTCTTTAATTAAATTAATTAATTAATTTAACCCTTTCTTTAAATTAAAATTAAATAGACTTAGACTTTATTTTCTTTCATAAATAAAAATAAACAAAAAGATTTTTAGTTCTTAGGATTTTTAGACGTTATTTTCAATTTCGCGCGCGTCTATTTCTTCGTCACTATTTTTTTATATTATTGTACCTACTCATGGGATGTAATAGAAATTAACTAGGACTATTTACCGCTTTTCTTTATTTTTCCAAGTTTTGGATATGTAATTAATCCTCAAAGCCATGTAATAGCGTAGGATTTACATTTCCGCACTTTTAATTCCTGTGCATATATTAACTGCTTAGATGTATGATAATAGGATTGCATGATAAGAGCCTAATAATCAAACGTTAGCAAACCTAACTCAAGAGTAAAATAACTGAATATAACACACCTTGCATATACACATCATTAGGATACTCCCACTTCGGTTGCTTTCGGAAAACAGTCACAACTCTCGAAACGTGAGAGGTTTTAGTGGCTACCCTCTGGTTCAAAAAGATCATAAGCCCCTCGATGACCCTCTCGATGTTGCCTCGGTAAAAATATGATCTTAGAACCCTAGGGTAGTTACTAAAACTTCTCGCCCAGTTGCCTTTGTAACTATAAATCGTCCCTTCGAATATCCCTTAAACATCCAACGATAGGGCTACCTACTCACTAATAGTAGGATAGCACTGTCTAAAGGATAGGAGGAAAAGAATGAACCTTTTCGAGTACAAGTAGATAGCTGTTAGATGCTTGCTCAAAACAAACTTTTACACTTACACAAGAACATTTCAAAAAACACTTTCAAAAACATTTGCTTTATCAACACTCTTGAGGACTGATACAAGAGTTATCATAAAGAAAATTGTCGCACTAAGGCATTTCAAAATACTTTTCAAAAACATACAAAAACACAAGGTATTTTAAAAAATGAGCTAAGCATCTAAGAGCCCGTAGATAACTATGGATGGAAAGGGTGCTAACACCTTCCCTTTCCATAATCTACCCCTCTTACTCAGAAAACTCTCGAAAAGGTCTTTTTCTGTTCTTTTCATCCTTTCCTTTATTTGGATAAATAAAAGTCGGTGGCGACTCTTGCTTACCGTAACATTTGAAAACACAAATGCAAAACCAGTATAAACAGCCGAATCTGCCACCGTATCACAATATCTAACAAGGGAAACATCCAAAGGGGCATCTGATTTCATCTATGAATGTGCCTCAGACGAAGAACTCAAGAGTTGGACAACTATGGAGATTCCCATGATCGTTTTCTTTCCAAAGTAGTTTTTCTTGTTTTTGAAATAACCTATGTCAAGCCCGAGGCATAGGGGTTACTTGTAAGGGTCCCCTGTTTTGCTTCAGATAATATTCACGATTAATAAAAGTTATATTTTGTATTCAATTAAGATCCCTGTCTTTCTTTTGCATTTATCTCTCATATTTAAAAAATGGCAATACTTTCCTCCATATGCATTTTCAAACTCACATACTAAAAAAAACTACCAAAACATGATAAAAGTGCAGACCCATGCCTAAAATCACCGATAATGTTATTGCTGCTATCAAATATAATTTTGATTCACCCATCAACCGAGCTGAAGAGGAAGATGATGAAGATCTTGAACTTTCTAAAGAATTGGCGAGAGAGATAGAGCAAAAAGCTGACAACATACAACTATACTAGGAATCTATTGAGACCGTTAACCTTGGCACATAGGAAGATCCGTAAGAGATCAAGCAAGGGGGAAATATTGGAGAAAAGCGTCAAAGAAAGGTTGATCAAGTTGTTATATAAATATATGGATATATCTGCCTAGTCTTACAGAGACCTTCCAAAATTGGATAGGAATATTGTGATGCATAAATGACCTCTTAAGTAAGGTTGTTCTCCTTCTAGAAGAACTCGTCCAAACATGTTTAGCAGGATTCGAGGAAACATCCTTAAACGATTCGATGCAGGGTTCTTAGTGGTAATAGATTATCCACCTTGGATAGATAACATTATTCCAGTACCCAAAAAGGATGGCAAAGAATGTATGTGTGTAGGTTATCGAGATCTGAACAAAACAAGTCCCAAAGATGATTTCTCGTTCCCTCACATAGATATTTTGACGGACAATATAGCTCAAGCTTCGGAATTCTCATTCATATATGATTTCTCAAGCTATAATCAAATAAAAATGGAATCCAAAGATATGGAAAAGACTACTTTCATGACACCTTGGGGCACTCTCTGTTACAACGTAATGCCATTCGATCTAAAGAATGCAGGGGCAACTTATCAACGGACAATGGTTCCAATCTAAACAACAAAATGATGAAAGAGTTATGCGATAATTTCAAGATCGAACATCATAAATTCTTCACCATATCAATCCAAAATGAGCAGAGCCATTGGAGCTGCCAATAAAAACATCAAGAAAATCATTCAAAAAATGGTTTAAAAAACCATTCAAAGATTGGCACAAAAGGCTTCCCTTTGCCCTACAGGGCTATCGTACTTCCATGCGTACCTCAACAGGTGCAACTCCATTTTCTCTGGTATATGGCATGGAGCCAATACTCCCAGTGTAAATTGAAATTCCATCACTTCGAGCCCTAACGGAAACAAAACTTGAGAAAACAGAATGGATCCAGACACGACTTGATCAACTCAACCTCATTGAAGATAAAAGCTTGACAGCTTTATGCCACAAGAAATTATATCAGAAGCGGATAAAGAAAGCCTTCGATAAGAAAGTTCACGCTCGAGTATTCAAATAAGGGGATTTAGTGCTCAAAAAGATTTTACTACCTCCTCTCAATTCACGTGGTAAATGGAAACCCAACTACAAAGGTCCATATATGGTGAAAACAGCATTCCCCGGTGGTGGTCTTATCCTCATAAATAATGAATGGGGAAGAACTACCGCATCTGGCAAATTCATACGCAGTAAAAAAACTATGTATAAAAAGCTCGTTAAGTTCGAACCTAAAAATGTGACTTAGGCAAAAAGGAGCATCCCGGTGGATTGAAAACCCAAAAGGGTGATCCAGGCAAAAATTAGGGACATACAGAAAAAAATTATCCCGGTGGATTGAAAACCCGAAAGGGAAATCCAGGCAAAAATTATAGATCTCATTCAAAAAAATAAAGAACAAAAAGAATGCGATATATTGATAAGTGCAAAAGTGTAGTTATTTTGTATATACTTTTTGTTGCACTTATCGACTCTTGGTTGTTAATATCACTTGAATAACCTAACTTTGTGTATAAATACGTTTAGTTTATGTATACTTCATTTTCTTGTATAAAGTGTATCGTTTGATAGTTTTGTACTTATTTTATAGGTATTTGAGCATTGTTGAAGCAATAGGAATAAAGCTTCAAGATGCATTTTTGGATCAATACAGGAATAAGGCCAAGATTTGAGGCCATTTGAAGTTGCAGAGAAAGCAACAGAAGTTGCCTTCCTGTCATGGATCGCTGGGCGAAATTCTGAAGATCAATGTTGATGAAAGCTCTGCCTTGCTTCGCTTCTGCATCGCTGGGTGAGGAGAAGATGCATCACCGAGCAACGTGAGTCTGTCTCCAGGAAAAAGAGGATATTTGTTTAAGTTGAGGACATGGCTTTTCCTGGGCCTTTTATATAAGAGTTGTCGTCGGGTGACACTTTAATTTCGTCGGGCGATGGTTGCGGATCAGATTTTCTTTATATTTCCTTTTGTTTCATTTGGAGGGTTATGGTTTTGGGGGGTGATTTTTGTTCTCCTAATTCCATCAACATCATTTTTATAGTAGGATTAGCTTAGATAACAACACTAGGGCTTTTCTTATGGATGATTTGAGGTGAATTTCTCATTAACCGGCTCTGACAAACCGGAAGATTTATGGTTTATCTCTTCTCCTTTCTATGTATTTATCTTTTGTTTGGTTTTATATATGTATTTTACTCTGAACTTATGTATATTTGTCTCTCATGGCGTTATATAAAATTTTCTTTATAAATCTTTGTGGATTGTTGTCTTAGATTTTTGCTCTGTGCTAGGGATTTGAGTTGTTATAGACATATACTGCTTAGATTCTTATATAGGATGATTATATGTTAGTTTCTGAACTCTAGAGATAGATTTAGAGCTGACATATTCTTGGGTATCATAGTTTAACGCCACTGTGTCGTTGTGCTGTGCTGAGATATTGTCAGTGTGATTACATAGTTTTCTTTTGTATCGTTGAGGAGGGAAAGAGATCATTTCCTTGGTGATACGGCCAGTCTCTCAATTTGGGTTAGAAATGACTTAGGTTGTGAGTGATACGTAGTGACATTGATGAGTATTGTTAGGTTGAGTTCAAATGGTCGATAGATTTAAGTCTGTGATGAGTAGATTGTATGCATGCTTGATAAGTTCTTCCTAAGTTTTTTCTTTTGTTTACATTTATTTTCTATTGATAACATTTTATTTACATACAAAACCATTTTATCCCAAACTCATTAACGAGAGATTTTTTGAACGGCAATTCAATAACCAATCCATGTGGACACGATAAATTCCCAGATAAATATTTCGAAAACTTTTGTTGCTTATCGCTACACCGCTTCTGAAAAAATGGCGTCATTGTCGGGGATTGGTTCTATTGTCTTCACATTGAGATAATTCTTTTGTTTTTGAGTTTTGTAATTAATATATATCTTGTATAGAAATTGTACATTAACTTGTATATGATATTTGTGCATATATGTGTTTTCACGTATTGTTGTAAATTATCTCGTTTTCGTAACATTTGTTGTGTAATTGTTAGGATACTTTCTTTAGGTTTGCACGGTGTGACAATACCATGGCATGATGAGAGGAGGTTACTAGCTCGCACAATAAAGGCGTCGAGCTTATGACGTAAAACAAGCATGTTTGTTTGTATTTGTTTATATGTGTGGTGATTTGTGCTTTAACAAGTTGAAACAAGGAAATATTCTGAATTTCAAATCTTCATTTTTCAACTTGTTAATTCATTTTCACCCGATTTTCATATCGTTATTTGTATTTGTTTTTTATATCAATTTGTGTTTTCCGAAAGCCTGTCGTGTTTAGCTTGAGGAGTTTTATTCGTTGTATATATTGTAAATTTTGTACATTGAAATTTTATAGGAGTATTATGTTTCTAATTCTTTTGTTGTTGTTTGGACTCGAGTTTTGGTCTGGTAACTTGTAGAATATTGAGGTGATTTTTCAAGTTTGATCATTTTGACTTGCGAATGCGTGGTAATGATTTGTTAAAGTTTTGTACACGTTCGAGGCATGTGTTTATTGCTTTCTATACGTTAGCATATTCATGATACTTAGAATTTTTACAATTTTTATGCCATTTATTATTTTGTATACTTGTTCATTTATGAATCACTTTAGTTCCTACCCTTTTTGTGAGGCATCTTTCAATTGTTCACATATGCTGGAGACCACAATTCTTATTTTAACTGGATTTTATTATGCTTAA
The DNA here is from genome assembly GCA_948472305.1 of Vicia faba. NCBI lineage: Eukaryota > Viridiplantae > Streptophyta > Magnoliopsida > Fabales > Fabaceae > Vicia > Vicia faba. Next base: position 1,108,123,013 of record OX451739.1, on the reverse strand, counting down.
TCTTTTGTTTGTGTTGATTGTATGAAAGCTTGAACATGATCAAGGCATTTTTTGTTTCATTTTGAGTACAACTACCTTGGCCAAATAAGTCAATTCACCTTATGAGTGTGTGGTCATTAGTAACCCCTTTGAGCTTTTTGTCGATATTCATGTTGTATTTTCTAAATGCTTGTCTATGAGTGTTTAGTTTCCCTTTTTTCATGGATGTTGATTCATTGTTTTCTTGAACCCTCAACTATTGTTTTGGTTTGAATTTTTACATTGCCTTAGAAAGTAGGGAGTATTCACTTTAATGTATGGTTGAATTCAAGTTAGGGAGAAAAATGATTGTGCATTTATTGGTTGATTGCTATGAGGTTGAAAAGAAAAATAAAAAAAAGTGAGAAAATAAATGAAAAAAAAAAGTGATAGAAAAAGAAAGGAAAAAAATAGAAAAACTTTGAAAAAAAACAAAAAAGAGTATGGAATAATATTGTGTTAATAAGTAATGTGTGTTGGTGTGAAACTTCTGATGAAGAAGAATTTTGATTGAAATTCTATTGTTTGAAACTTTGTGGAAGTAATTACTCCCTTAGGTTTAGGCAAGTTTTTGTTTCAATTAGCTTTAGGACTTATCACTTGTTTGCTAACCAAGCTACATTACAACCTTTAAAAGCCCTTGAGATTCTTGTTTTTGTATTTTCAATGTGAATTTTTGGATGAATGCATGATTTAGTCTTTTGTTTGCAAGATTGTGGATGAGTGAAAATACCTTATTTTTGTGTTTTTCATCTACCGATGATTGTGTTTTCTAGGTGTGATTCATTTGTGAACTAGTATTATTTTAGAATGTTTGACATAATTTTTATATTTGACATTTGTTTCATGTTTATGTTATAGTCGTAGTTTAGTGGTAAGTGTTTACTTTGTGTGTACTATTTTTCATTTGAACCATTGCATTTGTTTTCTGTTTTCAAAACCTGTTGATTCATGATTATTTGATTTATCATTATTTTTTCTTAAGGTTATTAGACTTTGTTTGAGGACAAACAATGATTCAAGTTAGGGAGAGTTTGATAAGTGCAAAAGTGTAGTTATTTTGTATATACTTTTTGTTGCACTTATCGACTCTTTGTTGTTAATATCAGTTGAATAACCTAACTTTGTGTATAAATACGTTTAGTTTATGTATAATGCATTTTCTTGTATAAAGTGTATCGTTTGATAGTTTTGTATTTATTTTGTAGGTATTTGAGCATTGTTGGAGCAATATGAATAAATCTCCAAGATGCATTTTTGGATCAATACAGGAATAAGGCCAAGATTTGAGGCCATTTGAAGTTGCAGAGAAATAAACCGAAGTTTCCTTCTTGTCATGGATCGTGGGGTGAAATTTTGAAGACCAATGTTGATGAAAGCTCTTCCTTTCTTCGCTTCTGCATCACTGGGCGAGGATAAGATGCATCACCGAGCAATGTGAGTCTGTCGTCGGGCGAAAGAGAATACTTGTTTCAGTTGAGGACGTGGATTTTCCTGGGCCTTGTATATAAGAGTTATCGCTGAGCGATGCTTTTATTTTGTCGGGCAATGGTTGTGGATCATATTTTCTTTATATTTCCTTTTTGTTTCATTTGGAGGGTTATGGTTTTGGAGGGTGATTTTTGTTCTCCTAATTCCATCAACATCATTTTTGTAGTAGGATTAGCTTAGATAACAACACTAGGGCTTTGCTTATGGATGATTGGAGGTGGATTTCTCATTGACCGACTCTGACAAGCCGAAAGATTTGTGGTTTATCTCTTCTCCTCTCTATGTATTTCTCTTTTATTGGGTTTTATACATGTATTTTACTCTAAACTTATGTATATTTGTCGCCCATGACGTTATATAAAATTTGCTTTTATAAATATTTGTGGATTGTTATCTTATATTTTTGCTCTGTGCTAGGGATTTGAGTTGTTATAGACATATACTGCTTAGATTCTTATCTAGGATAATTATCTGTTAGTTTCTAAACTCTAGAGATAGGTTTAGAGATGACATCTACTTGGGTATCAGAGCTTAATGCCTCTGTGTGGTTATGTTGTGCTGAGAGATCATCATTGTGATTACATAGTTGTCTTCTGTGTTATTGAGGAGGTAGAGAGATCATTTTCTTGGTGATACAGTCGGTATCTCAATTTGGGTTAGAAATTACTTAGGTTGTGAGTGATACGTAATGACATTGATGAGTATTATTGGGTTGACTTCAACTGGTCGATAGATTTAAGTCTATGATAAGTAGATTATATGCATGCTTGATAAGTTCTTCCTATGTTTTTCTTTTGTTTACATTTATTTTCTGTTGATAACATTTTCTTTACATACAAAACCATTTTTTCCCAAACTCATTAACGAGAGATTTGTCGAACGACAATTCAATAACCAATCCATGTGGACACGATAAATTCCCAGATAAATATTTCCAAAACTTTTGTTGCTTGCTGCTACAACGCTTCTGACATCTACAAACCACGACCACGAAGGGGAGAGATGGGTACAAATCATCCGACTTGGAAGCAAAGGAGATTTGAGCTATCAAAAAGACATTGGGTAAAAAGCAGTAGCAATTATCATTTCATTGCCATTTACAATTTTTATCAAAACTTTATGTAATTACCTCTTTCTAGGGATTGCATCTTGTACGCTCGCTTATTCAACGACATATTTATCAATAAAAACATTGAAGTTTTCTTCAAATCTTTCAATTGCATTTCTTTCTTTTTAGACTTGTTTACAAAATACTATAATTACATTTTGTGAATATTGTTTGAAATCATTTTGGGGACTTGATAATTAAAAGCGTTCGATAAAACATCAAAAATCATTTTGGTTAGAAGAGCATCAGAAGAAAATCCATGCCTACGTCCATGTCCACGCCTGTTTCTATGCCCACACCTACGTCTACGACTATTTCAATGTCCACGCCAACATTCGCGTCTACGTCCATACCTATGCCTATGCCTACGATAGAGACATCAAGATCTTCCTGACACTTTTCACCAAATTCAAATCAACTTGGAGATACAACAATTGGCAACAAACAATGTTGGGGAGTTGGTGACTATGAGAACCCAATGGTTTAATAAAGGAGAAATATCAAAAACATTTTACTTAGGGTATACACATACATTTGGTGCATATGTAAATACTTAGGGCATACACATACAAATATTTGGGGCATAAACACATAAGCATTTTGGTACATACATACTGTAAACATTTGGGGCATACATCACACTTGGATAGCGCATCAATTTAGGGCATTATGATGCATGGCATCTTGCAAATCTACTTTGGTTAAAATTACGAATTTTCTTGGGATTCATCATTAGCAAGCTTATCTGTGCGACCTATGTGGTTCAAACTTTAAGCAATTTGGGGTTTATTTTTCTTCATGTTGATAGTCGTGGTTAAGGGCTGACACAACTGACATCATCAATGAAATTTGGGGTTTATTTTCTTCATATTGATAGTCATAGTTGAGGGCTGACACAACCGACATCATCAGTGAATTTTGGGGTTTATTACTTCATGTTGAAAGTCATGGTTGAGGGCTGACACAATTAACATCATCGATGAATTTGGGGTTTATTTTCTTCATGTTGATAGTAATGGTTAAGGGGTGACACAACCGACATCATCGATGAATTTTGGAGTTTATTACTTCACATTGATAGTCGTGGTTGAGGGCTGATACAACTAACATCATCGATGAATTTTGGGTTCATTTTTTTGTTAATAGTCATGGTTGAGGGCTGACACAACCGACATCATCGATGAATTTGGGGTTTATTTTTCTTCATGTTGATAGTCTGGGTTGAGGGATGACACAACTGACATCATCGACGAACTTGAGGTTTATTTCTTCATGTTAATAGTATTGGTTGAGGGTTGACACAACCAACGTCATCAGTGAATTTGGGGTTCATCGCTTCAAATATAGGATATTCATTTAGTAAGCGAGACTTGGTTGAGGGCTGACACAACCGACATCGTCTTTCCAAATTCCAAATATCAGGTTTCGAACCCGTATTATCTATCCTCTAGGATATGGTAGGTATACGAAAAATATTTAGCCCACCGCGTTAGTCTCTAAGCAGCAGTGTATTATCATACTCTATGTTATTCGTCCTCTGGGTTGTGATGAATATATGAAATCTGCGTCACAAACTTACTATATTAGTCCCCAAGTATTAGTAAGTCAGCTTTTCAAACTTGTATCATTTACCTCCTAGGTTACGGTAAATATGCAAGATTTTACAATCTCTTCTTAGATACTGACGGGTTATCCACGTCGCCATATCTAAGTTAAAACAAACTTTGTTTTAAACACTGGTAGGATAATACATCATCATTTGTTCCTATTCTTCATACTCATGGGAATGTTGTACAACGTATCCTTATAATCTCTCAGACAAATATTGGGATCTTCCAATATTTAATAAACTTCCGATTAGACCATGCGAGATCTATGTATTCTCACACTATTCAATCGAAAGATAATTAAATAGGGGCAGCTGTCATACCCTAAATTTGCCCTACCCTTATTTTATATTTAAGGTTCATTTTAAAGTAAATCATATTGTAGGTTTTATTTCTATGGGGGTGTTTAAAAGCAAAGAGGGGTGTATTGATTTAAAATGGACCATCAATATCTGATGGCCCATTAGGTTTTTAAAAGTTTCATTTCAAATTAAAAAGGGAGGTGCGTGCTATTGAAGAAATCTTGGGCCATTTCTAAATCAGAATGGCCCATTTATATTAAGTGATGTATAAAACAATTAATTTTGTTTGAAATTCAATACAATTGAATCATAAGGCCCATTTAGATTTTTGAGTAAAGCAATCTATTTTTTTATTCAAAGCCCAATATAGAGGCCCATTCAATTTTTTGTTTGAAAAAATTGTTTTTTGTTTTTTATAACATTATCATTAGCTTATTATAATTAATTATTATTACTGATTAGTTTTTCTTTTTGGGTCATTATTTTTTATGATTTCATCAAAAGAAAGAGATGTGGGTTTTAGTTTACACGGATCATTTGCAAGCAAACATGCCCAGCATTAGAAAACGTCCAGCCCAAGTCCAAAAGCCCAAACAGGCAGATCCAATTCAGATTATAAAAAAAACGCATGGTCCAAAAGGTTGAAAATAATTACTGCATGAATTAAAGAAGGATAATGTGTGTTTTACAACAAGATCAAATCAGATCCCGCATTCAATTTTTTTCAGAAACGAATCAACACTAATCAAAACAATTTAAGAGCTTATTAAAACTGTACAACTGAAATTGGAAACAAAAATCAACATAAACAGAAACAAATATCTGCATACAGAAACTTAATCAACGAAACTAACACATTTCCTTAAATTAGAAATAAACATCAATGTTCTTTCCTAATTTAAATCCTTAAGAATGCTATAAAAACCTAGACTAAAAAGAGAGAAAGGGACGAAAAATTACATAGGAGAAACTTATTAGAACATAGTTTGATTCTACAACCCTCATAAGATTTTTTATGATAACAAACACAAAGAAAAAATATGCACTCTAAATTTGTGTTCTATGTTGTACAGAAGTTCTGATGGAACTACATCAGAAATTAGCTACAAAGGTATTCAAGCTGAGTACGCAGACTGTAATCAGAATGTTCTGAAGTATGAAGATCAGAATTTGCACTAAAGAGAAAGACATCTTGATTCTGAACGAAAGTCTATCGTGCAAATAGAACCTTATGTTTCTGACTTCCCAAGTTCTGAAGTAAAGCAGCAAGCAAGAATCCTTAAGTTCTGAAGCGTTACTTTTCCATCAAGGCAGTATCATTTACAATGGCTACAATCAGACAAGGATCTTCTCTTTATGGAAAGTGCATTAAGTGCCAATTATCATGTTTCCATTTGCACAGATTTCCACTCCTATATAAACAAGCTCAAAGGCTAAATCGTTTACGATTTATACAACTACTCCAAATAAACTCAAAATGCTGCAAAATTATATTCATTCTATTCTCAAATATCATGTAATACATCACAGTTTATGATACCATTTTTGTAACAAAAAACATATAGTACACAGTGAATTTCTTCTTTTTATTAGTGAATTTCCTTGAGATAAACCGGGTTGTGGTTGTACTCAAGAAGACTTTGGAAGTTGTCAAAGTGGAATTGTAATCAATTTGATTAGTGAATTAAGTCCTCGTTGGAGAGAGGCGAAATCACCTTGGCGGGTGGACTGGAGTAGTTTGAGATCAAGCGAACCAGGATAAAAATCATCGTGTCAATTGCTTTTGATTTTTAAGTTTCAATTCAACCCCCCCCCCCCCCCCCTTCTTGTGTTTTTCACTTCTTCAATTGGCATCAGAGCGCCTGGTTCTGAGTTCATACACTTAACTGTGTCAGTACAAGATCCAAGCTTAAGAAAAACACTATGGTGAGACCAAGTCAGAATATCAGCAATGACTATCATGATGATAAGGACAGAATCAGCGGCAAACCTCCAGTCTTTGATGGAGAAAATTTTGACTACTAGAAAGATAGAATTGAGAGCTTCTTTCTGGCTCATGATGCTGACTTATGGGATATGGTAATTGATGGATACATGCATCCTGTGGATGAAAGTGGTCAGAAGATAGATAGAAAAAGAATGTCTGACCAACAAAAGTGTGACTTCATAAACCATCATAAGGCCATAACGATTCTTCTTAGTGCCATCTCATATTTAGAGTATGAGAAAATCTCAAACAGAGAGACAGCCAATAACATGTTTGACTCTCTAAGAATGACGCATGAAGGCAACATACAAGTTAAAGAAACCAAGGCCCTTGTGCTCATTCAAAAATACGAAGCCTTCAAGATGGAAGAAAGTGAATCCATTGAAGCAATGTTCTCAAGATTCCAGATTCTTGTTGTTGGGTTGAGAGTTCTTGACAAAGGATATTCTACTGCTGATCGCGTAAAGAAGATCATCAGAAGTTTACCGAAGCAAAGGAGGTCAATGGTCACTGCTCTCAAGCTGGCAAAAGATCTCAACAAGATATCTCTGGAGGAACTTGTTAGCTCCCTCATAAGCCATGAGATAGAGCCATGAGATAGAGCTAGAAGATGATGAGCCTCAGAAGCAAGGTAAGCCTTTAGCATTAAAATCTAACAAAAAAACTTGATTCTAAATTTTTGCAAGCTATGGAAGAAACCTCTGATGGATCCTCATCAGAAGAAGACGAATTGTCTCTTCTCTCAAGACGGGTCAATCAGTTGTGGGACCAGAGACAAAGAAAATTCAGAAACTCCAGAATATCAGGGAATCAGAATGAATCATCCTCTGGATACAGAAAGTCTGAGCCCTCCTCTAGACAAAGAAGGTCTGAAGCTTCTTCTGGTCACAGAAAGTCAAGCAACAGGGACATCATCTGCTATGAGTACAATGAACAAGGGCACTACAAAAGTGATTGTCCAAGGCTTCAGAAGGAGAAGCCCAAAAATAAGTTCTTCAAGGAGAAGAAGAAAAGTCTCATGGCAACATGGGATGATTCAGATACTTCTGACGCAGACACAGAGTTAGATGATGAAAGAGCCAACATTGCTCTTATGGAAAATGTGACAGAAGACAACGAAGCATTTGGATCAGACTCAGAATCAGACACATAAGAGGTATTTCCTGACTTTACTGTTAGTTTTACCAAAGCTGAACTAGGAGAAAGTCTGAGTGAAATTCTGGAAAGGTATCAGCAGCTCAGAGTCAAATTCAAGAACCTGAAAAAGGATCTTGTTTTTGACTCTGAAGAAACTGAGAGTCTTAGATTAGAAAATTCTGAGTTAAAAGAAAAGATTTCAAAACTAGAAAAATTATTTACAAAACTCTTAGAAGGAAATAATCTCAGAGGCTCCCAGTAATGCTAATAAGATCATAAAAGAATATGATCAAAGCTTTCAGAAGTTTCTGGCTAAAAACATAGATAGAAGCAAGATGGCTTCAATGATCTATGAAGTTAGCAGAAATGGCAGAAAAGGAATAGGATACCAAGGTAAAGTATCCCCACCTAAGAAAGTCATGAACCTAGTAATCTAACGCACAACATTGAAATCTCACTTCACTTATGGGCACACACATGATCTGAAATACACTAGTAATGATTATTCTGCCAAACCAAAATTCAAGCAGAATTTTGGTAAAACTAACAAACCAGGACCCAAAAAGATATGGGTACCTAAGGACAAAATTATATATGTAGCAGATATCTTTAGCAGCAAGGCTAAAACATCAGTCATGGTACCTAAACTCTGGATGCTCTCGACACATGATGGGAAGAAAGCATATGTTCCAAAGCCTAGAACTTAAACCTGGAGGCCACGTGGGTTTTGGAGGCAATCAAAGAGGGAAGACCATTGGCTCTGGAATAGTAGGTAATGGTAACCTTTCTTCTATTAATAATATGTTGTTAGTTGATGGATTAATGCATAACCTGTTATATATAAGTCAATTAAGTGATAATGATTATGATATAATCTTTAATTAAAATTTATGCAAAGTTGTTAGTCAGAAAGATGGAACTATCCCGTTTAATGGAAAGAGGAAAAATAAAATTTATAAGATAAAACTTTATGAACTAAAGAGAGAGAATGTAAAATGCCTTCTTTCTGTTAACAACGAGCAATGAGTCTGGCACAGAAGATTGGAGCATGTTAGTATGAAAAGAATATCTCAGATTAACAAACTCAATCTGGTCAGAGGACTTCCTAATCTGAAGTTCAGCTCAGATGCTCTGTGTGAAGCATGTCAGAAAGGCAAATTTGCTAAACCTGCTTTTAAAGCTAAAAATGTTGTTTCTACCTCTAGGCCATTAGAACTTCTGCACATAGACTTATTTGGACCAGTGAAAACTGCGTCTGTTAGTGGCAAGAAGTATGGGTTAGTGATCATAGATGACTATAGCAGATGGGGACACAAGAACGAGTCACATTTTGTGTTCGTTGCTTTCTGTAACCAAGTTCAGAATGAAAAGGATCTTAGAATTGTCAAAGTGATCATGGTGGAGAATTTGAAAACAAAAAATTTGAAATATTTTTTAATGAAAAAGGAATTTCTCGTGATTTCTCTTATCCTAGAACTCCTCAACAAAATGGAGTTGTAGAATGAAAGAACAGAACATTGCAAGAAATGGCCAGAGCCATGATCAATAAGACTAACATTGCTAAGATCTTTTGGGCAGAAGCAATTAACACAGCATGTTACATTCAGAATAGAATCTCTATAAGACCTATTCTGGATAAGACTCCATATGAATTATGGAAGAACAGAAAGCCCAACATTTCTTATTTCCATCCTTTTGGATGTACCTGTTTTATTCTGAACACTAAAGAACATCTGAACAAGTTTGACTCTAAAGCATAGAAGTGTATTATGATAGGATACTCTGAACGCTCAAGAGGGTACAAAGTATACAATACAGAAACACAGATTGTTGAAGAGTCAATCAGTGTTAGATTTGATGATAAGCTTGACCCTCAAAAGTCAAAGCAGAATGAATCTTTTGCAGATATAGAAGTTGAATTCACAGGTGCTAAAGGCAACTCATCAGAAGCTCCCAACAGAGACGCTCCAACAACATCAGAAGGAATTGTCACAAGCACTCCAGCACCTTCTATTGAACAACTCCAGAAAAGGTTATCCAGAAGCAGCATAGCTCACCCTGAAGATAAGATTCTGGGAAAGAAGGATGATCCAATCAGAACAAGATCAACATTCAGAAATTCTGAAGAATCCCTCATGGGATTGGTATATATGATTGAACCAACAACAATTGATGAAGCTCTTCTAGACAACAACTGGATTCTGGCAATGCAGGAGGAGTTAAACCAATTCACCAAAAATGACATATGGGAACTAGTTCCCAAACCAAAAGGATTCAACGTCATTGGAACAAAGTGGGTGTTCAGAAACAAACTGAATGAACAAGGAGAAGTCATCAAAAACAAGGCACGATTGGTTGCACAAGGTTATAGTCAGTAAGAGGCGATAGACTATACAGAAACCTTTGCTCCAGTCGCCAGGTTAGAATCTATCATACTCTTAATCTCTTTTGCTGTAAATAATGGCATCACTCTGTATCAGATGGATGTCAATAGCGCATTCTTAAATGGTTACATTGATGAAGAGGTATATGTGCACCAACCCCCTGGGTTTGAAAATTCCAAACACCCATAATATGTTTTCAAACTAAAGAAGTCACTTTATGGTCTGAAACAAGCTCCCAGAGCTTGGTATGAAAGACTAAGTAACATCCTGTTAGAAAAGGAATTCATCAGAGGGAAAGTGGACACAACCTTGTTCTGTAAGACATTTAAGAATGACATTTTAGTTTGTCAGATTTATGTAGATGATATTATATTTGGATCTACTAAACCCTCTTTGGGAATAGAATTTGCTAAGTGTATGCAGGCAGAGTTTGAGATGAGCTTGATGGGAGAACTTAAATTCTTTCTGGGCATTCATATCAATCAGACTCCAGAAGGAACTTACATTCACCAGAGCAAATACGTCAGAGAACTTCTGAAGAAATTTGACCTCTCAGAATGTAAGCCATCAAAGACTCCAATGCATCCCACGTGCATTCTGGAAAAGGAAGAGGTAAGTAAAAAGGTAGAGCAGAAGATCTACAGAGGTATGATTGGTTCTCTCCTTTATCTGACAGCTTCAAGGCCTGACATTTTATACAATGTTTGTTTATATGCTAGATTCCAATTAGATCTTAGAGAATCTCACTTAACAGCAGTTAAGTGAATTTTCAAGTATCTGAAAGGTATTACTAACCTGGGTTTGTTTTATAGAAAAACCAATGAATACAACTTAGTAGGATACTGTGATGCTGATTTTGCTGGAGACAGCGTGGGACGAAAAAGTATTTCTGGAAGCTGTTAGTTTCTGGGAGACAATCTGATCTCATAGACCAACAAGAGGCAGTCCATAATTGCATTGTCAACAGTAGAAGTTGAATACATTGCAGCTGCTGGATGCACCACACAAATGCTCTGGATGAAAAGTCAACTTGAAGACTTCAACATATTTGAGAGTAACATCCCTATTTTTTGTGATAATACTTCTGCAATATGTTTATCTAGAAATCCAATTTTGCATTCTAGGGCTAAGCATATAGAAATAAAACATCATTTTATTAGGGACTATATTTAGAAAGGTATTCTTACTTTAAAATTTATTGACACAGAACATCAATGGGCTGATATTTTTACAAAACCCCTTTCTGAAGATAGGTTTAATTTCATTCTGAAGCATCTCAGCATGAAATTATGTCCAGAATAAGAAGTTTTATTTACATATTCTGTAACCCTCATAACTTTATATCTTTTCTCTGTGAACATCTGATCAACTTGTCTTCAGAAGTTAGGAGTACAATTGCTTCAAAATCTATCTAAGAAGATTTGAACCTTTCATTTCTAAGATAGAGGCGTACAGTTCACACCATCAAACATTTGTCATCCTCTCACAAGCTACCTTCTAAGGCTGAACACGCATTCAAATTTTGAAGGGTCTAAGGCTCTGATTGGATGCATTGAGACACATGTCAATGGTAACTATTCACTATCTACACGCAATCCCCTAATTTCAGGTTTCATAATTCCAGTATAATCATTACTTATTTTCTATTTCTTACTGATTAAGTTTTTAAAACCGTTTATAAATACATAATCCCTATTTCATTCACTTCTTCTTGCATCCATTATTTTCTCTTGATCTCGTATTTCAAAAATCCTTACTCAGAAATTTCAAAACAACTGTGTGAACAATGGCATCCTCCTCAAGCATCAAAAATCTCCACAGTGCTCCTGGTTTTTCTTCAACAGCTGAAAAATACGAGGAACCCATAAGAACCTTGCTCACTCCAGTCGATAATCTTGAAGTTTTATGTGAGCTAATCATTGATTTTGAGAGCTTAAGGGAAAATGGTTTTGATTTGTATGAAGATGTAACGTCTCAATGCTGGAATAAGTACTTTAATCGTTTGTTAGGTCCAGTATTCCCTATTCTTGTTAAGGAATTCTGGATTCATGCTACTTCGTCCAATCATCAGGTTACGTCATACGTAATGGGGAAGAAGATAGTGATTACAAAAGACTTGATTAGAAAACTTATTGGGTACAATGGCAGCGGAGTTAGATGCATGGACATGGATGACAAGTGCTCTGACCTAAAATCTATTATTAGAGTTATATTTACTTCTGGAGAGCCATCCAGCAAGATAAGATACTTGAAGGATTACTACAAAATCTGGTCCATGATCATTCTGGGATGTATAAATCACAGGAAGCCAACAAGCTCTCCTGACTACATTAACATTGATCAGCAGTTTCTGTTGTACTTTATTTCAAAGAAGACCAAAATAAATCTTCCACACTTGCTCTTCAATCATCTGAGCACAAGCATGAAAGAAACAAGGGAAGAAGAAAGGACAAAGAGGGATTGGATTCCTCTGGGAAGATTGATTTCTGACATTCTGAAGGAGAACAGGTTGATAAAGCATCTGACAGAGGCTCAACAGATTAGCACTCTGGAGGCAAGTGCTGGTAAACCTCTTAATACCAAAAATCTGAAGAAAATGAAGATTATTGAGATCATTAAGAAGGAACCAATAGTTGATACTCATAAAGTCATCACATCTAGGAGAATCCCTCTGAAATATTTTCCATTATTTTCTGAGATGGATGTTTCTCCAGAGATTGTGGTCAGATACCTTGAAGCTTGCAAGGAAGATGGAACTATTCCAGAACTCAACATTCATGATCTGCAAAAGCCAGCTCCAGATGTTGTGCTGAATAAATCCAGAAAGAGAAAGGCAGCAGGAGAAGGATCCTCTCAGAGGACACCCAAAGCTGCTAAAAAGAAAGGTAACACATCTTTTGTTTCTGTTGTAGAATCCATAATTTTTCCAACATCTGAAACCATTCCCCTCATCAAACAAAAGATCTCTCACCTCAAACTTTTGAGGACTTTGACATAGAATTTGATCCTTCTGTAACCCTTGGCAGTTTCCTTAACGAACCTCAATCTCCCAATCAAAATCTATAACAAAATCAGCCAGAACTTGCTAGAGTTCTTTCTGATATTGAACTTTTTGATCAAGACTTTCAAACACCTACCCAAGAAAATTCAAACCTTCATTCTCCTCAACCAGAAAATGAAAACCCTCACACTCCCCAAACTAAAAATCCAAACTCTGAAACCCCTGAACCAGAAAATCAACACGCTACCGCAAACTAATCAGAAGACTCTTTTACAGACTCTGATACCACTACCCTTATTCCTAGAATAACAGAACCTCTTATGGTTCGTCAACCTCTCTCCATACTTGATATTCCAGAAATAACTTCACCATATCATTCCACACCACCAAACACCCCTCGCTCACCAATCCTAATTTATGATTCTTCTACTCCCTCTCCCATTAACTGTCCAGTTGATCATTTCAGAACAGTTATTGATTTAGAAGCGCTGGACCACCTATCTTCAACCACCAATAAAATTTCCATTCCCAAACCTAAACCAACCATAACTAAAACAGATGTTGGTAAGAACTTGTTGATTTTTGAAACAGAAATACAAGAATGGGTTAATTCTTTGAAGCAAGCAAGTCTAGAGATTTCAAATCCTACTGCTTCTGATTATCTTTGGGATCGATTCAGAAAATGGTTCAACTCTGAATCCCATAGGCTGAAAGAATTAAGTTATGAAATGGCTCAGCAGAACTTCAGTGATCAGCTGAAAGCTTTCAAAGACCAAGTTCTGAGTCACTGGGACAAGAAAGGAATTCTTATGTTGGACAATGCTCCCTAGAAAGAGCACCAACCTTCAGAAGCCACTGAACCATGTTCTGAGAGTCACCCTCTGGATATTGTTCAAGAAAAGGAGAATGCAACTGAAGAAGCAGTTGAATTAGAAGATGTTGTAGAGTGTTCTGAAAGACTTGCAACCTCTGAGGAAACACCAGCTCCGTCTATGGTCATGCAAACTCTGGAAGAACTGAAGAAGGAGAATGCTGTAATCCACGCAAGATTGAATAAGCAAGAAGATACAAAAAAAGAAATCAAGGATATGCTGGGAAAGCAATAAGAATCAAGCACTCAGATTAAGAGCTTGCTGGAAGCATTGTTCACACGACTTCCCCCTCCATCTTAGATTTTTTTAACTTGTTTTCTGTTTTCTCCATCTTATCTTCTCTGTTTCTGAAAGATGTCATTGCAATCTGTTTTTAATACAAATCATTGTTTTTGACTCTAATAAACTGTGATTATATTGCATTTTGATTATTTACAAAAAGGGGGAGAACGTAAGATATTTTCAATAATAGTTTACCGGGACAAAGTCTCAAACACTCTGAATATCTTAACTTCTTATTTTTTATGAAAGCATAAACAGGAACAAATTCTGATAAAGACAGAAGGAGATGCATCAAAAGCTCTGATGAGAAGGAACTTCAGGGAAGTATTTCATCTATATCTGAGTACTCAACTCAGGGGGAGACTCTCTTAAGCTTTTTGTTATGTACATTTTTATTGAAAAATCCTAGTTTTTGTCATCATCAAAAAGTGGGAGATTGTTAGAACATAGTTTGATTCTATAACCTTCATAAGAGTTTTGATGATAAAAAACACAAAGAACAAATATTCACTCTAAAATTGTGTTCTATGTTGTACGAAAGTTCTGACGGAACTGCATCAGAAGTTAAGCTACAAAGGTATTCAAGCTGAGTACGCAGACTGTAATTAGAATGTTCTGAAGTATGAAGATCAAAATTTGTGCTAAAGAGAAAGATATCTTGATTCTGAACAGAAGTCTATCGTGCAAACAAAACCTTATGTTTTTGACTTCCCAAGATCTGAAGTAAAGCAGCAAGCAAGAATCCTTAAGTTCTGAAGCGTTACTTTTCCATCAAGGTAGTATCATTTACAACGGCTACAATAAGACAAGGATCTTCTCTTTATGGAAAATGCATTAAGTACCAATTATCATGTTTCCATTTGCACAGATTGCCACGCCTATATAAACAATCTCAAAGGCTAAATCATTTACAATTTATACAACTGCTCCAAACAATCTCAAAACGCTGCAAAATTATATTCATTCTATTCTCAAATATCGTGTAATACATCACAGTTTGTGATACAGTTTTTGTAACGGAAAACATATAGTACACAATGAGTTTCTTCTTTTGATTAGTTAATTTCCTTGAGATAAACCGGGTTGTGGTTGTACTCAAGAAGACTTTGGCAGTTGTCAAGCGAACTAGGATAAAAATCATCATGTCAATTGCTTTTGATTTTTAAGTTTCAATTCAACCCCCCTTCTTGTGTTTTTCACTTCTCCAAAACTGAGAAGAAAAAACAAATTGTTACCGGGGGAGAGTTTTGCAAACAAAAAAACACAAAGGTGAGAAATTGGAGGAAGTGAAGAACAAGAGAGGAGACTGAGAGTTCTATACTTGTGGATACATCTTTCTTGCTCAAGATCTAGGGTTTCAATTTCTGAAACCCTAAGATCTGTCTTTAATCCATCGTCATGATCACCTTCCTTTCTCCTCTGACGCTGCCGCACCAACCTCATCCTCATCCTTCACCTACAAACAAAAGGGAAAGAGGTTATCGAAGAGATCGACAGAAATCACACATAGATGTGAAATCGCATCAAAGGTAAACACACTTAACTTTTTTTTGTGGCTCTCTGTGTTTGATTGTTGGGATAGGGGGTTGAGATTTAGCGTCGCCGTTGGGCTCGAGGATAGGGTTTCGTTGTTGGAACAGAGAAGGAGACAAGAGAGATAGAGTGAAGAAAGAGAGAGAGACAAAGTGAAATGAATGGAAACAATGAACAAAATAGAAAATATAAACCCTCACAATCTAGTGTGATCCACATACCATGCACCCTCATATTCCCACGTTCTGATCTCCATCAAACACCCTAAAATGCGCTTCCACGGTAATATCGTGTACCTTGCCCGTATGGAGTACTAACGGACCTACAGGGCATTTGTAGTCTTGGGCCCAAGCCCATACTATTTGCACCTCTCTCTCTCTTTTTATTTTATCATTCAAAAGTAATTTACACCCCCATGCGCTGTTGGGCCAAATCCAATACCTGAATTTTGGCCCATGTTGTTCACGCCCCATGTTTTGCTAGTCAATGTAATTGGCACCCCCCCCCCCCCCCTACGTTTCTTTTCAATTAATTTTATTTATTTATTTATTATTTTTGATGTTATATTTTTATTTTATAATACATTATTTTTTTTATTAATTATAATATTTTTTATCAAAAGTTTATAATATATTTTTAATAAACTAATTTACATATTTGTTTTTTTTTCTAACTAAACTATTTATTAAAATACTATCTCCCTTTTATATCTATATTAAACATTTTATTATTCAAATTTACTTCCATATTGTATCATATAATCGGAAATAGCTAACCAACAAATAATAACCTCTTTTACTAATATAATCAAACTTATATTAATTTCAAAAAGGGTTGTACAAATATCTTGTATTGACTGGGAGCTACGTCCACGATTCCGCAATTTATAAACCCGAGCTTGGTTCAAGGAGAATTTGAGATATTTCTACAACCCATAAAAAACACCAACCCACCGCGAACTACAAAATGGTACTTTGATTCCTCCTAAGAGGATATGTAGGCATACAATTAAAATCGTGGCGAGTTCCCCTAATAAATCATTAAAACCCTTTTTCCTAAAAACACGCTTCTAAACCTAGTATCCTCGTGAACAAGGTAGATGAGGGGTGCCTAACACCTTCCCTTTGTCTAGAAACGGGTCAATAATCTAGAATCTCTGAACCTTTTAGGGTTATCCTTTGTATTCTCTTCCTTAGGATAAAAATCAAGGGTGGGGACTCTGTATTTAAAACTAGTTGCAACAAAACCATAATGTCAAAGAATGATGGAGGGAAAACATCTCTAATTGGCACAAGATAATTGTAGCTCCGTGTTCTAATTCATCTAAATTTCCATGATTTATTTGTCTTACATCAAGACTGGACCAATGTGGAAGAGCAAAGAACACCGACCTCTTTTTCCAAGAATTTTTCTCCATGGGTTTTTTTCATTCCAAAGACAACTTTAATGTGTTGTTGTCTTCTATAAACTTCCTTCTCGGTTAAGGGTTTTTAAGCGATAGCAAACTCCTGCTCTCCATTAAAATCCTTGCGCAATCTATGATGCTGATGATTAGGTCTTAGAAATATTTGATGCCCAAGATAAACTGTATTTTTTCCTTTTGGTAATTGGTTGTGACATGTATCAACTTCACATATAATACACGCTTTATGACCCTTGACGTTGTACCCAGAA
Organism: Vicia faba; assembly: GCA_948472305.1. Lineage (NCBI taxonomy): Eukaryota > Viridiplantae > Streptophyta > Magnoliopsida > Fabales > Fabaceae > Vicia > Vicia faba. The sequence continues at coordinate 1,108,105,617 of OX451739.1, read as the reverse complement.
AATTACCGTATGCAGGAAAGTCATTTATTATGAAAAATAACATGGCATACAACTTAAAGTTATCACTTGTATATGCATCATCAACATCAACAACTTCCTCCCACAAAAGTTTTAAATCTTCAATCAATGGTGATAAACAAACATGTATGTCGTTCCCTGGTTATTTTGGACCCGAAATCATCACCAATATCATCATATACTTGCGCTTCATGCAAAACCATGGAGATAGGTTGTAAATTAAGATAAGAGAATGCCATTATGTATGTTTAGTACTCAAATTACCAAAAGGTTCATTCCATAGGTGGCAAGTCCAATCCTAAGGTTCCTCTGTTCAAGGGCGAAATCTAGAAACAAGGAATCAATTTTCTTCCATTATAATGAATCAGCTACATGGCGAATTTTTCCATCACACACTCTTTCATCTGCATGCCATCTAGTATTCTTTGCATCACTAATATTAGCAAACAATATCTTGAACCTTAGAATTACCGATAGGTACCACATCACCTTGACAGAAACACCCTTGCTAGTTGCACCATTGTCGTCTTCAACACCATTGTCCTTCTGTTTTTAGGGCGACACCCCATACCTCAGGCACTCTTTCAAGTTTTCAAACTCTTTCCTATATAAGATGAAATCATTACGACAATCATGTATTTTGACATAGTCCAAACCCATTAGACACAATATCTTCTTGAACTCATAAGTACGGTTTGACAACATGTTACCTTCAGAAAGCATTTCTTTTAATAATTCGAGCAATTCAGTGAAACTTTTACCCCTCCACCCACCTCTTGCCTTAAGATTAAATAGTCTTAACACAACTGACAATCTTGTAAAACCTTTACATCCCTGGTACAATGAATCTTCCATGTCTCTTTGCAAAGTATCTACCATACTAGATGTATTTAAAACATCTACTCCAATATCAAGTATGATGTCTTTTAGATTATCAGTCATACATTCATCATCTTCAACTGCTTGTGACAAAGGTCTCTTTTTTGTCCCTTCACCATTCCATACTCATTTCGTGTAATTTTGAATAATTCCATCACAACCACAATGATTGAATATAACATCCCTTGGATGTTTTAATTTCATATTATAGAATTTCATACAAGGGCACCAAAAAATCCAATTATTGTCAGGAAGGTTTTTTTCCCCGTGAAATCAATAAATTTTAACAATCCATTCTCATACTCGCTACTTAATCAATTGGCTTTCATTCAACTACGATCCATAATCACATAAAGCTTCTGAAAATAAAAATAATACACATTATTACATCAAACTATGTGTAAAAAGGGATATTAAAGAGGCGAAAAAGAAATTGGAAAACATAAAAATATTTCCAACATCCAAGAGAAGAAAACATATAGAATTAAAGAACCAATAATGAGAAAACTTAACATGCGTGAAACATTTTGGCTTTTAAACTTTCAAGGATCAGAAAAGATGAAGAATCAGAAGAAACAATATAAATGTGGAATTCCTCGTTGAACCAAAACACCAAAAAAAACTTCATCCAAAGAAATTAGAGAAGAAGAAGAAGAATCAAAATGAGTACTTCTGTTGAAGCTTTCAATAATGTTGTTATGGTTGTAGAGGCTGCTCATGTGCAAAACCCTACTCATAACCAAGAAGTCGAAAGAATCCTCCCTTGTGCAACCGAACTTTTGAGACTCATGAGAGCTCCTAGGAAAAGGAGATCAAGAAGAAGAAGAAGAAGAAGAAGAAGAAAGGTGAAAAGACCACCATCATTGATTCTGACGATGAGGATGAAGCAGATTATACTTGGTCAAACTATCTCTCAGTCAGAGGATTTAGATATGATTATTAGTATGATGAAGCCTTTTTGTAAGGATTATTAGTATGAAAGTTTTATTCAGCTAAAGTTTTATTCAACTTAACTCTTAGTATGATATACACTTTATGGTTATATGCTATAAAATCTGAATAAAACTAAAACAAAATAATCCATAATAATGATTTGCAACAACAAAATTGGAGAACAACAACAAGAACAATAGTAATGGAGAAGAACAATAATAACATACTGGAGAATAATGGTGAGATATGTTTTTCGCTCGCTATGGCTCCTTGGAGGAGAAGTGTTATTTTTCTAGGGCTCGAAAAGAAAATGAAAGAGACACTGGGGGATACATATTATAAAGTGTATTTATCTCAGTTTTACTTAAAACTGAGGTAACATATCCGACGTAAAATCTATACAAAATAAATGCGCATTTTTGGTTGCAAAAAAAAATTATGGAGTTTTTATCTCGGATTGACTGAAAACCGAGGTAACATATCCGACGTAAAATATTTAAAAAATAAAGACACTTTTTTGGTTCCATATAAAACATTAAATAGCAAGAGCTGGGAATCGAAGCTCAAACCCTGAGCATATATTTATGTCGGTTTTATAAACATATGAGGTAACTGATTTATTATTATTATTTTTAAATAAAACAATATGCTTCATTCACATGTACCCGCAATTTTATTTTATACGTTATGAAAGCTTCGTCATGAAAAGTGTTATTTGTTGTAGTGTAGTCATAACAAAGAATGACCATGAGAAAATTTCTCGGTTGAAAGAACATTTATGTAGCCTTTTTCAAACTAAGAACTTGGGAAAGCTAAGATATTTTCTTGGGATTGAAGTTTCTCAGTCAAAGGATGGGATTATCATCTCATAGAGGAAGTATGTCTTAGACATACTTAAATAAACCAGTATGTTGCACTGTAAATAAGTTGATAGTCCCATGGATCAAAATGTAAAATTACTTCCTAGTCAAGGGGAGCCTTATTCCAATAGAAGGATATTAGAAATTGGTTGAAAAAAATTCATTTATCTCACTATAACAAGACCAAATATTTCCTTTACGAATGATGTAGGAAGTTAATTCATGCAACACAAATGATCATTGGGAATTTATGTCCAGAATTCTAAAGTACCTTAAAAGGGCACCAGAACATAGACTATTTTATGATGACAAAGGAGACACTAAAATATTTGAATTTTGTGATGCATATTGGGAAAGTTCTCCTATTGATAAGTGTTCCACTTCAAGATATTGTGTTTTTATTGGTCGAAATCTTGTCTCTTGGAAGAGCAAGAAGTAAAATGTGGTTGCAAGGTCCAATGTAGAGTCTGAATATAAAGTTATGGCTAAAACTACTTGTGAAATTATTTGGGTTAAACAACTTAGTCAAGAGTTGAAATTTGGAGATACTCAACAAATGAAACTATGTTGTGCTAACTGGGAAGATCTAAATATAGCTTCCAATCTGGTATTCCACGAGAGAACTAAGTATATTGAAATTAATTGTCATTTTGTCCGTGAGAAAGTTATTTTTTTAAAAATCATCACTGAATTTGTTACCTCAAATTACCAACTAGGAGACATCTTCACAAAATCTCTAAGGGGACCGAGAATTCAATGCATTTGTTTCATGTTTGGAGCATTTGACTTATATGCTCTAGCTTGAGGGGGACTGTTGGAATTAGTAGAAATAATTAGTATTGGAAGTTGTACCAATGTAGTTAGTCTTGCATATAAGAAATAACATCCATGTACCTAGGAAATAACATTATTATATAATCTCATTGTAAATGTAAATTGCATTTATTTCTATAGTATATATAAATGGACCAGCTAAGTGCAAATCACTTAAGCATTTCTCAAATTTCTCAATCCTTCATCAAAGTCTTTAAATAAATTTCAATTATATGAACATCAAAATTATTAGGCCTGAGATCAATTTTGCATCATTCAAGTTCATACCCATGTTGTTTTAAATGCTATAGATTTAGGGAAACTCTCGGATGTTGCGGCAGATAATCCTTACTTGCACCTTAGATAATTCTTAAATGTGGAAAGTAATTTCAAAGTTCCAAGGACCAAGAATGACACTTTCTGACTTAGATTATTCCCTAATTATCTAAGTAATCACACTAAAGGTTGGCTCAACTCATTAGAGTCGAATTCTATTGCCACATGGAATGATTTAGATATGAAATTTTTGGCTAAATACATCCCTCCTGCCAAGAATGTTAAGATGAGGAACGCAATCACATCATTTAGGCAAAAAGAAGGTAAATTACTATTTGATACTTTGGAAAGGTTCAAAGAAATGTTAATGCAATTCCCTTTCTTTGGCACTCTTATTTATTCACTTGGAAAACATTATACACTGGTTTAACATAATCATCAAGAAATATGATGGATACATCCTTAAGAGGATCCATATTACCCATATTTTGTACTAAAATTTTGAATTGATTGAGAGTATTGTTGTAAACACATATCAATAGTCATCTACAAGAGCTATGGCATAGTCAAAATCTATAAAGAATAGAAAGCGCTAAACCTAGAATAAAAACACAAGGTTGCAAGCGCAAAACCTGTCAGATAAGCTCTGGAATCCACTAGAAAGAGAAAAGAACTCTGATTTTATTATAATGAAAGATAATCCTTATAACCACGTCAAATATCTTTAAATACAAAAAACAAAGAAATCTTAGTGGACTTAAAGAGACCCTAATGAGATTTTAATCCAAAACAAAAATAAAACTAAAAATTGCTTAAATATCAAAACAGAAAAAATGCTTAAATATTAAAACTTAAATTGCTTAAATATTAAAATGCTTTCTGACGTGCAATTTCTTCTTTGATATGCATAGTCAACCCTCCTACATCAAGCTACATCTATTCCTACCTAGAGACCAACTAGAGTGTATGAAGTTTAGTGAAACAACAACACTTAGTGCTTAGGTGATTCAAATTCATAATATGATGAAGGCGTTGATGACACCACCCAACGTGCAAGCTTTTAATCAAATAAATGTTATTTCTGTAGCATGAAGCCATTGCTATTGCTCAAAATCCAGTTTAACATGACCGTACAAAGCATGTCGAAGTGGACCGTTATTTTATCAAACAAAAACTTGAGGCAAAGGTAGTGCAGTTTCCATTTGTCAAATTTGGAGATCAATTGGCAGATATACTTACAATGTAACTGGCAGGGATTTTCATAACTCACTCAATAACTTGAGAGGGAGTTTTGTCATGAGTTGGCATGATAAGTTAGGGATATTGTTTTCCTTATTTAATATAATTACATAGGGTAAGGGATTCCATATAATATGATTGCGTATTATGTGGGATTGTGTTTGAATATAAACTGACTGGCATAATTTCCTATAATAGCATATTGAAGGCTATATATATGTAGTATGTGTACATAAACAAATACAGAAATATATAGAAACATGTTTATATGTTTTCCCATGTTTTAACATGGCATCAGAGTGAAGGCCCACCACCAACTGGTGGGTCCTCTACCAACAATCTATTTGAGGAGATAACCTCTAAAATAACTCAAATGACTATTCCGCTGCACAAATCGACATCAAGTTGGACGATACCAACTATGCTCTATGATCCCAAGTTGTTGAGATGTTTATCTTTGGCAAAGACAAATTGGGTTACATCACATAGACCTTCCACAACCAGAATTGACGGATCCTTTATACTGGCGATGGAGGACAGAAAATTCCATTATCAAGGGATGGCTTATCAACTCCATGGAACCGAGATTGATCGATAATTTATCTGATTTTTTACATCAAAGGCAGTATGGGATGTGATTGCTACGACTTACTTTGACGACACAAACACCTCCCAGGTGTATGATATGAAAAAAAAAGTCACAGGACTTAGACAAGAATAAGGATCGATTGAGACATACTACAATAACCTCCAAGGTCTATGGAGAGAAATTGATTTCTGCCGACCAAACCCTATGACATGTGAATCTGATATTAAAAGATTCAATTTGATTACTCAAGAGGATCGAGTCTTCACCTTCCTTGATGGCCTAGATGATCGGTTGGACAAGGTTTGAAGCGATGTGTTGCAGATTAGTCTATTTCCAATGGTTGAACATGATTACATGTTTGTTAGAAGAGAAGATATACGACAAACAATAATGATGACTAAGCCTTTGGGTATCTCCACGGGTACGGTGCTTGCTTCAAAGGGAGTGTTACGACATACTGGACAAAGTGGAGGACAAAGCCGCGGACAAAGCCACTCTGACCAGCCACTGTCTCTCAAATTAATGTCGCATGGGCTTAGTCAGAATGCAAGTGTTGATCAAACTGCAAGTCAAAAAGCAACACCCTCTAATATGAAGTTTAGAAAGCTAAAGTCTCAATCTGAAGGTGAGGGTTGTACACATTGTGGGAATGCTAAGCAAACTCACGAAATATGCTTTAAATTACACGAGTATCCCGATTGGTGGGATGAATACAAGGCCAAGAAACCACATGAAGCTGCTGCTAAAAGTGGGTTGGGACGTGCTGCCATTACACATACAGAACCACAACTATCATTGTTGCCACAACTTGAATCTTTTAATGTACCAACACAAAATTATGGCTCCTCAACTCATAATTCAGGTAACCTTGATTTATCATTATTCAGTGCAGCTGAACGTGACTATGATGGATGGATAATTGATTTGGGTGCAACCGGTCATATGACATATGATCCTAAGGACTTTATCAATTCCACACCACCAAGGAGAACTAATATTGCTAATGCCAATGGGGTCACATATCCAGTTACAGGATCAGGAACTGTAGCTCTTTCACCTTCTCTTTCATTGTCACATACCTTACTTGTTCCATCGTTGTCAAACAAATTGATGTCTATTGGCCAAGTTACTGAAGAATTAGATTGGTATGCACTAATATACCCTCATTTTTGTCTTCTTCAGGATATTCTAACCAAGGAGATCATTGGTCGTGGTACTAAAAAGGGGTTGTATTACTTGGATGATTTCAGCACGGATAGAGCCAACGATATGCGACATTCTTTGGGGGCCAAGTATAAGCAAATTTTGTTGTGGCATTGTCGGTTGGGGAATCCATCGTTCAATTATTTAAAGCATTTAATACCGGATTTTTTTATATTTTGATGTATCTGAGTTGAAATGTGACACTTGTATTCTTGCTAAGAGTTATCGTGTATCTTATTCTTCTAGTTCAAATAAAAGTGATACTCCTTTCGCATTAATACATTCTGATGTTTGGGGACCGTCCCCTATTTCTACTATACACTGTATTCGATGGTTTGTCACTTTTATAGATGACTTTATACGCATGACTTGGATTTATGTCATGAAACATAAGCATGATGTATTCAATATTTTTTGGATGTTCAATGCCTTAATTCAAACTCAATTTTCTGCTAAGGTTCGAATCCTCCGATCTGACAATGGAGGAGAATACGTAAATCAAGAATTTAATCATTACTTTCAAACTCATAGAATTGTACATGAAACTACATGTTCTCAAACACTACAACAAAATGGTGCAGCCGAAAGAAAGAACCAACATATTTTAGAGACAACTCATGCTTTCCTTATTGGCTCCCACGAGCCACGTCATTTTTGGACAGATGATGTTGTTACTGCAGTATATCTTATGAATCGAATTCCATCTCGAGTGTTGAATTTTTAGACTCCACTTCATGTGCTCTCAACACATGGTCCTTTGTCTTCTATTATGATGTTGCCTCCTCGTGTATTTTGATGTATGGCCTTAGTCCATCTACATAAAAAATCAGCGGACAAAACTTGATCCATGTGCCCTCCGCTGTATATTATTGGGTTATGTTACTCACCAAAAAGGTTACCAATGTTATAATCCGTCTTCAAAACGGACATATGTTACCGTGGATGTTACTTTCTTGGAGTCCGAATCTTTTTTTCCTACACCAACATCAAATTCTCCTCTTTCGAGGGAGATATGTAGTCAAGAGAAGAATTGGAAAAGTTTGTTTACCTTAGACAACCAGCAGAGTCATGATGCTTCTGTTGAATCTAGTGATAATGTTATTGAAAACCATGATGATTCAATTGGTCCTATTGATAATACAGTTGAAACCCATGGAGTTTCGGTTGAAAGTAGCGATAATGTAACGAAAGGTATTAATCTATAAGACTCGAAAGAACCCCCCTTCTACAGTACCAAATGACCAATCTCTTGAGAATATTCTTGAGGTAAGCTCTTCCAATAATCATGTAAATATGATCAATACTCCTTCTAGTTATAATTTATCTTTCAGGAAAAATCAGGGACAACCACCAGATCGGTACTCTCCAGATTATAAGGCAAAAGGATTGAAACATCCAATTGCAAATCATGTTTCTTCATAAAGGTTATCTAACCCACTCAAGGAATTTGTATATCAATGGTCCTTTGATCACATTCCTACAAAAACTGAAGAAGCTTTAAAGGATCCCAAATGGGTTCAGGCAATAAAAGAAGAGATGGACTCACACCAGAACAACAAGACATGGAACCTCGTTCCACTGCCAAAAGAGAAGAAAATAGTGGGTTGCTGTTGGCTGAAGATTTTGATATTGTGATTCGAAATGAAATGATTGGGCTTTGTTTGAATAAAGCAAGTTTTATGGTTTGGAATGGAAGAGACTGTTTTTTCGAATGGAAATATTAAAGTTCAAGGTTTCGAATGATAGTTGTGGAGTGTAAGTCTAAAGAATTTTCGAAAATAACCTTTGAAACGAATTCGAAACGAAGATTCCAAGGCGTTCGAAATTCAAACGTGAGCGGGATATTGGAAATTCAAATACGTAAGCGTTGGAGCGTTCGAGGACGCGTGGAGGCTAGAGGGAGGTAATGCTCTGCATGCTTCGAACGTGGCAGATTCTGATAGCAAGACCGTTATGGTCGAAATAGTATAAATAGAGGTCTTAGTGTTAGGATTTCGGGGTGTCATATCTATTGTACAAATTCAGTAAACATTCAAAATACCGCATGGATAGGGAAACGAATGCTCGAAAGATGTACGTATGATAACACCAACATTTACAATTCAATGAAAACTCTTTATATTTTCCAGTTTTGTCTTTCATTTCCATTTCATTTGTGCTTCAAACATTTTTACGTTCATGCCTTTACATTAAAGCTTTTACATTCAGAGTCATTTATTTCTTTCTGCATTTAAACGCTTTTCTTATGTTCGAATCCTTTAAACATTTAGCAACTTTTACATTCACTCACTTAATCCTGCCATTTACCCAATCTTAAGTCTTTTTACTTTTCTAATGAACATTCCTTATATCATATAGAAATTATCCTTCGAATCATTTAGTGTAGTAATCGAAGTGGATTGGATGTCTTTGAAACACTTTAATTAGAAGTCCTAAATATGAATACCAGTTTTACAATTAGATTTAGCCAAACAACTATGTCCCATAGGATCAATCTAGTCGATCCTGCAAGTTACCAGAGAAATTGAATAACAGTAATTAAGTTTATTCGATAGTTTGGAAGACTAGCGATTGTTTACCAGAAATCACTGTGAACAAATTGGCACACCCGGTGGGACTCGTTGTTAAGAAAGTCGAAAGTAAAGATTTTTAGGATATAATCTCGCTGTGTAAGTTCTTTTCTGAGTATCAATTTCGCTGTTATATGAACCTTAGAAGTGGTAAAACAACTAATAGTAACCAACCCTTACCCAAAAGAAAACGTAGTAGTAGGATGTCTAATCCAAGCAATCAACAAGGGGAACAAAATGCCCCACATGGAACAGGCACCAATACGTCTGTTTCGACGGGGACGTCTAACGCGATCCCTACGAACGCACAGTCTGTTGCATCTTCTACCAGTAGTGTGGCCACAAATGGAGCAAGTGGCACGAAAACCAACAGTTCGACCCTAGGAAATACAAGGACCACTGGTTATCCTGCGGGATTTGTCCCACCATCAGGGACACAAACCCATTTCGCCACCCCACCACCAACTAGACCACCCGGTTTCGATGGCAATAGACCCAGAAATCCCTCTTATGGGATGCCAACATCTTTTATGGCGGGTTTGCACAATTCCACATCAAATTCGTCACCACAATTTGGGTCCGGATCTGGGGCCAACCAATTTATGACAAATACCCAAGGTTCAGTAGGTCATAATACACTGCCTATCTTAACCACAGAAAATCATATGGCCTTTAGACAATTAATGGATGATAGTAACCATAATATGATAGGAGTGTTAGCGCAGACTATGCAAGAAATCTTTGCCCCAATAGTACAAAATGTAACTGTAACCAACAGAGAAAACGCGGACAACATGAGTCGAATAGCAGATTTTTTTGCTCTGCCAGAAAGGCGTAGGCAGAATCAGGCGTTGGTTCGAGCGAACATACCCATCATAGAACAAATTGCTGATGACCCACCCTATAGACCAGCCAGAGAGGGGGTTAACTTGGGGGCAAGGGCACAAAGACAAGATGCCCCAGTGATTCGAGAGGAACCACAAAGGGGAGTTATAGAACCAGGGGCAAGGGTCGAAAGGTTAGAAGCCCCAGTGATTCGAGAGGAACCACAAAGGGGAGTTATAGAACCAGGGGCAAGGGTCGAAAGGTTAGAAGTCCCAGAGTTTCGAGAAGAAAAACCTAGAGGAGTTGTCATGGTGGGTCGACACCAAGATGCTGATGAAGTCGTTCATAGAATTCGAAATGACAACATCTTGGCAGAAAATAATTTAACCACCATGATAGAAAGGATTATGGCTCAAAACGGTCTCAATACAGGAATTAGAAGGCCAAACTATTCCTCTCCCATAGTAGATTATGTGATGCACACTGATTTACCAAGGGGATATAAGGTCCCTAAATTTACAAAGTTCGCTGGAGACACCAATGAGTCAACAGTCGAACACATAGCCAGGTATCTGACCGAAGCAGGAGACATAGCAAATAATGAGAACCTTAGGATTAAATGTTTCCCAAGTTCCCTAACTAAGAACGCTTTCACATGGTTCACCACATTTCCTCCTGGATCCATAGATACTTGGACTCTTTTGGAGATATTATTTCATGAACAATTCTACATGGGACAATCTAAAATAAGTCTGAAAGAGCTAGCCAGTGTCAAGAGGAAGTTTACTGAACCCATAGATGATTATCTGAATAGGTTCAGACTCTTGAAGTCTAGATGTTTCACAGTAGTTCCTGAACATGAGTTAGTCGAAATGGCTGTTGGTGGCCTAGACTACTCCATTCGAAAGAAATTAGATACACAATACTTGAGGGATATGGCCCAATTAGCGAACAGGGTTCGACAAGTCGAAAGACTAAAGGTCGAGAAAGCCAGGGTTTTTAAAAATAACAAGAAAGAAATTTCCTATGTCGAAACTGAGGAAGCAGAAGATTACCCTGAATTCGAAGAGGTCGAAATTGATCTCGCTGAATTGAAACAGGCTCCACCTTACTCTTGTAAATTACTAGTTCCCACAAAAGGGAAAGAAATGATTGAAAATGAGAAAAGTGACAAGTTCCCAAAGAAGGTGTATACCTTCGACGTAACGAAATGTGATGAAATTTTTGATTTGCTTGTCAAAGATGGCCAACTAATAGTGCCATCGAATGTCAAATTACCACCTTTAGATCAAAGAAAGAAAAGAGGGTTTTGTAAGCATCACGGTTTCTTAGGCCACAAAACCTCACAATGTTTTCTTTTCAGGGATCTGATTTAAAATGCAATCAAGGATGGTAGATTAAGGTTCGCTGACAAGCCAAAGATGAAAGTGGATGATGACCCTTTAGATGTTGCTGACACCAATTACTCTGAACCTGCATACATTGGAGAGATAAATATGGTTGGAGCAAATGAAGGTGACACTCCATCAGAAGAGGAAAACACTGAAGATGAAAACTACGTGTTAGCTGAAGTCGAAAAGGAAGTTACTGAGGACTTCCATAAGGAACAAGAAGCTTTGATCGAAGCAGTTCGTTTGGTTGCTTCGGAAGAGATCCAGGCTACTGAAGGCCAGGAGAACCAAAAACAAAATTTGAGACAGGCTACTGAAAGCCTGAGGCGAAAGTTGGAGAAAGTACAGATCACACTGCCAGTTCTTCCTCAGAAAGGAATATGGGATACCTTGGGGGAGCCTAGCGGAAAGTTCAATTACATGGTGAAGTATTCTGCCCCAGAAAGCTCGAAGACCCCAATTAAAGACATCAAACCTACAGGATGGGGAGATACTGATATCAAAGGAGAAGATGTGGATGTTAACATGGTAAATATGGAGCAACCTTGTTCCGAAATGAAGGAAATGGAAAGGTACTTAGAGAAAGAAAAATACAAGATGGAAGACAGTTATGCTAGGGATGCCAGTCTCAAAGACTACCTTATGCTATGCCACAAAGAGAATGTTGTAATGATGTTATGTCCCAGATGCAGCATCATTTGTAATCAGAGAATTGCTGCAGACTTTGAAAAAAGACAAAGGGCACGAACAGGCGTCAACTGGCGCCAGGATAACCAGCTATTCAGATGCTACCCTAAGGCTGGAGAAAGTCTTTTGGGGTTCTTAGTTCGTTGTCACAAGGGGGCAACCAAATGCCTAGTGTGTCCAAGATGTTCTGCAGTATATGATCAGAAAGTGGCCGAAACCTTCGAAACAGTCCCTTTCGCCCCATGTTGGAACCACAGAGAAACTGGTCAGATGGGCCAACGTTTCGAGAACAACTACACCCAACGGAGGCCTGACAGCCCTTATCCTAGAGGTGCTCGAAGGGTAACATTCAAAGTTCCTGTTGAGGTACCAACGGACAAGTGGCTACAAGTTAGGGCTGACAAGGGGAAAGACAAATGGAGGAATAATGAACGAAATGCACGCCATGCCATGGCGTACAGAAGGCAGTTCAATATGGCGAAAAGGGAAGAAGTAAGGTTGGAAAACTACAAGGGAAAGAACCCTATGTCAAGGTCACAATGGCGCAGGTAACAAAGAGTTCGAAAAGCTGAGAGAGAAGCTATGTTAGACAAAGGAGTGGCTTCGAGCAAGGACAAAGAGGAATCGAGTACCAACAAACCTGCACCAAACAATCAACCTGGGGGCAAACCTCCAGTTAGCAGGAAACTTTTCTCTGAAACAAAGCAAAACGAATCGAAGGAATATACGCCAGGTCCAGAGGAGGATGAGGATATGCTGACTGATAATTTTGAATCAGAAGGGGAATCTTCACTCAACATCAACTGCAATGTAGTATCTGTGTTGCCTTGCAAATTTGGGCAAGAGACTGAAGTCGGAGAGCACGAGGAGGAGGATGCAATAGACCTGACGAAACATAGGCCAATATGCTATTATGTGATGGATAATGGGGCTGTCGAAGAGCAGAATGCCTTCTTCGAGTACCCAGAACCAGCCATGCAAAATCACCTAAAGCCATTGTTCATTCGAGCAAAAGTTGGTACACATGGCGTAAACAAAGTCTTGGTGGATGGAAGCGTTGCAGTGAACTTGATGCCTCATTTCATGTTGAAGAAGTTAGGGATACAGGATGTTGACATAAAACCACACAATATGGTATTATCAAACTATGAAGGTAAAGTAGGCCAGACATTGGGGGTGATCCAAGTGGATTTGACAGTGGGATCAAGCTGCAGACCCACTATGTTCATGGTAATCAAAGCTAAAGCCAACTACAATTTGCTGTTGGGCAGAGAATGGATCCATGGTGTTGGAGCAGTCCCCTCGTCGATGCATCAGAGGTTAGTATTATGGAGAGAGGATGGCATTGTTGAAAACATCGAAGCTGACCAAAGCTATTTCATTACAGCAGTCAACCTAGTTGATAAGAGAAACTATGACAAACACTTAGCCAAAATTGCTCCTTGTACCCCTAACGACGAGATCAATGAGACCAGGAACGCGCATTATTACATGACCCTTCGCCATGATGGAATTTATTGGGATTGAAGGATAATCAAGGGAGATGGAGAATTCGAAGGCGCTGCACAAAGACGGCCAGCAGGCTGGGAATTCGATAGTCCTGCTCATGATTGAGTCTTCTTTCTTCGAAAAGATTTCGGCCTACATGGCTGAGAACGAATGGAAGGCGGCCTTAGAAGCTGAAGTAGATAGTATGGTTGCAGAAGTAAACAAAACAGGTGGGGATGGCTCAAAAGGCTCACCCTTTGAAGAACAAGAAATAGTTGAAATAGATCAAAGGCTAGATGCCATTTATGATAAAGAACCTTTAGGCTTCGAGAAGGACCCCACAGACTCAGGTGCTAAAATGTTAGCGCAGGATCCACTCGAAGAGGTGAACTTGGGAGATGAAAACACAAAAAGAATAACTTATGTGAGCACAAAACTCAATTCAAGCCTCAAGCAGAAAGTGATCGAAGTTCTTAGAAAAAACAAAGATTGTTTCGCGTGGGACTATGATGAAATGCCTGGTTTAAAGAGGGAGCTAGTGGAACACATACTTCCAATCAAGGATGGCAAGAAGCCCATCAAGCAGACCCCTAGAAGGTTCGCACCAGCAGTTCTCACGAAGATTAAAGCTGAAATTGAAAGGTTGTTGCGCTGTAAATTCATCAGGACCACAAGGTATATCGAATGGTTAGCAAATATAGTACCTGTTATTAAGAAGAATGGCTCTCTGAGAATTTGCATAGATTTTAGAGATTTAAATACTGCTACCCCCAAAGATGAGTATTCCATGCCTGTTGCAGAAATGTTAATAGGATTTGAATATTTAAGTATGTTAGATGGATACTCTGGGTATAACCAGATCTTTATTGCTGAAGAAGATGTTGCTAAGACAACATTTCGTTGTCCAGGAGCCTTAGGCACCTACGAATGGGTAGTAATGCCTTTTGGTTTAAAAAACGCTGGAGCAACTTATCAAAGGGCAATGAATTCGATTTTTCATGATTTCATTGAGACTTTTATGCAGGTGTACATTGATGATATAGTCATCAAATCAGTATCTGCAGAAACTCATTTGCATCATTTGAGCCAATCATTCGAAAGAATGAGAAAACATGGCTTAAAAATGAACCCCCTTAAGTGTGCATTTTTCGTGCAGGCTGGAGATTTTCTTGGTTTTGTGGTTCATAAGAAAGGCATTGAAATCAACCAAAATAAGACCAAAGCCATTGTAGAAATGAAAGCACCTACATCAAAAAAGGAGTTGCAATCTTTGCTAGGTAAAATTAACTTTTTAAGAAGGTTCATTTCGAATTTAAGTGGAAGAACCCAGGCTTTCTCTCTGTTACTTCGTTTGAAGCAAGGACAAGCTTTCGAATGGAACGAAGCACATCAGGAGGTGTTTGACAATATAAAAAGATATCTCACTCAGCCTCCTATCTTGTCTCCACCTTCATGGGGAAAACCCATGAGATTGTACATATCCGCCTCTGAAGTTACCATAGGTAGTATGTTAGCACAAGAAGATATCAATGGCATCGAAAGAGTCGTATACTATTTAAGTAGGGTGTTGAATGATGTGGAAACCAGATATAGCAACATAGAAAAGCTATGTCTTTGCTTGTATTTCTCTTGTATGAAACTTAAATATTATATAAAGCCTGTTGATGTTCATGTTTCATCTCATTTCGATGTTATCAAATACATGCTTTCGAAACCAATAATGCATAGCAGAATTGGTAAATGGGCTTTGGCCTTGACAGAGTATTCTTTGACTTTCATGCCTTTAAGAGCTGTGAAAGGTCAAGTAATTTCTGATTTCATTGTTGATCATTCACTGATCAAAGAGACTGTCATGGGTTACGTTGAAATGCAACCTTGGAAATTATACTTTGATGGTTCGACCCATAAAGATGGTAGTGGTGTTGGAGTTCTTATAATTTCTCCCGAAGGAATTCCAACAAAATTCAAGTATAAGTTAGATGGTCCTCGTTGCTCGAACAACGAAGCTGAGTACGAAGCGCTTATCGTTGGACTTGAAGCTTTGTTGGAATTGGGGGCAACTAGAGTCGAAATTAGAGGAGATTCGGAGCTAGTGGTCAAGCAAATAACAAAGGAATACAAATGCATAAAGGACAATTTGATTACGTATTTCGTCATAGTTAATAGGCTACTCAAAAAATTCGAATACATGGATATTAAACATATACCAAGAATAGAAAATCAAGAGGCAAATGACCTAGCACAGTTGGCTTAAGGGTATAAAGTTTCCACCAAAGAATTTGAAGATTTGGTTGAATTAAGAGGAAGGGTTATGGCTACTAGACTCATACCATCAGACTTAGAAAATATAAAGTTAGGTTGTGCTGACAAGCAGGAATTCGAAGTATTAGCCATAGACACCTTGTCAGATGCAGATTGGCGAAGTCCAATTGTGAATTATTTAAAAAAACCAACATTGAATGTTGATAGGAAGATAAAATATAGAGCGTTATCATACGTCCTCATGGGAAATGAATTGTTCAAGAAGACCCAGGAAGGCGTATTACTGAAGTGCCTAGGAGAAGGTGAAGCATACTTAGCATTATCAGAGGTCCACAATGGGGTATGTGGGGCACATCAAGCAGGCCATAAAATGAAATGGTTGTTATTCCGATATGGCATGTATTGGCCCAGCATGCTCAAAGATTGTATAGATTTTGCTAAAGGGTGTGAAGAATGTCAGAAACATGCAGGAATTCAACATGCTCCTGCAAGTGAGTTACATTCGATCATTAAACCATGGCCCTTTAGAGGATGGGCATTAGATTTAATAGGAGAGATCAATCCTGCTTCGTCTAAAGGACAAAAATATATCTTAGTAGGAATTGATTATTTTACCAAGTGGATCGAAGCAATACCATTAATAGTTGCTGATCAAGAGGCTATTATTGGGTTCATACAGAAACAGATAATGTATAGGTTCGGATTACCAGAGAGTATAACCACTGACCAAGGTTTTGTGTTTACTGGTAGAAAGATCCAGGAATTTTCTCAGGAGATGGGTTTTAAATTATTAACATCAACGCCATATTATGCGCAAGCAAATGGTCAGGTCGAAGCAGCAAACAAAGTGATAATAGGGTTAATTAAAAAAACATGTTGGTAAGAAGCCAAAGAATTGGCATAAGACTTTGGACCAAATACTCTGGGCTTGTAGAACATCTCCTAAAGAAGCTACTAACACCACGCCTTTCCAACTAACATTTGGCCATGATGCAGTTTTACCAGTGGAAATTCATCTGCAATCAGTTCGAATTCAAAGGCAAAATGAGATCCCATCTGCATTATATTGGGAGATGATGATGAATGAGTTAGTTGAGTTAGACGAAGTTAGATTGCATGCATTGGAAATCCTAGTGAGGCAAAAGGAAAGGGTAGCCAGGGCATACAACAAAAGGGTGAAAGGTAAAACATTCACTGTTAATGACTTAGTCTGGAAAGTCATATTGTCCATGGACAAGAAGAATAAAACATTAGGTAAATGGTCACCTCATTGGGAAGGACCCTTTCGAATACTAAAGAGATTCTCAAACAATGCGTATGAAATCGAAGAGTTAACTGATGACAAACGAATCTTAAAGGTTAACGGAAAATATTTGAAGATATATAGACCTCGCCTGCAGGAGATTCGAATAATAGCAACGTAGTCGAAATATTATAAGGAGATGCCAAAATGGTGCCATACGTTGCCAAAATGGAGTTGTTCAAATATTACAAAACCGAGACTCAAATTAATTCAAATAAGCAAAGATTTAAAAATAAACGTTGTTTCTCAATCTTGCGAAGGTGCTTCTAAAGGACTCAAGTCTTTGCTGAGTATAACGTCTCGCTCCTTCCAGAGTAGTTACTTCTCCTTTGATATGCTCTGCTGCTTCTGTTTCAGAAAGACCCCTGCTAAGAAGTTCTTCGAATTGGTTACTAACGGTGTCAGTTTCGTAAGCCAGTTGCTGTTGTTGAGCTTCTTTGACCTTTTGCTGGAGCTCTTGAATTTGTCCTTCCCAAAAGAGAATAGACCGCGCTCGAACTTTATAGTCAGCCTTCGCCTGTTTAAAATGCGTTGCTTGGTCTTCAGCCTCTTTAGAAAGTTTCGAAGCGTGCTCATAAGCAGCATCCATGGCGTTTCGTTTCTCCTTAACTTTAGCAGCAGCTAATTCATCTTGTAGGAGACATCCAGTCACATCATCCAATAATACTTGGAGGTCGAACAGTATAGTGCTGACTGGCAAGGAGCAAGCTGCGAAGTTAACTTGAGTGAGAAGTTCCTTCATGGTATAGCAAGCAGTGCTATCCTTTTTAAGAACTTCGAATAGGTCTACATCAAGGATTGTTTTCCTGACTTTGTTAAGAAGTATAGCTCTAGCATATGGGGACAATGTGTTGTTAGTTGAACCAGTGCCAACCCTAGTGAAAGGGATGTCCTTTTGGGCCAATTTAGTTTTCATGTACCCAATTGGGTCATTGTGTTTTAGGAGAGCTAGTTCCTCTTCAGTCAGTCGAGGCTGAGAAGTTGGGGGAAGTTCCATGTTCAAAGGAGTCACGTCCATTTCGACCTCCATAGGTTCTTTAGTCTTACCACCATTATCTTCATCCTTGCCTTGCTCATTACTTTCTGCTTCGTCGCACAGATCCACCACATCGACAATATTGGTCTCGCTGCTATTAGCATCAGACTTCGTTTCATCAGCCGAACCACTTTGGGTTTCGTCTTCACCAGATATTTCTTCTGCAGTTTCTTCACTCTCTTGAAGAGTTCCAAGAGGAGATTTCAGAAGGGAAGTTTCTGGTGGATTTTCTTTAGACTTGTTGGGTGATTCTTCGTTTGCTTCCTTTAAAGGAGGTGAGGTGCCTTGATCACCGTGTGCCTCCGAAGTCCCAGTCAAGGCCACCATGTTGGAAGACCCTTTGTTTTGCACGAAGTTGCTGGAGTCCCCATGGAGAGAGGAAGTGATTGGAGCAATGGTCCCGGTTGGAGGAGTTGAAGCAGTAGGATTCGTGTTCGAAGTATCCTGCATGAACAAAGAAAAGTTAAGAATATGTACCAAGGTATGAATAACTATTTTTGTTAGGAATTCGAATTTGAATTACCTGTGGATTATCAAAAGAAATGTTACTGTCAATATGTTCCAATATTACATTGGAGGTCGAAGGTGAAATTTTGGATGTTGTTGAGGGAGCAACGTCTTTTGAATCAAGTCCAGGAACGTTAGTAGGCTCAGGGCCTTTGGAGCTTTCTTTCTTTTGCTTCTTCTTAGAAGCTGTTGGAGAATTTTCACCAGTCTTGAGGTTCTTTTCAGTGGGGCCTTGTTTCCTTTTCTTAGGAGTAGTTGGTGGAAGTTTGCTAGTCTGAAAAGGTTTAAACATAAGTTAGATCTAAATCATAAACTTCAGTTTATTCGAAACAACAAGGTTAGTTGATTACCTTTGGAATTGAAATGCCTGCTGCTGCCGGTGTTGTTGTTGTAGTAGTAGTTGTTGTTGTTGGTATTGTTGGAGTTACATCATCGCTAACTTCAATAGCTTGTTGAGAAGTGTTCCCTTCCTTGGGCTTCGAAGTAACGTTTTTTATCCTAATGGCTGAAAAGTGAAACAATTAAGGTAAAATGTTAAGGATAAGGGAATTAGGATACAATTGGAATTTTCCCAAGCATTCGCACCCGTGCCTTGATTAGATGTAATCGAAATGCCAGGAAGGTCATAGCGAAGATGTCCTGGGAAATTATGAAGCCAGTAACGAGCCCATGTCACAGTCTCAGATGGCTTTAGTTTCTTTCGAGATTGGTATTTGAACATTTCTTTGCAAGTAAACCACCAAGGGTATGGAGGAAACCAAGCCAGAGCCAGTTCTGAGCTAGGCAACCTAGGAAATTTAGGTGGATACATTTCGAGTGCCAACCTATACCTATCCTCAAGTGACAACCCTGAAGGAAGTTTGAACTCAGAAATTTTTTCTTTAAATTTTTCCTTCAAGGTCTCGGCCGCTCGATGTACAGTGGTTCCCATGTGTGTGGGATCATAAGTGGTTTCGAAATAATTTTGAAAAGCCCTAATTTCTTTGACATGAGTGAACATACCTTTCTTGGAGTGTACCTGCACATTGTACGCGCCAGATAGATTTTGTTGAATGGTGAGTGTGTCAAACATATATGTCTGGTAGAACTTAGTCCACCATTCCAGAAATCCTTTTGTTGTGAAGTATGTTGGCTCGAAAGGTAAAAGCTCGAACTGAGCAAAATCTTGATATTGCTCCTGTTGTAATTTGGCCTCTCTTGCTTTGAACATTTTGCCTGAGGTTATGGCACTTTGTGTTTGGAACAAAGGTTCAGGAATTAATTGGCACAGGCCAAATTGTCGAGAAACGAAATTGGGTTGATAAGCTAGGAGGAAAATCTGATTCTTTGTTGGAGTGATTCTTGAGGAAATTAGCCTAGGAAGAAGAAACGCTTTCCAAATGTCATGCACTCTCTGCTCTTGATAGCTTCTGAGAGAGACGTTGTGAACCATGATGGTCCACAAGTCCTTTGAGCAAAAGGTGCCATGGACTCTTCGAACTTGTGTCTTTTTGAGAAGATCATGATGTATTTAGAAAAATGGACTTTGAAATCATCCTTGTCATCATTTGGAGTAAGCTTTCGAAGCCTTGTGCCTTCGATGATCCTGTCAGCTATTTTTGGATCTTGTTCGATGATAGTATCAGTAGTTGATAAAGAAGATTCAAACATGGCATTAAGCCATAGTTGAAGCAACCAAAAGGGTCCAGCCAGAAGAATGTTCTTTGGAGCATGGGATTTTAAACCAGAAACTGATGACCTTAAGCTCTCATAAAGATCGACAAGTAGCAGTTCACTCAGGAAGACTTTCCTATTTTCATGGAAATCCCTGGCTAGGGGAATGAACCTACTCGCCACTTGCAAGGATCTGCTGCAGAACACATATCGTGATAGTCACAAGGTAAGGAAAGCGATATGTTCTACGTCTGAGACATCATCCCCTTCAGTATGATAATGGCTAATGAATTTTGAAAAGCTAGCTAGTTTAACATCGAAGTCAATGATGCTAGAATGTTCTTCGTTATCAGGAATATAAGTTTCCCCCACTGGTGAGAGACCAGTGATGGAAGCTATATCAAAGAAGGTGGGTGTTATCATTCCGCCCGGAAGGTGGAAAGTGTTATAAGTGTTGTCCCAGAAGTACAATGAAGCAAATAGAAATGGGTGACTGTAAGTAAAGCCTGGTTTCGACAGTTTGATTAAATTATAAATTCCTAATTCTTCCCATTGCTGGGTGTGATCGGTGGATCTGGAACTGACTGTTTAACGCTGGTTCGCGAAATGTCGCGGAAGCAAGAGTCGCCACCGTCTTTTATTTTCTCCAAATGGAAAGGACAAAAGCACAGAAAAATTCCTTAAAGAGATTGCTCTCGGTTCGGGAGGTAGATTATAGAAAGGGAAGGTGTTAGCACCCTTTCTATCCATGGTTATCCATGGGCTCTTAGATACTTGCTCATTGTGTTTTCAAAAATGGTTTGTTTGCTTTTCAACTGTGGGTTTTAAAAAAGTTTTCTTTGAAAATTTCAGTTCGACTCTTGTATCGGTCCTCAAGAGTGTTTGAAAAGTTGCTTTCGAAAGCTTTTTGAAAAGGTGTCGGTGTGAAAAGTATTTTTGATTTGTTTTTGAAATTAGAGCAAGTATCTAGAGTCGTCTACCTACCCTAAGGAATTCGTCTGTGTAAATGTTCTTTAAAGTAGTGCCATCCCACCATTGAGAGGTAGGCAGCACCACCGTTGGAGGTGTTCGGGTCAATTCGAGGTTCGGGACATGGTGATCACCAGAGCAATGGGAAGACACCTTAGAAGCTACCCTCATGCCAGGTTCCCGGATCATGAGGACTTACTAAGACATCCTCTACTCGACAATCACCTTTCGAGGGGCAAGGCAACAGTGAAGCGTACCCTAGGGGTGGTGTGTGATTTGTGTGTCAGATTCATTTATTTTTGTCTTGTCATGTCATAGGTGATCTACGCTTTTGTTTTATTTTAACATTCATTCTTCCATGCAATTTATTAGCAGTTAAAAAGTTGCGAGAAATATAAAGTTCCTAAACTATTACAAAGGCGCGGGTCCACATCGCCAAATTAAATCCAGGACCCGATTTGACATAAAATAAGGTAAAGTGCGAGAAATATAAATGCTTAATTTACACGGCTTTGGGAGAATTACATAAAAATTATAAGAAAGGAAATAAATGTGCGAATTGAAATTAAAATTGAAAGCGAGGGCGTTGGACCCTTTTTAATGAAATTAAATTATTACGAACAAATTAATTAAATTAAATAAAAAAGAAAAGATTTTTGAGTTTTTGTATTTATGATTTTTTTTATGAGAAGATTAAATGAAATTAAAATTTAATTAACCCTAATTCTAGTTGTTTTTAATTTGTTAAGAAAAGCATTAAAATTTAACCTAAAATTAAACCTAATTAATTAATTCAATTTTTATTTATAAAAATAATAATTAATAATTAATAATTAATAAAAGAAAAGAAAAAGTAAAAGCAATTAAAACCTATTTCTACAAATTTTAAGTTTATTGGAAAATATTAAAATTAATCATAGAATAAAAAACTAATTAATTAATGAGACTTTATTTACAATGAAATATATTTTATTTTTGGGACTTTCTGACTTTTATTATTTTTTATATCAAGAAAATATTAGTTTAAAGAATTAAATAAGAATTAAATAAGAATTAAACAAAACAAATAAAAAATAAAAAAAGAGAATAGAAGAGCAAACCAAGGGGGGTTCTGTCCCCAAACTGGAGATATATTCCTAGTAATTCTGGCCCAATAATTTCCTGGCCTCGTTGACCTTTTGGCTAGCGTGTGGCTTCGATTGACTGATGCTAATGCTACTCTTCAAATCTGGACCTTTGGATGGGGATCATGGGGCGCGTGGCACGTTTGGATCAGGGGTTGTATGGTAGGCCTTTGTATTGAGCGCTGCGTGCAAATATGGTTAGAAGAAAAATATGGAAATAGGAAGGGGGACCTGGGATTCGAACCCAGGTCCCAGAGATTACCAATGCTACGCTTGACCAGTGGAGCTATGAACACGCTTTGAATATATAATAACAAATAAATATCATAAGATAAAACAAGCGTTAGTGGCTGATTTTAGCGCGAAATTCAAACGAGCCAACCATGCCTTGCCACCTAGTCTTCTTCTTCCTCATTTGCATTTTACCTGAAACATAAAAGGAATTAGTGGGGGTTTTGAACCCCCCCAAACTGCAAGCTTTTCAAAAATAGCGATTAGGCCATCTTGCTATATAAATTGGGCGCGACTGTTGCATTCGATTCGTCCAAGTGTCCTGATTTTGACCATGGCACTGAGATGTTCTAATTTTACCCTATGTCAGAATCCCCAATTCAAGGTCTCTGAAAACCTAGAATGCTTCAATGGTGGATCCTCCAATTTTGCACGAAAACTCAATTAAAGTATGCAGTTAGCTTTAGAATCAATCAATTAGTATGAATCCACAAAAAAAATGCAATGGGAATGCTTGAAAATTGAAACACGAATATGAATAAAATGTGAAAAATCTCGAGTTCTGTATACCAATTATGGGCGTTAGGGATAATGATTTTGATTCAGATACGTTCCTTGAAGCCTCAGGAACACAATGGAATGATTATTTGGCTTTGAATCGCACTGGAATGTAGTTTTCAGTTTTGGAATTTCTTGACAAAAACTCAAACTTTGCTTCTTGTTTTCTGGCGCAGCTCCGAGGTTCTTAGCACTAGGGTTTACATCCTGCTTATGTATGGAATGATTAGGGTTGAAAATTGGATCCAAAAAACCTTTGCATTGATGTAGAGAATATTTGATTTTCATGCATATAATTTTCAATCTTTTTCATGCATATTTGATACCAATCATGTCAAATCACATTGATTCTTTCCCTATCTAATAATGCACGAAATCCTTAAGTTATTCCATGCATAAAAAGATTTGAAAACTTTGGTTTAGTATTTTCCCCATATTTTAATTAATTAAATGAATTTTTAGCAATTAAAAATTCAAATAAATAAAATAAAAATGATGAATAACTTCCCTTTGGGCCAAATGGTCGTTCACATGCTTTGGATGATGAATCTTGGAAGAAAAAGAGGCCCATTAGCAATTTTAAGGCATTTGAAGTGAAGTTGACTTTTCAAAATACCCAAAAATTTCTCAACTTCCACAAGGCATATCTTGCTCAATTTTTAAGCTTTGATCATGTTCTTGGACATTTTGGAAAGTTCTTGAAGTCATCTAACCAATGTATTTGGTTACATGTCATTTTGATTTACCAATCTCAAGTTATGGCCTTTGACTTAAAGTCCCTTTTTGTTGACTTTTGAAAATGACCTATAATGTTGAAATTGATAACTTTTTGTGAGAGCATTTCTTGGACTTGAAGTGTGAAGAGGAGTTGTAGGAAATGTATTTCTCTTCAAAATGAGCTTTGGATGGAATTTTTATGATAAACCATGTGGAAGTTATGCCTTGGTCAAGTTACAGATGACTTTTTCAACTGTCCAAATATGGAAACTTTTGCATCTTGAGACTTTTTGAGCCATGCCTTGAAAATCATGATCAAGAATTGATCAAATGATGTTTGTGGCCTCAAAATGAGATGTTGACCAAAAATTTGAACTTTTGACTGTCAAATGACCATTTTGCCCCTGCAGTTGACTGTTGAGCAATTAGGGTTTTTGAATGTGCAATTTTGTGCTGTAAGTCTTGAAACTTGACATGAGGATACTTGACAATGTTTATAAGCATGTGGGACTTGATTGGACCCTTGGAAACTTCATTTTCTTTGTCAGAACCAAAACCCTAGTTTTTGACTGTTAGGAGACCCTTGAACTATGCAACCCTTGGGGAATTTTGAAGCATGCTTTTGGAAAATCTTGAAGAATATGGGAGGGCAAATTTTGGGGTACAACAGTTGCCCCTGTTCAATCTTCTTAGACCTGAGGATGCAGATTGGTTGACGTGACTTTCGTAATCCGAAGGTAAAAGATGATTGAACACTAGAGTGCCCAGAAATTTGCGCTCACATAGTAGCAGTGTGATGATGGGAATGGGCTTATGGATGCCATTTGGAGATTGATGGATAGGATGATGGGCTTATAGATGCCATGCTAAGAGATGATGGAAGGTGGATGGGCTTATAGATGCCATCTGGGTGTCAATCGCGTAAGAGATTCCTTAGCGAGAACTTGCGTACCTGTAAAAGAAAAATGATTATCTGACCTGTTACAGGAGCTGGTCTTCAAACTCTTCGCGTAGATGTATCCTGACTGGTTACCGGAGCTGGATCCGGAGCTTCAAAAGGTGATGAATGAACCAGGGATGGTTACTACCTCAACAGGAACGCTGAGAGAACCTCGGACGATTTCAACCTCAACAGTATCGCTGAGAGAATCTTGGGACGATTACTACCTCCGCAGTAACGGGGAGAGAACCATAGGCGACTTCAACCTCAACAGTATCATTGAGAGAATCTTGGACGACTTCAACCTCAACAGTAACGCTGAGAGAATCTGGGGACGATTACTACCTCCGCAGTAACGGGGAGAGAACCATAGGCGACTTCAACCTCAACAGTATCATTGAGAGAATCTTGGACGACTTCAACCTCAACAGTAACGCTGAGAGAATCTTGGGCGACTTTTACCTCAACAGTAACGCTGAGAGAATCTGGGGACGATTACTACCTCCGCAGTAACGGGGAGAGAACCATAGGCGACTTCAACCTCAACAGTATCATTGAGAGAATCTTGGACGACTTCAACCTCAACAGTAACGCTGAGAGAATCTTGGGTGACTTCTACCTCAACAGTAACGTTGAGAGAATCTGGGGACGATTACTACCTCCGCAGTAACGGGGAGAGAACCATAGGCGACTTCAACCTCAACAGTATCATTGAGAGAATCTTGGACGACTTCAACCTCAACAGTAACGCTGAGAGAATCTTGGGCGACTTCTACCTCAACAGTAACGCTGAGAGAATCTGGGGACGATTACTACCTCCGCAGTAACGGGGAGAGAACCATAGGCGACTTCAACCTCAACAGTATCATTGAGAGAATCTTGGACGACTTCAACCTCAACAGTAACGCTGAGAGAATCTGGGGATGATTACTACCTCAACAGGAACACTGAGAGAATCTGGAGACGATTACTACCTCAATAGGAACGCTGAGAGAATCTTGAATGTCTTCTACTGAGTCTTTATCAGGAAAATCTGTTAGGGATCGATTTAACTGGACTAGAGAAGGCCTTGGACTGGATAAGAAACAGGAAAATCTTAGGGTTGATTTAACTGAACCGGTCTAGGTCTTGAAATCTTTAACTGGATAAGAAACAGGGAGATCTTAGGGTTGATCTGACTGAACCAAAGAAGGCCTTGGACTGGATAAGAAACAGAAAAATCTTAGGGTCGATTTAACTGAACCAGTCTAGGTCTTGAAATCTTCAACTGGATAAGAAACAGGGAGATCTTAGGGTCGATCTGACTGAACCAGAGAAGGCCTTGGACTGGATAAGAAACAGGAAAATCTTAGGGTCGATTTAACTGAACCGGTCTAGGTCTTGAAATATAGCTGAGAACTTAACTGGATCTTTCCTGAAAGGTAAGGGTCAGTCATATGCAATGCATGATATGGATCAAGCAATGATGTTCTCAACATAAATGAGATTTGTGAGATATGATGCGTATATGCATGTATCATGATGTATAACAATGTGATGTTTATGAATGTATCTTTGTCTGGGAAAATAGATCCTTGACGGATGCCGGGAAGTCATATCCTGGGCTGATGTTGAAGAATAGATTTTTGCTTCCGCTGGGGGATGATAGTTGCAAGAATACCGGTAGGAGAAGATGACTCCGTTAGGGAATGAACTTGGCGAATGTACTACTCTGCGGGGAGAAAAGATACTCTAGCGATCTTGCTGGGAAGCGATACTCTGTGGGGAGAGAGATACTTTGTTGAGTTGTTGATAATAACTTGCTGGGGATACCCTTGTTGTGTTGGAAGTGTTAATAGACTTTGCTGGGGATAAGAAGACCTTGCCGAGAACGATCTTTCCGTGGCTTTTGGCTGAGGATAACCCTGTTATATCCTGGTAGGGAAATAACTCTTTGAATAAAGCCGGGAGACGCGTTTGTGCTCTGCGAGGGATAAGCTTCCAGAATCTACTAGGGATAAGCTTACTGCTTGGGGAGATGAATTCCAACTTTCCTGGGGAACTAGATTGGACTCTCCTGGGGAAGTTTTGAACTGTAATTTTTGTAAGTTG
The DNA here is from genome assembly GCA_948472305.1 of Vicia faba. Taxonomy (NCBI): domain Eukaryota; kingdom Viridiplantae; phylum Streptophyta; class Magnoliopsida; order Fabales; family Fabaceae; genus Vicia; species Vicia faba. Next base: position 1,108,078,455 of record OX451739.1, on the reverse strand, counting down.
AAAGAGGGAACCTATGTAGGGTTGCCTGATGATGAGATCGTGTAAAACCACATCTTGGAAAGAAGGACACCTGTGTAGGGTTTCTTCGGGATAAGTTCGTGTAAAACTTCATCTTTGGAAAGAGAGAACCTGTGTAGGGTTTCTGGGTGACGAGTCCGTGTAAAACTTCATCTTTGGAAAGAGAGAACCTGTGTAGGGTTTACCATGAGATAAGTCTGTGTAAGACTTCTTCTGAAAGAAAAGGAACCGGTGTGGGGTTGCCTGTTGATGAGCCCGTGTAAGACTTCTTCTGAAAGAAAAGGAACCGGTGTAGGGTTGCCTGAGGATGATCAAGTAGATAATTGTCCTGTTTGGTTTCGGATATTAACCCACGATCAATCGTCCACAGAATTTTTTGTTTTGTTACCAGGGTTGATCTGAAGCTGTAAAGGTAGATGGTAATCATCTTTGCATTAACCTTTCCTTGGTACTTTGGTTGACAGAGCAACTGGATCGCCTGGACGACTCATTATTGCCCCTGTTTCTGAGGTGAGGGAAGAAGATATTTGTGGAGGTGCTTGACAAATCTTCTGGTAGACAGGTGACGAGATGCCAGGACATAGTCGTACGCTTTGATCCCTAACTTTTGCCTGGACCGCCCTTTCGGGTTTTCAGTCCACCGGGATACCCTTTTTTGCCCAAGCCGCCTTTTCAGGTTTTCGACTTGCCGGGTGTACAGATTTTTTCCTTTTCATCCCTCATTTTGCCCGAACCCTTTTGGTTCGTCGGGAAGCCCTTATTTTTGCCTAGGTGTGTCAACCTAGCGGGTCTTTGATTACGCGTAGTATTCTTTTCGACTATATCCATGTTCTCAGAGTGTAGGGAGTTGCCCCTATTAGAAGTGTTTTTTCATGCCCCAGAAGATGTTTGATCAGGCAAGATTCGTTGCTGGAATGCTCCAAGTGGCTCAGGCGGAGATTTGCCCCAGGCTATTTGACCTTTGAGAGATTCTCTGAATCTTGATTGGATTGCCCCAGATGATTGGACCATGATCATGTCGTGCCCCTTGATTGGAAGTGCTTCTGTTCATTAGGCATTCGTCGTGCGAATTTCTATGTTGTTCAAACAAAAAGTCATATGCAAACAAAGTTATGTTAAAAAATGCAAAGCTTATGTCTGTCTTGAAGTTTTTTTTGAAAATGCATTCTTTTTCATAAAACAAGTGATTGTTTGTAAAACGTGATATCAACTCGTTATTTTATTGCGAGCCTTAAGGAGTCAGGATACCTTTCGTAACAGTATGCTTTCGAACTAACCCATGCTTCAGCTAGGACTTTTGAGGGTTATAACGTGGCCTGGTTCACAGTTTAAGAAACAAAGGATAAAGGCTCAAATTATTTGTACCCACCCGCTCTTCGTGATGTTCTTCAAACCTAAACTCAGCTGATCGTGCGTTAGACCTTGTTTGAGTCTTTGCTTTGATTTTCCGGTGATGATTCGGATGTTGATAAATTATTTTGAATAGGTAGTCATTTCCTTTTTTGTCGAGGGTTTGTAGGACCTCTTTCTTTTCTTTTTTTTTTATTTTGTTATCCCTGTTTTTTGCCTGAACTGTTCCTTTTTGGAATTACAGTCAGCGGGATGCCCCGGTTTTGTAAGTCTCCTTCATAGGTTTTGACTTAATGAGTTTTTATTTTGAGAAGTAATGACTGCCTGTCTGTATGATTGTTCGGAACCATCACTGTCTTTTGTTTTGTAAGGACCTCTTTGGTGCCATTCGTTATGCACTTGGATCAACTGAGAGAACTACCCTGCCCCAGGTTATGATTAAGGGTTTTAATTTTCTAAAAGAAAAACTCCTACTTCTTTGGCTCAGAGGGGTTGACGAGGGATTATCTTCCTTATAACTCCAGTGTTTAGGGATTGAAACAATGCCTGTACTTCCTCAGCGGGGTCTGTTCAAAAGCATATTGTAGATTGTGGTATCGTTTTCGTCATCCTCCCTCAAGAGGCTTAGAATTATTAATTGAGAGTTGACATCAGAAAAAATATGAATATAATTTGCATATAGTGAACACGGATATATTGCTTCAAAACAGACATATGTGATGCATTAATGAAATAACAATGTTTAACATGAGTAAATGTTTGAACAAAAGAAAATTACAACTTGAACATTCGAATGAACAAAAGTTTTCTAGTCTCAGGGCTTGTCACTTCAAATGGTGAGCCTTGGAGGGATGGTAGAAAAATTCAGCCTGACCATCTGGTGTGAACTCCAATGCCCCTTCATCAATCAGGTCCTGGATCTTGTTCTTCAGAGCCCAACACTCATTTGTATCATGCCCTGGACAGGCGGAGTGGTAGGCACACCTTTTATTGGGATCATAGACGGGAGATGCTGTGTTGGGGTTCCGGGGATGAGCCCTTAATGTGATCAGATTCAACCTCAGCAGGCGTTGTAAAGCTTGAAACAGCGACATGTTGAGCTGGGTGAATTGCCTCCTGGGCTTGTCTGGCTGAAGCTGGTGAGGTTGATGATGAATTTGTGACACTGGAGCCATTTGAGGGGCTCTCCCCTTATCTCCTTGTCTCAAAGATGGTTGAATGATGACTGGCTGTTCAACCTTAGATGTTTGCCCCAGTTGGTTACCCCGAAGCAGTTGGTTGACGAGAACCCCAAGCTCATCTTGTCTTTGAGCTAAGTCTTGGATGATAGTCACCTGCCCCAACATCTGGGCTCTCATTGCATCCACTTCAGCTTGCAGATGTTTCAGCCGTTCGTCCTCAGCGCTGTTCCTGACCAAAGTCCCCATGAGAAGTGTCCTTAGCTCATCCTGCCCCTTGGATAGATTCAGGAGGATTTCCTCGAACCGAGTCTCTTGAACAAGAAGGTCCTGGTTATCTTGTTGGGAAGCCATTGCTGAAATAAACAGCGAGAAAGGTAAGTGACCTGCAACAAGGATACCTGTTATGCACTGATGTGTATGATATGCATGCAATGTTTTCAAGGATCTCGCGGGGTAGACAAGAAAATTGTTAGAATTTTGGACTTTGTAGCTTGATTGAAGGAAACTACATGTTATTGAGAGTCCTTCTTCAAGGGTCAAAAGCTCACCATATCCAGTGGGTCATAGCCCCTGACAACCTTGGCTTGGGAAACTTCTTCAAGTGTCAAAGCTCACCATATCAAGTGGGTCATAGCCCCTGACAACCTTGGCTAGAGGAAAATAAATCCCCTTTTGCCCCTTGCTGGACATTTTGATTCATCATGACCTGCATCACAGACCCTTGAGATCCTTGAAATGGATTAGGATGTATGCAATGGTATGATGTTATGGTATGCATGAAGTGATGTACGTAAACCCTGTCATGAGTCCCGATTAAGGACTACAAACAAAACCTGCAAGAAACTTAGTACACTTTGTTATGAGTCCCAATTAAGGACTATAAATGAAACCTGCAAGAAACTTAGTAAACTCTGTTATGAGTCCCAATTAAGGACTATAAACAAGACCTGCAAGTAGTTCATGTGTCAGATAACAAGTATGCAGGTAGTCAAGTACGAAGGCACACAAGTCACACAAGAGAAGCCCTTAGGGTTTAGGCCAGCATGGGGTCTGGGTACTACCCTCTTGAAGTTGGTGGGCTCAAAACCTGTCCTATTAGAAGTAACCGGGTTCTAAGGGTCCCAATATCACTGGATTGCTTTCATTGTTCATCGTTTCGATTTAGCCACTGAACTGGCGACCGAAATATTCCAGGAAAGCAACCCTCAATTGAGTGTAGTATCGAGTATCAACCAACCTCGGACTGCACCAAAGTCAGTTATCTCACTACCCTAAAGAGGCCAAGATAGTTCAATTAAGGTTCCTAAGGTCTGTTGATGCTTCACGACACCACGCGGAGGCCCCGTACTCCCCTTGACTGAACTCAAGGGTTACTGGTACACACCAAAGTGCCACATCAACGTAGCAGACTGTTTCAACCATGTCAGTATACCCCGCACAGTTCCCTCACAGCCTTGTTGCTACTTTCTAAGAAGGTATCCCCAGATCCGGGTTAGGATCTATAGAACTCCCAAGACAGTCCCACAATTTAAAGCAAGCAAATCAATACAATTGAAAACACAGTTATGAACTAACCCTAAGGTACACCTCACTTTATAAAGAATTCCCCAGCAGAGTCGCCAGTTCTGTGATCGGTGGATCTGGAACTGACTGTTTAACGCTGGTTCGCGAAATGTCGCGGAAGCAAGAGTCACCACCGTCTTTTATTTTCTCCAAATGGAAAGGACAAAAGCACAGAAAAATTCCTTAAAGAGATTGCTCTCGGTTCGGGAGGTAGATTATAGAAAGGGAAGGTGTTAGCACCCTTTCTATCCATGGTTATCCATGGGCTCTTAGATACTTGCTCATTGTGTTTTCAAAAATTGTTTGTTTGCTTTTCAACTGTGGGTTTTAAAAAAGTTTTCTTTGAAAATTTCAGTTCGACTCTTGTATCGGTCCTCAAGAGTGTTTGAAAAGTTGCTTTCGAAAGCTTTTTGAAAAGGTGTCGGTGTGAAAAGTATTTTTGATTTGTTTTTGAAATTAGAGCAAGTATCTAGAGTCGTCTACCTACCCTAAGGAATTCGTCTGTGTAAATGTTCTTTAAAGTAGTGCCATCCCACCATTGAGAGGTAGGTAGCACCACCGTTGGAGGTGTTCGGGTCAATTCGAGGTTCGGGACATGGTGATCACCAGAGCAATAGGAAGACACCTTAGAAGCTACCCTCATGCCAGGTTCCCGGATCATGAGGACTTACTAAGACATCCTCTACTCGACGATCACCTTTCGAGGGGCAAGGCAACAGTGAAGCGTACCCTAGGGGTGGTGTGTGATTTGTGTGTCAGATTCATTTATTTTTGTCTTGTCATGTCATAGGTGATCTACGCTTTTGTTTTATTTTAACATTCATTCTTGCATGCAATTTATTAGCAGTTAAAAAGTTGCGAGAAATATAAAGTTCCTAAACCATTACAAAGGCGCGGGTCCACATCGCCAAATTAAATCCAGAACCCGATTTGACATAAAATAAGGTAAAGTGCGAGAAATATAAATGCTTAATTTATACGGCTTTGGGAGAATTACATAAAAATTATAAGAAAGGAAATAAATGTGCGAATTGAAATTAAAATTGAAAGCGAGGGCGTTGGACCCTTTTTAATGAAATTAAATTATTACGAACAAATTAATTAAATTAAAGAAAAAAGAAAAGATTTTTGAGTTTTTGTATTTATGATTTTTTTTATGAGAAGATTAAATGAAATTAAAATTTAATTAACCCTAATTCTAGTTGTTTTTAATTTGTTAAGAAAAGCATTAAAATTTAACCTAAAATTAAACCTAATTAATTAATTCAATTTTTATTTATAAAAATAATAATTAATAATTAATAATTAATAAAATAAAAGAAAAAATAAAAGCATTTAAAACCTATTTCTACAAATTTTAAGTTTATTGGAAAATATTAAAATTAATCATAGAATAAAAAACTAATTAATTAATGAGACTTTATTTACAATGAAATATATTTTATTTTTGGGACTTTCTGACTTTTATTATTTTTTATATTAAGAAAATATTAGTTTAAAGAATTAAATAAGAATTAAACAAAACAAATAAAAAATAAAAAAAGAGAATAGAAGAGCAAACCAAGGGGGGTTCTGTCCCCAAACTGGAGGTATATTCCTAGTAATTCTGGCCCAATAATTTCCTGGCCTCGTTGACCTTTTGGCTAGCGTGTGGCTTCGTTGACTGATGCTTATGCTACTCTTCAAATCTGGACCTTTGGATGGGGATCATGGGGCGCGTGGCACGTTTGGATCAGGGGTTGTATGGTAGGCCTTTGTATTGAACGCTGCGTGCAAATATGGTTAGAAGAAAAATATGGAAATAGGAAGGGGGACCTGGGATTCGAACCCAGGTCCCAGAGATTACCAATTCTACGCTTGACCAGTGGAGCTATGAACGCGCTTTGAATATATAATAACAAATAAATATCATAAGATAAAACAAGCGTTAGTGGCTGGTTTTAGCGCGAAATTCAAACGAGCCAACCATGCCTTGCCACCTAGTCTTCTTCTTCCTCATTTGCATTTTACCTGAAACATAAAAGGAATTAGCGGGGGTTTTGAACCCCCCCCAAACTGCAAGCTTTTCAAAAATAGCGATTAGGCCATCTTGCTATATAAATTGGGCGCGACTGTTGCATTCGATTCGTCCAAGTGTCCTGATTTTGACCATGGCACTGAGATGTTCTAATTTTACCCTATGTCAGAATCCCCAATTCAAGGTCTCTGAAAACCTAGAATGCTTCAATGGTGGATCCTCCAATTTTGCATGAAAACTCAATTAAAGTATGCAGTTAGCTTTAGAATCAATCAATTAGTATGAATCCATAAAAAAATGCAATGGGAATGCTTGAAAATTGAAACACGAATATGAATAAAATGTGAAAAATCTCGAGTTCTGTATACCAATTCTGGGCGTTAGGGATAATGATTTTGATTCAGATACGTTCCTTGAAGCCTCAGGAACACAATGGAATGATTATTTGGCCTTGAATCGCACTGGAATGTAGTTTTCAGTTTTGGAATTTCTTGACAAAAACTCAAACTTTGCTTCTTGTTTTCTGGCGCAGCTCCGAGGTTCTTAGCACTAGGGTTTACATCCTGCTTATGTATGGAATGATTAGGGTTGAAAATTGGATCCAAAAAACCTTTGCATTGATGTAGAGAATATTTGATTTTCATGCATATAATTTTCAATCTTTTTCATGCATATTTGATACCAATCATGTCAAATCACATTGATTCTTTCCCTATCTAATAATGCACGAAATCCTTAAGTTATTCCATGCATAAAAAGATTTGAAAACTTTGGTTTAGTATTTTCCCCATATTTTAATTAATTAAATGAATTTTTAGCAATTAAAAATTCAAATAAATAAAATAAAAATGATGAATAACTTCCCTTTGGGCCAAATGGTCGTGCACATGCTTTGGATGATGAATCTTGGAAGAAAAAGAGGCCCATTAGCAATTTTAAGGCATTTGAAGTGAAGTTGACTTTTCAAAATACCCAAAAATTTCCCAACTTCCACAAGGCATATCTTGCTCAATTTTTAAGCTTTGATCATGTTCTTGGACATTTTGGAAAGCTCTTGAAGTCCTATAACCAATGTATTTGGTTCCATGTCATTTTGATTTACCAATCTCAAGTTATGGCCTTTGACTTAAAGTCCCTTTTTGTTGACTTTTGAAAATGACCTATAATGTTGAAATTGATAACTTTTTGTGAGAGCATTTCTTGGACTTGAAGTGTGAATAGGAGTTGTAGGAAATGTATTTCTCTTCAAAATGAGCTTTGGATGGAATTTTTCTGATAAACCATGTGGAAGTTATGCCTTGGTCAAGTTACAGATGACTTTTTCAACTGTCCAAATATGGAAACTTTTGCATCTTGAGACTTTTTGAGCCATGCCTTGAAAATCATGATCAAGAATTGATCAAATGATGTTTGTGGCCTCAAAATGAGATGTTGACCAAAAATTTGAACTTTTGACTGTCAAATGACCATTTTGCCCCTGCAGTTGACTGTTGAGCAATTAGGGTTTTTGACTGTGCAATTTTGTGCTGTAAGTCTTGAAACTTGACATGAGGATACTTGACAATGTTTATAAGCATGTGGGACTTGATTGGACCCTTGGAAACTTCATTTTCTTTGTCAAAACCAAAACCCTAGTTTTTGACTGTTAGGAGACCCTTGAACTATGCAACCCTTGGGGAATTTTGAAGCATGCTTTTGGCAAATCTTGAAGAATATGGGAGGGAAAATTTTGGGGTACAACACTGGGGTTTTTTGGATTCTACTTTAGTGAGCCAGTTTTGATATGCTACATCTGAAGTGGGGCAGGATCGAAATGGTTTGAAATTGCTTTTGATGTAATCTAAAATAAAAGGATCTTTTGGAGGTGAGACTGGAGTTTCAGTTGTTTTCGAATCAGATGATTCGCTTATGTCTTCAGTTCCTGCCTTAGGGGCATCCATCTTGTTGAATAGGGGTTTGAATTTATAGCAAACGGGAAAAAATTTCCTAGTATCTTTCAGAATTTCAAAAACGGTTAAAGGACCCATTAGGGCAAATCTTTTTCCAGCAACAATGGTAGAGATTAATACCTGAGAAGCATACAACATTTCTTTCTCTTTGGATATCTCTTGAGGATTGAGCACAAATTGATTCTGATAAGTACCCACCTTTCTCTCCATGACAGTTTCCGTGTTGTTGTTCTTGTTCTTCCTCTTTGATGATTTCTTCAATTGTGATGATGTTGATGAAGACATTGTTAAGATTGCTGGAAGTTTTAGGGTTTAGTGAAAAAAGAGGGGGGTTTCAGAATTTTGGAGAAAAAGAAGAAAAGACTAAACTGATGAGTTTTATAGAGAGTGTGGAAGAGTGAGTGTAAACACCCACTAAATAAGACTAGGGGTACGTGGAAGTCGTTGGTTGGATTCAGAGAGAGGTGGTGTAAGATCTAGTGTTGGTAATGAGTGTGATTAATAGTAATCATTATTTTTAAAACTGCACCATGTTGTGGTAACTGGTCTAGGACGGTTAGGTACTTAAAGAGGAGTCTTGATTGACGTGGGTAAAGTCATGCACAGTAAATGTCATGATTCTTCAAAAGACCTATCAAAATCTTGTGAATCTATTTAAAATAAGTATTTCTCAAAGGGTTCGAAATACGTATTTTAAAGGGGCATTTTGTAGGCTGAAGATTTTGATATTGTGATTCGAAATGAAATGATTGGGCTTTGTTTGAATAAAGCAAGTTTTATGGTTTGGAATGGAAGAGACTGTTTTTTTGAATGGAAATATTAAAGTTCAAGGTTTCGAATGATAGTTGTGGAGTGTAAGTCTAAAGAATTTTCGAAAATAACCTTTGAAACGAATTCGAAACGAAGGTTCCAAGGCGTTTGAAATTCAAACGTGAGCGGGATATTGGAAATTCAAATACGTAAGCGTTGGAGCGTTCGAGGACGCGTGGAGGCTAGAGGGAGGTAATGCTCTGCATGCTTCGAACGTGGCAGATTCTGATAGCAAGACCGTTATGGTCAAAATAGTATAAATAGAGGTCTTAGTGTTAGGATTTCGGGGTGTCATATCTGTTGTACAAATTCAGTAAATATTCAAAATACCGCATGGATAGGGAAACGAATGCTCGAAAGATGTACGTATGATAACACCAACATTTACAATTCAATGAAAACTCTTTATATTTTCCAGTTTTGTCTTTCATTTCCATTTCATTTGTGCTTCAAACATTTTTACGTTCATGCCTTTACATTAAAGCTTTTACATTCATAGTCATTTATTTCTTTATGCATTTAAACGCTTTTCTTATGTTCGAATCCTTTAAACATTCAGCAACTTTTACATTCACTCACTTAATCCTGCCATTTACCCAATCTTAAGTCTTTTTACTTTTCTAATGAACATTCCTTATATCATATAGAAATTATCCTTCGAATCATTTAGTGTAGTAATCGAAGTGGATTGGATGTCTTTGAAACACTTTAATTAGAAGTCCTAAATATGAATACCGGTTTTACAATTAGATTTAGCCAAACAACTATGTCCCATAGGATCAATCTAGTCGATCCTGCAAGTTACCAGAGAAATTGAATAACAGTAATTAAGTTTATTCGATAGTTTGAAAGACTAGCAGTTGTTTACCAGAAATCACTGTGAACAGTTGCAATTAGGTTTTCTCAATAAAACATAAAAGAAGACGATTCCATTGAAATATACAAGGTGATACTTGTAGCAAATGGATACACACAAACTTATGGAATTGACTATCAAGAGACTTTCTCTCTAGTGGCTAAACTAAACATTGTTCGGGTACTACTTTCTCTAGAAACTGATTTAGATTGACCATTGCACCAATTTGATGTGAAGAATGCCTTCCTCCATGTAAGCCTTAAAGAGGAAGTATATATGGATATTCCACCTGGGTACATTGTTCCTTCACAAACTAAGATCATGTGTAAACTATAAAAGGCGTTGTATGGTTTGAAACAGTCACCTCGTCCATGGTTTGGACGGTTCAATATAGAAATGAAAAAGTTTGGTTTTAAACAGAGCCACTCAGACCATACTTTATTTTTGAAACATTGGAATAAAAGGTAACATCTTTGATGATTTATGTTGATGATATGATAATTACAGGAGACACGAGGAAGAAATGTCTAAACTTCAAAAGCATTTGGAAAATGAATTTGAGATGAAAAACCTAGGAAGACTCAAATATTTTCTTGGGATAAAGGTGGCTAGATCAGAACGAGGAATATTTCTATCCCAAAGAAAATACGTATTAGATTTGCTTTCAGAAATTGGCATGCTTGATTGTAAGCCTGCTGACACTCCTATTGTTCAAAACCACCATTTGGGAGAATACCCAGACCAAAAACCCACTAATAAGGAGAAATATCAAAGGTTAGTCGGTAAATTGATTTATTTGTCACACACACGACCAGATATCACTATGCAGTGAGTGTGGCAAGTCAATTTAAGCATTGTCCAAGTGAATATCATATGGATGCAATAATGAGAATCATCCGGTATTTGAAATCAGCTCCTGGAAAGGGACTTATGTTCTCTAAAAATAATCACTTGGAGGTTAATGGTTATACTGATGCTAATTGGACAGGGAGTGTAACTGATAGGAGATCTACGTCGGTTTATTTTACCTTTATCAATGGGAATCTAGTCACAAGGAGAAGTAAAAAGCAAAAAGTAGTAGTATTATCCAGTGCAGAATCTAAATTTAGAGGTATGGCCAAAGGGTTGTGTGAACTTATTTGGCTAAAGAAATTATTTACAGAGGTAGGCTTTCCACCTATTTTAGTGATGAATTTATTTTGTGACAATAAAGCAGCCATTTCTATTGCTCAAAACCCAGTTCAACATGACCGTACAAAGCACGTCGAAGTGGACCGTCAGTTTATCAAACAAAAACTTGAGGCAAAGGTAGAGTTTTCATTTTTCAAGTATGGAGACTAATTGGCAGATATACTTACAAAGGTTGTAGCTGGCAGGGATTTTCATAACTCACTCAACAACTTGAGAGAGAGAGAGAGAGAGAGAGAGAGAGAGTGTGTGTTGTCGTGAGTTGGCATGATAAATTAGGGATATTGTTTTCCTTATTTAATATAATTAGGGTAAGGAATTCCATATAATATGATTGCATATTATGTGGGATTGTGTTTAAACTGATTGACATAATTTCTTATAATAGCATATTGAAGACTATATATATATATATATATATATATATATATATATATATATATATATATATATATATATATATATATATATATATATATATATATATATATATATATATATATATATATATATATATATATATATATATATATATATATATAGTTTGTGTACAGAAATATATAGAAACATGTTTATATGGTTTTCCATGTCTTAAATATATCTCGTGTGTATTGTGGAGCTGTACATTTCACTACTACGGAAGTATTATACCACAACAGTTGAAAAAATGATACCATAATTCTTAATCAACCGTTGTAAGGTAAGGCGTGATTGTATGTATGTCTGGTGCTTTTCACCACGATCGCAAGATCGTGATAATAAGGCATGACATGTGATCAGTGCATTTTGATGCACATCCTTCCACGATTGTACTAATGCATTTCTTTAGTTTATTGTGTTTATTTTTATGTTTTAATATGTTTTGCTAATTTATTTTATTTTTGTATTTAATTAATTTTCGTATTTTATTTTCAACAACTGCAGCTTTTGCGGAAAAATTCATAATTAATTCTACAAAAATTGGATCGAGGCGTTTGACCATGCGTTGGAAAACTAAGAAAATGGCCTACAACTTTCTAGTTTTGGCTAGAAGCTGATTCGAAGTGCAGAAAAGTTGAAAAAGTCGTTGAAGTTGCAGCTTTAGACTTTTAAGTTTTGGCTTAGTAGTTTTGGGCTTGGGTTATGTTTTCAACCCAGTTGGTTTGTAAACCGAATGGATTGTTCCTCTTTAACCGGGGGGCAGCCGCATAACGGGGGATTGATCACGTTTTTACTGTAGACAAAGGGAGAAAACAATTTTGTACGAATGGGAATGGAGAACTAATTTGTTAGAGTTGATCTGCTGTAACTTGGTTTCCAAAACTTGAGGTTAATATAATTTACAATTCAATTTCTATTCATATCAATTTTACCTTTTATATTCGTTTGCTTAATTCGAATTATCTTAGAGTAATCTCGTTGGTTCGATTGAATTATGTTTCCCAATTATAATTGCGTTATATCGTATGCTTAATTCGTTATTCCGTTTGTTGATTAACCGTTTGCTTAATTCGGTCAAAAGGGAACATAATTCTTATTTTTTTTCATTCTCGCTTGTTGGATGAAATTGTGATCGAATTTGAATAGGAATCTGCTTAGGGAAGTTAAATTGTATTAATCGATGATAGTAGGAACCCGAAACAGTAGATCGACTTATTTCATAATCACTTATTTTAAGCGCTTATTTTCTGTTTTTTTTATAAATCGTCCTTAAAACCACCCCCCCCCCAATTCGATTTCTGTTGTTTAATAAAATCAAGAATCCTTGTGAGAACGATATCCGAGTTACAGTTGTCGTTAAATACTACAGTTTTGAAACCGTTTCGCAAAAACACTCGTTTTGATCCGCGCGCGACAGCGGATCAAATTGGCGCCGTTGTCGGGGATTCTTGGTATTATTAGTTGTTTTTAGAGTCATAGGGTCAGTTTCTTTGAGTCTAGGCGTTAGTTTCATCGCGATTTCGTCCAATTCGCGTTGTAGAGTCGAAATAGTAAACAAAAACGGTTTTTGGGTAAATCGCATCCGATTAGAATTCTGCCTTGACCATCCCTTGCGAAAAAATTCTCCGCTCAATTTCCCAAATTCATCATTTTCCTATTTTTTATGATTTATTTACTGTTTTCATAGAGTCAAAAAAATCAAAAAAATTATCAAAATTCTATTTTCCGCCCATTAGAAGAATTTCGTGTTCAGTTTATTTTTTTGAAAAAAATTTAATCGTTTTCCTTCTTTGTGTTTGTTTTTGCTTTTAGGGACATTGTTGGTATTTTGGACTTTGTTACCATTGCTGTGTTTTAGTCCTGGCTACTAGGTCCTACTGTCCTGAGCTTGTTGCTTTTGATCCTGAAGTAGAAAGAACATTGCACACACAACGTAGGAGAGTCCAAGTTAACACTAATCCACCACCCACAATTGAGTTTGAGTCTGAGGCTGATTCTGATTACTTGCACTATCTGTTTGATTCTGATTCTGAAGTTGTTACTAATATGGCTGACCAAAGAACCTTAAGGCAATTGGCTGCCCCTGATATAAATTATAATGGCATGTGTATTGATTATGATGATGTTGCTGCTCCTTTTGAATTAAAATCGGGTTTAATACACTTGTTGCCCAAGTTTAGTGGTCTTGCAGGTGAGGATCCGCACAAACATTTGAAAGAGTTTCAGGTTGTATGCTTTACACCATCGAAGCCTGAAGGGATCACTGAAGATCACATTAAACTTCGAGCTTTTCCTTTTTCATTGCAGGGTGCAGCAAAGGATTGGTTGTACTACCTCGAGCCAAATTCAATTGCAAGCTGGAATGCGCTGAAAAAGGTGTTTTTGGAGCGATATTTTACTGCCTCTAGAGTTGCCTCAATAAGAAATGAAATTTGCGGTATCAGACAAGGTAATGAGTCACTCACTGAGTATTGGGAGAGGTTCAAGCACTTGGTATCCAGCTGTCCTCAACATCATATCACCGAGCAATTACTCATCCAGTACTTTTATGAGGGGTTGATACCGATGGACCGAAACATTCTTGATGCTGCTAGTGGTGGAGCACTTGTTGATAAAACTCCAGCTGCTGCCAAAGCTCTAATAGAGAATATGTCTCTTAATTCTCATCAATTTACCACTAGAGACAATTCTGCACAAAGCAAAGGAGTGAATCAAATTCAAGCTTCTTCTTCCAACAAAGCTTTAGAGACCAGAATTGATGAGCTCACGACATTAGTAAAACAACTAGCAGTAGAAAAAACTCAAACATCAACTATGTGGTATTTGTACTTCCCCTGAGCACCCGACTGATACATGTCCCATTCTGAGAGATGAATCTATCACTGAGCTGCCCCAAGCTTATGCAACCAACCTTTACAACCAAAACAGGTACAACAACATTCCTGACCTATCCACCAACAAATATCATTTGAATTGGAGGAATCATCCCAACCTTCGATATGGAAATCCACAAACCAGCCAACAACAAAACTCACCTCAATCGGCTGCCCCTGCACCTTCCGGACCGTCCTTAGAGGATCTTGTTAAACAAATGGCCGTTAACAACCTTCAGTTCCAACAAAGGACCGATTCTAGCATTCAAACCTTGCACACACAGATGGGACAGCTTACTACTCAAATGAACGCAATGCAATCCCAAGGGTCGAACCAACTTCCATCCTAAATTGTTGCCAATCCGAATGGTGGTCCTAATGCCAATGTTAGCGCAATTTCTTTGCGATTTGGAAAGGTAGCAGGAACAGCCCCTGAGAAAAATATTGAGGTAACATCTGAACCTTCTACTTCTTCACCTTCTGAATTTGTTTCATCTGAACCTTCTCCACCTTCTCCTATTATGGTGGAAACTGAAAGAATTACAGAAAGAGACTATGTGCCACCAGTTCCTTTCCCACATAGAATTCTGAAAAATAAAAGAATTGAGGAAGGAGAGAAAGAAAAAGATATTTTGGATGTTTTCCAAACAGTTGCAGTAAATATTCTGCTCCTTGATGTGATTAAACAGGTTCCGAAGTATGTGAAGTTTTTGAAGGATTTGCGTACCAACAAGAGAAGGATTAAGGGAAGTGAAAGAGTTAACTTGGGCCGAAATATTTCTGCTTTTATTCAGCCTAAACCTTCATTCGAAAAAGTTATGGGTGAGAAAAATGTTTCAGCCCTCACCACCACTCAGGTTCTACCACATAAGCAGAAGGATCCAGGAACATTTGTTATTCCTTGCACCATCGGGAATAGTAAATTCGATAATTGCATGCTTGATTTGGGAGCGGGCATTAATGTTATACCCACTTCTGTTTATAATAACCTTTGTCTCGGTCCTCTGCAACATACAGGTTTAATCATTCAGTTGGCAAATAGGAGCAATGCCCGCCCCACCGGCAATGTCGAAGACGTCCTTGTTCAAGTTAACAATTTGATTTTTCCTGCAGATTTCTACATTCTAGACATGGAAGGAGAAACAAAGTCCAGCCGAGCTCCCATCATTTTTGGCAGACCATTCATGAAAACGGCAAAAACAAAGATTGATGTTGACGATGGAACCATGTCCATGGAATTTGGTGACATTGTCGCGAAATTCAACATTTTTGATGCCATGAAACATCCTTCGGAGGAGCATTCGGTTTTTCACATCGAATTAATTTTGGAATTGGTCGATGACACTTGTTCTGATTTATTTTCCATTGATTTTCCTTCTCTATCTGGATTTGATGATGTTTACTTGTGTTCTGATTGTACTGACAATAACTTGTGTGTTGTGTGTGCTGAAATAGAGGTTGCCTTGCAGGATGATGTGTTTCCCACCAGTGAAGTTGTTGCTAATGAAGCTGTTTTTACAGTTGATACCCTTGACATCCTGGCTGCCCCAAATGCTCCATCCATAGAGCAGCCCCCGTCCTTAGAGCTGAAATAACTTCCGGAAAATCTGAAATATATTTATTTGGAGAATAACGAAAAACTTCCTGTTATTATCTCTTCTAACCTTGATCTCGATCAAGAAAATAAACTCTTGCAGGTTCTGAAAAAGCACAAGAAGGCAATCGGATGAACATTAGCCGACCTTTCTGGTATTAGTCCGTCCATGTGTATGCACAGGATTTTACTTGAGGAGGGAGCGAAAACAGTAAGGCAGCCCCAAAGGAGGCTTAATCCTTTGATCCTCGATGTTGTGAAGAAAGAGGTAACCAAACTCTTGCAAGCAGGTATCATTTATCCTATCTCTGACAGCAAATGGGTAAGTCCAGTGCAGGTTGTACCTAAGAAATCTGGACTCACAGTGGTGAAAAATGAAAAGAACGAACTTGTTCCCACTAGAGTTCAGAACAATTGGAGAGTTTGTATTGATTACAGGAGATTGAACCAAGCGACTAGAAAGGACCATTTTCCTTTGCCGTTCATTGACCAGATGCTTGAACGGATAGCTGGTAAATCACATTACTGTTTTCTTGATGGTTTTTCAGGTTATTTTCAGATTCATATTTCACCGGAAGATCAAGAGAAGACCACTTTTACTTGTCCCTTCGGTACTTTTACATATCGGAAGATGCCTTTTGGTCTTTGCAACGCTCCTGGCACTTTCCAATGGTGCATGATTAGCATTTTCTCTAATTTCATTGAAAATTGCATGGAAGTTTTCATGGATGACTTCACTGTTTATGGTTCCTCTTTTGATGCATGTTTGAGTAGCTTGAATATGGTTTTGGAAAGATGCATTGAGACTAATCTTGTGTTAAATTACGAAAAATGTCATTTTATGGTTAAGCAAGGACTTGTTCTCGGTCACATAATTTCTGAGGAAGGTATTTCTGTTGACCCTGCTAAAATTGATGTGATTTCTACATTGCCTTACCCTTCTTGCGTTCGCGAGATTCATTCTTTTCTTGGTCATGCGGGTTTTTATAGGCGCTTCATCAAGGATTTTAGCAAGATAGCTCTTCCGCTGTCAAACCTGTTGAAGAATGATGTTACTTTCAACTTCGATGACAAATGCAAGCAAGCGTTTGACTTCTTGAAGAAAGCATTGACCTCCACTCCGATAATCCAACCTCCTGATTGGACCCTCCCTTTCGAGCTTATGTGTGATGCTTCTAATTATGTTGTTGGGGTTGTTCTTGCATAAAGAGTTGACAAGGCTGCCCATGTTATTTACTATGCTTCTAGGACTTTAGATTCTGCACAGTCAAATTACAATACCACTGAAAAGGAACTTCTAGCTATTGTTTTTGCTCTCGATAAATTCAGATCATATTTGCTAGGTTCCAAGGTTGTTGTTTTTACTGACCATGCAACTTTGAAGTATTTGTTGAAAAAGCTGGATGCAAAACCAAGATTGATTCAGTGGATGATGTTGCTCCAAGAGTTTAATGTAGAGATTAAAGACAAGAGTGGTGCTGAAAACTTAGTGGCTAATCATTTGAGCAGGATAGAAAGAGATGAAGATCATTTCCCCATTCAAGATGACTTTCCTGATGAGCAGCTTTTACTTTTGCATGGGGTAACTCCTTGGTTTGCTGACATTGTTAATTATCTTGTTGCTGGTGTTTTTCCTACAGGTGCATCCCGGTCACAAATCCACAAACTCAAGAGTGATGCCAAATATTATGTCTGGGATGATCCATATCTTTGGAAGTTTGGTAGTGATCAGGTAATTAGGAGATGTGTCCCTGACTATGAGATTGAATCTATTTTGAATTTTGCTCATTCATCTCAAGTTGGAGGACACTTTGGCCCGCAAAGAACTGCTAGAAAAGTATTAGATTCCGGATTCTACTAGCCCACCATCTTTAAGGATGCTTTTGAGACTTACCGCACATGTAAAGAGTGCCAGATAGCAGGTGCAAACATCACTCGTAGGATTGAAATGCCTCAGCAACCTATGCTTTTTTTGTGAGGTATTTGATGTATGGGGAATTGATTTCATGGATCCCTTTCCTGTATCATTTGGTTTCCTTTATATTTTACTTGCTGTTGACTATGTTTCAAAGTGGGTGGAAGTTATCCCCACTAGGACTAATGATTCTAGAGTTGTTGCAGATTTTGTCAGGTCTAATATCTTTTGCAGGTTTGGAATACCACGAGCTATCATAAGTGACCAAGGCACTCATTTCTGCAACCGCACCATGGAAGCTTTGCTCAGGAAGTACGGAGTCGTGCATAGAGTGTCTACTGCATATCACCTACAGAGTAATGGGCAGGCTGAGATTTCAAATATGGAGATCAAGCAGGTTTTAGAGAAAATGGTGCAACCAAACAGGAAAGATTGGAGTCGTCGTCTAGAAGACGCACTTTGGGCTCAAAGAACAGCTTTCAAGACTCCCATTGGGATGTCTCCCTTTCGACTTGTTTTTGGTAAGGCATGTCATCTTCCTGTTGAGTTAGAACACCATGCTTATTGGGCGGTGAAAAGTTGTAATTTGGAGATGCAACAAGCAGGTATTGAAAGAAAACTCCAATTGCAACAACTTGAAGAGCTGAGACTAGAGGCTTATGAGAGCTCTAGGATTTATAAAGAGAAAACAAAACACTTCCATGAAAAAATGATTTATAGGAAGGAATTTTCTGTGGGCCAATATGTTTTATTGTTTAACTCCCACCTTAAGCTTATGGCTGGGAAACTCCGATCCAAATGGATTGGCCCTTTTGTTGTTACTAATGTTTTCCCTCATAGTGAAGTAGAAATTAAAAGTGCAGGTACCAACAAAGTTTTTAAGGTCAATGGCCAGCGTCTAAAGCTATTTCATGAAAGTGCAGTAGCTGAAGATGCAACCACATAAGATCTTTCTTTAGAGGCACCAAACTACCCTGCAACTTGACCAGGGAGTTTTTCTTTCCTTCTCTATATTTTAAATAGTTATGTCCTTTCATTGAGGATAATATTTGTTTTAAGTGTGGGGGAGGGATTCCTTTATTTTATTTTTGTTTTGGGTTAATAAAAAAATGCATCTATTTGAAAGTTTTGGGTTGCAGACTAATTTGAGGTTATGTTTGTGGAGACTTGGGAAAAGCTCACAAGATCGGTATCGTCTTAACACTGTAAGTCTCCTGCATATGGAAATTGATTTGAATTCTTATTATGTATTAGCCTTGAATTCTCACTCTCTAATAGCTCTCGAGTAGTTTATTTCAGCAGTCAGCACCATCTCACACACTCTACGCAAGGAAGCCGATGAATATAAGTGAGTGTTCCGGAAAAAAAAGTGATTTAAAAAGAAAAAGAAAAAAAGGAATGCACCTTCTAAGTTTGGTGACCCTCACCCGGTCACTTAACCCAACGGTCGTAGTGCCTACAAAAATTTTTTTGAGAGTAAGACTCGTTGTTAGTTGGTTCAGCGGTTTCTGGTGCTGAACTTGGTAGGGCGGATTACGGTCCGATCCCCCGCAACTGCAATTGAGTAAGCAAAGGGTTATGCCATGTAAGTACCAGAACCCTGTGCAAAAAAGGATCAGAGTTACTAACCGGTCGCTTTGCTATGAGTGTTTGGAGATAACGGGCTTAATGTGATTGCGCCGGAATGAAAAAGAAAAAAAATGAGGATGAGTAAGTTAGGCTTTTGCATAATAATATGATTCATATTGGTTTGTATATTCAGGAGGCAAGACTAGTGTTTCTACGATATCCTTAGTGTACGAGACTAGTACCTGTTGACGTAATCTTGACCGAAGATGAATTTGTAGCCTAGGATGAGTAATTGATGATGCTTTTGCGTTTCTTTGGATTGCATTTTGCTCAGAGTGCAAAAGTTCAAGTGTGGGGGAATTTGATCAGTGCATTTTAATGCACATCCTTCCACGATTGTAGTAATGCATTTCTTTAGTTTATTGTGTTTATTTTTATGTTTTAATATGTTTTGCTAATTTATTTTATTTTTGCATTTAATTAATTTTCGTATTTTATTTTCAGCAACTGCAGCTTTCGCGGAAAAATTTATAACTAATTCTATAAAAATTGGATTGAGGCGTTTAACCATGCGTTGGAAAGCTAAGAAAATGGCCTACAACTTTCTAGTTTTAGCCAGAAGCTGATTCAAAGTGAAGAAAGGTTGAAAAAATCGTTGAATTTGCAGCTTTAGACTTTTAAGTTTTGGGTTAGTAGTTTTGGGCCTGGGTTATGTTTTCAACCCAGTTGGTTTGTAAACCGAATGGATTGTTCCTCTTTAACCGGGGGGAAGCCGCATAACGGGGGATTGATCACGTTTTTACTGTAGACAAAGGGAGAAAACAATTTTGTACGAATGGGAATGGAGAACTAATCCGTTAGAGTTGGTCTGCTGTAACTTGGTTTCCAAAACTTGAGGTTAATATAATTTACAATTTAATTTCTATTCATATCAATTTTGCCTTTTATATTCGTTTGCTTAATTCAAATTATCTTAGAGTAATCTCGTTGGTTCGATTGAATTATATTTCCCAATTATAATTGCGTTATATCGTATGCTTAATTCGTTATTCCGTTTGTTGATTAACCGTTTGCTTAATTCGGTGAAAAGGGAACATAATTCTTATTTTTTTTCATTCTCGCTTGTTGGATGAAATTGTGATCGAATTTGAATAGGAATCCGCTTAGAGAAGTTAAATTGTATTAATCGATGATAGTAGGAACCCGAAACAGTAGATCGACTTATTTCATAATCACTTATTTTAAGCGCTTATTTTCTGTTTTTTATTTATAAATCGTCCTTAAAACCAAACCCTCCCCCCCCCCCCCCAATTCAATTTCTGTTGTTTAATAAAATCAAGAATCCTTGTGAGAACGATATCCGAGTTACAATTGTCGTTAAATACTACAGTTTTGAAACCGTTTCACAAAAACGCTCGTTTTGATCTGCGCGCGACAGCGGATCAACATGCGCTACCTATTGTTTACAGTGATTTCTGGTAAACAACCGCTAGTCCTCCAAACTATCGAATAAACTTACTGACTGTTATTCAATTTCTCTGGTAACTCGCAGGATCGACTAGATTGATCCTAGGACGTGTTGGTCATTAGGGTAACTCTCATGATCGAACTGGTATTCATGGTTGGTATTTAGAATGTTGTGTAGGTGTTTAACTTATTTCGATTTCTCTATTAAAGATCTAAAGGTGTGATCAAATAAATGTGCGCGAAACTAAATTGCATGAATAAAGGTCAATTGTAAAGATATGTAAAAACTGCATAAAAGACAAATAAATGACTTCGAATCATAAAAACGGTTAATGTAAAAGATTCAAAATATGAAGAAAGCGTTTAAATGCAAGAAAACTGTAAAATGGTTTTAAGTGAAAAAGGTATTCGAAGGATAAAAACTTGAAGATAAAGGCATAAAATGTATAACAGTTTCTGAAATGTAAAGCATTTGAAAAGGAAAGAAAACATTTAAATGTAAGGCATCAGTGAAAAGGTTTCGAATGAAAATACTTTAAATGCAAAAACTTGTAAGTGGTATTGATATAGAGATAAAGGAAAGTATTGGAAATGATAAAGAGTTTTCATTAAATCATAAATATGTGGTGTTATCATACGTACATTGCTCTTGCATTCGTTTCCCTAGCCATGTGGTAATTTGAATGTTTACTGAGTGTTTTTGTACAATAGATATGACACACGAAATCCTAATGCTAAGACTTCTATTTATACTATTTCGACCATAACGGTCTTGCTATAAGATTCTGCCATGTTCAGAACATGCAGAGCAATGCCTCTCTCTTGCTTCCACGCGTCTTCGAATGCTCCAGCGCATATATTTCAAATTTCGAACATCCCGCTTGCATTTGAATTTCAAATGTTTTGGAACTTCTTCGCTTCGAACGCATTGCTTAGACACAGCCTTGTTATCATTTCGAGACTTCTTTGGATATATTCTCATAATTGTCACTCGAAGCTCTAAGCTTTGATATGCCCATTCGAAGCACTGCTTCTACCATTTCGAAACATGACGCTTTGTTTCATTTCAATCGAAACGTCCAACTTACTTTGCTTCTAATAACATCATCAAAATCTTCAGCCAACAAAACGCCCCTTTAAAATATGTATTTTGATTCCTCTGAGAAATACTTATTTTAAACATATACACAAGATTTTGATGCGACCTTCGAATCATCGTAACATTTATTGCATATGACTCCAGTCACGTCAATCATAACGCTTTTCAGATTCCTTAACCGCCTTGAACCATTTCACAATATGGTGCAGTTACAAAACAATGATTATCTTTAATTACGCCTATTACCAATGTTAACTTTACGCCACCTCTTCATCAAACTAACCCACGATTACCACGTATCACAACCTTACTCAGTGGATGCTTAAACTTCCTCATTATAAAAACCCATCAACTTAGTCTTTTCTTTTCTTCCCACATTCTGAATCTTTTCTCCTTCTTTTCTCACTGAAACCCTAAGCTTTCAACATTCTTCCAACAATGTCTTCTTCAACTTCATCTCAACTAAAAAAGGTTTCCAAAAAGAAAGGAAAGACCGCAGGAAACACAATGGAAAGCAAGGTTGTCACCTACCAAGGTCAATCTGTTCTTGTTCCCTAGATGATCTCAAAAGAGAAAGAAATGCTTTATGCATCCCAGGTACTTATTCCTACCACCGCTGCTGGCAAGAGGTTAGCTTTAATGGGCCCTCTTACAGTTTTTGAAATTTTAAAAGACACCAGAAAATTTTTCCCAGTTTGCTATAATTTCAAACCTCTGTTTAATAAAATGGACGCCCCTAAGGCAATAGAGTCTTCTGGTTCAAACATCGTGGAAAATCCAATTGTTCCTCCTAAGGACCCTTTTGTATTAGACTATGTAAAGAGTAACTTCAAACCGTTTCGATCTTGCCCCACCTCCGACACTGCTTATCATAACTGGTTCAATAAGGTAGAAGCTAAGAAATCCCAGCAATGGGAAGAATTAGGTATCTACAACTTGATTAAGCTGTCGAAGCCAGGTTTTACTTATAGCCACCCACTGTTATTCGCGTCCATATATTTCTGGGACAGTACTTATAATACTTTCCATCTCCCTGGTGGAATGATTACCCCTACCTTTTTTGACATAGCGGCCATTACTGGGCTATCACCAATAGGAGAAACATATATCCCTGACAACGAAGAGCATTCGAGTATTATCGACTTCGAAGTCAAGCTAGCAAGCTTTTCAAAGTTTATCAGCCACTATCACACTGAAGGAGACAGTGTGTCGGATGTAGAACACATTGCTTTCCTTACCCTATGGTTGTCAAGGTATGTCTTTTGCAGCAGATCCCTACAGGTAGCCAGTAGGTTTATTCCTCTAGCTAGAGATTTGCATGAGAATCGGAGGGTGTGCTTAAGCGAACTGCTACTAGTTGATCTTTATGAAAGCCTAAGGTCAGCTGTTTCGAGTTTAAAATCTCACACCTCCAAGAATATCCTGCTAGCTGGCCCTTTCTGGTTACTTCAGTTATGGCTAAATGCCATGTTCGAACCTTCATTATCAACTGCCAACACTATTGCCGAACAAGACCCTGAAATAACGGATAGAATCATCGAAGTCACTAGGCTGCGAAGACTAACCCCAAACGATGATAAGGATGATTTCAAAGTCCTATTCTCAAAATATATCATGATATTCTCCAAGAGGCATAAGTTCGAAGAGACCATGGCACCTTTTGCTTCAAGGGCTCATGGACCTTCATGGTTCACCATGGCTCTCTCAGAAGCTGTCAAAAGCAAAGAGATTCAAGATGTATGGAGAGCCTTTTTGCTACCCAGACTAATCTCTTCAAGAATAACTCCTGCCAAGAATCGGATTTTCCTTTTCGCTTATCAGCCCAACTTCGTTTCGAGACAGTTTGGCTTGTGCCAACTAATTCCTGAACCCCTATTTCAAACGGAAAGTGCCATCACCTCTAGGCGAACCTTCAAGGCACGAGAAGCCAAACTACAGCAGGAACAATACCAAGGCTTCGCCCAGTTTGAACTAATAACTTTCGAACCTACACACCTTACAGCAAAGGGGTTTCTAGAATGGTGGACAAAGTTCTATCAGACTTATATGTTCGATACTCTTACTATTCAGCAGAAACTAACTGATGCATTCGATGTGCAGGTACCATGCAAGAAAGGTATGTTCACTCATGCCAAAGAGATCAAAGCTTTTCAAAATTATTTTGAAACTACTTATGATCCCACACACTTGGAATCCACTGTGCATCAAGCGGCTGAGACCCTGAAGGAAAAATTCAAAGAAAAAGTTTCTAAGTTAAAACTTCCTTCAGGGTTGTCACCTGAGGATAGGTATAGGTTGGCATTCGAAATGCATCCACCTAAATTTCCTAGATTACCTACCTCAGAACTGGCTCTGGCTTGGTTTCCTCCATACCCTTGGTGGTTCACTTGCAAAGAAATGTTCAAATATCTTCAAAAGAAACCAAAGCCATCTGAGACTGTGACATGGGCTCGAAACTGGCTCCACGATTTCCCAGGACATCTTCGCTATGACCTTTCTGCCATGTCGATTAAATCTGATCAAGGCACAGGTGCGAATGCTTGGGAAAATCCCAAACGTTTTTCATTTTCCATATCTTTAACTTTTGCCTTAATTGTTTCGATTTTCAGCCATCAGGATAAAGACTGCTGCTTCAAAGTCAAAAGAAGGGAGCGCCTCTCAAGCCTCTATTGAAACCATTGACAATGTGACTCCATCTGAACCAACAACAAATGCTGCAACAACAACAACAACAACAACACCAATAATAACCAGTGTTCCAACTCCACAGGTAATCACTTAGCCTTGATGTTTCAAATACACTAATGCTTCATGATTTGCATCTAACTATTTGTTTAAATCTTTTCAGACCAACAAACTTCCGCCTACCACTCCAAAGAAGCGAAAATCAAACACTACTGAGGAAGACCCCAAGGTTGGAGGGAATTTACCAGCTGCTTCAAAGAAGAAGCAGAAGAAGGATGTTTCAAAAAGTGTTGTACCAAATAGTGTCTCTGGACTCGATTCCAGGGATGTTGCTCCCTCACCTAAATCCAAAATTCCATCTTCGACCTCCAACGTAATGTTGGAACGCATAGCTAGCAACCTCTCTTCTGAGGGTCCACAGGTAAATTGAACTTTAAACCTTTGACAAAATAAATATTCATTACCTTGGTGCATGCTTTTAATATTCTTTTGCTCCTTGCAGGATATCTTAAATCCAGCTTTTACCACTTCGACATCACCATCAAAAGCTGCTGCTCTGATCAACTCCTCTCCTCAAGGAAACTCTAGCAACCTTGTACAGAACAAAGGTTCCTCCAATATGGCGGTTCTGGCTGGGGCTTCTGAGCAGCAAGATGATCAGAGTACTTCTCCTCCTCTAAAATAAACAAATGAAGCAACGCTTCATGAATCTGCAGAGGCTTTACAAAGAACTTCTCTCCAAAAGTCCCCTCTCGAAACCCTTCAAGAGGACCCAAAGGACACTCATGCTGAAGGAGAGAAAGCTGATTCTGGTCAAAGAAATGAAGAATCTGCAGAAGAAGAGTCTGAGGAGGAGGATGCCAATGATGGTTCGACTGCTGGGACAGAGTCCAATGCAAATAGCAGCGAAAACGAAGACATCTAAGTGGTGGATTTGGATGACGATGAAGAAGATAATGAGCATGAAACGAATGCAGGGGATGGTGACACAACCAATAAACCCATGGAAATAGAAATGGACGTGACTCCCCTGCGTGTGGAACTCCCTCAACCGTCTTTGTCCCGAATGACTGACGAGGAGCTTGCTCTCTTGAGACGAAATGACCCTATTGGGTACATGAAGGCGAAGCTGGCTCAAAGGGACATTCCACTTGCTAGGGCTGGCACAAGTTCGACTAGCCATCCTCTGCCCACAGATGAAAGAATTGTACTTCTTAACAGGATCAGGAGAACAATTCTTGATGTGGATATATTCGAAGTGCTCAAATAGGATAGCACTGCTTGCTACACTATGAAGGAGTTGCTTACAAAAGTCAACCTTGCTACCTGCTCCTTGCCAGTTAGTACTATCTTGTTCGATCTTCAATCTTTGCTGGACAACGTGACTGGGTACCTTCTCCAAGATGAATTTGCTGCCAGAAAGGTTCAAGAAAAACGCACTGCAATGGATGCTGCTTATGAACATGCTTCGAAACTCTCTCAAGAAGCTGAGGATCAAGCCATGCATCTAAAGCAAACAAAAACTGATTATGAGGCTCGAGCTGAGTCCATCCTTCTCTGGGAAAGGCAAATTCAGGAACTTCAACAGAAGGTTAAAGAGGCTAGAGAACAACAATTAGCCTACGAAACCAATACTGCTGGTAACCAATTCGAAGAGCTTCTCAACCAGGGGCTTGCAGAAATGGAAACTGCAGAATAACTCAAGGGAGAAGTGGCAACCTTGGAGGGAGCCAGACGTTTTGCTCAACAGAGACTTGAATCTTTTCGAAGTACCTTCAACAGATTGAAGAATAATTCCTATTTCTAAATCTCAGTGTTCATTTGATTAAAATTTGGTTTTTTATATGTAATATTTCGAACAACGCCATTTTGGCATCCCATAATGCCATTTTGGCATTTTTATGATATTTTGGTTACGTTGTTACTATTCGAATCTCCTGCAGGCGTGGCTTATATTTCTTTAAATACTTCCCATTAACCTTTAGGATACGTTTATCATCCACCAGCTCTTCGATTTCATATGCATTGTTTGAGAATACCTTTAGTATTCGAAAAGGCCCTTCCCAATGAGGTGACCATTTACCTAATGATTTATTTTTCTTATCCATGGGTAATATGACTTTCCAGACTAAGTCATTAATCATGAATGCTTTTCTCTTCACCCTTTTGTTATATGTCCTGGCCACTCTTTCTTTTTGTCTCATCAAGATTTCCAATGCATGTAATCTAACTTCATCCAACTCAACTAATTCATTCATCATCATCTCCCAATTTAATGCAGCTGGAAGTTCGTTTTATCTTTGAATTCGAACTGATTGTAGATGAATTTCTACTGGCAACACTGCATCATGACCAAATGTGAGTTGAAAAGGCGTAGTGTTAGTAGCTTCCTTAGGAGATGTTCTACAGGCCTATAGTATTTGGTCCAAAGTTTTGTGCCAGTTCCTTGGCTTTTTACCAATATGTTTCTTGATTAACCCTATTATCACTTTATTGGCTGCTTCGACTTGACCATTTGCTTGAGCATAATATGGCGTTGATGTTAGTAATCTAAACCCCATTTCTTGGGCAAATTCTTGCATCTTTCTACCAGTAAACACAGAGCCTTGGTCTGTGGTTATGCTCTCTGGCAATCCGAATCTATAGATAATGTGTTTCTGTATAAACTCAATAATAGCCTCTTGATCAGCAACTATTAATGGTATAGCTTCGATCCACTTGGTAAAATAATCTATTCCTACCAAGATATATTTCTGTCCTTTAGACGAAGCGGGATTTATTTCTCCTACTAAATCCAATGCCCATCCTCTAAATGGCGATGGTTTGATGATTGAATGCAACTCACTTGCAGGGGCATGTTGAATCCCTGCATGTTTCTGACATTCCTCACATCCTTTAGCAAAGTCTATACAATCTTTGAGCATGCTAGGCCAATACATGCCATATCGAAATAACAGCCATTTCATTTTATGACCTGCTTGATGTGCCCCACATGCCCCATTGTGGACTTCTGACAATGCTAAGTATGCCTCACTTTCTCCTAGGCACTTCAATAATACGCCCTCTTGGGTCTTTTTGAACAACTCGTTCCCCATGAGGACATATGATAATGCTCTGTATTTTGTCTTCCTATCAACATTCAGAGTTGGGTTTGTTAAATAACTCACCAGTGGACTTCGCCAATCTGCATCTGATAAAGTGTTTATGGCTAATATTTCGAATCCCTGTTTCTCAGCATATCCCAATTTCATACTTTCTAGATCTGATGGTGTGAACCTAGTAGCCATAACTCTACCCCTTAATTCAACTAAATCCTCAAAGTTCCTGGTAGAAACTTTATAACCCGAAGCCAACTGTGCTAAGTCATTTGCTTCTTGGTTCTCTATTCTTGGTATATGTTGAATATCCATGTATTCAAATTTCCTAAGTAGCCTGTTGACTATGACGAAGTATATCATCAAGTTTTCCTTTATGCATTTATACTCCTTTGCTATTTGCTTGACCACTAATTCTGAGTCTCCTTTAATTTCGACTCTAGTTGCCCCCAATTCCAACAAAGCTTCAAGTCCAACAATGAGCGCTTCATACTCAGCTTCGTTGTTCGAGCAACGAGGACCATCTAATTTATACTTGAATTTTGTTGGAATTCCTTCAGGAGAAATTAGAAGGACTCCAACACCACTTCCATTCCTGTGGGTTGAACCATCAAAGTATAATTTCCATGGTTGCATTTCGACATAACTTATGACAGTCTGCTCAACCAATGAATGATCCACAATGAAATCAGAAATCACTTGGCCTTTCACAGCTTTTAAAGGCATGAAAGTCAAAGAATATTCTGTTAAGGCTAAAGCCCATTTACCAACTCTGCTATGCATTATTGGTTTTGAAAGCATGTGTTTAATGACATCGAAATGAGATGAAACATAAACATCAACGGGCTTTATATAATACTTGAGTTTCATACAAGAGAAATAAAAACAGAGACATAGCTTTTCTAAATTGCTATATCTGGTCTCTGCATCATTCAATACTCTACTTAAATAGTATATGGCTCTTTCGATACCATTGCTATCTTCTTGTGCTAACATACTACCTATACTAACTTCAGAGGCAGATATGTACAATCTCATGGGCTTCCCCCATGAAGGTGGAGACAAGATAGGAGGCTGAGAGAGGTATCTTTTTATTCTGTCAAATGCCTCCTAATGGGCTTCGTTCCATTCGAAGGCTTGGCCTTGCTTTAGACGAAGCAACGGAGAGAAAGCTTGGGTTCTTCCACTCAGATTCGAAATGAACCTTCTGAGGAAGTTAATCTTCCCTAGCAGAGATTGCAGCTCCCTTTTTGACGTAGGTGCTTTCGTCTCCATTATGGCTTTGGTTTTGTTCTGGTTGATCTCAATCCCTTTCTTGTGAACCACAAAACCAAGGAAATCTCCAGCCTGCACAAAAAATGCACATTTAAGGGGATTCATCTTTAAGCCATGTTTTCTCATTCGTTCGAATGATTGGCTCAGATGATGCAAATGTGTTTCTGCAGATATAGATTTGATGACTATATCATCAATATACACCTGGATAAAGGTTTCGATGAAATCATGAAAAATCGAATTCATTGCCCTTTGATAAGTTGCCCCAGCGTTCGTTAAACCAAAAGGCATCACCACCCATTCGTAGGTGCCTAAGGCTCCTGGGCAACGAAATGCTATCTTGGCAACATCTTCTTCAGCAATAAAAATCTGATTATACCCAGAGTATCCATCTAACATACTCAAGTATTCGAACCCTGCAGCAGAGTCTACTAGCATTTCTGCCACAGGCATGGAGTACTCATTCTTAGGGGTTGCAGTGTTTAAATCCCTAAAATCTATGCAAATTCTTAAAGAACCATTTTTCTTAATAACATGTACTATATTTGCTAACCATTCGACATACCTTGTGGTTCTGATGAATCTGCAACGCAGCAACCTTTCGATCTCAGCTTTAATCTTTGTGAGAACCGCTGGTGCGGATCTTCTAGGAGTTTGTTTGATGGGCTTCTTGCCATCTTTGATTGGCAGTCTGTGTTCGACTAACTCCCTCTTTAAACCAGGCATTTTGTCATAATCCCATGCGAAGCAATCTTTATTTTTCTTGAGGACCTCGATCACTTGCTGTTTGAGGCCTGGGCTAAGTTTTGCACTTATGTAGGTTATTCTTTTCGTGTTTTCATCCCCTAAGTTGACTTCTTCGAGTGGATCCTGCGCCAACATTTTGGCACCTGAGTCTATGGGGTCCCTTTCGAAGCCTAAGGGTTCTTTATCATAGATGGCGTCCAGCCTTTGATCTATCTCAAGTTCTTTAAAGGGTGAGCATTTCGAGCCATCCCCACTTATTTCGTTCATCTTCACAGCTAATTTATTTATTTCAGCCTCTAAGGCCGCCTTTGATTCGTTCTCAGCCATATAGGCTGAAATCCTTTCAAAAAAGAAGGACTCAGTCATGGATAAGGTTGTCGAAGTCCCAGCCTGCTGGCCGTCTTTGTATAGTACTTTCGACTCCCTCTTCTTCACTGATTATTCTTCTATCCCAGTATAGGCCATCATGGCGAAGGGTCATATAGTAGTGGGCGTTTCTGGTTTCGTTGATTTCATCATTTGGGACACACGGAGCAATCTTTGCCAGATGTTTGTCATAATCCCTCTTGTCAACTAAATTGAATGCTGACATGAAGTAACTCTGGTCTGCTTCAATGTTTTCCACGATCCCATCTTCTCTCCATAGAACTAGTCGCTGATGCATTGACGAAGGAACTGCCCCTACACCATGGATCCACTCCCTTCCCAACAACAAGTTGTAGTTGGCCTTGGCTTCGATCACCATGAACATGGTGGGCCTACAGCTTGAGCCTATTGTCAAGTCCAACTGAACCACCCCCAGTGTTTTGCCCACTTTCCCTTCATAATTGGATAGAACCATATTGTGGGGCTTGATGTCTCCTTCGCGTATTTCTAATCTTTTCAGCATGAAGTGGGGTATCAAATTGACTGCAGCACCCCCATCCACTAGAACCTTATTCACGCCATGGGCACCAACTTTTTCCCGAATAAATAGTGGCTTAAGATGGTTCTTCATAGCTGGTTCTGGACGTTTGAAAAATGCATTTTGCTCCTCGACAGCCCCATTGTCCATCACATAGTAGCACACAGGCCTATGCTTCATCAAGTCTATGGTATCTTCTTCCTCATATTCATCAATTTGAGTTTCCTGTCCAAATTCACAGGGAAGCACAGATACCACGTTGCAGTTTAGGTTGAACAAAGACTCCCCCTCTGATTCGAAGTTATCCGTTATCATATCTTCGTCTTCTTCTGGGCCTGGAGTGTATTCCTTTGGTTCATCTAGTTGTACTTCAGAGAAAAGCCTCCTATTAACTGGGGGTTTGTCTTCAGCTTGATTTTTTGGTGTGGGTTTGTTGGTGCTAGATTCACCTTGGTTCTTTGTTGGAGTTGCCCCTTTATTTGCCACAGCTTCCCTCTCAGCTTTTCGAATCCTCTATTGCCTTCGCCACTGGGATCTCGACATGGGGTTCCTTCCTTTGTAGTTCTCTAATCTTACCTCTTCCCTCTTTGCTATGTTGAATTGCCTTCTGTATGTCATAGCATGGCGTGCGTTTCGTTCGGTGTTTCTCCATCTGTCTTTGCCTTTGTCATTTCTGACTTGCAGCCATCTGTCGGTTGGCACTTCAGCAGGGAGTTTGAACGTCACTCTTCGAGCACCCTTGGGATGAGGACTATCAGGCCTTCGCTGTTTGTATTTGCTATCGAAACGTGGGCCCATATGAACAGTTTCTTGATGGTTCCAGCAAGGGGCGAAGGGAATTGTTTCGAAGGCTCTGGCCATGCTTTGATCATACACAGCAGAACACCTTGGGCATATCAAGCACTTGGTTGCCCCTTTGTAGCAGCGAAACACAAATTCCAGCAAACTTTCTCCAGCCTTAGGATAACACCTTAATAGCTGGTTATCCTGGCGCCAATTGTTGCCAGTTCGAGCCCTCTGTACCCTTTCGAATTCGCAGCGATTCTCTGATTGCAGAGGATGCTGCACCTAGGGCATAGTATCATTCATGTATCTCCCTTGTGGCACGTCATGAGGTAATCCTTGAGACTAGCATCTCCAGTATGATTATCCTCCATTTTATACTTCTCTTTTTCTAAGTATCTTTCTACCTCCTCCATCTCAGAGCGAGGTCTCTCCATATCCACCATGTTTACCTCAACATCCTCCCCCTTAGCTTCATCATCTCCCCATCCTGTGGGTTTTATATCTTCAATGTGGACTTTTGAACTCTCTGGGGAAGAATATTTGACCAAATAGTCAAATTTTCCACTGGGTTCCCCTAAAGTGTCCCATATTTCTTTCTGAGGGGAAGTTGGCTTCGTGATTTGGACTTTCTCCAATTCCAGCCTCAGGCCTTCAGTGACCTGTGTCAATTCTTGGTTTTGATTTTCCTGGCCTTCAGTAGCCTGGATTTCTTTTGCAACAGCTAAAGGTGCTGCTTCAATCGAAGTCTCTGGTTGCTTCTGGACGTCTTCAGTGACCTCCTTATCGACTTCGACTATCACCCAGCTTTCATTTTCAGTATCTTTCTCTCCTATTGGGGCATCACTTTGGTCAGCTTCCACCATGTTAATCTCTCCAATGCATGCAGGCTCGGAGTAATTGGTGTCTGCGACGTCCAAGGGATCTTCGTCCACTTTCATTTTTACTTTATCAGCAAACTTCAGTCTGCCATCTTTAATTGCATTCTGGATTAGGTCCCTGAAAAGTAAACACTGTGAGGTTTTGTGGCCTAGGAAACTATGATATTTGCAAAATCCTCTTTTCTTTCTTTGATCTAAAGGAGGTATTTTGACACTTGATGGCACAATGAGTTGGACATCTTTGACAAGTAAATCAAAAATCTCGTCACATTTAGTGACATCGAAGGTATAAACCTTCTTTGGGAATTTGTCACTTTTCTCATTTTCAACAATCTCTTTCCCTTTTGTGGGAACTAATAATTTGCAGGAGTAAGGTGGTGCCTGTTTTAATTCAGCGAGGTCGATTTCGACCTCTTCGAATTCGAATTCAGGGTAATCTTCTGCTTCCTCAGTTCCAACATAGGAGATCCTTTCCTTCTTGTTATTTTTAAAGACTCTGGCCTTTTCGGCCTTTAGCCTTTCGACCTGTCGAACCCTGTCGGCTAACTGAGCCATGTCCCTCAAATATTGAGTGTCTAGTTTCTTTCGAATAGAGTAATCCAAGCCACCAGCGGCCATTTCGACTAACTCATGTTCAGGCACCACTGTGTAACATCTGGATTTCAAAAGCCTAAATCTATTCAGGTAATCATCTATGGGTTCAGTGAACTTTCTCTTGACACTGGCTAATTCCTTCAAGCTTATTTTTGACTGTCCCATGTAAAACTGTTCATGGAATAATCTCTCCAAAAGAGCCCAAGTATCAATGGACCCAGGAGGCAAAGTGGTGAACCATGTGAAGGCGTTTTTAGTCAGGGAACTTGGGAAATATTTGATCCTGAGGTCTTCATTATTGGCTATATCTCCCGCTTCGGTTAGATATCTGGCTATATGTTCGACTGTTGACTCATTGGTACCCCCAGCGAATTTTGTAAACTTAGGGACTTTATATCCCCTTGGTAAATCAGTATGCATTATGTAATCTAATATAGGAGAAGCATAATTTGGCCTTCTAATTCCTGTGTTGAGGCCATTCTGGGCCATGACTCTCTCTATCATGGTGGTTAAATTGTTTTCTGCCAAGATGTTATCGTTTCGAATTCTATGAACGACTGCATCAGCATCTTGATTTCGACCCACCATGACAACCCCCCTAGGTTGTTCTTCTCGAAACTCTGGGACTTCCAGCCTTTCGACCCTTGCCCCTGGTTCCATAATTTCTCTTTGTGGGCCTGGGATCATTGGGGCTTATAGCCTTTGTGCCCTTGCCCCCAAGTTAACTTCTTCTCTAGGTGGTCTATAGGTTGGGTCGTTAGCGACTTGTTCCATAATAGGTATGTTTGCTCAAACTCCCGCCTGATTCTGCCTACGCCTCTCTGGAGGAGCAAAGAAATCTGCTATTCGACTCATGTTATCTGCGTTTTCTCTGTTTGTCACAGTCACATTTTGTACTATTGGGGCAAATATTTCCTGCATAGTTTGTGCTAACACCCCTATCATGTTATGGTTACTGTCATCCATCAATTGCCTAAAAGCCAACTGGTTTTCCGTGGTCAAAATAGGCATTGCGCTATAACCCACTGACCCTTGGTTACTTGTCATAAACTGATTCGCCCCAGACCCAGACCCTAATTGTGGTGATGAATTCGATGTGGAATTGTGTAAACCTGCCATAAAAGATGTTGGCATTCCATAAGAGGAATTTCTGGTTCTATTACCATCGAAACCGGGTGGTCTAGTTAGTGGGGTGGCGAAATGGGTTTGTGCCCTGATGGTGGAACGAATCCCCCAGGATAACCAATGGTTCCAGTATTTCCTAAGATCAAACTATTAGTTGACATGCCACTTACTCCATTAGTGGCTATATTACTGGTAGAAGATGCAACAGACTGTGCATTCGAAGGGATCACATTAGACGTTCCCATCGAAGCGGACACATTAGTGCCTGTTGTATGTGGGGTATTTTGTTCCCCTTGTTGATTGTCAGAATTAGACATCTTGTTCAAACGTTTTCTTCTGGATGAGGGTTGGTTGTTGTTGGTTATTTTACCACTTCTTAGGTTCATAAAACAACAAACTTATCACTCAGAGGGTATTTTTATAATGGTTACGTCTCAACAATCTTTATTTCTGTTCTAAATTCTGTAATGTCCAACGATTGGTCCCACCGGGTGTGCCAATTTGTTTACAGTGATTTCTGGTAAACAACCGCTAGTCCTCCAAACTATCGAATAAACTTACTGACTGTTATTCAATTTCTCTGGTAACTCGCAGGATCGACTAGATTGATCCTAGGACGTGTTGGTCATTAGGGTAACTCTCATGATCGAACTGGTATTCATGGTTGGTATTTAGAATGTTGTGTAGGTGTTTAACTTATTTCGATTTCTCTATTAAAGATCTAAAGGTGTGATCAAATAAATGTGCGCGAAACTAAATTGCATGAATAAAGGTCAATTGTAAAGATATGTAAAAACTGCATAAAAGACAAATAAATGACTTCGAATCATAAAAATGGTTAATGTAAAAGATTCAAAATATGAAGAAAGCGTTTAAATGCAAGAAAACTGTAAAATGGCTTTAAGTGAAAAAGGTATTCGAAGGATAAAAACTTGAAGATAAAGGCATGAAATGTATAACAGTTTCTGAAATGTAAAGCATTTGAAAAGGAAAGAAAACATTTAAATGTAAGGCATCAGTGAAAAGGTTTCGAATGAAAATACTTTAAATGCAAAAACTTGTAAATGGTATTGATATAGAGATAAAGGAAAGTATTGGAAATGATAAAGAGTTTTCATTAAATCATAAATATGTGGTGTTATCATACGTACATTGCTCTTGCATTCGTTTCCCTAGCCATGTAGTAATTTGAATATTTACTGAGTGTTTTTGTACAATAGATATGACACACGAAATCCTAATGCTAAGACTTCTATTTATACTATTTCGACCATAACGGTCTTGCTATAAGATTCTGCCACGTTCAGAACATGCAGAGCAATGCCTCTCTCTTGCTTCCACGCGTCTTCGAATGCTCCAACGCATATATTTCAAATTTCGAACATCCCGCTTGCATTTGAATTTCAAATGTTTTGGCACTTCTTCGCTTCGAACGCATTGCTTAGACACAGCCTTGTTATCATTTCGAGACTTCTTTGGATATATTCTCATAACTGTCACTCGAAGCTCCAAGCTTTGATATGCCCATTCGAAGCACTGCTTCTACCATTTCGAAACATGACGCTTTGTTTCATTTCAATCGAAACGTCCAACTTACTTTGCTTCTAATAACATCATCAAAATCTTCAGCCAACACATATCACATAAGTTACGCTTACCAACCATTGTGATATATATTTAGATAATGGGCTCGAAACTCAACAACAACAATTTACTTGAAATATAAATAATATTTTATCACGATTACAATAGATAACCGTTGTGAAAAGTACCTAGAGTTTATTATATGATATATAAATTGCTCATTTTTTTCATACACCTCACTAAAGAAATACGACCATTCAAATTGATGAAGAAGTATATAATTTTAAAATTTAATTATTCTTGAAAAACAACTTAAACAAATCACTATTTTTTGAATTACATGCATGTCACAACTCATATCTTACGCTTTAACATTTAGAATATGGTTCAATGACATAATTCCTTCATGGCATCAATTATTTAGCTTCTAGTTTAATTTGAATATCATTAATTTATTGATCAAGTCTGCCCCATCATCTTCACTATCATGATGATTGTGACGATGACTTATCATCATAACAATCATGATGATAAGTGACCATGATGAGGTAGACCTGACTAATAAATTGATTTTATTCAAAATAAACTATAAGAGAAGATACCGATTCCATGAATGACTTATGTCATTGAACCATATTCTATATGTTAAAGAGCGTGAGATGAATCATGAGACAAATGCAATTCAAAAAATATTGATTGATATAAGTTGATTTTCAAATACAACTTGATTTTTAGATTATAAGTTTCTAAATCAATTTAAATGAATGTGTTTTTCATTGAAAGGTTAGTGAAATAAACAATCTACATACAATATAATAAACTCAATTTGATCTTCTATCAATCTGCATAAGAATTTAAAGAACAAAACATTGCTAAGTCACAAGAAGCCTTTTTCTTGTGACTTAGCAATGTTTTATTTCTTGTTCTGAGAATATTAATCAACAACACAATAATAACATACAATAACATAAAAGTATACATTTTATTAACAAAACACTGATAATATACAACAACATACAACCGCATACAACAACATAAGATATAATAAAATGTTGGATTAAATGTATTTTACCCCTGCAATAGTAGCGAGTTTTGATTTGAATTTCTGATGTGGCCTGTGACACTCTTGCTGACTGTATAATTAAATGCCACCTTGACTTTTTTTTAAATATTTTTAATTAAGAGACTTGGATCCTAAATTAAATTAATTATCAAAATATATTATTTAGGCTTAAGCCAATTTTTGATTTATTTGATTAAATGCCCATTTACCCATATCTGTCCATTTTCAATTTATTTAGTGTTGTGTTTCTTTGTTATATAAACACTATTTCTATTTCTATTACAAACAATGTGAGACTCTTAAAATGTAGAGTTTTTGTTTTCATGTTTGCAAAGCTGCTTATTGTGTATTTTAAATGTCTGGACCGGCATGGGGCAAAAGAAACTAAGTCTCTTAATTAAAAATATTTTGATAATTATATTTTGATAAGAGTCCAAGTCTCTTAATCAAAAGGAACTAGTATATTTTGATAATTAATTTAATTTAGGATCCAAGTCTCTTAATTAAAAATATTTAAAAAAAGTCAATGTGACATTTAATTATACAGTCAGCAAGACTGTCACAGGCCACGTCAGAAATTTAAAGGGAATTTTGGACGGTAAGGTTTTCTGTTTTGGAATCTATATTTGTTAAGGGGCGAAAATATTTTTTTTTTATTTAAAATGGATAAATTAAAACTCGCTACTATTGCAGGGGGTAAAGTGTATTTAACCCTAAAATATTTCACGAACGTACCTTTTATTTAAAAGAATTATAGAATTATTGATAAAGTTCATCTACTTTATGTTGCTATGAAAAAAAATACAAGGTGGATGAAGTTTACACAATAGCTTCATACTTGTATTATTTTTCCATAGCAACACAAATTATATGTAAACCATAGCCAAAGTATGCGCTTTGTTAACGTGGTTTTCTTCATTCACTTTTCCTATAAGTCAAAAAACATAAACATCACGACATTAACAAAATTACATGGAATATTCACCAAATGAAAAAACGAGAAACCCTTTTTAACAAGAACTATGGAAAATGGGAGAAGTGGATTACCTATCAATTTTAAGAAACTTCTGAGACAAGTTCGCTGCATGGAAGATACATATGTTAGAGTTTTATTTTGAGAAAAATGAAAGAAAACTTATGAAGAAGAATAAAGATAAAGCTTTGTGTTTGCTGTTTTGTAACTTGATTACCTTTAAGTTTGAAAAAGCATATCATGACGAGTTCGTTGCATATGAAAATAGATGTTAGAGTTTTGTTTTGAGAGTAACAGCTATTATCCGCCGAAACTTAATAACTTTGCTTTTATATATATATATATATATATATATATATATATATATATATATATATATATATATATATATATATATATATATATATATATATATATCACTACGACTCTTAATAAAAACCATGATAATAAATAAGATTTATTTACAATGGTTTCAATAATTAATCGTGGTGGTAAATAATTTTATTTTAATATATTTATAATATAGATCTAACAAACCTTTTTTATAATGAAAAGAAGAAAAAAATATTAGTGTTGGAAATCGAACCAAATAAACTTAAATATACTATTATGGTTGTGTTATAGGACCATAATTAAAAATGCAAGCGTGTATAAACGAGATATTATCATAATTAACGTGAAGGTCGTCGTAATAACGTGTTATAAAAGATCTTTTTTATAATAGTGTTTATTTGAATATTAGCCTACCAATCCCTTGTTAGTAACTATGTGGGTAGCTGTAAGAAAGCTAACAACATATCTGTTAACACTTACAAAGCATGATGGATGAACCATCCCAACTTTTTATTGGAGAATTACCAAAATCAATTGAGATTTCAAGTACCTCTAGTACCTTTTGGTTTCTCTACATAAATTCATAACGTGGCACCAACGTGAAGTAACTAGATGGAAGCATTATTCAAGGTGTTCAAACAAGAAGTTAAGATATTTTCTAATGAAGCCAAGAAATAAATTCAAGCACAATGGGTGAGTATAAAAAGTTATAGACTCAAATGAGGCAACTTTCTGCTACCCTCAGTTCAGGAACAAAGGGAACTCTGCCTAGCACTAATGAAACTCCAACCTTCACTCTTAGAACAAAAAAATAAGGTGACTTGCAAGGTCATATAATTAAGAAATGGGAAGAGTATGGAGGACTGGGTAGAAGAGATCTAGTTATTGGAGCTATTGGTGATGACAAAACTAAATCATCCAATAAAGTCACGCTTGCTCATACCGCCATTAACTATATACATCTCATTGTATGTCTTTCAAGTCAGTGCTTCAAAGAAATCATTTTTTCAAGAAAGACCATTTCCTTCATCCCTCAAAGGTTAAGGAAGGCCAAAGAAGACCAATAATTTAGTAAATTTATGGAGATTTTGAAGTAATTACACATCAATGCCTTCCTTATTGATGTTATAGAGCAAAATCCTATCTACTTAAAGTTAAGGAAGGA
This sequence comes from Vicia faba, assembly GCA_948472305.1. NCBI lineage: Eukaryota > Viridiplantae > Streptophyta > Magnoliopsida > Fabales > Fabaceae > Vicia > Vicia faba. The sequence goes on along the minus strand of OX451739.1, from coordinate 1,108,039,379 downwards.
TATATTAAAAAAGAGAGTTTGAAAATAATATTTTAACACGGGAATGTAGTTAAATGGTCTAAGGTAGATTAACTCCCAAGTTAAAAGATCCAGAGAGCTTCACGTTAGGAGAGATCATTGTGTAATTTAGGAGCAAGAATTAATTTAATGCCTGTGTCAATCTTCAACAAGCTCGATATAGGAGCTGCGAAACCCACTACCATTACCTTACAATTAGTAGACAAAAGCATACATTACCCTTAGGGTAAAATTAAAGATGCGTTGGTAAAAGTAGAGAATTACTGTTTATTTAAGCGGTGAGAAATAGAAGAAAAAGGGGTTTGAATTGAGTTGTATTAAATATAATTTTTTTGCAATTCAAAACACAAAACTAACAAAGTAAATAAAAAAGATAAACACAATTATTTTTATTCTGGTTCACCGTTAACAAATTTACTGTAGTCCATTCCGCAAGGTAATTTCTCTTATACACAAGAACTTAATCTACTATAATCAATCAGATTTTAGACAACCACAATAAATCCGATCAATTCCATTGAAACTCCCAATAAATCTACTGATCCTTATTGCAAACTACTATAACCGCAACCAAAATCTTCTTAAAAATTCAGACTACACAGAGTCTGTCAAAGTACTTATCAAAAGAAGATAATAAAATAGTTAGATGTTGTGATAGTCTATCTCATATATAACAGTGTTTGGGTTAGTCTAGTACAATGTGTGTATTGGAAAGATAATTTAGTTAATGTCTACAATTCTCAATGCTTATCTTTAATAGGGCCTTTTGGTATTTTTAATATTTAGTATAAATATGCTATACTAGGCTATCAATATTGTATCCCTACTTTTTCTCCTCTATTTTATACAACAGTAGTCTTCTTATTATCATTCTTGTTTATTCTTCTTCTCCCACTTCATTACCTTGCACCAACAAATTGGTATCTATAGCACTTGGTTCTGTTTTTTCTGGGAAACACGAGTGTTTGTGAGCTGTGTGTTTGATTTTGGTTCATTATTTTTTCTGTTGAAACCTTGAACAAAATCTGAACAGAATCTGATTCTGTGAGTTGAGAAACAGTGTGTTTGAAGATCTGAAAATTTGTGCAAGGTTTAAAATGAGTGGAGGCGGTAGTTTGAACACCAAACTCCCAGTTTTTAATGGCAAAAACTGGAACAGATGGATGATACAAATGCGTGTGATGTTTGGTGCGCAAGATGGTCTGGATCTGGTTACATATGGTTATGTACTAGCTGCAGCAGATGCAACTGAATAACAGAAAACTGCTGAGAGGGTTATGAGGAAAAGGGACCAAAAAGCTTTGTTCTATATCCATCAGTGTGTGGATGAAAGTGTGTTCGAGAAGATTGCTGATTCGACAACGTCAAAAGGGGCGTGGGATTTACTGGTGAGATGTTACGGTGGTGACGCATCAGTAAAGAAGGTGAAGCTTCAATTCCTGCGAAAGAAATATGAGAACTTGAACATGAAGAACAGTGAGAAAGTTTATGAATATATCTCCAGAGTGATCCTGATCGCTAACGAGATAAAGGCGTGTGGAGAAACTCTGTCTGAACAGGTAATCATATAGAAGATTCTGAGGTCGCTTACTCCTCAGTTTAATTACATTGTTGTTTCTATTGAACATTCTAAAGATCTGGAAATCATGAGAACAAAAGAATTACAAAGCAGTTTAGAAGCACATGAGTTACGTCTGTCTGAGAGAACTTCTGAGAGGGAAGTTGTTTACCTTGGGTTTTGGTAAACAACCGCTGATCTTCCAAATGGTTACTTATTTGGTTACTCGCAGGATCGATCAGATTGATCCTATGGACATAGGTTGATTTTGAAGTTTGATTAAGGTGGATAAGGCTTTAAGTAAAATGTTTCAAGTAAATTGCATAAAGGAAAGGCTTGGTAAAATAAACAAGGCTTTAAAGTAAAGGTTCGACAGGAATTTAAAGGAGAAAAGCAAGTAAAATGCTGGAAAAGTAAATGACTTTAATTGATAAAATTGGTGTTTCACACATACATTTCTCAACAATTCTTTCGCTCACACTGGGTACTTGAATCTAAATGAGTGACTATGTATCTATTTGTGAACACACGCGAGAAACTACATGTCTACTCCTATTTATACTAAAACATTCCAAGTAACCGTCGGGCAGTTACACTGCTTCGAGATCAAGCCACTTGGCACGTTCCCCATGCTCGACGCTCCAGATCCTTGCACGTTTACACGTAGTAACTGCTGGAAACCGTTTTCCCTCCAAAACTTTGAATTTCAAACTACTCCACTCTGGACCATCGAACACTTTCATCAAGAAACGTCTTCGACGAAAACTCCTTCGACGTCGAAGGAAATCAGCCTCCTTGGAAGAAATCTTCTAAGTATTTTGCCATCTTTCGACGGGCACTTCGACAGGCTTAGCCAGTCGAAAGCATCTTTCAGCTTTTAATGGCTGCCATCAATCAAAACAAAGGGGTCGAATTTAGGAGCCAACAAATTGCCCCCTAAGAATGCCTTATTTCGACTCTGAAAGAAAAAGGCATTCTTTGAAAACGCCATTCGACACCTGTTTTTCCACGCTTAGTCACAAGTTAACTTGTGCACTTTTTGTTGCTTTTTACCAACTATTGGCAATCCCAAGAAACCATCATTGATTTGATCCTAGGACGTCACTTTCAGTACGGCGTGCAGTACCAAACATCACTTCAGAATTTGTCATTATGACAAATCCCAAAAACGAGGACGCACGTTGCGTCTCTCTGTTTCTGCAGAAACGGCCAAAACAACAGGATGCTGCCACGCGTCCCACTAATTCCTGCAGCATTAAATGACATTTAATGTCCTCGTTATTGGGAATTTCTCCCACTACTATAAATAGTAGTGAATATCCCATTGTGGGACTTTTTACGCAAACTAGCCCTCAAACTCCCTTGCTTTCATACAAACTTGCTCTCTTTGCAGAAAACTCTTCCTTTTTCACTTCATCTTCATCCTCAACAATGGCCTCTGCTTCTACTGCCCCCAAGACTAACGCACCAACTGAACAACTTGTTAAACCCAAGGTCTTTGTTACTGCTCCAGTAGTGAACTCTACAGGGAAACGAAGGGTCCCTGAACCTTCTGACATCTCCGTTCGCGATGCTTACTCGCGTCACTTGATGATTCCGGTTGGATACTCCAACCAGATCTTCGCAATGTCTGGACCCATGAACCCAAGCATCTCTGAAGCTCTGAAGATCAAGAGCTATTTCCCCATCGTCGAGAAACTCAAGCCAGTAGCATGCGCCAAGAAGGACGCAGAAGACAACGAAGACCCTACACGCGAGAAAATCGACCTCCGTTTCTTCAACAGAAGTGTTAGGGTCTTCAGGTCTTGCCCTAATCTGACCTCTGACTATGTTGCTTGGCTAACAAAGTTGGAGAAACATCAAACTCCAGTCTGGAAGGAAATGGGAATCTTTGACCTAGTAATGCTGTCGAAGACAGGCTTAAACTACTCCCCAGAGATGCTTATAGCTTCGCTGTTGTTTTGGGATTACTCTCACTTCACCTTTCACCTTCCATGTGGGATGTTAACCCCCACACTCTTCGACGTAGCGGCCATTACTGGCCTTCGACCAACCGGAGATTACTTCGACCCGGAGGAGATGTCGGAGGACCAAATTGGCTTTTCTGAGACCAAGCCAACATATACCACCTTTATCAACCATTATCACGACAGGTCGACGGATACAGTGTCGGATGTCGAACACATAGCGTTTCTAGCCTTATGGCTAACTCGCTTTGTGTTTTGTTCGAAGTCTCTACAAGTGACCAAAAAGATGGTCACTCTTGCCACCCAACTGCATCACCGCCAAAACATCTGTTTGGCAGAACTAATTCTGGCCAGTCTTTATGACTCAATCAGCAATGGGGTTACTCTCTTGAAACATGTCGAAGATAGGGCCAGTTTGCTACTCGCTGGGCCTTTCTGGCTACTTCAACTGTGGCTCAACGCCACTTTCGAATCTTTCTTACCCAAGAAGATTCAGATAAATGAACAAGCCCCAGCGATAGCTAATAGACGTATCGAAGGAATTAGGCTGGCTCTACTGACACCTGTGGAAGATGGGCTAGAGTTTCAACAAACCTTCACTAACTTTGTTCTGATGTTCGCTCGAAGGAAGGAATTTGTTTCAACTATGGCTCCATTTGCTCAACGGAAAGTGGGGCCAGCATGGTTCACAAGGCCACACCCAAAGGAGTCGAGTGGTCCCAATGTCGATGAGCACACTGTACTTTGGGAGGCGTTCCTGACACCCAGGATCATGCCTCTTCGATTTAAGAGTTCTAAGACTCATTTGAGTCTGCTTGCCTATCAACCAAATCTGGTATCTCGCCAGTTTGGTATCATCCAAACCCTGCCTTCTCCTATTTTTCAAAGAGAGAAGTCAATGTTGTACTTCTGCAACGATTATACAGAAGAAGCTGCCATCAAGCATATCGGAAGATATGCTGGTCGAACAATCCTCTCGCTGTTTAACTACCAGCTTAATTTCCTTTGCTCACCATCCTTTGAAGAGTGGTGGAGAAGCTATTATGCTGAGTACTTCTTCGACGAGAAGGACTTCATGGCAGAGTTGCAGAAGTCTTTTGTCCTTGTGTTGGACAAAGTAAAGAAATGTAAGTTCATGCTCTCACATTACTTTTTATCTTTCTCTTCGACTGTTAGCCTGTTAACTTTCCTTTTCGCTTTCAGTTGTTCGAAAACCCCTAGCCAAGAAGGCTACAGAAGGCCCACAAGGAGGAGTCCCTTCGACAAAACCTCCACCGCCGGCGAAGACTATAGCGCCGGCGAAGACAACAGGCAACCAACAGGGGGAAGGCTCTTCGAGGAGGCCTCCTGCATCGGTAACCAGATTTTCTTCATTTTTCTTCTGGCTTTCGATTTTTTATTTTCGATATAATTATTCAATCGAATTCCTATTGGTTTTATAGGCCCCTTCGCCCAAGAAAAGGGCAGCATTGGTGATCGAATCGGGGAGTGATGACGAAAGTGATTCCCCTCCTACTCCCTTAAAGAGGCGAAAGTTAACGAAGGACGCTTCTGTTCCTGCTCCTGCTCCTGAAGGTCGAACCGTCAGAATAAAGGTCGCTGTGAGAAAGCCTAGGCCACCTGCAGTGATCATCGAGGAGCCAACTGAGGAGGAACTGAACGCTCTTCTTACCAAGCCCGTCGAAAGTGACAATTCCAGCCCTGGGGCTGAAGTTAATCCACAGGTAATCTATTGGACCCTTCTCATAACTTAGGCATAGATACCAGTATTCGATTATGTCTCTTTCGACATCTGAAGATTTGTCTTCTTTCTCCTTTTCAGGACACTACTGAAAGTTCCCCACCAAGGACTTCAGAAACTCTAGAATCTGCTGACCTTAGCAGGCCTCGGGAAAAAGATTTGGGCAATGACGAAGCCCACACTGAGAATGAGGCCAATGCTGAAACAGTGGAGAAGACAACAGAAGAACCTATGGTGGAGGAAACACAGCCAGAAACGGTTCCTGTGGTGGACTTGTTGTCAGAAGAGAATCCTGAAGGAAGAGACCAAGGCAATGGCGAAGAGAATCAAGATGCTGTTGACGAAGAGCACCAAGGTGGTACTGGCGAAGAACACCAGGGTGACGCTAGCGAAGAGCCACAAAATGACGCTGGCGAAGGACCCCAAGGTGATGTTAACGAAGAACCACAAGTCGACGCTAGTACCGCCTCAGTCCAAGTCGAAGAGCAACCAAACGAGGCACTCAGCACTCAACAGCCTCAAGTTCAAGATAATACTATGGCAAGGGTCACCTCCTCAAAGCACAGGTCAAAAGAGGACTTGGAAATCTTGAAACAAACTGACCCTGTCAGCTACCTCAATGCAATCATCGAGAGTAAGAGTTCTTCTGACACTAGTCAGGAAATTCCTACCCTGTCGGGGAAATCTACTGAAACTTCTCCTCTTGATGATGCGTTGGCGAAGGTTAAGGCCCAGTTCTTCAAGAGAGATTTAATGAAGACTTTAGAGGGGGACCCTACTGCTCCATCATGCTTAAAAGAGGTTTTGAATGCTGTTGACTTCGAAGCTGTAGCCCCAGAAATCTCAGACTTAATCATGGAATTACATTCTATGATTGATCAAGTCTCAGCGGACTACAGGCGCCAGCGAGGTTTTAACAGTCAGCTCGAAGTGCTGCATGGCAAAAGCTCATCCGCGTGGACTGCTGTCTCAGATTCGACTTCTCGAATTGCTGAGTTGTCGAAACAGAAAGCGTCTGCACAGGAAAGAGTCGATGCTATTGAGCGAGAGAATGTCTCCTTCCGAGCACAAATTGCAGAGATAGAGGCGAAGATAAACGCCAACACTGTACTCCAGGAGGAAATTCTTTCGACCATCCCAGACACTGAGAGCCAGACTGAGATCAAGCAAGGCCTGGAATTCGCTGAGAAGGCCCAAAGCCTCGACGCTCAAATTGCCAAACTAGTGCAAGAAAATTCTTGGTGCAAAAAGAGGTTGGAGCTACAGTATGCCAAGTATCTTCGACTCAAGAATTCTCTTACCTTTTGATTGATTCTCTTTTGTAACCATCTTCTGTAATCGTTTTCGACAACAATTGCCATCTTGGCTGAAATTAATAAATATTTCCATTTTGGCATTTTTATGGTTAATTTAGTTTGTTATTTCATTATTTTATTTTTATCTCTTGAAGTATAGGCTTATATTTTTTCAAATATTTACCATTTACTCTCAAGAGCCTTTTATCACCACTTATCTCTTCGACCTCATAGGCTCCACCAGAAAAAGTTTGGATAACTCTGAAGGGTCCTTCCCATTTGGGTGACCATTTCCCCATGCTTCGATCCCGTCGATCCATGGGAAGAATTACCTTCCAAACTAAATCTTCAGGCAAAAATACCTTAGGTTTTACCTTTCTATTATAAGAGTCTTCTACTCTTTTCTTCTGAAGCCTGAGTAAGTCGAGAGCGTGTAATCTCTCTTCGTCTAAATCCACCAATTCATCTAACATCATATTCCAATAAACCTCAGAAGGAATATCATAATGCCTCTGAACTCTTGCAGATTGAAGACAAATTTCTGCTGGCAACACTGCATCATGGCCAAAAGTTAGCCTATATGGTGTTGTACCAGTGGCTTCTTTTGGGGACGTTCGACAAGCTCATAAAATCTGGTCTAACGTCTTATGCCAATTCTTTGGTTTCTTCCCAACATGTTTCTTTATCAAGCCAATCACCACTTTGTTAGCTGCTTCGACTTGACCATTCGCCTGTGCATAGTAAGGCGTGGATGTTAGGAGTTTGAAACCTGTTTCCTGAGCAAATTCCTGCATCTTTCGACCAGTGAAAACTGAACCTTGATCAGTCGTTATTGTCTCAGGGATTCCATACCTAAAGATAATGTTCTTTTGAATAAATTCAATGACATTTTCTTGGTCCACATTGACTAAAGGGACAGCTTCGATCCACTTAGTAAAATAATCAATGCCTACCAATATGTATTTCTGACTCTTTGATGATGCTGGTCGAATCTCTCCAATAAGATCCAACGCCCATCCTCGAAAGGGCCAAGGCTTCACTATCGAGTGAAGTTCGCTTGCTGGTACATGCTGGATGCCTGTATGAACTTGACACTCTTGGCAACCTTTGGCGAACTCAACACAATCTTTCAGCATAGTGGGCCAATATAGTCCTTGTCGAAACAACAACCATTTCATCTTATGGCCTGCTTGGTGAGCCCCACATGTCCCAGCATGTGTAGTCGAAAGGGCTATGTATGCTTCAGTTTCACTTAAACATTTCAGCAACACCCCTTCAGGCGTCTTCTTGAATAACTCATTACCCATGAGTACAAAACTCAACGCCCTGTATTTTGTTTTTCGTTCTGTCGGAGCTCCTGGATTTTGAAGATAGTCCACAATGGGTTTCCTCCAATCTTGCTCTGACAAATTATCAATGAACGAAATCTCGAAGTTTGAGTGATCAGCATATCCTAGCCTCGTCGATTCCAAGTCTGATGGTGATAGACAAGTTGCCTTTATTTTTTCTCGAACTTCGATTGCTCTTTGTAATCTCGTTTTTGAAATCTTATACCCTGATGCAATTTGTGCCAAGTCATTGGCTATTTGATTTTCGACTCTGGGTATGTGTCGAATATTGACACTTTCAAATTGTTTCAATAAACGATTTGCTATCACAAAGTACATAATGAGATTCTCCCTTATGCATTTATACTCCTTTGTGACTTGCTTGATGACTAACTCTGAGTCTCCCATTATTTCGACTCGAGTTGCCCCCAATTCCAACAATATTTCAAGGCCAGTAATTAGAGCTTCATACTCAGCCTCGTTGTTCGAACAAGAACCTTCTATTTGGTACTTGAATGTTGTTGGAATTTTATCTGGAGAAATAATCAAGACTCTTACTCCTGTTCCATTTTTATGGCTGGAACCATCGAAGTAGAATTTCCAAGGTTCTATCTCCACATAATTAATATCCTCGACTTGAATTGAGTGGTCGACTATGAAGTCTGCAACCACTTGTCCTTTTACTGCCTTAAGAGGCATAAAGGTCAAGGAGTATTCAGTCAATGCTAATGCCCACTTGCCAATTCGACTATGCAAGATCGGTTTCGACAACATATATTTGAAAACATCAAAATGAGACGAAACATAAACATCAACTGGTTTTATATATTGCTTGAGTTTTGTACAAGAGAAATACAGACATAGACACAATTTTTCAACTTCGCTATATCTAGTTTCTGCATCATTCAAAACTCGATTGAGATAATAAATGGGTCTTTCGACTCCATTCTCATCCTCTTGGGCTAACATACTTCCCAGAGTTTTGTCAGATGCAGCTATGTACAATCTCATACTCCTATTGCTACAAGGAGGCACCAAAATAGGTGGCTTAGTGAGGTACCCTTTGATTTTGTCGAAGGCTTCTTGCTGCTCTTGCCCCCATTCGAACCCCTCTTTATTCAGTCGAAGTAAGGGTGAGAAGGCCTGAGCTTTCCCACTTAGGTTAGATATAAACCTTCTCAAGAAATTTATCTTGCCTAAGAGAGATTGCAATTCCTTCTTATTCGATGGCGCTTTCGCTTCCAAAATTGCCTTCGTCTTGTTCTGATTGATTTCGATTCCTTTCTTGTGGACAACGAAACCCAAGAAATCTCCAGCTTTCACACAGAACGCACACTTCAAAGGGTTCATCTTCAGACCATGTTCTCTCATTCTTTCGAATGATTGTCGAAGGTGGTCAATGTGACTCTTCCTGGAAACAGATTTTATAACAATATCATCAATATAAACTTGCATAAAAGTGTTAATAAAATCATGGAAGATAGTGTTCATTGCTCGCTGGTACGTTGCCCCAGCGTTTTTTAGGCCAAAAGGCATCACTACCCATTCGTAAGTGCCTAAGGCCCCTGGGCATCGAAAAGCTGTTTTCGACACATCCTCTTCAGCAATGAATATTTGATTATATCCTGAATAACCATCGAGCATACTCAGGTATTCGTAGCCAGCGGCAGAATCGACTAGCATTTCCGCCACAGGCATAGGATATTCATCTTTGGGGGTGGCAGCATTCAAATCTCTGAAATCTATGCACACCCTTAATGTGCCATTTTTCTTAATTACTGGCACAATATTTGCAATCCATTCGACATACCTTGTAACACGGATGAATTTGCATTTCAGAAGTCTTTCGACCTCCGTTTTGATCTTCGACAATATTTCTGGAGCGAAGCGTCTTGGATTTTGCTTGATTGGCTTCTTTCCAGGTTTGATTGGCAACTGAAGTTCTACCAATCCTCTGTCGAGACCAGGCATTTCGTCATAATCCCATGCAAAACAGTCTTTAAACTCTTTCAGCAATTGGATTACTTCCAACCTAAGTTCTGGATCAATTTTGGCGCTGATGTAAGTTGGCCTTTTCTCTGATCCTTCGCCTAAGTTAATTTCTTCTAAAGGGTCTTGTGCTAACATCTTAATGTTGTTCGCCAAGGGATCCTTTTCGAAGCCCAAAGGCTCATCGTCATAGATGGCGTCGAGCCTCTGTTCCTGCATTTCATCTGGCATGATATCAGGAGGTCTTGGATCGAAATCCTTTCCTGGGCCAACAGCAGATAATTGTTGATCATTGGCCTGTGTGGCCATGTACTTTACTTCGGCTTCGAGAACCGTTATCATCTTGGTTTCGGCCACATAAGCCGAAATTCGCTTCAGAGATTGTGACTCAGTCATTATCACTGAATTCACTTCCCCAACCAGTTGGTTGGATATCAGTTAGCCCACTGAAGTCTATGTGGGACAAGTCTTCTCTGTCCCATTGGAAACCATGCTCAGGATGCAGGTATAGGGAACAAAAGGTGTTTGGCGCTGGCGCCATGTCGAAGTCAGGAGTTGGACATGGCCCTATGTGAGCCAAGTTTTTGTCGAAATCTGTTACACCCAAGTGATTCACTTCGCCAAGGTAGTAACTTTGATCCGCCTCTATGTTTTCGACCATCCCATCTGGACGCCATAGCAGCAGTCTTTGATGCATCGATGAAGGCACAGCGCCAACACCATGAATCCACTCACGGCCTAACAAAAGGTTGTAGTTAGGTTTGGCCGATATGACCATGAACATTGTTGGTCGAAGGATCGACCCCACTTTTATGTCTAGCTGGATCACTCCCATGGTGGTCCCAATGCCTCCCTCATAGTTGGACAGGACCATATTATGAGGTTTGATTTCTTCATCCCTTTTGCCAATCTTCCTTAGCATAGAATGAGGGATAATATTGATAGTGGCCCCACAGTCGACCAATATTTTGTTCACAGTGGTCTCTTCGAGCTTAGCCCTTATGAACAAAGGTTTGAGGTGATTCTTCATCGCCTCTGTAGGTGGCTCAAAGAAGCCATTTTGTTCCTCTGTAGTGCCATTGTCCATGACAAAATAGCACACTGGCCTATGTTTGGCCATTTCTTGTTCCACCTCCCAGTCACTGGCTTCGACTTCTACATGTCGATTGAATTCCCTAGGCAGTACTGAAACAATATTCACCATTATATCCAGAGTATCGTCGGACTCAGCATCATCTTCGTCTTCGACTTCACTTTGGTTAGGCCAAACTAGCCTGTTGGTAACTGGTTCTCTCTCAAGAGGCTTTCTTTGTTTCCTTTGAGGCACATTCGAACTAGTTTCTGCCTTAGGTTCGTTGGCAGCCTCTCTTTCAGCTTTTCGCCTTCTTTGATATCTCCTCCATTGGGATCTCGACATAGGATTTTTTCCCTTGTAGTTGCTGGACACTTGAGCAACCTTGGGTGCAGAAACTTGAGGCTCTTTCTTCTTAATTAAAGAGGAACCTCTTGGCACATCGAAAGAATGCCATTTCTCTTCACTTGGCCTTTTCCGGCCAGATGTTTTGTACCAAGTGTCTACTGGTACATTTGTTGGAGGCCTAAAAGTCAATGGCCTCTTGTCTTGATTAGAACCCCTTCTGGGATCATGTCGAAGGTCAGCATTCTCCCTTCTCTTGTTCGCTGCTCTCACGCCTTGTATGTGCTCAGCAGCTTTTTTATCAAAGATAGAACTGCATCTTGGACACAGCATCACCTCTGATTTCTTCTTCTGGCATCTTTGTAAAAAATCTGCCAAGTTTTCGTTTTCCCTAGGGAAAGCCGTTTTATTTGCCTGCTCTTGCCTTATGGCTTCTTCTGAAGCTTTAGGGTCAGAAAGTTCAACCATGTTGACATTCATGGTATCCTTAGTAGCAAGAGTCAGTTGCTTCATTTGTGTTTCCAGATTCTCCGTCTGGCCTTGTACAGTGGCCAAGTGGGAACTGGGCTTTGGTCCAATTTTTTATGCTTCAGCAGTCTTCGACTTCGGGTCCTCGACCGCTTTCTGGACAGCCTCAATTGTCTTCCTGGATAAATTTCCAGAAAAACTGCCAAAGATTGGCATGTTGATGTGGTCCTTTGAGACTTCGACCATGGTAATGCCTGGCTTCTTCGACTGGATCCTGGTTGCCTCTATCATGTTCACCTCAGAGGGTTCTGCATAGTGGGCTTCAGCCTTCAGCGGATTGGAGTCGACAGCCATGGGGGATTTGTCAGCAAACTTTAATCTCCCTTCCTCAATAGCGTCTTGCACAAGATTCCTGAAAAGAAAACATTGAGAAGTTTTATGGCCCAAAAAATTATGATATTTGCAAAAACCTCTCTTCTTTCTTTGATCAAGAGGAGGCACTTTTACCCCAGGGGGTACTATCATTTGGCCATCTTTAACTAGCAAGTCGAATATTTCATCACATTTTGTGATGTCAAAACTATAAGTCTTTTTTGGGAACCTATCATTGGTCCTGTCTGGACCAATGGGATTTTTCCCATTTGAGGGGACTAACTGTTTACAAGAGTATGGTGGCCCTTGTTTTAGTTCTGCTAAATCGACTTCTCCTTCTTCGACAGTTAAAGTATCGTCGAAGGATTCCAGATCGTCTTCGTCCATCTCAACGTACGCTATTCTCTCTCTTTTGTGAGTTTTCGTTGCCTTAGCTTTTTCAGCTTTGAGGCGTTCGACCTGTCGAACTCTATCGGCCAGTTGGGCCATGTCTCTTAGGTACTGGGTATCTAGCTTCTTCCTAATGGAATAATCTAGACCGCCTGCGGCTATTTCGACCAACTCATGTTCTGGCACTTGTGTAAAACATCTCGCCTTAAGCAACCTAAACCTATTCAGATATTCGTCTATAGGTTCAGTGAAACGTCTCTTCACACTCGCCAGTTCTTTCAGGCTTATCTTGGTTTGCCCCATATAGAATTGTTCATGGAACAATCTTTCCAACTGGGTCCAATGGTGGATCGAATTGGGGGGTAGAGTTGTGAACCAAGTAAAAGCGTTCTTGGTTAAGGAACTTGGGAAGTATTTGATCCTTAGGTTTTCATTATTTGAAATGTCTCCTGCTTCGATCAAATACCTCGCCACATGTTCGACAGTAGATTCTGTCGTGTCCCCAGAGAACTTAGTAAATTTAGGGACTTTGCTCCTAGGAGGTAAATCCGTTTGTAATACGTATTCTGACAATGGAGATGTAAAGTTGGGCCTTCGAAAGCCCATGTTCATCCCATTCTGATTCATGATCCTTTCGATCATGGTTGCCAGATTATTTTCCAAACCCATGTTTTGGTGTTGGATATGCTGAACCACTTCGTCAGCATTTTGGTTTCTGTTAACTAACCTTACCTCTGGGGCTATTACCCTAGGTTCTTCGACAGGTTGTTCTACAGGCTGTTGAGCCTGATTAATGGTGGTTTCTTCCTCTACAAATATCCCCTGATTTCCTCTTGTTTGCGCCCTTTGGGGCTGTCGAATAGGTGGGGGTACTCCAAAGAAGTCAGCCAAACGCGTCATTTGCGCTGTAACTTGCTGATTCGATTGAGTAGTATTTTGTATTAGAGGATTTAGCATTGTACTCAAAGTTTGTGCCAACATTTGCACCATATCATGGTTGCTTTCGTCCATCTGTTGCCTCAAGACTGCTGTCGAGGCATTTGTAAGGCCATGGGCTACTTGGGACGTTCCTCCTAAGAGTTGGGTCCTATTTCTATTCGCCATGCCTACTCCAGAGCCTTGGAGTGGCGAAGAGGCACTCACGAAAGGGTCTGAATAAGTGGACGCAGCATTCGTCAGGCTTGCCACTTCAGAAGTTGGCATACCATAGAATGGAATAAATCCTGGGGGAACCACAGGCCTTGTGCCTATATTTCCCCTTGGAGGGGGAGTTCCCAAAGGTATTCTGGGGCCTGAGAACGAAGTTATTGGCCCCGTGGTTGTGACTGACACTGCTGGTGTCGAACCAACATTCGTCGCTTCACTCACGGTCATACTAACCGTTACTCCCACACTCGTTTGTGGGATTTCATTATTGTTTGGCGGATTCGCCATCTCTTCCCTTCTTCTGGCAGTATTGCTATCGTTAGTGTATATTCTACCACTCCTCAATAACATACAACTCGAAAAGATGAGATTATTTTTCAACAATCAACACACGGTCCCACCGGGTGTGCCAATTTGTTTACCTTGGGTTTTGGTAAACAACCGCTGATCTTCCAAATGGTTACTTATTTGGTTACTCGCAGGATCGATCAGATTGATCCTATGGACATAGGTTGATTTTGAAGTTTGATTAAGGTGGATAAGGCTTTAAGTAAAATGTTTCAAGTAAATTGCATAAAGGAAAGGCTTGGTAAAATAAACAAGGCTTTAAAGTAAAGGTTCGACAGGAATTTAAAGGAGAAAAGCAAGTAAAATGCTGGAAAAGTAAATGACTTTAATTGATAAAATTGGTGTTTCACACATACATTTCTCAACAATTCTTTCGCTCACACTGGGTACTTGAATCTAAATGAGTGACTATGTATCTATTTGTGAACACACGCGAGAAACTACATGTCTACTCCTATTTATACTAAAACATTCCAAGTAACCGTCGGGCAGTTACACTGCTTCGAGATCAAGCCACTTGGCACGTTCCCCATGCTCGACGCTCCAGATCCTTGCACGTTTACACGTAGTAACTGCTGGAAACCGTTTTCCCTCCAAAACTTTGAATTTCAAACTGCTCCACTCTGGACCATCGAACACTTTCATCAAGAAACGTCTTCGACGAAAACTCCTTCGACGTCGAAGGCAATCAGCCTCCTTGGAAGAAATCTTCTAAGTATTTTGCCATCTTTCGACGGGCACTTCGACAGGCTTAGCCAGTCGAAAGCATCTTTCAGCTTTTAATGGCTGCCATCAATCAAAACAAAGGGGTCGAATTTAGGAGCCAACAGAAGTTGAGCAAGCTCTGAAGGCTTCTTTTGCCAAGAAAGATCAGAAGCAGAATAAACGTGGTGATAAATTCCAGAAGTCAGAAACCTCAACTTCTGATGATAAGAGATATCATAAAGGAAAGGAGAGGTATGACAAAAAGAAGGTTGAATGTTACTCTTGTAAACAATTTGACCATTTTGCCAGAGATTGTAGGTCAAACAAGGAAAGGAAATCAGAAGAAGTGTATATGGCTAAACTCTGATGATGAACATGTGCTACTAATGGCTTCTGATTCTGATGGAAAATACTCAGATGATTGGTGGTATATGGACACTGGCTGTTCAAATCACTTAACTGGAAACAAATAATGGCTGAAAGACTTTGACTCTAGAAGGAGAACAAAGATCAGATGTGCTGATGATAAGTATCTTAATGCAGAAGGTACGGGAGATGTCAGAGTTAGAGTGAAGAATGGGAAAGAAATTCTGATCAAAGATGTTTGATATGTTCCTTGTATTATAAGCAATCTGATGAGCGTGGGTCAGCTGGTTGAGACAGGTTTCTCAATTTTTATGAAAAACAATCTTTGGACGTTATATGATTCCAATCAGAAGTTGATTATGAAGTTTGAACAAGGAAGCAACATAACATTCAAGGTGAATGTAGAAATAACTGAAGCAACGTGTCTTAGTGCAGAAGACGCTGAAAGTGACAGTAAGTTGTGGCATAAGAGGTTGGGGCACTTGAACTATAAAAGCTTAGGGCATCTATGTTCTAAGAAGCTTGTACATGGTATTTCGAAGATTGTGAAGCCTGAGAAGTCATGTGAAATATGCATGAAAGTCAAGCAACTCAGATTGCCATTTGCATCAGAAGTAACCCCCAGAGCGAAGCATGCTCTGGGAGTAGTACATTCTGATGTGTGTGGACCATTTCCAATACCTTCACTTGGAGGAAACAAATATTTTGTGTCTTTTGTGGATGAGTTCACAAGAATGACATGGGTAATACTCATCAAGTTCAAGCATGAAGTGTTTACTGAGTTCCAGAAGTTCAAAGTGAAGGTTGAGAAGCAGAGTGGTCAGAAGTTGAAGATTCTGAGAACGGATGGTGGAGGTGAGTATAACTCTACAGAGCTCCAAAAGTTCTATGAGGAGAATGGAATAGAAAATGAGGTTACTTCTCCATATACCCCTCAGCACAACGGTCTTGCTGAAAGAATAAACAGAACTTTACTTGATATGACCAGAAGCATGCTGAAAGAAAAAAGGCCACCTCACGTGTTATGGGGAGAAGTTGTTGCCACATCAGCATATATTCTGAACAGGTGTCCAACGAAGAAGCTGAAGGAAGTTGTTCCTTTAGAAAAATGGACTGGAGATATGTAGAGTGTTAGTCATCTGAAGGTGTTTGGCTATGTATGTTACAAACACGTTCCAGAAGCTAGAAGACAAAAACTGGATGATAGAAGCAAAGTAATGTTGCTGGTGGGGTATCACAGTACAAGTGCGTATAAGCTGTATTGTCCAGAAATTAGTAAAGTTGAAGTCAGTAGAGACGTTGTGGTGAAAGAGTCTGAAGTATGGGATTGGAACAAGTATCAATCAGATCCTGGTGTAGTTAGCCACTGAAGATGTTTTAGAAAGTTTAGAAGATGAATCTGATTTTGAAGATTCTGAAGATGAGTCAGAAGGAGATTTTGACAATGGATCTGATTCTGATCCAGATGCTGATGATGATCCAGAATCTGGTGGTGACCATAGTTCTGGAAGGGAAAACTTTGAAGGTGGTAACTCTGAAGGTAGTAGTTCTGGTGCAGTTTCAGAACAAGCTCAAAGACTACATAGAATCAGACAAAAAACAAGAAGGTTTGCAGATTTCGACATGTTACAGGATAACGAAGCCGATTCTGAAGGAGAAGTCGTTCAGTGTGCCATGTTAGTAGATTCTAAACCAGTGGGCATTGAAGAAGCTCTCTGTTGGCTGAAGATTTCGATAATATTATTTAGAAGCCAAAAGAGATAAACGTTCTGATCGAAATGGAATTAAACGCCATATTTCGAAGTTGCAGAAGCAGTGTTTCGAATAAGGGTGTCAAAGCGTGAAGCTTCGAACGGCAATTATGGGAACATAGTTAAAGGAGTCTCGGAACAACAGCGAGGCTGTGTTTGGGAAGAACGCTCGAAATAGAGAGACACCAAAAGCATTTAAAATTCAAATGGAAGCGGGACTTTCAAAGTTTGAAAGTTATGTGTTGGAGCATTTGGGGACACGTGGAAAGATGAAAGAAGCATTGTCTTGCATGTTCGAAACGTGGCATAATCCTGTAGCGAGACCGTTAGGGTCGAATTAGTATAAATAGAAGTCTTAGTATTAGGATTTCGGTGTGTCATATCTGTTATACAAAATACTCAATAACATTCAAACTACCACATGGCAAGGGAAACGAATGCAAGAGAAATGTATGTATGATAGCACCATGTATTTCTAACTTAATGAAAGCCTTTTAACATTTCCAGTACTTTCCTCTTTTCTTTTTGTCAAATAACATTTGCAAGTTTTCTTATTTACAATCTTTTCATTTCGAAGTCTTTTCCTCAAAGTTTTACGTTTTACTGTTTTCTTTATATTTCGAGCACTTTATATTTCAGAGAACTGTCACATTTTCCATACCTTTACCTTCAAGTATTGTCCTTCGAGCGCATACTTTTACTTAAAATCATTTACAGATTTCTTGCATTAAACGCTTTTTGCATATTTTAAACTTCTACATTCCAGAAACCTTTTATGTTAAACGTTTTGTAAGTCGAAACCATTTACTTCATTTTCATGCGGTTTTATATGTCTTTACAATCAGCATCACAATTAACATTTATTCGTATAACTTAGTTTTCATATACATTTTGACTACATTTTTAGACTCGTAGAGAGAGATCGAAGTAAGCCAAACACTTATACAATATCAACCATGAATAATTGTTCGATTGTGAGAGTAACCTTAGTATCCAAGGAGTCCTAGGATCAATCTAGTCGATCCTGTGAGTTACCAGAGAGATTGAATAACAGTAAGAAAGATTATTCGATAGTTTGGAAGACTAGCGGTTGTTTACCAGAAATCACTGGAAACACTCTCAAGAAGAAAGAATGGATGAATGCCATGAAAGAAGAACTTAGGGCAATAGAAAGGAACAAAACGTGGAAATTGACTAAGTTTCCAGATAAGAAAAAAGCCATCAGTGTTAGATGGGTTTTTAAGTTGAAGCTTAAGCTAGATGGTTCAATTGACAAGCACAAAGCTAGACTAGTAGCTAGAGATTTTCTTCAGAAACCTGAGTTAGATTACTTTGAGGTGTTTGCACCTGTAGCTAGGCATGAAACAATCAGACTGGTGATTGCTTTAGCTGCAAATAAAAATTGGCCTTTGATGCATCTGGATGTGAAGTCTGCATTTCTGAATGATCCATTACAGGAAGAAGTTTATGTGTCACAACCTCCTGGATTTGTGAAAAAGAATCAGGAAGGAATGGTATACAAGTTGAATAAAGCTCTATATGGACTGAAGCAAGCACCCAGAGCTTGGAATCTGAAAATTGATTCATTTTTCAAGAAGAAGAAGTTTCAGAAATGTGAGATGGAATATGGCGTTTATGTGTAACACTCTGATAACAATATGATTTTGGTGTGTTTCTATGTTGATGATATTTTGCTAGCAGGAAGCTGCCCATAAGATATAAAGAAATTCAAAAAAGTTCTGATGAATGAGTTCGAGTTGACAGATCTAAGAAATATGACATATTTCATAGGGATGGAGATTTTGTACTCGAAGAAGGGTATCATTCTGCATCATTTGAAGTATAAACTAGAACTTCTGAAGAGATTTAAGCTGCAGAATTGTAAAGTTGCTCTGACACCATCAGAAACCAATCAAAAATTAGATTCTGACTCTGATGGTGATTCTGTTGATACTACAACCTTCAAACAGTTGGTTGGTTCTCTAAGGTATTTATGCAATACTAGACCTGACATTTGTTATGCAGTTGGGTTGGTTAGTAGATTCATGAGTAATCCAGAGTTGTCTCATTTCCAAGCTGTTGTCAGAATTCTGAGATATATCAAAGGAATTCTGAAATATGGAGTGTTATTTCCTTCTGAAAGAAAGACAGAACCAGAATTAGTAAGTTATTCTGACTCTGACTGGTGTGGAGACAGAGTGGACAGGAGAAGTACTTATGGATACTTGTTTAAATTTCTGGGAGGTCCCATTTCCTGGAGTTTCAAGAAACAGCCTGTCGTGGCTCTGTCAACATGTGAAGTTGAGTATATCGCAAGTGCTGTAGCTGCTTGTCAAGCTGTTTGGCTTTTGAATCTCTTGCATGATCTAAAGGTTGAAGTTGAGGAACCTCTGAAGCTGATGATTGATAATAAGTCTGCAATTGATCTTGTCAAGAATCCAGTACTACATGGAAGAAGCAAGCACATTGAGACGAAGTATCATTTTCTCAAAAGTTAAGTGCAGAAAAGAGTGTTAGAAGTTCTGCACTGCAGCACTCAGAAACAGCTAGCAGATCTTCTGACGAAGGCAGTTAAGACAGATCAATTCCTTCGTTTGAGAGATGAAATTGGTGTTGTTAGCTTCTGATAGAATATCTAAATTAAAGGATGATATTGAAAAGATAATTTAGTTAATGTCTACAATTCCCAATGATATCTTTAATATGGCCTTTTGACATTTTCAATATTTAGTATAAATATGTTATACTAGGCTATCAATATTGTATCCCCACTTTATCTCCTCTATTTTATACAACAGTAGTCTTCTTGTTATCATTCTTGTTCATTCTTCTTCTCTCACTTCATTACCTTGCACCAACAGTATACTGCTGAAGAAAGATGTCATAACAATCACGGTCAACGGAAAAAAATTGATCCCCATTAGAGGTGTGACATGGTTGATGATTTGCATGATTATAGAAAGTTGAACAAGGCAACTAGGAAGTAAGTACCATTTCCCAAGCCTTTCATAAATCAAATGTTTGATATATTTGATGAGAAAAAAATAACTATTGTTTTTTTAATGAATATTTTGGATAAAATCAAATTGCTATATCTCTCTGGGATAAAAAAAAAGAGACAACTTTCACTTGTTATTATACTTCATTTATTTTCAAAAGAATGTCATTTGGGCTATACAATACACCTATAACTTTTCAGAGATATATGATAACGTTGTTTTTATATTTAATTGAATAATCTATGTATTCATGAATGACTTTTGTGCCTTTGGTTAGTCCTTTAGAAGTGTTTAAATAATCCGTAGCTAGTGCTAACTACGTGTGAGGATAGAAATTTGATAGTAAATTGAGAAAAATGTCATTTAACAGTGAAATAAGTTACAGTGCTGGGACATCGAAAGCTATTAGTTGTAGCTTTTGTGAAACGTGCAGAATTACCTCGATTTCCCTCAAAAGCTAAACATAGACTTAGAGATTGATCAAGTAAAAGTAAAAGTGGAGTGATAGAAAATCTTTCACCCTAAAAAATGTTGAGGATTAGGAGTTTCCAATTTGATTTTCATAGGTTTATTAATTTTTTAAAAAAAATTATAAAACTCCTCTGCCAGCTGTTGCAATTGGTGTGACATTCCACTTCGCTGAGCAATGTATATAGACTTTTGAAACTTTGACAAATAATTTATTTCAGCTGCTACCATTTTTGTTCCTAATTGGTCAAAGTCATTTTGAATTAATGTGTGACAAAGTGATTTTACCTTATATTGGGACATACATAATTTTTATTCATTTGGAGCAATTACTAGCTTCTGTAGGCAGATTTGCTATGATCAGATCCCTCAAACTAAAAACTAATAATGATTAGTTTTTAAAAATAAAGATATTAAATAAATAAAATGCTTAAGATAAAATAACATTTATATATTGATTTCAGTTTCATAAACTTAGCTGAAAGACGGGTTTAACAATATGCAAAGGAAAACGTTTGAGAAAAAGAGATATACAAAATGGTATGATAGATCTATTATACTGGTTATATGATAGAAAGAGAAAGATAAATATATTAAATAAGACGTTTAATGAATTTTAAAGAATATGCAGTGTCCAAATACACAAAGAAAGCAAGGAATAGTATACTCTTGTACATGTTATATTGCAAAACTATATAGATTACCACAATCCAAAACTCTACGTTCATGCAGCTCAAGTTTGGAATAATTAAGAATGTTCAAGCAAGTAAAGCAACCCAACTACACATTTAAACATGGAAACCACATCACGCAATTATACAAGCAAATTATATATAGCTTCCGCATGCAGATTGCATTCAAATTGTGCAAATTTTAACAGCATCTATCACAGTTCTTCAATACCAATTTCTTAAAATCTTAAGTTTCATACTTTATTAATGGCCAATGCTAGAGGTACACCAAGGCTTGGAGTTATAAGACCTGTAGCACGCTCACGCAATCCAGTTGTTGAAGAGATTGTACCTAATTCTGGATGGACAGAGGACTCTACCTGCCATTATCTTCTAGTGGATCTTCCTGGTATGTATTGGAAAAATATGACTTACTTTTTAATATTAAATAATTATAATATGAATTGAGTAGAATTAACCCTATAAACCAAATGATATACTAATATACTACTTACGAGCCTTGTGTAATTATTTGTTTCATGTGAGAATAATCTAATGATATGCCATGAAAACAAGAATAGCTCATGGAACTTTTTTCTTTATATTGTTTGTATATAGAATTCAAGAAGGAAGATGTGAAGCTTCAGGTTGATAGCAGTGGCCGTATTGTTGTTAAGGGAGAAAGGCAAGCAAGTGAGCAGAAACGTGTTCGTTTTCATCTGAGTTTTCCAGCACCAACGGATTCTGAAGTCGACAAGATAGCTGGAAAATTTGATGGAGGGATACTTTACGTGACTCTCCCCAAGCAAATTGTACACGCGAACAAAGAGAGTGAAAATGAAGAAGCTGGAAATGAAAGTGCCGAAAGAGCAGAAGAAAATAATAGCCATATAACCAATGCTCATGATGAGGGGAGAGATTTTAATCAACACGTCGCAAATGATGACCATGCTCATGATGAGGGGAGAGATTTTAATCAACAGGTCAGCCATGCTCATGATGAGGGGAGAGATTTTAATCAACAGGCCGGCCATGTTCATGATGAGGGGAGAGATTTTGATCAACATGTCGGCCATGCTCATGATGGGGAGAGAGATTTTAATCAACAGGTCGGCCATGCTCATGATGAGGGGAGAGCTTTTAATCAACACGCCGGCCATGCTCATGAAGAACACAAAGAAGAAAGAAATGAAAATGTACACATGGGGGATTTTTCTGGACAAGTAACAAGGAAGTGGGATCAAGAAGCCGTGTTAAGAAGTGCAGTGGATGTTTTGAGGAAAAACAAAGAAATTGTGATAACTGCTGTTCTAGCTTTCTCCTTTGGGATGTATGTATCTAGTAAGTTCCAATCTTCAGAAGCTCTATAGGAAGTCCTTTGACCTGCAACCAGGACTGTATATCCACCACTAAGTTCCTTTCATATGTATCTAT
The DNA here is from genome assembly GCA_948472305.1 of Vicia faba. Taxonomy (NCBI): domain Eukaryota; kingdom Viridiplantae; phylum Streptophyta; class Magnoliopsida; order Fabales; family Fabaceae; genus Vicia; species Vicia faba. The sequence goes on along the minus strand of OX451739.1, from coordinate 1,108,016,948 downwards.
AGAACTAAGTATCGTGCAAATATTCAAACATTAAACTTCAAACATTAAATATATATCTAATGTATCCTCCTTTGTTTCCAATCTTAACATCTAATCTGTTATATGATATAATTTTATGTTAGACACAGAAGTCTTACCTAAATTAATTATTCAAGGTCCTTATCAAATAGCATAAATATCATTTTTTTTTCCCATCAGTTTATGATAATCTGATCAAAGTCAAGTATACCATATTAAACCAAATACAAATTTCTTAACCCTGCATCCTCAGCTTCTAACTATGTAAAAAGTGAGAATCAAAAGAAAGAGGTTTTTTCATACATAATACAGGTTCATCTAATGAAAGAAGTCTTAGAGAAGATACAATCACAATAAGGATCTGTAATCTTCCTAAAAAAGAAGAATAGTAAACCTCCAACTTTCCCCATAGTTTCTGTCCAATAATTGTATGGTGGCTTCTATCTTTTAATGAAAAAATCTCAACAAAAAAATTTGCAAACCAGATGACATCACCTCGTCTTTTTCAAAACCTCCTTTGCATATGATTCTATAAACAATGTTCTCCACTGACCTAAATCACCTAATCCAGTAACATGATCCCCAAATATGCTAAATTGAAAAACCACTATGTCAAAATTTACTTTTATCTTAAAGCATCAGATTCCTCAAGTAGTCCACCAATTTAAAAAGAGCAGAACCGCACAGGATGCTGGTGCCAGAAAGAGAAGCTTCTTCCTGAGCTTAAGTTTTTTGTCTGCTTCTTCTGGTTATTTAAACTATTTTCCTTCCTATACCTGCTTTTCTTTATGGTAAATTAGTTAAATACTTAATGAATAACCTCCCCAAAAAACGTTTGGCCAGCGCCGCCATGCACCGTAACAGTGATTCATTCTTAGTTAAAAACCTTTGGGATACACTAAATCTTAGTTTAAAAAATTGAATAACCTTCCAGAAAATTCCAATTTTCTTACTCAAATGTGCATAAATAATAACAATTACACAATACAATACATCATATGTCATTGTAAATACTGAAAAATAAAGAGCTTGTTGAACACAATTGGGATATAATGGAATAGTGCCTCAAGGAGCTTCTTAGACACTAATATATAAATCAATAGACAATATATAGTTTGCTTGAAACAAGAAAGGTGCTTGGAGTTTTTGATGTTGACAAGCGATGCATGGGAAAGAATAAGGGAACCAAAGGGGTAGGGAAGGATGGATAAAGGCGATGCTTTGTCCTAAAACTTTATTCAAAATGTAGATGCTTTTGACACAATAAAATAAGATGGGCCCACGGTTGGGACGCGGAATCATGTGCCTTCCTGCTCAGACTTTTAGCTTTCGTTGAAAACTTAAGCATAGATATGGACATTTCCATGCCTCTGTTCAAACAATGTCATCAAGAGATATGGGTATGTACATAATTTTACTAGTCCTCCTCCAACATATGGATATTGTTACACATACTTTTTATTAACATCACAATCTCATGTATACTCCATCTTACAAATATAAACAGCTCTTGAATTTAATATTGAATATCATATATAAAATAAACCAACAATTTTTATTTGATTAAATTAATAAAATTAAATCAACGGTAGAAACAATAGATCTAGAGTGTGACAAAAAACTGTGATAAAAAAAATAAAGCTCATCTGCCACTCTCCTCAACTTGTTGAAGGGTAAGACAAACAAGCGTGTGACACAAAGATATTGCTAAATCCAAATTCTGATTTTTCATAGCACAAAAACTCTTCTCAAACTTAATCTTATGATTGCTTTTAAAAAAAATATTAAGATGACCAATCAATGCACATGTGCACTCAGGAGTTGATGCTACATATAGAAATGAAAATTTAGAAATTAGAATCAGGACTTTTTGTCTGTGACTAGGAGATTAATGAATAGAAAAAGTGAGATGCTTGCTTGGGCCATTCATTCTCACTCCACAGCCATTGAAATAAATAAACAAATAAAATAAATAAAAATATTCATAACTTAATCTTAAAATATTCTCAGAAAAATTAAGTAAGAATAAAAATAAAGTTGAGGTGGATAACTAACCGGTAGTGGAGGAATAGAAAAAAGTTGGAAAGAAATTCTTCGCGTGAGAGCATGGAATCCAACTTCACAACAAACCTTCTTCCCTAAATAAGCGGAAATAATATTAAAAATTAAAATAATAAAAAAAACAATTCACAACATACAACGAAAAACGAGTGTTTGTTTTTTTCTCCTCTCGAGGCAATCAATCATACACAAACACTCACCACAGCTATCAACGCTGCTATGAGAGTATGAACTCCATGACGACGCCGTTTCAACAGGGCCCGCCCCAGACAGTGAGGAGATTGGTGGTGGAAGTTGTAGACGCGCGCAACCTTCTACCCAAAGATGGTCAAGGAAGTGCAAGCCCTTATGTTGTAGGGGACTTCGATGGTCAGAGAAAACGAACCACCACAAGGTTCAAGGAGCTGAACCCAGTTTGGAATGAAACGCTCGAGTTTATTGTTTCTGACCCGGAGAATATGGAGTTTGAAGAGCTTGAAGTTGAGGTTTACAATGATAAAAAATTTGGTAATGGTAGTGGACGGAAAAATCATTTTCTGGGTAGGGTTAAGCTCTATGGAACGCAATTCTCAGGTAGAGGAGAAGAAGCTCTGGTTTACTATACGCTAGAGAAGAAGAGTGTTTTCAGTTGGATTAGAGGTGAAATCGGTCTCAAGATTTATTACTATGATGAGTTGTTGCAGCAAGAAGAAAATCAACAACAGCAACAAGAGCAGCCACCACCGCAGGAGGAGGAGAGACCTTCCGGGATGGAGCAAGAGAGAAACAGACCACAGATGATGGTTGAGGAGGGAAGGGTTTTTCAGGTTAATGGGCCGATGGAGCATTGTGTTCCACTTCCAGATGGTCCTCCTTCGCCTCGTGTTATGGTTGTTGAGGAATCACCATCTCCGGTGGTTCGTGTTCAACAGGATCCACCTCTGCCGGAGATGTATGGTCCTCCGGAACCGGAAATGCAGTACCACCAGCCGGAAGTGAGGAAAATGCAGGCAGTTAGAAATGATAGAGTGAAGATTATGAAGAGACCTAACGGTGACTACGCGCCGAAAGATATCTCCGGCAAGAAACCAAACGGTGAGTCTGAGAGGATTCATCCCTACGATCTAGTGGAACCAATGCAGTATCTGTTTGTCAGAATCGTAAAGGTTCGTGGTCTTAATCCTCCAACTGAAAGCCCATTCGTGAAGGTTAGAACGTCTAGCCACTACGTGAGATCAAAGCCTGCAAGTTATCGTCCAAACGAGCCAAACGATTCACCGGAGTGGAACCAGGTTTTTGCCCTAGGTTACAACAAGACCGACGCAGCTAGTGCCACGTTAGAGATTTCCGTTTGGGATTCACCTACAGAGCAATTTCTCGGTGGAGTTTGTTTTGATCTCTCTGATGTACCTATCCGAGACTCTCCAGATAGTCCTCTTGCTCCACAATGGTACCGTCTCGAAGGAGGTGCGGCCGAACAAAACTCCGGCAGAGTCTCCGGCGATGTTCAGTTATCCGTTTGGATCGGAACTCAATCTGACGACGCATTTCCAGAAGCATGGAGCTCAGATGCACCGTACGTGGCACACACTCGCTCCAAGGTTTACCAATCACCTAAGCTTTGGTACCTTCGCGTTACAGTAATGGAAGCACAAGACCTGAATCTGACTCCAAATCTACCTCCATTAACTACACCGGAAATAAGAGTTAAAGTTCAATTAGGGTTTCAATCACAGAGAACTAGACGAGGCTCAATGAACCATCACAGCATGTCGTTTCACTGGCACGAAGACCTTCTCTTCGTCGCCGGTGAGCCTCTAGAAGATTCCATGGTCCTTCTGGTAGAAGATCGAACCACCAAGGAAGCGGCACTCCTTGGCCACGTCGTGATTCCTCTTACTTCAATTGAACAGCGAATAGACGATCGCCACGTGCCAGCCAAATGGTTCCCACTGGAAGGTGGATCCTACTGCGGCCGTGTCCACCTCCGCCTCAACCTCGAAGGTGGATATCACGTGCTAGACGAAGCGGCGCACGTGTGCAGCGATTTCCGACCCACTGCAAAATCTCTCTGGAAACCTCCCGTTGGAATTCTTGAACTTGGAATCCTAGGCGCTCGTGGTTTACTCCCAATGAAATCCAAGGGTCCAGGAAAAGGGTCCACGGATGCTTACTGTGTAGCCAAGTATGGTAAAAAATGGGTCCGAACCCGTACAGTAACGGATAGTTTCGACCCACGCTGGAACGAGCAGTATACATGGCAGGTTTACGACCCATGCACCGTTTTGACCGTTGGTGTTTTTGACAACTGGCGTATGTTTGCTGATGTGTCAGAAGAAAAACCTGATTGCCGTATAGGTAAAGTTCGTATTCGAGTTTCTACTCTAGAAAGCAACAAAATCTATACAAGTTCATATCCATTACTGGTTTTAACTCGAACCGGTTTAAAGAAAATGGGTGAAATCGAATTAGCGGTTCGGTTCGCATGCCCCTCGTTTCTCCCCGACATGTGTGCAGTTTACGGCCAACCATTACTTCCAAAAATGCACTACATCCGCCCACTCGGGGTGGCTCAACAGGAAGCTCTCCGTGGCGCAGCCACCAAAATGGTGGCACAGTGGCTGGCGCGGTCTGAGCCTCCAATGGGACATGAAGTTGTTCGTTACATGTTGGATGCTGATTCACACGCTTGGAGCATGAGGAAAAGTAAAGCTAACTGGTTTAGAATTGTGGCAGTCTTAGCTTGGGCCGTTGGATTAGCTAAATGGTTAGATGATATCCGAAGATGGAAAAATCCAGTTACAACGGTTTTGCTTCATATACTCTACTTAGTACTTGTTTGGTATCCAGATTTAATTGTTCCAACCGGGTTTTTATACGTGGTTTTAATTGGGATATGGTATTACCGTTTTAGACCCAAAATACCTGCTGGTATGGATACACGGTTATCACAATCGGAAGCTGTTGATCCGGATGAATTAGACGAAGAATTTGACACAATGCCGAGCTCCAAACCACCTGATATGGTTCGGGTTCGTTATGACAGGTTAAGGATGTTGGCTGCGAGGGTGCAAACGGTTTTAGGTGATTTTGCAACACAAGGAGAAAGGGTTCAAGCATTGGTTAGTTGGAGGGACCCAAGAGCTACCAAATTGTTCATTGGAGTGTGTTTTGTTATTGCTGTTATACTCTATTCTGTGCCTCCTAAAATGGTTGCTGTGGCTTTGGGATTCTATTACCTCCGTCATCCAATGTTTCGGAACCCAATGCCGCCGGCTAGTTTGAACTTTTTCCGGCGACTTCCTAGCTTGTCCGATCGGTTGATGTAGAATATTCATCTTTAAGAAAATTAGTTCATTTTTATTATTTTCTATTTTTATTACTACAACTATTTTTTTAAGTGATGCCAATTTTTTATAGAAATGATAATTAATTTGTTTGTACTATAGGGTGAGGGAAGGACAAGCACTAGGAGTAGGTGTTTAGTGTTTGAAAAAGTTGTCCTCAAATAAAATTCACTGTAAGGAGTGGAAAGGGGGTGAGAAAGTGGCTAGTTGTCATGATTTATTTTTCAAATTGATTGACTGTGTCGCCGTAGGGAACTCGAAATAAGAGAAAGGTGATATTGGAGGGAGAGACAAATATGGTTGGAGAAATTTTGGGAGAACATGTTTGTGAATCTTTGATATCTTTCTGGCATTTTAAAAATACATTGCATATTACTGTTTGTATCTGTGTGTTCAGCAATTTTCACAGCTAATTCTTGACTTTCGTAATTTTTGGATTTATGTAATGCAACTTTATCGTTAGACTTTATTGTTAGTGTATTTTGGATTATGTAATGCAACTTTATCGTTACACTTTATTATTAGTGTACTATGATAGAATGGGGGACGTTATAGGACACAAGAAATTTTTAAATGCTAATTTTAATTCTTAGGGGTGACTCGTGAGAATGCAAGTAAGATGTGTGGTTCTAAATATTATTGCACAAAACAATTTGAAAATGTGGAAGGGGCAGGAAGCATTACAAAAACTATATTCATGTGCACATGTAATCTTTACAATATTTTAAATCAAATTGCCTTTTAACAGATCAATCATCATTCAATTCAAGATGAGTAATCACTCCAAAATCAAGTTAGTTTAGAATTCAATATAAGTATAATGAAAAAAGTGGATGTCCAAAAAATGTATCACGCTTTCAGTTTTTTATAACGTGTGGTTTTAATCTATACATTTAAAGTATGAGATTTTTTTCCAGAGTCTTTGAGTGCACTTGTTTACATTTTCTAGGTGAAATTTAACCATTGATATGTAGCTTGTAACGTTCCCATTTAAATAATTAGTCATTCTTTGTTGATTTTGAGTTATTTTGGTATAATTAAAGGTAGGTAGGTATGATTAAGGGTATGTGAAAGTTTAGTTTTAATTAGATAATTAGAATAAAAATTAGTCTATGGTGTAATAATAATAATAATATTGGTGAATAATGGAATATACTATTATTATTAATGAAAATATTATTAGATATATGGTATAATTACCACTAATATTATTATTATTAGTAACGTTATAGTTATTATTTTTATTATAATTATTCCATTATTATTATTATTATTATTATTATTATTATTATTATTATTATTATTATTATTATTATTATTATTATTATTATTATTATTATTTAACTAGAATAAAATAATTATTAGAAGAATAGTAGGAACATTTGAGAGAAAAGCTACTATCATGTAGAAACAGAGAAGAGAAGAGAAGGAATAGCTAGGACAAGAGAGAATTCCATCATCTTTGAAGGATCAAAGCTCCAAACTAAGGTAATGGGGGATAATGAGTTCTCTAAAGGGTGATTATAACATGAAAGGGTAGCGAGGGTTCCTTTTCCTCTTTAAGTTTTGTGTATAATTGATGTATGATTCTTCTTTTGTTTGATTAATGTTGTTTTTATGTGATTCTATGTGGAATTGTAAATTGAATGATGCCAATATTGGGATTGTTGTTGATAATTGTTGTTGTTGTGATGTTATCAAATCTAGAAATATAGGTTTAGGAAGATGATGAACAATGAGGGTTTAGATGTAGAAAACTGTTATAGGATGATAGATCAATGAAATTATATGAAGCATATAGGTTATTATGTGTAAAAACACGGTTTTGGATCCAAATTAAGAGATTGAAAGTGCTCCAAACAAGTGGAAATTGTACTGGTGCAAAAGCATAATTTAGAATGTAGCAGACTGGCCATACACGTATGATACGCATATGGGGGACGTTCCCAAGAGACGTACGCGTATGGTACGCGCCCTGTCCCCAAGCCAGCACGGTCTTCTGATGGTACGCGTATGAGAGGGGACCATACGCGTATGGACTAGCCATTATGCGTATTGGAATTCTATAGAGGTTTTTTTGGGGGAAAACGCCTCTGGTGGTACGCGTATGATACACGTATGAGATGGGCGAGAAAGAAGTCGTACGCGTATGGTATATGTATGGGCAGGCTGAATTGCAAAAATCTTCGTTTTCACGATTTCTTTCCCGTTTTTGCATGCGATGTAATTTCCTTGATCCATAATAAATAGTGTGACTTGAGTAGATATAGGAAGGCTAGTAATAATGGATATTGGGTTAAAACGTGGAGCCTTGTGTGGATTTGTATGTTGCGTGATGATAATAATGTTGGTGGCCTTATTGGAAAATATAGTGGGCTTATGCCTTGTGGTTGCATAGTTGTGGTGTTGTATATTGATGATGCATGCATTCATTAGAGAGGTGTTATGCCCTATTATTGGCCTGTAATGGTATTATGTTGAGGGCTTATGCCTTGTTGTTGCCCTATTTGGCATTACGTTGAAGGCTCGTGTCCTGTTGGTACCATATGGATTTAGTTGTTGTCGGTTGCATTACATTGCACTATCTTGATTTGACATTGTGTTATATGAAATAAGAACGTGTTGCAAAGTATTATGTGAAACGTGCATTTTATGAATTATGTGAATTGTGTGAACTACTACTCCTTAGCATGTGACATTCACCATATATTTATTGAATGTAATTCTCGCTCATTTCTATTGTTGTGTATGTGCTCCTCGAGGAGTACAAATAACCAAGTACCCGAGTAGTGCTTGGAGTGAGTGTTGCCTGATCGAGTCTTAGGAGTCGTTCTGATATGTAACACGGAATTTGGAAAACTGCTATGTTTTGCATTGTTTTTAATTGTTATGTATCTTAATTCATAATTGTGTTGAACTACGCATTTTGTGGAGTTTTTATTATTGTTGAGGTCTTAGCACCATGGAAGTGAATTAATTTGAATTATTCAGCTGCTTAGTTGATTACTATGAATAAATGAAATAATAAAGTGACTTAAGACTTTATGAGTTATTTGAATGATGTGACATCCCATTTGTGGACTCTGATGTATATTTTGTATATTTCATTATAATTATTATTATTGGAAAATGGAGTGTTACATAACTTCTTATTTATATTGATTTGGTCCATTGACCGCTCTCTTCTATGTTTTTTGAGCTTTGGGAGAACTTTTTGTTATCCTTGAAAATTAGTTTCCATTTGAGAGTGTTATTTCTTCTTCGTATCCAGAAGCATTTCTCAGAGTGTATATTATTCCTTGAACAAAGCCTCCCATTTCTCACTTGAATTCACCTTTCTCGCCAATCTCTACTTCTCCTAGGTACCCTTCTTATTCTGAACTATTTTTTCCATATCTTCAACATTTTTTACCATGGACAATATGAACGATAGTCCCATAAGTTTATCTAGTGATTCTGGGAGTAGTGGTTCCTCTCCTTTAGTTAGAGCATAAGTGTCTTCTAGTTCAAATCCTCCGCACTTAGTCACTAATTAATCAACCCAAGAGGTTATACTTGTATTCGATGATTTTGATTCAGGGAGGCTTTCTAAAGGATCTATGGATAAGGGAACCTCTTCTAGGGATTGTTCATTCAATGCTATTTTTTCTGGTGAGGATGTTAGCGACGATCTTGCAACTAACTCTATGCTCACATTGTCTGAAGTTGCAAGAGCTTCAGATCCTCATTCTTTGTTGATTCCAGAGATGGAGGATGCCCTTTTGAATAGGGAGGATTCTAAAAAATTCATCAAGACTTACCAAAATGCTTACGGTCGGAAGCCAAGATATGCTAAAATTAAGAATCATATATCGCGTAGAGCTCAGCCAAATGGTGTCAGATGGCTCAATCCCTTTTGTATTTTCATGGTTGATGAGATACCTTTGATAGGAGTCACGTTAGTTGATTCGAATGATGTGAGTAATACAACTAGATGGACTTCGAGATAGTGGGATCCCATTCAGTTTTAAGTGATTTGGCGGTTGTTAGAGCAGCTAACATCATGGTCGGTCAACCCAATGATTGGTGGGTCCTTCTTGTAAAATCACACAAGTGAATATACAACACTGTTCATAGGTGCTTTATTCCTTTCTAGAGTGTTTGTTCACTCGGGTAAACTTGCGATTTCCCCTCATTGAGTTCACCCTGGTGAAGCCTCATACTCTAGAAGCTCACTTCATATTCTACCGCATTTTTACTGAGTATTATTCTGAATAAATTATGATGAAGAGGGATTCAAAGACTCTCTACTAAAGACTTAGCTATGAGGAAGGTTTGACCCTAATGAAGTGACAACTTCCCAGAACAGGAAGTTTTCCATTGACACCCGCGCCATTGTGAGCACGAACGGTCATCCTTCATAGTTTTTTTTAACATGGGTGTTTATACTTTCTGATAAATGGATTCTTTGTAGAAAGTTTATGCTCATTGTTGTACCCCAAAATTTTCCCTCTAAATTTTCATACAAAATGATATCCTAGGGTTTCTTGTACACTCAATTAGCTCAAGGGTCGATCAGACAGATTCTCTTCCTAAGACGGAAAATCAATAATTAGAGTTTAGGATTTATCAGGGATAATTGAGTCTTCAAAATTTCAAATATTCTTAAACACAATTCGCTTAAGTTTGTTAATTCTACAAGACTGACGATTGTTCTTAAAACATGTTTGGTAGATGATGAAATCCCGTTTGAATCAAGAATGACATGCGAACTCATTTTGGTTACCAATTTAGCTTTTGAACAAGAATTGAAGATTAAGACTTTTTGATCATAGGCCTTTGAGGTTAAGTTAATCAAATGGAATTCTCAAACTTTCATTTTTGTTTTAAAGGTTTGATTGGAGTGTAAAGAGTTTTGTTTTATTTGATCATCTTTGGTGATTGCTTGAAATACAAGTTACCTAGAATGAGGTTTCTTACTCAAAACATAATAATTGCAAGATTTAAAGATTGAAATTGGTACAATATTTTCACAATATTATTCAAAAGTACTTTATTCATTACATTACAAATTTTGAATTTTATAGAAGAAATATCTACCAATGCAATAAATTACAAATTTTGTTTAAAAGAGAAATCATAAGTCTTCATCCTCAAGCAATCTCTCCAACCTTTGCTTGCCATCCATGCTTCATGTTCATGAAAAGAGAAAAGGAGAAGTTTGTTAGTAGTTCAAATATTCAGAAATGAACAAAACATACAAGGTAATCCTAAATTCATCATTGGGGTGGTTTCTGCTGAATCAGAAAAGAAGGGTTTGTATGCTAAGGCCTCATGCAATCTTTACTTAATCATTGGCCTAAGAGTTAATGGTTTGCAAATCACAAGGGGGAAACTTGGTTCACAAACAATGCAAGCAAACTGCAACAAACAGCAGGGCAAGCTGCATAACAGGCAGCAAGACAAACAATGCAAGCAAACTGCAACAAACAGCAGGGCAAGCATAACATGAAGCAAGATATCAAGGCAAGCAAACTACAACAAACAAGCAGGGCAAGCTGCATAATAGGCAGCAAGATAATAATGCAAGCAAACTGTAACCAACAACAGGGCACACTGCAAGCTGCCAGAACAAAACCTGTGCAGAATCTAAAGGCAGCAAAATACTAGAAGTTCAGAAAAAAAAGGTCTTGTGTTCAAAAAACTCATACAATTTCAATTTTATCATAGGCAAAAATTATATTGCAAATCTCAAAAGATTTGGTTCACAATAGTGCAAGTGGAGTTTCAAGCCCAACACAAGTACAAGTCCAATAGATTTCAGCCCAACGTGATTTAAAACAACTCAAAAAGCCTCATACAATTTCAGTTTCATCATAGGCTAAAGTTATATTGCAAATCTCAAAAGAATTGGTTCACAATAAACTAAAAGGTGCAAACCGGAATTCATCAAGCAACAGGTGCAAGTTTAATTCAGAAGAAAACCAGTCAACAAGCAACCGAAAATCAGGATCATACATCATTGGCTAGGGTTAGTCTCTTGCAAATCCTAAATCTTGGTTCACAAAAGATAAAGAGGAAATCATAAAATACCAAATCAACAAGCAAAAGTCTCATGTTGTTTCAAATCAGAAAACCAGTACAATCAACAATCCAAGAGCCTCAAAATTTGTAAAGTCATGTCATAGGCCTAGGGTACTTTAGCACAAATCTCAAAGCAAAGTTTGGTTCATAGCAAAAGTCCACAAGTGACAAAATACAAAAAAACTAGCAGCAAATACAAGTTTGAAAGGAAGCAATGCAGAAAGTCACATAGTCAGCAAACTCAAAAGAGGGGGGCCTGGCTGTACAAAATCTCAAGCATTTAAGTCTTGAATCACAAGAGAAGCCAAAGTCAGGAAATATACAACAAGTACAGAAAAAGCAAAGTCAGTACATCAGGCATTGTACCAACTGCAAACAAGCAAAGTCAACCAGCACAACCAACATTATTTTATCACAGAAAATGGACAAACCAACCAATATAAAAGGCAGCCATATTGTGCACATAAAAGCAGGTTTTTGTTTTTGGGAAAACAAGAAGAACATGCAGAAGAGATAAAAGTCAAGCCACTATTTTCATCACAAGACCATCAAAGATCACAGTGAACAAGCCACAGGATACCCAAACACAGCAACAAAGGTAATTTCTCAAACTATTCTCAATTTCTTTTCATAGAAATATACCAAACTCTTACAAAACATATAGTTTAGGTTCAATTAAAAACTAAAGGGACAGAAAAACTTGTAACAAAAGTAAACACCAAAGTCATCATTCATTTACCTCAAGAGAGAATCAGCAATAACATCATTTTCCTTTTACAGAAAAAATATACAGAGATTCCAACACAAACTGTCAAAACCCTCAAAATCATTTCAAGTTCTTTTTCTACAAAATATACAAAGTCAGAATCACAATAGACAGAGCCAAAACCCTAAGTCAGATCATCATCACCAAAACAGAAAATCCAAGAGCCATCACCACTCACATTTTTCTTTTCAGTTTTACAAAGAAAAACATACAAAGTCCACAATACAGAAATACAAAAACCAAGCCTTACAAACAAACAAAGCCAAAACCTTCAGAAAAATCATTTATCAAAAACATACGAATTACTCAGAGCAACAAATCCTCAAGTTTCAGTTTTCCCAAACCAACAATCATCATCATAAATATACAAGATACTGTACTGCATGCAAGTACAAAACCCTAAAAATTTTATCATCATTTTCAAAGAAAACTAACCCCTCAGAAATATCAAAGAGATAAGAAAGGAAAGATCTCACCAAATCATGTAGAAGACGTAAACCGGAACCCCTAGGGTTCCGGTCGTCCCCTTTTAGATCTAGGCCAAATCTCATGTTTTCTGCAAAAAAAAAAACGCTAGATTAGTAATGAGGAAGAAGATAGGAAAAGATTAATGTAAAAAAGTTGAGATTTTGAATCCAGTCGCCGTCGTCACCACCGCAAGGAGATTTCCGGCGCGACCTATTTTTCTTCTCGGGTGGAGGAACTTCAGAGAACAAGTGAGAGAATCAGAAGTGGGAGAGAGAAGTGAAACAACAAAATGACCCGTCCCCTTGAACTTGGTTGTTTTGTCTAAAACAACCAGGCCTTCTCATTAAGGCCCAAAATAAAAGTACTGAACCCAACCCCCCTCTTTTTGCTACACCCCCCATCCCCTTTGTAAAAATCTAATTTTTTGGCCATGATTTTTGTGGGTTGCAAGCCCAATAGTTTTTTTTAAATTTCTTTCTCCAAACACCCCTTTTAATTATTAACCCCCTTAACTTATTTTAGATATTCTATTTTTCTTTATTTTTTTTAATTACTATTATTAATATTATAACAATATTTATTTTTGTAAATAAAAAAAATCTCAAAAATATTATTTATACATATATATATTAAATATATTCATGTTTGTTTAATAGACTAAAATATTTTCTTGTTAAAATTCTTTTTTTTTAAATTAATTAAATAATTAGATTAGGTTTGTGATTATTATTTATTTAGAAATTTGTTTCTCTAAACTAGTTTCTTTTTCTAATTTAATTCTAATATTCTTTTAATTAATTATTTCTTTTTCTCCTAAGTTAATTAAAGTCAAAACAACATCCATGGCCTTGTTCATTCATACTTGTACATTATATTCATTTCACTTCTTATACATTGTATTTACATTCGTTTCTTTGTACATTTGATAAATTCGATATGGTTGTAATAGATAATTAAGGTTTTTACTTTCTTGCAAATCCTCATTCATAAGTTGTATATCCCCCTCACACAAAGTGTTGTAATAGCATAGTAATCTTTAAATTTCGCAATTTATCGCTTTTATATAATATGCTAGTAATTAGGGTTTGTATGGGAAGAATAAAATCAATCAAATAGAAAATCCTAATCCGGGACAAAATTAAGCATGAAAATGACACACTTGCACACAAGCACCCTTAGGGTTACTCCACTTGGTTGTCTTATACAAAATGGCCTTATTACGCGTGTAAGGTATCTTAGCAAAACAAACAAAAACAAGATCATAGTTCCTCGATGAAGCTATTCAAAGTTGCGTTACAAAATGATCTTAGTCCCTAAAAAATGCTGAGATACCTTGCAACATTACTAATCATGGCTATACGATGACCCACGCCCGTCCCGTTTACATCCAAAAATAGGGTTGCTTACCAAATCAATGATAAGACAACAATATCAAAGGAAAAGAAAATGAATAAGAAAGACATTTGAGTAGGTAGATTACTTTTAGTTACTTGCTCCATTTCAAACAAATATCCTTGCTATTTTTAAAACAAACACACACACATTTCAAAACATCTTACAAAATTGAAAACATTTTCAAAAAGACAAACATCTTTGTATACATTCTTACGAACGAGAATCATTACAAAGATTGCCTAAACAATAGCCTCTTTTACAAAATACTTTCAAAACCACACAAAACACAATTTCAAACAAAAGCAAGTTATCTAGAAAGTAACTAAGAGCCCATGGAAAACCATGGATGAAAAGGGTGCTAATACCTTCCCTTTTCATAATCTACCCCCCGAACTCAAGAAACAATCTCAAAGGTCTTTCCTGTGCTTTTTCATCTTTCCTTTTGGATAAAAGAAAAGTCAGTGGTGACTCTTGCTAACCGCAACATTTGCGATAAAATGCAAAACAATCAAGTCAGTTCTCCCACCGTATCACAGAACTGGCGACTCTACTGGGGAGAATTCTAAAAGTGGGGTTACCTTAGGGTTTAGATCACATTTACTTGCTTACATTGTTTGACTTGTATGCTTTACATTATGGTTCTTTGTTTGGGTTTGAATCCTCTACCCGGATTTGGGATACATTATAGGTAAGTAGCAATACGTTGTGGAAACTGTGCAGGGTATACCGACATGGTCTAAGCAATAACTACGTTAGTGCGACATATTTGTGGGTACCAATAGCCTTTGAGTTAATCAAAGAGAATATGGGGCCGCTGAGTGATGTCTTGAAGCACTAATGAACTTCTAGAACCTTTACTTAACCAACTTGGCCTTTAGGATGTAGTGAGATGACTGACTTTGGTGCAGTCCGAAGTTGGTAGATACTCGATACTGCACTCATTGAGGTTTGGTTTCTTGGGATATTTCGGTCGCCATTAAAGAGGCTTGAGCTGAAACAATGACCAAGGAAACAATCCAGTGATATTGAGCTCCTTAGAACCCGATTACTATTACTAGGACAGGTTTAAGCCAACTAAACTTCAAGAGGGTACTTACCTATAAAACTCCATGCAAGCATAAACTAAGGATTTGTTTGCTTTGCTTGTATATGCATACTTGTACATAACATCATGGACATCATGAACATCACATACATCCACTAACCATTTTAAGGATTTTTGGGATTCATCTTTCTTCTTGTTTTGTAGGATATGGATTCACTTCGCAGGAAAACTATTCAAGTCAACCTCATAAGAATTCCTCCACAACTTAAGGAGCTAGCTTCAAGGATCCCTGAGAACTCTCCATTCACCGAGAGACATGGTCGTCTGCTCAACTTGGTCACCTTCAACGTAGATGAGGATATGATGAAGGTGTTCTTTCAATTCTTTGATCCTTTGCACCATTGCTTCATATTCCCCGACTATCAACTTGTACCTACTTTGGAAGAATTATCCCAGCTCTTGAGGATTCCCATTCTCAATCAACTACCTTTAAACGGTACGGAAATATCCCAAAGCCAGAAGAGATTGTTCAAGCTCTACATTTGCACTCATCTGATGTCACAACTTATTGGGAAACTAGGAGTGGTGTCAAAGGCTTCTTAGAAAAGTTCCTGTTTGAGAAAGCCCAAAGCTGTTGGAATTCCCTAGACTTGTAAGCCTTTGAGGAAATTGTGGATCTCCTCATCTATGGGATGGTTTTGTTTCCAAACCATGACCAACTCATAGATGTGGACGCCATCAAAATCTTCATGTCACGCAACCCGGTGCCTACATTGCTAGGAGATATCCTACACTCTTTTCACACTCGCACAATGAGGAAAAGAGGTATCCTTATGTGTTTCACCCATCTCCTGTAAAGATGGTTTATTTCTCATCTTCCCCAATCAGTCTTAAAGAATAAGCAAGGTTCAAGATGGTCACAAAGGTTAATGATGCTCAAACATTCAGACATTCATTGGTGCTCCTGATACAAAGAGAATGTTATCATTGTTGACCATTGTGGAGAATTCACTAATGTCCCTCTACTTGGAATTAGGGGAGGCATCACCTACAACCCATGTTTATCCTTAAGACAGTTTGGTTACGCCCGAAGGGATGGCCCACACGAGATGTTGTTTCAAGGTTTGGTATTCGACTACGACAACGACGATCAAGGTCTTCACTCGAGATTTATCCGAGCTTGGAGGATGCTAAACAAGGTGGATAGAAAGACTTTGGGACACAATAATTCCATCCCTCTTGAGCCTTACCTCAAATGGGTACGAACTCGTGCTCAGAGTCTTATGATTCCTTACCCCTCCATTCTCCCGGTAATCATTGAGCCTGTTAAGGAGGGAGATGTTCCATACACTATCCTACATCCTGGCATGCCCACGTCTCTTG
Organism: Vicia faba; assembly: GCA_948472305.1. Taxonomy (NCBI): domain Eukaryota; kingdom Viridiplantae; phylum Streptophyta; class Magnoliopsida; order Fabales; family Fabaceae; genus Vicia; species Vicia faba. Next base: position 1,108,000,423 of record OX451739.1, on the reverse strand, counting down.
AAGACCTATAAAGGGATTAGATACAACTCAAAGGAGAGCGAGATACTTTTGAAGCCTAATTCTACGCAAGCAAGAAGAAGGTTTTGGAACTCACTAGGCTACTTCATGAGGAGCGGACTCTAAATGCCTACATTGCACCAAAGAGGATGCGCACTACTTTTTATCTTAGAGTTTTGTATTATTTTGTCCAAGGGGCATTGATGTACTCAAACTTTATCTTATTAATATAACGTGTGTTTTCTTTTTGTCTAAAACAAACTTGAATGTTCGAAATCCTTAAAAACATTTCATATGCACATATCATTCATCATAACATAAACAGGTCTTTTCCAACAAGTCTCCTCATCTCTCTACTGTTTATTTCAGTAAGATGGATATCGAACAAACATTGAAAGATCTCCAAGCTCAGAACACGCAGTTTCAACAGTTGCTCATGACCCTAGCCAAGGGGCAAGAAGAATTGAAGACTCTGCTAGCTGAGGAGAGGAAAAAGAAAACAAAGAAGGTAACTGGAGTCTTAAACATGGGGAGAATATTTCAGGGGCAGACAAGAAGGACTTTGAACTTTGCAATAACTTCCGGTGAAGGAGAAGGGAAAGGCAAGGAAACAGCTGTCCCGTCAGAATCAAAAGAAGAGGAGGAAGACTACTCTGAAGAACAATATCCTCCAGCTGATGACAAGTACAGACATCTCGAAGAGCGTTTGAGCGTGATGGAAATACAAAAGGTGCCAGGCTTAGACTTTGAAGAATTGGGACTAGTTTCGAGGATTATGATTCCTCCGAAATTCAAAGTACCTACGTTTTCAAAATATGATGGAGTGTTATGCCCTAAAATACATCTCCGATCATATGTGAGAAAAATCCAACCCCACACCGCTGATAAAGACTTGTGGGTGCATTTTTTTCAAGACAGTTTGTCCGGAACACAACTCGACTGGTTTTACCAACTAGAAAGAGCCAACATCCACAATTGGGAAGATCTTACCGCAACTTTCTACAAGCAATATCAATACAATACCGATTTGGCGCCTACTCGTACTCAACTCCAGAGCATGGCCATGGCTTCCAATGAGGGTTTCAAGGATTACGCACAAAAATGGAGAGATTTGGTTGGAAGAGTTCAACCCCCTCTGTCTGAAAGGGAATTGGTAGACATGTTCCTAGGCACTTTGTCTGGTCCCTTTTTCAACCATTTAATCGGAAGTTCATCTGCAGGCTTCACTGAGCTAATATTGACTGGAGAGAGAGTGGAAGCTGGCATAAAAAGTGGAAAGATTCAGAAGGATTCATCCTCTTCTACAGCTGTGAGGAAGCCTTTTATCAGGAAGAAAGAGGTAGCGGTTGTATATCCACAAAGAAACCAAGAGAGGGCCGAACGCCGACCAATGGTGGGGGCTGTTATGATTCCAAAGCCTACGTCTGAGCAGCAAAGAAGTAATCAACCAAGGGTGGAAAGGCCAGTTAAGCAATTCACCAGAAATAACATGACTCTGTCTCAGGTATTACCGCATCTTCTGAGATCCAACTTGGCAACCTTGAAAGAAGCTCCAAAAAACCCCAATTCAACATCCCCTCATTATCACCCCAATGCTCGTTGCACATATCACTCTGAAAGTCCTGGCCACGATACCAGTAACTGTTGGGCCTTAAAGAACAAAATACAAGACCTCATTGAAGCAAAAGAAATTGAGTTTGATGCGCTCGAGAAGCCAAATGTCATTTTTGCTCCTATGCCCAGACGTGGTCACAATACCAATGCTATTGAAGAATATTTATTTGTTACCACAGTTGATGAACTCATGACTCCACTTCCGAACATTAAGATAAACTTGTTGAAAGCCGGTGTGTTCCCGAGCTGTAATGAAGTTTGCCATCTCTGCTTGTCCTTACCAACTGATTACCCTTTGTTGAAAGAAGGCATTCAACTCCTGATAGATAACAAAGAGATTTTGTTTGAAAGTACTCCTGTTTCACCTATTCCTGTTGAAGATATTTCAATCATTACCATTTCCGCCAATTCATCCAGGGTCTCCACCAAAAGACCCGTTAGAATTACATCGGTTCCAAAAGCAACTCCTTTAATAATCACAATGCCTGAGCCAGTCCCATATGAATCAGACAAAACAGTGTCGTGGAATTACAGAGGGAATATTTACTACCATGGCATCAAACAAGACTGGCCGACCACCGAAAAGATAAACTCCGAAGAAGAAGATTCAGACATCAGCAATATTTCCAAAACTAGTAAAATTACCCGAAGCGGTAAAATATTTTCTCCAGAAATTGCTCCCCCAAAGGCAGTTTCTGGACCCGTGTCTGCTCCAAAGGTTACTTTCGTACCCATAATCATATCTACAAGTGCTCCTATTGACGAAGCCGTCACAACTCCTGTTATCATTCCTACCAACACTCCTGCTGCTAAAATTCGAGGAAAGAGTATTCAAGTAGAGCCTGTCCGAACGAAGGCTCAATCATTAACTATCCCCGAGACATCTAAGAAAGAAATGGAGGAGATCCTAAAAATTATAAAGAGGAGCGACTACGATGTAGTTGAACAATTGGGGAAAACTCCCTCCAAAATCTCCATGTTGGCATTACTACTGTATTACGAGGCACATGCGAAGGCCTTGGTGAAGTTCCTAAAAACAGCCCATGTGCCTCAAGAGACGTCTGCTGATCAATTCCAAGACTGCGTAGCCAGCTTGACAGCGGATAACGACCTAGGCTTCTCGGATGCTGATCTGACGTCGAGGGGAAGAAAGCATAATGAAGCATTACATGTATCTGTGGAATGTAGGGGCACAACTCTGGCCCATGTTTTGGTGGACACGGGCTCATCCTTGAATGTATTACCAAAAAAAGCTCTTGACAGACTTGACCGCGAGGGACTGACATTAAAGCCAAGCAACATAGTAGTAAGGACATTTGATGGCTCGAAGAGAATGGTGCGCGGGGAAGTGGATATCCCCATAAAGGTTAGGACTCAAACTTTCAATTTAACCTTTTATGTAACGGACATCCGCCCTTCGTACTCTTGCTTGCTAGGTCGGCCGTGGATCCACAATGTTGGTGCCGTCACCTCTACATTGCACCAGATGCTGAAGTATCCGATTCAAAGAAATATTATCACTATCCATGGAGAGGAAGAATACATGATCAGTCATCTTAATTCCTTCAAATATGTGGAATTGGACGGCGAATTCATTGAAACTCCATTTCAACACTTCGAAGAGGTCCCCTAAGAGGTAGTAGTGACCAAGATCATGTCCCAGATTCCCAAGATTACAAGACCTCCACTCTGGATGTCATCTCTGAAGGACGCCAAAGCAGTGGTAGAGGAAGGAGGGTGCACCATCTGGGGGCAACTTTTGGATATCCCGTATAAGTATGACAAGTTTGGCCTAGGTTTCACTTCAAGTGCTCAAAAGGCTGTACGCCGTGCTCGTGCTGGAGGGCCACCCTTGAAGATCAGCAACCGTGAGGTCAACGCGGTAGAAGATGGTGAAGATGATTGCAACCTGGAGGATTCGATCTTTCCGACTGTCAGTGGAGGGCTCAATAATTGGGAGGCTAGAGACTTCGTCCCAATAACCTTTATCCCATAATAATTTATCTTTACATTTTGTTGGATCTGTAATATTCAAAAACAATTTGCACTCTTAAAACCTTGTGTCTTGCCCGAGGCACAATGGTCCATTTGTAAGGGTTATTATTTCATCTTCATATGACATCAATGAATCATGGAAGTTTTTCGCATACAAACTTTTGTGCTCATTGTTTTTCTTTTACATTTTATTTTCTTTTAAAAGATAGATATACCATTACACACACCCACACTCACAATACAGGTATTCATCCATTCTGAATCCCATGGGTAACGATACTGCTATGGCTTTTTGTGAATCTGAGAATCTAATCTACCAAGCCGAAGCCGAAGGTGAGGAAGATTGTGAAGTACCAGGGGAGCTTGCCAGACTGCTACAACAAGAGGAAAGAACCATCCAGCCTCACGAGGAACCCGTGGATACAATCAACTTGGTGTTGGCTGAAGATTTTGATAATATTATTAGAAGCCAAATGAATTAAACGTTTCGATCGAAATGAAGCAAAGCGTCATGTTTCGAAGTAGCAGAAGCAGTGTTTCGAATAAGCATGTCAAAGCTGGAGCTTCGAGTGGCAATTATGGGAACATATCTAAAGAAGTCTCGAAATAACAACAAGGCTGTGTCTGGGAAGTGCGTTCGAAACAGAGAAGTACCAAAGCATTTGAAATTCAAATGGAAGCGGGACATTCGAAGTTTGAAATTTATGTGCTGGAGCATTTGGAGACACGTGGAAAGAAGAAAGAGGCATTGTTCTGCATGTTCTGAACGTGGCATAATCCTATAGCAAGACCGTTATGGTCGAATTAGTATATATAGAAGTCTTAGTATTAGGATTTCGTGTGTCATATCTATTATACTAAATACTCAGTAACATTCAAACTACCACATGGCAAGGGAAACGAATGCAAGAGCAATGTACGTATGATAGCACCATATATTTATGATTTAATGAAAACCTTTTACCATTTCCAGCACTTTCCTTTATCTTTCTATCAAATAACACTTATAAGTTTTCTCATTTACAGTCTTTTCACTTCGAAATCTCTTCATTAAAGTTTTACATTTCAATGCTTTCTTCACATTTCAAGCATTTTACATTTCAGAAAACTGTCATACTTTCCATGCCTTTACCTTCAAACTTTATCCTTCGAACGCCTATTTTTACTTAAAGTCATTTACAGATTTCTTGCATTAAACGCTTTCTTCATATTTCAAACCTTTTACGTTCCAGAAATCCTTTACATTAACTGTTTTTATAATTCGAAACCATTTACTTGCCTTTATGCAATTTTACATGTCTTTACAATTAACATTTATTCATGCAACTTAGTTTCGTGCACGCACATTTTGATTATATCTTTAGACCCTTAAGAGAGAAATCGAAATAAGCCAAACACCTATACAACACTCAAATATCAGCCATGAATATCTGTTCGATCATGAGAGTTACCCTAATGACCAAGGAATCCTAGGATCAATCTAGTCGATCCTGTGAGTTACCAGAGGAATTGAATAACAGTCAGAAAGATTATTCGATAGTTTGGAAGACTAGCCGTTGTTTACCAGAAATCACTGGAAACAAATTGGCACACCTGATGGGACCAATAATTGGATATTAGAAATAAAGATGGTTGAGACATAACCATTATAAAAACGTTGGAACCTAAGAAGTTTGCTGTTTTATGAACCTGAGAAGTGGTAAAATAACCAACAGCAACCAACCCTTATCCAGAAGAAAACGTTTGGACAAAATGTCTAATTCTGACAATCAACAAGGGGAACAAAATGCCCCACATACAACAGGCACTAATGTGTCCACTTCGATCGGAACATCTAATGTGATCCCTTCGAATGCACAGTCTGTTGCATCTTCAACCAGTAATATAGCCACCAATGGAGTAAGTGGCATATCAACTAATAGTTCGATCTTAGGAAATATTGGAACCATTGGTTACCCTGGGGGATTTGTTCCACCATCAGGGACACAATCCCATTTCGCCACTCCATCAACTAGACCACCCGGTTTCGATGGAAATAGAACCAGAAATTCCTCTTATGGAATGCCAACATCTTTTATGGCAGGTTTACACAATTCCACATCGAATTCATCCCCACAACTAGGGTCTGGGTCTGGGGCGAATCAGTTTATGACAAATAACCAAGGGTCAGTGGGTTATAGCATAATGCCTATTTTAACCACAGAAAACCAGTTGGCTTTTAGGCAATTGATGGATGACAGTAACCATAATATGATAGGGGTGTTAGCACAAACCATGCAGGAGATATTTGCTCCAATAGTGCAAAATGTGACTGTGACAAACAGGGAAAATGCTGACAACATGAGTCGAATAGCAGATTTCTTTGCTCTCCCAGAAAGGCGTAGGCAGAATCAGGCGGGATTTCGAGCGAACATGCCTGTTATAGAACAAATTGCTAACGACCCAATTTATAGACCACCCAGAGAAGAAGTTCACTTAGAGGCCAGGGCACCAAGGTTAGAAGCCCCAATAATCCCAGGCCCACAAAGAGAAATTATGGAACCAGGGGCAAGGGTCGAAAGGCTAGAAGCCCCAGAGTTTCGAGAAGAACAACCTAGGGGAGTTGTCTTGGTTGGTCGAAATCAAGATGCCGATGCTGTCGTTCATAGAATTCGAAACGAGAACATCTTGGCAGAAAACAATCTAACCACCATGATAGAGAGAGTCATGGCCCATAATGGCCTCAACACAGGAATGAGAAGGCCAAATTATGCTTCTCCTATATTGGATTGCATAATTCATACTGATTTACCAAGGGGATATAAAGTCCCTAAATTTACAAAGTTCGTTGGGGATACCAATGAGTCAACAGTCGAACACATAGCGAGATATCTAACCGAAGCGGGAGATATAGCCAATAATGAAGATCTCAGGATCAAATACTTCCCAAGTTCCTTGACTAAAAACGCCTTCACATGGTTTACCACTTTGCCTTCTGGGTCCATTGATACTTGGGCTCTCTTGGAGAGATTATTCCATGAACAATTTTACATGGGACATTCGAAAATAAGCTTGAAGGAATTGGCCAGTGTTAAGAGAAAGTTCACCGAACCCATAGATGATTATCTGAATAGATTTAGGCTTTTGAAATCCAGATGTTACACAGTAGTGCCTGAACATGAGTTAGTCGAAATGGCCGCTGGTGGCTTGGATTATTCTATTCGAAAGAAACTAGACACTCAATATTTGAGGGATATGGCTCAGTTAGCCGATAGGGTTCGACAGGTCGAAAGGCTAAAGGCCGAAAAAGCCATAGTATTTAAGAATAGCAAGAAAGAAAGGATTTCCTATGTTGGGACTGAGGAAGCAGAAGAATATCCTGAATTCGAATTCGAAGAGGTCGAAATCGACCTCGCTGAATTAAAACAGGCTCCGCCTTATTCCTGCAAATTATTGGTTCCCACAAAAGGGAAAGAGATTGTCGAAAATGAGAAAAGTGACAAATTCCCAAAGAAGGTTTATACCTTCGATGTCACTAAATGTGACGAGATTTTTGACTTACTTGTCAAAGATGGCCAACTAGTTGTGCCATCAAATGTCAAAATACCTCCTTTGGATCAGAGAAAGAAGAGAGGATTTTGCAAATATCATAGTTTCCTAGGCCACAAAACCTCACAATGTTTTCTTTTCAGGGACCTAATTCAAAATGCAATCAAAGATGACAGACTAAAGTTTGCTGATAAGGTGAAGATGAAAGTGGACGAAGATCCCTTGGACGTCGCAGACACCAACTACTCCGAGCCTGCGTGCATTGGAGAGATCAACATGGTGGAAACTGATCAAAGCGACGCCCTAACAGGAGAGAAGGGTACTGAAACTGAAAACTAGGTGATGGTCGAAGTCAATAAGGAGGTCACTGAAGACATCCAGAATATGCCAGAGACTTCGATTGCCGCACCTGTAGCTGTTGCAAGAGAAACCCAGGCTACTGAAGGCCAGGTAAATCAAAACCAAGAACTAATACAAGTCACTGAAGGCTTGAGGCTGGAATTGGAGAAAGTCCAAATCACGAAGCCAATTTCCCCTCATAAGGAAATATGGGACACTCTAGGGGAACCCAATGGAAAATTTGACTATTTGGTCAAATATTCTGCCCCAGAGAGTTCGAAGGTTCAAATTAAGGATATAAAGCCCACGGGATGGGGCGATGATGAGGCTAAGGGGGAAGATGTTGAGATAAATATGGTGGATATGGAAAGGCCTCGCTCTGAGATGGAGGAAGTAGAAAAATACTTAGAAAAAGAAAAGTATAGAATGGAGGATAATCACACTGGAGATGCTAGTCTCAAGGATTACCTCATGACATGCCACAAAGGAGATTCAGGCATGATATTGTGCCCTAGGTGCAGCATCCTCTGCAATCAAAGAATCGCTGCGAATTTCGAAAGGGTACAGAGGACTCGAACTGGAAACAATTGGCGCCAGGATAACCAGCTTTTTAGGTGTTATCCCAAGGCTGGAGAAAGTTTGCTGGAATTTGTGTTTCGTTGCTACAAAGGGGCAACTAAGTGCTTGATTTTCCCAAGGTGTTCTGCTGTGTATGACCAAAGCATGGCCAGAGCCTTCGAAACGATTCCCTTCGCCCCTTGCTGGAACCATCAAGAAACTGTCCAGATGGGCCCACGATTCGACAACAGACACAAACAGCGAAGGCCGGATAGCCCTCACCCCAAGGCTGCTCGAAGAGTGACTTTCAAACTCCCTGCTGAAGTGCCAACCGATAGATGGTTACAGGTCAGAAATGACAAAGGCAAAGATAGATGGAGAAACGCCGAACGAAATGCACGCCATATTGTGACATACATAAGGCAATTCAACACAGCAAAAAGGGAGGAGGTGAGATTAGAAAATTACAAAGGAAGGAACCCCATGTCAAGATCCCAGTGGCGCAGACAACAAAGGATTCGAAAGGCTGAGAGGGAAGCTGTGGCAAACAAAGGGGTTACTTCAACAAAGAACCAAGGTGAATCTAGCACCAACAAACCAAAAAATCAAACTGAAGACAAACCTCCAGTCAATAGGAGGCTTTTCTCTGAAGTACAACGCGATGAACCAAAGGAATACACTCCAGGCCCATAAGAGGATGAAGATATGATAACAGATAACTTCGAATCGGAGGGGGAGTCTTCATTCAACTTGAACTGTAACGTGGTGTCTGTGCTTCCCTGCGAATTTGGGCAGGAAACCGAAATCGATGAATATGAGGAGGAAGACACCACAGATTTGATGAAACATAGGCCTGTGTGCTACTATGTGATAGACAATGGGGCTGTTGAGGAACAAAATGCGTTCTTCGAACGTCCAGAACCTGCTATGAAGAACCATCTCAAGCCACTTTTTATTCGGGCGAAAGTTGGTATCCATGGTGTGAACAAAGTTCTAGTGGATGGGGGTGCTGCAGTCAATTTGATACCCCATTTCATGCTAAAAAGATTAGAGATCCGCGAAGGAGACATCAAGCCCCATAATATGGTTCTGTCCAATTATGAGGGAAAAGTGGGCAAAACACTAGGAGTGGTCCAGTTGGAATTGACAATAGGCTCAAGCTGTAGGCCCACCATGTTTATGGTGATCGAAGCCAAGGCCAACTATAACTTATTACTGGGAAGGGAGTGGATCCATGGCGTGGGGGCAGTTCCTTCGTCAATGCACCAGCGACTAGTTCTGTGGAGAGATGATGGAATCGTGGAAAACATCGAAGCAGACCAGAGTTACTTTATGTCAACGGTCAATTTAGTTGACAAGAGGGATTATGATAAAAATCTGGCAAAGATTGCTCCGTGTGTTCCAAATGATGAGATTAATGAAACCAGAAACGCCCACTACTACATGACCCTTTGCCATGATGGCCTTTACTGGGATAGAACAATAATCAGTGAAGAAGAGGGAGTCGAAAGCACTATACAAAAACGGCCAGCAGGCTGGGACTTCGACAACCTTATCCATGACTGAGTCCACTTTTTTCGAAAGGATTTCGGCCTATATGGCTGAGAACGAATCAAAAGCGGCCTTAGAGGCTGAAATAAATAAATCAACTATAAAGATGAACGAAGTAAGTGGGGATGGCTCGAAATTCTCACCCTTCGAAGAGTTTGAGATGGATCAAAGGTTGGATGCCATTTATGATAAAGAACCCTTAGGCTTCGAAAGGGACCCTATAAACTCAAGTGCCAAAATGTTGGCACAAGATCCACTCGAAGAAGTCAACTTAGGGGATGAAAAAACGAAAAGAATAACCTACATAAGTGCAAAACTTAGCCCAGGCCTCAAGAAGGAAGTAATCGAAGTCCTCAAGGATAATAAAGATTGCTTCGCATGGGATTATGACGAGATGCCTGGTTTAAAGAGGGAGTTGGTCGAACACAGACTGCCAATCAAAGATGGCAAAAGGCCCATCAAACAAACTCCCAGAAGATTCGCACCAGCGGTTCTCACAAAAATTAAAGCTGAGATCGAAAGGTTGCTGCGTTGCAAATTAATCAGAACAACAAGGTACGTCGAATGGTTAGCAAACATAGTACCTGTTATTAAGAAAAATGGTTCTTTAAGAATTTGCATATATTTTAGGGATTTAAACACTGCAACCCCTAAAGATGAATATTCCATGCCTGTGGCAGAAATGCTAGTAGATTCTGCTGCAGGGTTCGAATACTTGAGTATGTTAGATGGATACTCTGGGTATAATCAGATTTTCATTGCTGAAGAAGATGTTGCAAAGACAGCATTTCATTGCCCAGGAGCCTTAGGCACCTACGAATGGGTGGTGATGCCTTTTGGTTTAAAGAACGCTGGAGCAACTTATCAAAGGGCAATGAATTCAATTTTTCATGATTTCATTGAAACCTTCATGCAGGTGTATATTGATGATATAGTCATCAAATCTATATCCGCAGAAACACATTTGCATCATTTGAGCCAATCATTCGAGCGAATGAGAAAACATGGCTTAAAGATGAATCCCATTAAATGTGCATTTTTTGTGCAGGCTGGAGATTTTCTTGGTTTTGTGGTTCACAAGAAAGGGATTTAAATCAACCAGAACAAAACCAAAGCCATAATGGAGACGAAAGCACCTATGTCAAAAAGGGAATTGCAATCTCTGCTAGGGAAAATTAACTTCCTCAGAAGATTCATTTCGAACCTGAGTGGAAGAACCCAAGCTTTCTCTCCGTTACTTCGTCTAAAGCAAGGCCAAGCTTTCGAATGGAACGAAGTTCACCAGGAGGCATTTGACAAGATAAAAGAATACCTTTCTCAGCCTCCTATTTTGTCTCCATCTTCATGGGGGAAGCCCATGAGATTTTACATATCTGCCTCTGAAGTTAGTATAGGTAGTATGCTAGCACAAGAAGATAGCAATGGCATCGAAAGAGCCATATACTATTTAAGTAGAGTGCTAAATGATGCAGAGACTAGATATAGCAATTTAGAAAAGCTATGTCTCTGTTTGTATTTCTCTTGTATGAAACTCAAGTATTATATAAAACCTGTTGATGTTTATGTTTCATCTCATTTCGATGTTATTAAACATATGCTTTCAAAACCAATAATGCATAGCAGAGTTGGAAAATGGGCTTTAGCCTTAACAAAATATTCTTTGACTTTCATGCCTTTAAAAGCTATGAAAGGTCAAGTGATTTCTGACTTCATTGTGGACCATTCGTTGGTTGAGCAGACTGTCATGAGTTACGTCGAAATGCAACCATGGAAATTGTACTTTGATGGTTCAACCCACAGGAATGGAAGTGGCGTTGGAGTCCTTCTGATTTCTCCTGAAGGAATTCCAACAAAATTCAAGTATAAATTAGATGGTCCTCGTTGCTCGAACAACGAAGCTGGGTATGAAGCGCTCATTGTTGGACTTGAAGCTTTGTTGGAATTGGGGGCAACCAGAGTCGAAATTAAAGGAGACTCTGAATTAGTGGTCAAACAAATCACAAAGGAATATAAGTGCATAAAGGAAAACTTAATGGTATACTTCGTCATAGTCAATAGGCTATTGAGGAAATTTGAATACACGGATATTCAACACATACCAAGAATAGAGAACCAAGAAGCAAATGACTTAGCGCAGTTGGCTTCGGGTTATAAAGTGTCTACCAAGGACTTTAAGGATTTAGTTGAATTAAGGGGTAGAGTTATGGCTACTAGATTCACACCATCGGATCTGGAAAGTATGAAATTGGGATATGCTGAGAAACAGGGATTCGAAATATTAGCCATAAATACTTTGTCAGATGCAGATTGGCGAAGTCCACTGAAGAGTTATTTAGCAGACCCAACTCTAAACGTGGATAGAAAGACAAAATACAGAGCATTGTCATATCTCCTCATGGGGAACGAATTGTTTAAAAAGACCCAAGAGGGTGTATTATTGAAATGCCTAGGAGAAAGTGAGGCATATTTAGCATTGTCAGAAGTCCATAATGGGGCATGTGGGGCACACCAAGCAGGCCATAAAATGAAATGGTTGTTATTTCGATACGGCTTGTATTGGCCTAGCATGCTCAAAGATTGCATAGACTTTGCTAAAGGATGTGAGGAATTTCAGAAACATGCAGGGATTCAACATGCCCCTGCAAGTGAGTTGCATTCGATCATCAAACCATGGCCATTTAGAGGATGAGCATTGGATTTGATAGGAGAAATAAATCCTGCTTCGTCCAAAGGACAGAAATACATCTTGGTGGGAATAGATTATTTTACCAAATGGATCGAAGCTATACCACTGATAGTTGCTGATCAAGAGGCTATTATTGAATGTATACAAAAGCACATTATCTATAGGTTCGGATTGCCAGAGAGCATAACCACAGACCAAGGCTCTGTGTTTACTGGTAGAAAGATGCAAGGATTTGCCCAAGAAATGGGGTTTAGATTTCTAACATCAACGCCATATTATGCTCAAGCAAACGGTCAAGTCGAAGCAGCAAATAAAGTAATAATAGGATTAATCAAGAAGCATATTGGAAAAAAGCCAAGAAACTGGCACAAAACTCTGGACCAAATATTATGGGCTTGTAGAACATCTCCTAAGGAAGCTACTAACACTACGCCTTTCCAACTCACATTTGGTCATGATGCAGTGTTGCCAGTAGAAATTCATCTACAATCAGTTCGAATTCAGAGACAAAACGAAATCCCAGCTGCATTATATTGGGAAATGATGATGAATTAATTAGTTGAGTTGGACGAAATTAGATTACATGCATTGGAAATTTTGATGAGACAAAAAGAAAGAGTGGCCAGAACATACAATAAAAGGGTGAAGAAAAAAGTATTCATTATTAATGACTTAGTTTGGAGAGTCATATTGCCTATGGACAAGAAAAATAAAGCATTAGGTAAATGGTCACCTCATTGGGAAGGACCTTTTCGAATATTAAAAGTATTTTCAAACAATGCATACGAAATCGAAGAACTGGTGGATGATAAACGTATCCTAAAGGTTAATGGGAAATATTTAAAGAAATATAAGCCACGCCTGCAGGAGATTCGAATAGTAACAACGTAACCAAGATGTTATAAAAGGCCAAAATGGCAAGATAAAATGCCAAAATGGCGTTGTTCGAATATTACATATAAGAAACCAAAATTATAGTCAAATAAACATCAAAATCTAGAAATAAGAGTTATTTTTCAATCGATTAAAAGTGCTTCGAAATGATTCAAGCTTCTGCTGAGCGAAACGCCTGGCTCCTTCCAAGGTTGCCACTTCTCCTTTAAGTTGTTCTGCAGTCTCCATTTCTGCAAGCCCCTGGTTGAGAAGCTCTTCGAATTGGTTACCAGCAGTATTGGTTTCGAAGGCTATTTGTTGTTCTTTAGCCTCTTTAACCTTCTGTTGAAGTTCCAGAATCTTCCTTTCCCAAAGAAGTATGGACTCAGCTCGAGCCTCATAATCAGTTTTCGCCTGCTTCAGATGCATAGCTTGATCCTCAGCTTCTTGAGAGAGTTTCGAAGCTTGTTCATAAGCAGCATCCATGGCAATGCATTTCTCTTGAACCTTCTTGGCAGCAGATTCGTCTTGGAGAAGGTAACCAGTTACGTTGTCCAGCAAAGCCTGAAGATCGAACAGGAGAGTACTAACTGGCAAGGAGAAGGTAGAAAGATTGACCTTTGTAAGCAGCTCCTTCATAGTATAGCAAGCAGTACTATCTTGCTTGAGCACTTCGAATATATCCACATTGAGAATTGTTTTCCTAATTTTATTAAGAAGTACAATTCTTTCATCTGTGGGAAGAGGATAGCTGGTCGAACTTGTGCCATCCCTAGCAAGTGGGACGTCCCTCTGAGCCAACTTTGCCTTCATGTACCCAATAGGGTCATTTCGTCTCAGAAGTGCCAGTTCCTCGTCAGTCATTCGAGACAAAGAGGATTGAGGGAGTTCCACACGTAGGGGAGCCACGTCCATTTCAACCTCCATGGGTTCGTTGGTTGCGTTACCATCCCCTTCATTCATTTCGTGCTCTTGGTCTTCTTCATCCTCATCCAAGTCCACCACTTCGATGCCTTCCCTTTCACTGCTATTTGCGTTGGACTCCGTCCCAGCAGTCGAACCGTCATTGGCATTCTCCTCCTCAGACTCTTCGTCTGCAGATTCTTCGTCTCTTTGCCCAGAATCAGCTTTCTCTCCTTCAGTTTGAGTGTCCTTTGGGTCCTCTTGAAGAGTTTCAAGAGGGAACTTTTGAAGAGAAGCTCTTTGCAAATCCTCTGCAGATGTTTGAAGTGGTGTTTCGTTTGTCTCTTTCAGAGGAATGGAGGTACCTTGATCATCCTGTTGTTCAGAAGTTCCAGTCAGAATTGCCATGTTAGACGAACCTTTATTCTGAACGAGGTTGCTGGAATCTCCTTGAGGAGAGGAGTTGAGTGGAGCAGCAGCTTTGGATGGTGAGTTCGAAGTAGTGGAAGCTGGATTCAAGATGTTCTGCAGGGAGCAACAGAATGTTAAAAAACATTCACCAAGGTAATAATAAGTTATTATTGTCAAAAAGATTTAAAGGTTCAATTTACCTGTGGACTCTCGGAGGAGAGGTTACTAGCTATACGTTCCAACATTGTGTTGGAGGTCGAAGGTGGGTTTTTGGATTTGGGTGAGGGAGCAGCATCCCTGGAATCAAGTCCAGAGACACTAGGTGGAACGGTACTTTTCGAAATATCTTTCTTTGGCTTCTTCTTCGAAGCAGTTGTTAAGTTTCCTCCAGCCTTGGGATCTTCCCCAGTGGTGCTTGATTTCCGCTTCTTGGGAGTAGTAGGAGGAAGCTTGTTGGTCTGACAGGATTTAAACGAAGAGTTAGATGCAAACCATAAAACATGAGTGAATTCAAAACATCAAGGCTAAGTGATTACCGTTGGAGTTGGAACACTGGTTGTTATTGGTATTGTTGTTGTTGTTGTGGTTGCAGCAATAGTGGTTGTTTCGGGTGGAGTCACTTTGTTAGTAGTTTCGATGGAGGCTTGAGAGGCACTCCCTTCTTTCGACTTCGAGGCAACTGTCTTTATCCTGATGGCTGAAAATCGAAACAATTAAAGCAAAGGTTAAAGATATGGAAAATAAAAGACGTTTGGGATTTTCCCAAGCATTCGCACCTGTGCCTTGATCAGATTTAATTGACATGGCAGAAAGGTCGTATCGAAGGTGTCCTGGGAAATCATGAAGCCAGTGTCGAGCCCATGTCACAGTCTCAGATGGCTTTGGTTTCCTTTGAAGATGTTTGAACATCTCTTTGCAAGTGAACCACCAAGGATATGGGGGAAACCAAGCCAGAGCCAGTTCTGAGGTAGGTAATCTGGGAAATTTAGGTGGATGCATTTCGAATGCCAACCTATACCTATCCTCAGGTGACAACCCTGAAGGAAGTTTTAACTTAGAAACTTTTTGTTTAAATTTTTCCTTCAAGGTCTCAGCCGCTTGATGCACAGTGGAGTCCAAGCGCGTAGGGTCATAAGTAGTTTCAAAATAATTTTGGAAAGCTTTAATCTCTTTGGCATGAGTAAACATACCTTTCTTTGCTGATACCTGCACATCGAAGGCATCAATTAGTTTCTGTTGAATTGTAAGTGTATCGAACATATAAGTTTGATAAAACTTGGTCCACCATTCCAGAAACCCTTTAGCTGTGAGATGGGTAGGTTCGAAGGTTATCAGCTCAAACTGGGCAAAGTCTTGATATTGTTCTTGCTGTATTTTGGCCTCCCGTGCCTTGAAAGTTCGTCCAGAAGTGATGGCACTCTCAGTTTGAAATAAAGGTTCAGGAATCAGTTGGCATAAGCCAAACTGTCTCGAAACAAAATTTGGTTGGTAAGCAAAAAGAAAAATATGGTTCTTGGCTGGAGTTATTCTTGAAGAAATGAGTCTAGGTAGCAAAAAAGCTCTCCATACATCCTGAATCTCCTTGCTCTTGATAGCTTCTGAGAGAGCCATGGTGAACCAAGAAGGTCCATGAGCCCTCGAAGCAAAAGGCGCCATGCTCTCTTCGAACTTGTGCCTTTTGGAGAATATCATGATGTACTTCGAGAATTGGACTTTGAAGTCATCTTTGTCGTCATTTGGAGTTAATCTTCGAAGCCTAGTACCTTCGACTATCCTATCATTTATCTCAGGATCTTGTTCATCAATGGTGTTGGCGGTTGACAAGGAGGGTTCGAACATGGCATTTAGCCATAGTTGAAGTAACCAAAAAGGGCCAGCCAATAGAATATTCTTGGAGGTATGGGATTTGAGGCTCGAAACAGCTGACCTCAGGCTTTCATAAAGGTCAACTAAGAGCAGTTCACTTAAGCACACTTTTCGATTTTCATGCAAGTCCCTAGCTAGAGGAATGAACCTACTAGCTACCTGTAGGGATCTACTGCAGAAAACGTATCTTGACAGCCATAGGGTTAAGAAAGCAATGTGTTCTACGTCAGACACATTGTCCCCCTCAGCATGGTAATGACTGATAAACTTGGAAAAACTTGCTAGCTTGACTTCGAAGTCAATTATGCTTGAATGTTCTTCGTTGTCGGGGATATAAGTTTCTCCTACTGGCGATAGCCCAGTGATGGCCGCTATGTCGAAGAAGGTTGGGGTGATCATTTCACCTGGGAGATGGAAAGTGTTATAGGTATTGTCCCAAAAATAGAGGGACGCGAATAGCAGAGGGTGGCTGTAGGTGAAACCAGACTTCGATAGCTTAATCAGGTTATAGATACCTAATTCTTCCCATTGCTGGGATTCTTAGCTTCTATTTTCTTGAACCAATTTTGATAAGCAATATCAGAGGTGGGGCAAGATCGAAATGGCTTAAAATTACTTTTTACATAATCCAATACAAAGGGGTCCTTAGGAGGAACAATTGGGTTTTCTATGATATTTGAACTAGAAGATTCTATTGCCTTAGGGGCGTCCATTTTGTTAAACAAGGGTTTAAAACTATAACAAACTGGGAAAATCGTCCTGGTGTCTTTTAATATTTCAAAAACCGTAAGAGGGCCATTTAAAGCTAACCTCTTACCAACAACGGTGGTAGGAATGAGTACCTGTGACGCATACAGCATTTCTTTTTCCTTTGAAATCATCTGAGGGGCAAGAACAGATTGACATTGGTGAGTAATAATCTTACTTTCCATGGTAGTTCCTGCAGTTTTTCCTTTCTTCTTGGAGACTTTCTTGAGTTGGGTTGAAGTAGAAGAAGACATTTTTGAAGGATGTTGAAAGCTTGGGTTTTTGACGAGAGAAGGAGGGTAAAAGATTCAGAGTGTGAAAAGGAAAGAAAAAGATTAAGTTGGTGATGTTTTATAATGGGGAAGTTTAAGCATCCACTGAATAAGGGTGTGATACGTGGAAATCATGGGTTGGTGTGATGAAGAGGTGGCGTAAAGTTAACATGGGTGTGATACGGTGGGAGAACTGACTTGGGTTTTGCGTTTGTATTCGCAAATGTTGCGGTTAGCAAGAGTCGCCACCGACTTTTTATTTTATCCTAAGGAAAGGTTAAAAAGCACAGCAAAAACCTTTTGAGATGTTTTCTTGGGTTCGGGGAGTAGATTATAGAAAGGGAAGGTATTAGCACCCTTTCTATCCATGGTTATCCATGGGCTCTTAGTTACTTGCTTAGATCACTTGCCTTTTGCTTTCAATTTGTTTGAAATGGTGCTTTGTGTGTGGGTTTTGAAAATGTTTTGAAAAGATGCCAATGTGGTGGCAACCTTTGTAATGATCCATGTGGGGATGTATACAAAGATGTATGTCTTTTGAAAAAGTTTTCATTTGTTTTTGAAAGTTGTTTTGAAAGTGTAGTGATGTGTGATTTTGAAATTAGGCAAGTGTTTTGTTTTGCAAGTTTGATTCAAGCAACTAAGAGGTTATCTACTCCTAAATTTCTCAAAAGATTATTGCTATGTTCTAACCCTTTTAACAAGTTTGTTCCACCATTGTATTTGGTGGACAATCTTGTGTTAGGATGTGAGAGGGACAGGCGCGGGTCATCGTTTAGACCATAATTGCAACAGCGTTAAATGTCTTTGGGCAATTTTCTTTAAGGGACTTGATCATTTGTTTTTGTTTGTTTTGAAAAAGTTTTGTCGAGGGACTATGATCATTCAAATTGTTTGCTTTGCCCAAAGAAGTTCAACATACAATATGGCCCATTTATTTGAAGGCAACAAGTGGAATACCCTAGGGGTGCAAGTGTGAGATGTGTTGTTCATTTTCATGCTCATTTATCTTGTATTAGGTCAAACTATTTTTTATCGTTTTTTCGCATACAAACCCTAATTCTAACATATTATCATTAGAAAGCAATAAAGTGCGAAATTAAAATTACTAAGCTATTACAAAACCAAATATGGGAAGGGGGGTACAAATGTTCAAATGGGGATATTGACAAGAATTTAAATCTAAATTATTACATCATTTTGAATATTTGCAATTAATCAATGTACAAATTAAATAACAATGCAAGATGCAAAAGAAATGTTTTGTATATGTATGAAAAAAATATTATTTATGTAAAAGAGAAAAGAAAAATAAAAATAAATTATTTTTTAGAGTATTTTGAATTTAGGGCAAAACCCTAATTTTGAAAGAAAATGCATTATTATCTAATTTAATACAACTATTTATTTATTATTTATAAAAATAAAATGAAATGAAGTATATTATGGAAAAAGTATTTTTGTATCAAATATTAATAAAAATAAAAATTCAAGTATTTTTATATTTTTTAACTTAAATATATTGATAAACATATATAATATGTATATTAAATCTTAAATATGTATTATACACAAAACAAATATTTATTTAATATTTTAATAAAATAAATAAAAAGGGTATTTTTTATGTGAAATATCTTCAGGAGGTAAATAAAAATAAAAAATGTATTTACACTATTTTTCTATTTATTCTAATAATAGTATATATATATTTATGTATAAACAAAGGTAATAAACAAATAAAATATGCAATAAATACAAAAAATGATGGAAAAAATATTTTCAAAATTTTAATGTGCTGGAAAAAAATAGACAAGTCAAACAAAAAAGGAAAAAGTCAAAAATGTTAAAAAATGAACAAATGGGCTCAGGGGGGTGAGAAAATGGAAATATGGTGCAAAAAGAAGAAACCACACAGGCCCAGCCCATGTGGCTTCATCTTCAACCTCAGAACACTTCCTTGTTCAAAAAAACACGCGTTTTCTAACTCCTCATTCCTTGATCTTTTGCCAAATCTTCCAACATGAAACCTGTAGAGCTTGAAACCACAGTTCTAGACATATAAAGAAGTCAAGCTAACTCTCAGAAATGAGAGAGAATTTCTTCTCTCCCAAATCCTGACCTAATTTTTTAACCATGTTCAGACATAAAATTCTCTAAGCACACGAAATATAAATGAAATCTAATCATATGAGCATGTTCAGGGCTATGATTGTGACATGTTTTCTTCAAAAACCTAAAGCTAACAATGCCTAATAAGGGAGATAGAACTCCATGAATATACCTGTTCAGTTGGAATCGAGCTTTGCAATGGAGGATGTTTCAGAGTGAAATGATGACTTGTATAGCTTCCTTGAAGTGTAAGGATGCTTTTCCAAGTCCTACTTTGTCTTGAAACTCCCTGAATCGAGCTAGTGAACTCCAACTGCAAAACAGAAATTTAAAAATGGTGAAGTGGCTTGGAGGTGTTACAGGTCAGGTTTCAGGACATGGTTAGCTTGCATATGTTGTAAGGAAGGTAGAGGAACAAGTTTGGACAAGAATGCTCGAAGGGATTGAGAGATAGCACTCAATCTGCAGGGCTTGCTCTGTTTGAGCAGTTTTGTGGTGTTTCTGAGATGGAGAGTGCTTGAGAGGAAAATGGCTCGTGCAAAAGCTTGGTTGGGTAGTTTGGAATGTGTTTGATAGCTTTTGTGTTGTGTCCCTATGCTGAAGAGAGAGTTGTGATAAGTTATGGACTTTTCTTGAACTTGAAGCAAACAAAAGCAAGTTGAGGTTTTAGGTCAGTAGGGGGGCCTCCTAATGTGCTGCATAATCCTCTCTTGATCAGAGCAACTTGTCCATAATCTTGTGCCAAAAGGATTTAGCTTGTACCTTCTTGATTTTCAATTGGACATAAAGCTAACCTTTTCAAGAATGGAAAGTTTACTTTATCTAAAAATGGATCAATCTTGTGTACAATGCTTGAACTCATGGAACAACACTTTGGCACAATGAACAAGCATTAAATTAAGGAGTGTAATTTGGTTTAAGGACCTGTAAAGTAGCACAAACTATGCTGAGTTCAAATTTGCAAAGTTATGGATATGGAACTTGGTCATGAACAAAGTGGTTTTTTGCTATATTGTGAAATTCGATTCTCTCTAACCATGAGGTTGTTTGAGAAGTTCTTGGACATTTTGGAAAGCTTGGAATGTGTACTACAATCCATCTTTGAAATGCAAATTGAAATTACAAGTGGAAGGGTATGAAAAATGGCCTTGAAGTGGGGTAGAAAACCTTGTCAAAATAGGTTAAAATTTCACTAAGTTAAAAATGGTTTAGTGCCCTTATTCAAAAAATTGTAACTTGAGATACAAGCTTCAAATGAGAAAACTTTGTGAATCAAAGTTGTAGACTATGCAATAAGCTACAACTTTCATGTTTTGACTTTTGTTTGAATCCAAATGGATCTTGGTGAAAAGATGGGGCAAAGTTGGGAAAAAATTAGGGTTTTTCATAACTTAGAAAAATTCTAAGTTATGAAAAATTCCATTTTCTAACCCTAATTTGCATTTTGTGATTTCTTGATGAACAAGTTTCATGATTTGGCATGTTTTGATACAAAATGAATCTTGACTCTTGATTTTGACCAAAAAGTCAAAGTTTGACTTTTCAGTATACAGTCAAAATTGATCAATTGACTGGGAAATTCAACTGTCAATCTTGTGTACTTGGGATCTTTTGAGCTTGATGAATGTGTCAAGACCATTTCATTGAGTCCTTGAGTCCATATGTGAGCTTGGTTTGCCATTGGTTAGGTCAAACAGTCAAAAATTGCCCTTGTGCAGTCAAAACCCTAAAAATGACCATTTTGCCCTTTTGATGATCTGATCAAATTTCTTATGGAATTGTGATCCAAACTTGATCAAATGGTCCATATGAGTTCATAATGTTGATGTGGGTCAAAAATCATGAATTTTGACTGTCAATTGACCATAGTTGACTTTTTTCCAATACAGCTGATTTCTAGGTCAACTGTCCAATTGACTGAGCAAAACTTGGAATCAAGACTTGAAACTTGGCATGGGTAAACTTGGGAGTCCAACATGAAGCATGAAAGTCATCTTAGGCATTTTTAGGTCAAAACATCCTTGGGCAAACACAAACCCTAATTTGAGTCCACAGTGCAAGGAGAAGTCTTGAGCAGAGGAAACCCTAACTGGATCTTGATCTTCAAAGGTCTTGTGATGAGAAAATGTTGAGGAAATGGGAGGGCAAATTTTGGGGTACAACAATGGGTAATAGGCGTGATTTAAAGATAATCATTGTTTGTAACTGCACCATACTGTGAAGTGGCTCCAGGCGGTTAAGGAATCCAAAAAGCGCTATGATTGACGTGACTGGAGTCAAATGCATTAAATGTTATGATGATTCGAAGGTCACATCAAAATCTTATGTAGATGTTTAAAATAGGTATTTCTCAGAGAAATTGAAATACATATTTTAAAGGGGCAATTTGTTGGCTGAAGATTTTGATAATATTATTAGAAGCCAAATGAATTAAACGTTTCGATCGAAATGAAGCAAAGCGTCATGTTTCGAAGTAGCAGAAGCAGTGTTTCGAATAAGCATGTCAAAGCTGGAGCTTCGAGTGGCAATTATGGGAACATATCTAAAGAAGTCTCGAAATAACAACAAGGCTGTGTCTGGGAAGTGTGTTCGAAACGGAGAAGTACCAAAGCATTTGAAATTCAAATGGAAGCGGGACATTCGAAGTTTGAAATTTATGTGCTGGAGCATTTGGAGACACGTGGAAAGAAGAAAGAGGCATTGTTCTGCATGTTCTGAACGTGGCATAATCCTATAGCAAGACCGTTATGGTCGAATTAGTATATATAGAAGTCTTAGTATTAGGATTTCGTGTGTCATATCTATTGTACTAAATACTCAGTAACATTCAAACTACCACATGGCAAGGGAAACGAATGCAAGAGCAATGTACGTATGATAGCACCATATATTTATGATTTAATGAAAACCTTTTACCATTTCCAGCACTTTCCTTTATCTTTCTGTCAAATAACACTTATAAGTTTTCTCATTTACAGTCTTTTCACTTCGAAATCTCTTCATTAAAGTTTTACATTTTAATGCTTTCTTCACATTTCAAGCATTTTACATTTCAGAAAACTGTCATACTTTCCATGCCTTTACCTTCAAACTTTATCCTTCGAACGCCTATTTTTACTTAAAGTCATTTACAGATTTCTTGCATTAAACGCTTTCTTCATATTTCAAACCTTTTACGTTCCAGAAATCCTTTACATTAACTGTTTTTATAATTCGAAACCATTTACTTGCCTTTTATGCAATTTTACATGTCTTTACAATTAACATTTATTCATGCAACTTAGTTTCGTACACGCACATTTTGATTATATCTTTAGACCCTTAAGAGAGAAATCGAAATAAGCCAAACACCTATACAACACTCAAATATCAGCCATGAATATCTGTTCGATCATGAGAGTTACCCTAATGACCAAGGAATCCTAGGATCAATCTAGTCGATCCTGTGAGTTACCAGAGGAATTGAATAACAGTCAGAAAGATTATTCGATAGTTTGGAAGACTAGAGGTTGTTTACCAGAAATCACTGGAAACACTTGGGTAACGAGGAAGATAAAAAAGAGGTCAACGTGGGTGCCAATCTGGAACCCAGTGTCAAGGAGCGTCTGATTCAGTTGCTACACGACTATGTTGAAATCTTTGCCTGGTCATATGAAGACATGTCGGGACTTGATACAAACATTGCGGTACATCGTTTGCCTACGAGAGAAGATTGTCCGCCGATAAAACAAAAGGTTCGCCACATGAGACCTGATATGTCAGAAAAGATTAAAGCAAAGGTTATGAAGCAATTCAATGCTAGATTCTTGGTTGTCACTTCCTACCCTCAATGGGTGGCCAACATTGTTCCCGTACCTAAAAAAGACGGCAAAGTATGAATGTGTGTGGACTACAGAGATTTGAATAGGGCGAGCCCTAAAGATGATTTTCCACTCCCCCACATTGATATCCTAATTGCCAATATGGTACAACACAAAGTGTTTTCCTTCATGGACGGATTCTCAGGTTACAACCAAATCAAAATGGCACCTGAGGACATGGAGAAAACAACATTTATCACACAATGAGGCACATTCTACTACAAGGTGATGCCATTCAGACTGAAGAATATCGGGGCAACTTATCAGCGCGCCATGGTAGCTTTATTTCATGACATGATACGTCATGAAATAGAGGTCTACGTAGACGATATGATAGCCAGATCGCAAACAGAAAAAGAGCATCTTGACCACTTATAAAAACTATTTGAGAGACTGAAGAAGTACAAGCTGAGGTTGAATCCAAACAAGTTTACATTTGGGGTACAGTCTGGTAAACTCCTAGGCTTTGTCGTCAGTAACAAAGGTATTTAGGTCGATCCTGCCAAAGTTAAAGCAATACAAGAGATGCCTGCTCCCCATGCTGAGAAGGAAGTCAGAGGATTCTTGGGACGTTTGAACTATATTTCCAGATTCATTTCTCATCTGACAGCTACTTGTGAGCTAATCTTCAAGCTCTTTAAGAAAGATCAAGTAGTAAAAGAGTCAACTTTCACTAAAGTTGGAAAGAGAAAATATATCATAGCACAGCCGTTCACTGACGATGAAATATCAACGTTCACTGAGGGTAGCAAAAAGATAACAATCACCAACTTTCATTGATGGTTACCTACCAACTTTCACTGAAGGTAGTAAGAGAAAATATATCATAGCACCGCCGTTCACTGAAGATGAACTACCAACGTTCACCGAGGATAGCAAAAAGATAACAATCACCAACTTTCACTGATGGTGATCTACCAACTTTCACTGAAGGTAGAGAGAAAAAATATCATAGCACCGCAGTTCACTAACGATGAACTACCAACGTTCATTGAGGGTAGCAAAAAGATAACAATCACCAACTTTCACTGATGGTGATCTACCAACTTTCACTGAAGGTAGAGAGAGAAAATATCATAGCACTGCCGTTCACTGACGATGAACTACCAACATTCACTGAGGGTAGCAAAAAGATAACAATCACCAACTTTTACTGATGGTGATCTACCAACTTTCACTGAAGGTAGAAAGAGAAAATATCATAGCACCACTGTTCACTGATGATGAACTACCAACGTTCACTGAGGGTAGCAAAAATATAACAATCACCAACTTTCACTGATGGTGACCTACGAACTTTCACTGAAGGTAGAAATAGAAAATATCATGGCACCACCGTTTACTGACGATGAACTACCAACGTTCACTAAGGGTAGCAAAAAGATAACAATCACCAACTTTCACTAATGGTGACTTACCAACTTTTACTGAAGGTAGAAAGAGAAAATACCATAGCACCGACATTCACTGACGATGAACTACCAACATTCACTGAGGGTAGAAAAAAGATAACAATCACCAACTTTCACTGATGGTGACCTACCAACTTTCACTGAAGGTAGAAAGAGAAAATATCATAGCACCACCTTTCATTGACGATGAATGTTGTACCCCAAAATTTTCCCTCCCATATTTCTCAAAACATTGCAAGAAAAATCTCCAAGTGGCTCAAGGTTGCTCAAGAGTTAGTCAGACAAGCTATCTCCTAAGTCAGTCTACCCCAAATTAAGGTTTTTGTTGTATCAAGATCCTTGAGTCCAAATGACCTCAAGTTCTACCCAATTTACAAACATGTTCTCAAGATCATCCATGTCAAATTTCAAGCCTTGCAGAGGAAGTTTGCTCAGTCAATTGCTCAAAGGTCCAAAAGTCGATTGTGCTAGGGCAAAAGTCA
The DNA here is from genome assembly GCA_948472305.1 of Vicia faba. Classification (NCBI taxonomy): domain Eukaryota; kingdom Viridiplantae; phylum Streptophyta; class Magnoliopsida; order Fabales; family Fabaceae; genus Vicia; species Vicia faba. The sequence goes on along the minus strand of OX451739.1, from coordinate 1,107,975,217 downwards.
ACTATGACCTACATACAGTCAAACTTCAAGATTTTTTTGTCAACATTCTCATTTTGAAGGATATTTCATAATTTTATCAAGGGTTGATCATGATTCATCAAGGATTGCTCAAAATTCATCAAGATTCAAAAGTTGCTAAATTAGGGTTTTATAGGAAAAGTCAACTCAACTTTGACCAAGCATAACTTTCTCATACTTTATGAGAAATGGCCCATCCAAAGCTCATTTTGAAGAGGATGTCATTCCCTACAATCCACCTTGTTGTACCCCAAAATTTTCCCTCCCATATTCTTCAAGATTTGTCAAGATCAAGGTTCAAAATCACTCAAGAGTTGCACAGTCCAATTGCCTCCTATCACAGTCAAAATTAGGGTTTTGGTTCTTGCAAAGAAATTGAGGTTTTCAAGGGTCCAATCAAGTCCCACATGCCTATATAAATTGTCAAGCATCCATATGTCAAGTTTCAAGACTCACAACATCAAATTGCACAGTCAAAAAACCCTAATTGCTCCACAGTCAACTGCAGGGGCAAAATGGTCATTTGGCAGTCAAAAGTCAAAATTTTTGGTCAACATCTTATTTTGAATCCACAATCATCATTTGATCAATTCTTGATCATGATTTCTCAAAACATGGCTCAAAAAGTCTCAAGATGCAAAAGTTTCTATTTTTGGACAGCTGAAAAGTCAACTGCAAATTGACCAAGGCATAACTTCTTCATGGTTTATCAGAAAAATTCCATCCAAAGCTCATTTTGAAGATAATGACATTTCCTACAATTCATCTTCACACTCCAAGTCCAAGAAATTCTCTCACAAAAAGTTATCAATTTCAACATTATAGGTCATTTTCAAAAGTCAATAAAAAGGCACTTTAAGTCAAAGACCATAACTTGATATTGGTAAATCAAAATGACATGGGACCAAAGGAATTGGTTAGAGGGCTTCAAGACCTTTCCAAAATGTCCAAGAACATGTTCATAGCTTTAAAATTGAGCAAGATATGCATTGGAGAAATTGGGAAATTTTTGGGAATTTTCAAAAGTCAACTTTGCCTAAAACACTTCAAATTTGCTAATGGGCCTCAAATTCTTCCTTGAATCATTAACCAAAGCCTATTCATGACCCATTAAGCTCAAAGGGATTTATTTTCTTATTTTTAATTAATTAATTGAATTTTTATTCTTATTAATTCATTTAATTAGATTTAATTATGAGAAAATATCAAATAATGCTTTTTCAAATCTTTTTGTGCAGCAAATATGTTCCAAATATGCTAAAGATTTCGTGCATCATCTCAAGGGGACAATATCTTCCATAATTGGCAAAGTTTCCATGGAAAAAGATTGGAAAATATATGATTGGCAATCAAAGATTCAAGTCATCAATTCATGGACTTTTGGGCTTTGTTTTGACCTAGAATCATTCACATACTTATGCAAGACCTAACCTAATTCATACACACACGAAAAACTTCTCACAAACTCAGAACCAAATTGCAAAATTTCAACAAAAAGCTTGAAACTGATTTCATTTTTGCAGGGCGATTCAAGGCTTAAAAACTGTTCCATTGCATTACTGACATTGCTAGGAGTCTTTTTGCATCAAGAATCAATCCCAACACGTGAAGAATCCAAGAACATAGACCACACGGTTTGCTATATTTTCTAAATTCGTATATCATCATTCATGCACTTTTAACAATTTTTTTGGATTGATTCATGCTCATAGGGACCTTCTGGAGCTGTTGGTACCATTCAATTGGATTATAGCCCCCTGAATCGAAATTCACCATGGATGAAACCTAGTGTTTCAGAACATCCAAATTAGGGCTTTCCTTGTATGGAAAAATTAGACTTCCAAACCTATATGGATAGAATCATGGCAACGAGACGAATTGATTGAACTACTCGCGCTCAATTTATATAATGCATGGTGCTATTCGGTATTATTCACTATTCCATTTAGTGGGGGTTTAAAACCCCCGCTACTTGTTTTGTATTTTACAGGAAGATGAAGAAGAAGGCTTGCTGTGATACGGTGGGAGAACTGACTATGGTTTTGCGTTTGTTTCGCAAATGTTTCGGTTGAGCAAGAGTCGCCACCGACTTTTTATTTTATCCTAAGGAAAGGTTTAAAAAGCACAACAAAAACCTTTGAGATTTTTTTCTTGGGTTCGGGGAGTAGATTATAGAAAGGGAAGGTATTAGCACCCTTTCTATCCATGGTTATCCATGGGCTCTTAGGTACTTGCTTAGATCAACTTGCCTTGGTTTTCAATTGTTTGAAATGATGCTTTGTGTGTGGGTTTTGAAAAATGTTTTGAAAAGAGGCCAATGTGGTGGCAACCTTTGTAATGATCCATGTTGGGATGTATACAAAGGTGTATGTCTTTTGAAAAGTTTTCCATGTTTTTGAAAGTTGTTTTGAAAGTGTTTGTGATGTATGGTTTTTGAAAAAAATAGGCAAGTGTTTTTGTTTTGCAAGTTGGCAAGTACCCAAGAGCTATCTATCCTAAATTTCTCAAAGATCTTTGCTATGTTTTTAACCCTTTTAACAATTTTGTTCCACCATTGTATTTGGTGGACAATCTTGTGTTAGGATGTGAAAGGGACGGGCGCGGGTCGTCGTTTAGACCATAATTGCAATGGTGCCAAGTATCTTTGGGCATTTTTTCTTTGAAAGGGACTTTGATCATTTTAGGCAACTTTCGAAAGCGTCATCGAGGGACTATGATCATTTGAGTTATTTGTTTTGCCCAAAGAGACCTAACATGCAATATGGCCCAATTTTTGAAAGGCAACAAGTGGATGTAACCCTAGGGGTGTTAGTGTGCAAGTGTGTTTTATTGCATACAAGAGTTTTTTCTTTGAATTAGGTTTTTCTATTTCATTGATTTTATCTTGCCATACGCGTCCTAATTACTAGCAATAAGAAGCGGAAATGTAAAATCCTACGCTATTACAACAATTAGGGGGGGGGATACACATTTGTACATGGGGGGTTCAACGAGAAAAATAGACAAAAAAGAAAATAGCAAAAAACAAGATATAGAGAGAGAGAGGGAGCCCGCGCGCTGCTGGGAGGTCATCAGAAGTTCTGACTCAGATCCGCTGCCAGATGATCAACCTGTTAGTGAAACTGGATGAGTCAGAACTTCTGACTCTGGCACCTGCAAAACAGAACCTTGTTAGTGGGGAAATCAGAAGTTCTGATTTCCCTGCGCTGCAAGACAGAAGTTTGTTAGTGGAGAAACCAGAAGTTCTGATTCTGCTGAAAAGGCAATAACTCTCAGAGGTTCTGATATCATTGACAGCAAAACAGGCTTCAGATATGCTAACGTCAAAGTCAGCATTTGGCTTTTCCCTGTACTAGTCAGAACATCTGCAATTCTGTTGTTACTCCACAAAACAGGAAACATATTTGGAACAGATCCAGCAAATACCAAAAATGTTTCAGAGGTCAGAATCACTAAGGTCACAGGCAAGTCCTATACTGGCTCAGAACGTTCTGAGGTATGAAAATCCTCAGAACATAAACAATAACAACATGGTATTTACATTATGTTTATTTGAGTATGCACAGCTGATGATGCTTAACAGCGTGATGAGGGTCAGCAGGTGCTTACCTGACTGTTGGAAAAAGGTTGGTGGGTGAAAGTTAGCTTTTGGCTCTGGTGGTGTTCTGGACAGATTTTCTTTGAAAAGGGGAAGTAAAGGTGTATACGTATGCAGGGTCAGAAGTTTGGAAAGGGTGTTTTTGGTTTACAGAAAAAAACTGGATATTTGATGAAGTTGAAGGTGAGAAACTCAAAGTTATGAAACAAAACTGGAGATTTTGGCAGAGTTCAGAACGCTATGTTGCTAAGGGTTGCTGTTTCTCTCTTAGCAATTTTTCTATTTCTTTTTCTGAACGCCTTTTGCAGTGGTGAAAGCTCTCTATTTATAGGCAAAGTTCTTGTGGATGCCTTGAACATTAAAGCGCCAACAGAGTTTGAATTTGTTCTTTGACAGAAATTCCTGGGAAGTTGTGATAACAGCTAGCTTTCAGCCTAGGCTGCAGCAGCAGGCGTAGATTGGGGAGAAGTGACCTCTGAAGTGGGCGGTGGCGTGGAGACCTATGCCAGAATCTGCACAAAAGCGTTTTCCAAGCCACACGTGAATGTTCAGGAGTGGTTGGAAGCATTAATGGGCATTAAATGGTGATAAGACCTATCAACATCAATATTCTGGTAATGGAAACCAACGTTGAATCAGCAGCGTAGACCATGCTCTGGCCTTGGCTTCCTGTAAGCTCTGGAGATTCTCCTGGCTTTCTGGTACATTCCTTGGATTTACTTCTGGACCTCCTGGGCTTAGAGATTCTGTATCAGTGTAACACCCATTCTTCTGACCTTTTCAACTTCTGAACTCAGCATGTTCTAAAGGAGCCTTCAGATTTCCCTGCTTCTCTTGCATTCCTTTAGCAAATTCTGACTGAGCTTGTGTAACTGCTGAAGGGGCATGTTCTGTTTGAGGCTTACATACTGAACCACGTTTACAACTTCTGATTGAACTGATGTAGCTGCTGAAAAGCCAACTTCTGACCACGCTGAGCCAAGCTTGCAACTTCTGACCGTTTTTATCTGGAATGGGTCCAGAAGTTCTGAAGCGCTGATTTTTTTCTTAAACACTCATTTTAGAGAAGCGTTCTAAGTACTTAGAATTTGATTTTTCTCAAGATAAAAGCGTTGTTTTTGGAGTTCGTGAGATCATCTTGCTCTTGTAAGTGGCTTGCTTGGGCAAAAGGATAACTCAGGACTTGGATTTGTTTCAGAGGGACCTTGAAAATTCAAGATGGTTTCCTGAAGAAAGGGAGGCAAATTTTGGGGTACAACAGTTGCCCCTGTTCAATCTTCTTGAACCTGAAGAGTTAGATTGGCAATCTTGCCTTTCGTGACTCGAAGGTAAAAGGAGATTGGACATTAGAGTGCCCAGAAATTTGCACTCGCATGTTGGAGTATCAACAATGTGATGTCGGGAATGGGCTTATAGATGCCATTTGGAGAGGTGGTGGATAGGGAGATGGGCTTATAGATGCCATCTGGAGATGTGACAGAACTTTGCCGGGAATGGGCTTATAGATGCCATTTGGAAGTGATGATCGCACAAGAGATTCCTTGGCGAGAACTTTATGTATCTGAGAAAGGCAGATGTTTTCCTGGCTTGTTACAGGTGTTTGATCTTCAATCTCCTTATGCAGATATGCCCTGGCTGGATACAGGTATCGAATCTACAATCGGTGGCTCACAGATGTGCCCTGGCTGGATACATGAGTCGAATCTGGAAATGGTCGTCAATAGATATGCCCTGGCTGGATACAGGAATCGAATATGGGAATGTGGTCAACAGATATGCCCTGGCTGGATACAGGAATCGAATCTGGAAATGTTGTAGTTGATAGATGTGCCCTGGCTGGATACAGGAATCGAATCTTCGAACTCTTCAGACGTGCCCTGGCTAGATATAGGAATCGAGTCTGGAAATATGGTCAACAGATATGCCCTGGCTGGATACAGGAATCGAATCTGGAAATGTTGTAGTTGATAGATGTGCCCTGGCTGGATACAGGAATCGAATCTTCGAACTCTTCAGACGTGCCCTGGCTAGATACAGGAATCGAGTCTGGAAATGTGGTCAACAGATATGCCCTGGCTAGATACAGGTATCGAATCTGGAATTTGTGACAGTTGAAGGTAGTTGTCTTTGGGATTGTCTTTTTCCCTGAAAAGGCAAAACATAAGTTGTATGCAATGTCATGATGTATGATATGCATGATGTTTTAACATGAGACAACGTTGTATGTACTTTATCATGTATGTAAGTGAAATGTTTATGAATGTATTTTCGTCTTAGGAAAATAAATCCTTGACAATCGGCCGGGGAATTGTTTTGTGGAAGAGATATTCTGCTGAAGTTTTTGATGAGAGGCCTGCTGAGGACTTCAATGATGGATTCCGCTGGGGATAATGATGATAAACTCCACTGGGGATACCAAAGATAAAATCCGCTGGGGATTGAAAGAACTTTGTCGAGGGCGATCTTCCGTGGTAATTAGCTGAGGATAACCCAATTATAGGCCCTTGTGAGGAATAACTCTGACTAAATCTCGGGAGAGACGTCCGTATTCTGCAGGGAACAAGCTTCCAGAATCTACTGGGGATAAGCTTTAAGACCTGCCGGGGAATGTTGTGCCTTTTCAGGATCGACGGGGAATCAACTCCGCTTGGGGAGAGTATTGCTGAATCTTGTCTTACTCTGCGGGGCGTTGAGATGATTTGGTCACATTCCTCAGTCGAATCTACCTTGGTACCTTGGCGGAGAAAGCAACCAGACTGCATCAGACAACCTTACATTGCCCTTGTTTCTGATGTCACATGTAATTGATCTTTTGCAAACATTTATAAATTAGCAATTTAATGTCAAATGCATATATCAAAAATGAACATTGGACGTTCTTCGCAAGACAAAACAGAAAAAGGAAAAAACAATGGCAACTTGTATGGACAAGTGAATTTGTATTGATTTGAACTTTGCCTGTGAATAGGCGTTTCTGTACAAGAAGCTGACATCCTAGTAAGAGGATGTCGCCGAATAATCACAGAATTTACAATTTTTGAAAAGAAAACAAAACAGCTATGTGAACAATCCCACTGGGTTCCAACTCTGCTATTGCCTTTATGTCCCCAAGCGTCTCATCGCTTTGCTGCCTAGTTGAAAATGAAGCTGATTGGTCGATGCCGAAATCTGAGCCAGATAGTTGATACCGAATTCCGGATGCGAAGTGATCCCATGAGACATAGTGTTACGCTTTATCCCTAACTTTTTCCTGGACCGCCCTTTCGGGTTTTCAGTCCACCGGGATACCCATTTTTGCCCAAGCCGCCTTTTCAGGTTTTCGACTTGCCGGGAGTACAGATTTTTTTCATTTCATCCCTTATTTTTGCCCGAACCCTTTTGGTTCGCCGGTAAGCCCTTATTTTTGCCTAGGTATGTCAACCTAGCGGGTCTTTTCTTTACGCGTAGTATCTTTTCACTATGTCTGCATTGGCGGGGTGAGGAAGGTCGTTGTCATCCATGGTGGTTAGGATCATGGCTCCTCCTGAGAACACATGTTTAACCACAAATGGCCCTTCGTAAGTAGGGGTCCATTTGCCCCGGGGATCACTTTGAGGAAGGATGATGCGCTTGATTACCAGGTCCCCAACTTGATACTCTTGTGGTCTGACCTTCTTGTTAAATGCCCTGATCATTCGTTTTTGATACGTCTGACCATGACAGATAGCGGTGAGCCTCTTTTCGTCAATCAGATTTAATTGATCAAGTCGAGTCTGGATCCAGTCATCTTCATTTAAGTCTGCATCTTTCATTATCCGGAGAGAGGGTATCTGGACTTCAATGGGCAAGACTGCCTCCATGCCATAGACCAAGGAGAAAGGAGTTGCCCCGGTTGACGTCCTCGCTGAGGTACGGTACCCATGAAGAGCAAATGGTAACATTTCGTGCCAATCTTTATAGGTCACTGTCATCTTCTGCACAATTTTCTTAATATTCTTATTAGCTGCCTCTACAGCCCCATTCATCTTCGGCCGGTAGGGAGAAGAATTGTGGTGCTGTATCTTGAATTGTTCGCAGAGTTCAGTGATCATTTTGTTATTGAGATTGGTACCATTGTCCGTAATGATTCTTTCCGGGACACCGTACCGATAGATCAGATTATGCCGGATAAAACGTGCCACGACGCTCTTGGTTACCGTCGCGTAGGAAGCTGCCTCAACCCACTTCGTGAAGTAATCGATCGCTACCAAGATGAAGCGATGCCCGTTGGATGCCGTCGGTCGGATCTCACCGATCATATCAATGCCCCACATTGAAAAAGGCCAAGGTGCCGTCAGGACGTTCAGAGGGACTGGGGGAATATGCACCTTGTCAGCATAGATCTGGCATTTGTGACAAGTTCGAGAGTGTTGGTAACAATCGGCTTCCATTGTGGGCCAGAAATATCCTGCCCGTAGGATTTTCTTTGCCATGGTATGTCCACTGGAATGTGTTCCGAATGTACCTTCATGCAGTTCTATCATGATTTTCTCTGCCTCAGCCTTATCCACACAACGTAGTAGAGTTGAATCATGATTCCGTTTGTAGAGGATGCCGTTGCTGAGGAAGAATTTTGCCTCAAACCTCCTCATGAACTTCTTGTCATTGACAGATGCACCTTCTGGGTATTCCTGAGCTTCTAAGTACCTTTTCACCTCATGATACCAGGGTTTTTCAGTTGCCTTCTTGGCCTCGAGGTCGCAGCAGTATGCCAGTTCGTCCAACTTCCAGATGATGATCCGGGGAGCCTCATTGTCCCATTTAACCTTGAACATTGAAGACATCGTAGCCAGTGCGTCCGCTAGCTGATTCTCCTCTCTTGGGAAGTGCTCAAAAGTTATCTCTTCAAAGTGGGGAAGCAAGGTCAACACATACTCCTTGTAAGGAATAAGATTTGGGTGTTTCGTATCCCATTCGCCTTTGATCTGATTGATCACGAGAGCGGAATCTCCGAAGACACTCAGGAATTTGATCCTTAAATCGATTGCAGCTTGTAGACCCATGATACATGCCTCATATTCTGCCATGTTGTTGGTGCAGTTGAAACATAATCCGGCGGTGAGTGGAGTATGAGTTCCTTCGGGAGATATGATTACAGCGCCGACGCAGTTACCCAAAGCATTGGAGGCTCCGTCAAAATGCATAGACCATCGGGATCCTTCCTCAGGTCCTTCATCCGGTCCAGGTACTTCACAGTCAGTTACCACCATGATGTCTTCGTCCGGAAAATCAAAGTTCAATGATTGGTAATCGTCCACAGGTTGGTGTGCCAAATGATCTGCCAGTACACTTCCTTTAATTGCTTTCTGAGTTGTATAATGGATATCATATTCTGTAAAGATCATTTGCCATCTCGCTATTCTTCCGGACAGAGCGGGCTTTTCAAATATGTACTTGATGGGATCCATCTTTGAAATCAACAAAGTGGTGTGAGTCAGCATATACTGTCTCAGCCGGCGAGCAGCCCATACTAGAGCGCAGCAAGTTTTATCAAGCAGTGAGTAACGAGACTCACAGTCGGTAAACTTTTTGCTCAAGTAATAAATAGCATGCTCTTTTCGGCCGGACTCGTCATGCTGTCCCAGCACACACCCCATTGAATTGTCAAGTACTGTCAAATATAGTATCAGAGGTCTTCCTTCCACTGGCGGCATAAGAATGGGTGGCTCTTGGAGATATTCCTTTATCTTTTCAAAGGCAGCCTGACATTCATCATTCCAACGTACTACTTGATCTTTCTTCAGTAATTTGAAGATTGGCTCACAGGTAGCAGTTAGATGTGAGATGAATCGGGCAATGTAATTCAGTCGTCCCAGAAAGCCTCTGACTTCTTTCTCTGTCCTTGGAGTTGGCATCTCTTGTATGGCTTTTACCTTGGAAGGGTCCACCTGAATACCTTTATCACTCACAATGAAACCTAGCAATTTTCCGGACCTCACCCCAAAGGTGCATTTGTTGGGATTCAACCTCAGCTTATATAACTTCAGTCGGTCAAATAGCTTCCTCAGATGATCAAGGTGCTCCTCCTCAGTTTGAGACCTTGCAATCATGTCATCAACGTATACCTCAATCTCATGATGGATCATATCATGAAATAAAGCAACCATGGCACGTTGATAGGTTTCCCCAGCATTTTTCAATCCGAATGGCATGACCTTGTAACAGAAGGTGCCCCACTGAGTCACAAAGGTAGTCTTTTCCATATCTTCCGGGGCCATCTTGATCTGATTATACCCTGAAAAACCGTCCATGAAGGAGAAAACCTTATGTTGAGCAGTATTGTCAACGAGAACGTCAATGTGAGGTAGAGGAAAATCATCCTTGGGGCTTGCCCTGTTTAAATCCCTGTAGTCAACACACATTCTGACTTTACCGTCCTTCTTCGGCACTGGCACCACATTGGCAACCCACTGAGGGTAGGAAGTTACTGCTAGAAATCCGGCATCAAATTGCTTCATAACCTCGGCCTTGATCTTTTCAGACATCTCTGGGCGCATGCGGCGAACCTTTTGCTTTACCGGAGGGCAGTCTTCCTTGGTTGGCAGGTGATGAACTACAATGTCGGCATCCAAACCAGACATATCTTCATAGGACCAAGCAAATACCTCCATGTAATCATGTAGCATCTGGATCAATCGTCGCTTCACGCTGAGCTCTAGATTAGCCCCAATCTTGACCTCTTTCCTATCTGTCTCTGTACCCAAGTTAATCGTTTCCACAGGCTCTTCATGTGGTTGAATAACCCTCTCTTCCTGGAGTAGCAGTCTTGCGAGTTCACCAGGCACTTCGCAATCATCTTCACCTTCGTCTTCGGCCAAGTTGATCGGATTCTCGAAGTCATAACTGGCGGTAGCAGAGCTGTTACCAGTGAGATCCAGAGTGGATTGAAACCTGTATAAGTGAGTGTGTGTAAATATAGCTGTTTTGCAATATATAACACAGAGAAAAAGAGCACAAGATTTGAAATGCAACAAACGTCCAATATTTTGATTGATGATATATGGAAATGTCATACAAAAAGCCCTCACAAATAGAGCTACGATGCCCCGGGTAGGACACCGAGCCAATAAAGTTTTAACATATTGTTTGTTACAAATTGGAAATCAAAAGAATTAATTACTGCGTGACAAATGTGATAGGTGTAAAATCCTTTGTCGTCCAGTTGCTTGGTCCGTTGCTGGTCGTTGGATAGATCCAACTGTCAAACTCCGCTTCCTCTACATCCTCCTCGATAGCATTCACCCTTGGGTTGGAGATAAACACCGGAGCCTTTCTGATCTTTTCCTTGCGCACAGCCCTCTGAGCCTCTGCAGTAAAGCCCAGCCCAAACTTGTCGTTCTTTTGAGTGAAGTCAGGAAGCTGACCCCAGTTTGCACAATTGCCTTTCTCGATTATAGCCCGGGCATCCTTCAAGGACGCCATCTTCAACGGAAAATCTTCTTCGACCACTGCCTCAGCTGATGCCAACACTGGAGGTACTTCCTCAAAATGCTGAAAGGGGGTTTCAATAAACTCCCCGTCCATCTCGATATACCGGAATGAATTCAAGTGACTAACCATGTATTCCTCCTCACCCTGCACAGTAACAATCTTCCCTTTGACAGGATCTTTGAGCTTTTGGTGTAGAGTGGATGTTACTGCCCCAACTTTGTGAATCCAGGGCCGACCTAACAAGTAGGAGTAAGATGGACGAATATCCATTACATAGAACGTTGAGTCGAAGACTTGGGAACCCACACGAATAGGAATGTTTACTTCACCGTGCACCATCCTCTTAGAACCGTCGAAGGCTCTAACAATAATGTTACTAGGTTTCAATTACAAACCTTCACAATCCAAGCGATCCAATGCCTTCTTGGGCAAAACATTCAGGGAAGAACCGGTATCCACCAACACGTGTGCGAGAGTAGTGCCCCTGCATTCTAGGGAAACATGCAGGGCATCATTGTGACTTTTCCCTTTGGCGGTAAGGTCGGCATCTGAGAACCCCAAGCCATTGTCAGCCGTCAAATTAGCCACACAGTCGGTGAATTGATCCGCAGAGGTCTCTTGCGGTACATGAGCCGTTTTCAGGAATGAAATTAGGGCTTTTGCGTGGGCCTCTAAGCATAGCAGTAATGATAGCATAGAGATTTTGGAGGGAGTATGCCCCAACTGTTCAACAACGTTAAAGTCACTCTTTTTGATGATTTTAAGAATTTCCTCCATTTCTTGTTGGGAGGCTTCTACAACAGTCTTTTTTGGTGCCTCCGTACTGGCAGGCAAATCGGTAGCAACTTCTTTGCCCCGAGTATCAGAGGACTCGGCGGCAGTAGTAGACACAGGAACTTGAATTGGAACATGCACACTTGCGGGTGTGATGGTGAGAGGTTTTTGGATAACTGGCGGTGCAATGTCAGGCGAGAAGAGCCTGCCACTGCGGGTAATCTTGGCGGGACCAGTGATGTTACTGATACTGGTATTGGTGTTGAATTCCTGCTTCACCCCAAGCACATACACATCGGCCCCATAATGCCATGGGACCGCTTTATCAGACTCGTAGGGGAGAGGCCCCGGAACAGTAATAGTAATGGGTGTAACAGACATAATTTGGACTGGTTTCTTCATGGGAGCTTTGGCAGGATTGTAAATTGTGACGACAGATATTTCTTCAACGGAAACAAACGGAACAGCAGTTTTCTTGAACATAATTTCCTTGCTATCCATCAGGCTTTGGATGCCTGATTTCAGCAGTGGACAACTGGTAGGGATAACAGCACACAGGAGGCAACCCTTACTACAACCCAGAAATAAACCGGCTAGTAGTAAGTTCCTTTTAACAGTCAACAGAGGGGTAGCAACATCATTCACTGAAACAGCATACAATTCTTCTTCAATGGCATTCACTCTATGCTGGGGCATAGGTGCGGTTACAACATTCGATTTTTCAGGCGCTTCAAACTGAATTTCCTTTGCATCGATAAGATCTTGCACTTTGTTTCTCAAGGCCCAGAAATCATCAGTAGTATGCCCGGGGCTATTAGAATGATAAGCACAACGGGCATTTGGGTTATACTTAGGAGATGCAGTATTCACGACTTTAGGAGCTTCTTTGATGGTCACCAAGTTGGTTGATAACAGTTGGGGTAAAATTTGTGACAAGGTCATACTCAACCGAGTATACTGTCTCTTGGGTCTTTCACCTCTTTGTTGATTGTACTGCTGAGGAGCAGCAACAGGTTTTGAAATGACCAGAGCATTGACGGCTTGGCGACTTTCTGGCTTGACTTGTCTTCTAGGACCATAGACGGCACTTGCTTCCTTCTTAAAAGGCCTTCTCTCAGTACTTGCAGCAACACCCTTCTGAATCTTTCCTGACTTGATGCCAGCTTCTATTCTTTCGCCCGTTAAGATCAAATCGGTAAACCCCGTGGAAGAGTTACCAATCAGATGATTGAAAAATGGCCCAGATAGGGTCCCTAGAAACATATCAACAAGTTCACGATCGGTTAAAGGAGGCTGCACCCTGCCAGCCAAATCCCTCCATTTTTGTGTGTACTCTTTGAATCCTTCGCCTGTTCCTAACGACATACCCTGAAGTTGGGTACGAGTAGGGGCAAGGTCAGAATTGTATTGGTATTGTTTGTAGAAAGCGGTGGCCAAATCTTCCCAATTTCGAACGCTGGTTCCTTCTAGCTGATAAAACCACTCCAACTGAGCTCCAGAAAGACTGTCTTGAAAGAAATGAACCCAAAGGTTTTTATCTGCCGTATAGGGTTGAATTTTTCTCACGTAGGACCTGAGATGCATTTTGGGACAGGACAGCCCATCATACCTCACAAACACTGGCACTTTGAATTTTGGGGGAATCACAATCCTAGCAACCAATCCCAAGTCTTCAAAATCCAAACCCGGTACTCTTTGTAGCTCCATGGCGGCCAACCTGTCTTCTAGCCCTTTGTATTTATCATCAGCTGGAGGGTATTGCTGATCGGTATAATCTTCATCCTCTTAGACCTCCTCCTCTTCCGCATCAGACTCGGAAGGTACCGCAGCTCCACCTCCTTTGCTGGTTCCTTCATCAGAGATAGGAGGAAATTCAAGCACTCTCCGAGCTTCTCCGTCAAATCTTCTCCCCAAAGTAGCCATCCCGAGTCTCTTTTTCTTCTTTTTCACTGGGTCTTTGCTCCCCAATTGAGTCTTGATATCCTCCTGACCCTTAGCCAAGGTCATCAAGAGTTGCTGGAACTGTGCATTCTGAGCTTGTAGGTCTTTGACTGTTTGCTCGAGATCCATCCTGCTGAAATAAACATCAGACAGATAAGGAAACCTGGAGTGAGACCTGCTTATGCACATGATGAATGGTATGCTTATGTATGCAATGCATTCAAGGATTTAGAACATTCAAAATTGTTTCAGACAAAGAAGAACACACGTCATATTAATAAGAAGAAATTTGTTAGTACATAAATGCCCCATGGGCCAAATATTACAAAATAACTTCTCAAGGCAAAAAGACATTGCGCATCCTCTTTGGTGCGATGTAGGTGTTGAGGGCCTCTTACTCATGGAGTCGGCGGGTAAGCTCTAGAACCTTCTTCTCACTGGCGTATAAGCTAGCTTCAAAAGTATTCCGTTCCTCCTTGAGCTGAATCCAACTTTTCTGCATTTCCTCCCACGATGTAGGCATGTCTGGATGTAGGATGGTGTAGGGAACCTCTCCTTCCTTGACGGGCTCTTTAATCACAGGGAGAACATGAGGATAAGGCATCATCAGACTTTGGGCTCGGGCTCGTACCCACTTGAGATAAGGCTCAAGAGGGATGGAGTTCTTGTGTCCCAGAGTCTTGCTATCAACCTTGTTGAGCTTTCCCCAAGCTCTGATGAATCTTTGGCGAAGTCCTTGCGCATCGTTGTCGAAGTCAAAAACTAGGTCAGGAATCAACATGTCATGAGGACCATCCCTCCGTGCATATCCAAATTGTCTCAAAGCTAGGAAAGGGTTGTAGGTGATACCTCCTCTAATTCCAAGTAAAGGAACATTAGGAAATTCTCTGCAACGATCGACGATGATGACATTTTCTCTGGACCGAGAACACCAATGTACATCAGAGTGAGTGAGAGTCATCAACCGTTGGGACCACCTTGAGCCTTGGTCGTTCTTCAAGACAGATTGTGGAAGGTGCGAAATAAACCACCTTGCAAGGAGAGGAGTACAGCACATGAGAACACCCCTCTTTCTCATTGTTCGTGTGTAAAATGAGTGAAGGATGTCCCCAAGCAATGTTGGTATTGGATTTCTGGACAAGAAGATTTTGACGGCATTGACATCTACCAATTGGTCAGGATTTGGGAACAAGACCAACCCATAGATAAGGAGTGCCACAATTTCTTCAAAGGCTTGTAGGTCCAATGAGTTCCAACATTCTTGTGCCTTCTCAAACAAGAATTTTTCTAAGAATCCCTTGACGCCGCTTCTGGTTTCCCAATGCCCCTTGATGTCAGATGGTTGTAGATGTAATGCTTGAGCAACATCTTCAGGCTTTGGTTCCTTTTCCGTACCGTTGAAAGGTAGTTGATTAAGGATAGGAATTCTCAGGAGTTGAGAAAACTCCTCCAAAGTGGGCACCAACTGGTAATCGGGGAAAGTGAAACAGTGGTGAAGAGGGTCAAAGAACTGGAATAGCACTTTTATCATGTCTTCTTCAATGTTGGTGTTGACTAGGCTGAGCAGTCTACCATGTCTTTCACTGAAGGATGAGCTTTCCGGAATTCTTGAGGTGAGCTCCTTGAGTTGAGGAGAGATTCTCACAAGGTTGACTTGAATGGTTTTTCTGCGAGGAACTTCCATGACCTACAAAACAGGAACAAAGATGAAGATCCAAAACCCTTGAAATGGTTAGTGAATGCATATGATGTTTTATGATGTCCATGATGTATGCACAAAACATATGTACAAGCAAATCACACCAAACCCTAGTTTCAGGCTTGCATGAGGTTTCATAGGTAAGTACCCTCTTGAGTGTAGTTGGCTTAAAAACCTGTCCTATAAATAGTAACCGGGTTCTAAGGAGCTCAATATCACTGGATTGTTTTCATTATTCATTGTTTTGGTTTAGCCACTTAACTAGCGACCAAAATATTCCAAGAAAACAACCCTCAATGAGTGTAGTATCGAGTATCTACCAACTTCGGACTGCACCAAAGCCGGTCATCTCACTACCCCTAATAAAAGGCCAAGATGGTCAAGTAAGGTTCTAGGTCATTAGTGCTTAGTGACATCACTCAGCGGCCCCGTACTCTCCTTGATTGAACTCAAGGGTTACCGGTACTCACAAATATGTCGCACTAATATAGCTATTGCTTCAACCATGTCGGTATACCCCGCACAGTTTCCACAACTTATTGCTATCTATGAATGTTTCCCAAAATCCGGGTGTAGGATTGCAAACCCAAACAATAGAGCCAAGATATAAAGCAAACAATTCAAACAATTTGTCATGCAAGAGGGTGATCTAAGCCCTAAGGTTACTCCACTTTTAAAACCTCCCCAGCAGAGTCGCCAGTTCTGTGATACGGTGGGAGAACTGACTATGGTTTTGCATTTGTTTCGCAAATGTTTTGGTTGAGCAAGAGTCGCCACCGACTTTTTATTTTATCCTAAGGAAAGGTTTAAAAAGCACAGCAAAAACCTTTGAGATTTTTTTCTTGGGTTCAGGGAGTAGATTATAGAAAGGGAAGGTATTAGCACCCTTTCTATCCATGGTTATCCATGGGCTCTTAGGTACTTGCTTAGATCAACTTGCCTTGGTTTTCAATTGTTTGAAATGATGCTTTGTGTGTGGGTTTTGAAAAATGTTTTGAAAAGAGGCCAATGTGGTGGCAACCTTTGTAATGATCCATGTTGGGATGTATACAAAGGTGTATGTCTTTTGAAAAGTTTTCCATGTTTTTGAAAGTTGTTTTGAAAGTGTTTGTGATGTATGGTTTTTGAAAAAAATAGGCAAGTGTTTTTGTTTTGCAAGTTGGCAAGTACCCAAGAGCTATCTATCCTAAATTTCTCAAAGATCTTTGCTATGTTTTTAACCCTTTTAACAATTTTGTTCCACCATTGTATTTGGTGGACAATCTTGTGTTAGGATGTGAAAGGGACAGGCGCGGGTCGTCGTTTAGACCATAATTGCAATGGTGCCAAGTATCTTTGGGCATTTTTTCTTTGAAAGGGACTTTGATCATTTTAGGCAACTTTCGAAAGCGTCATCGAGGGACTATGATCATTTGAGTTATTTGTTTTGCCCAAAGAGACCTAACATGCAATATGGCCCAATTTTTGAAAGGCAACAAGTGGATGTAACCCTAGGGGTGTTAGTGTGCAAGTGTGTTTTATTGCATACAAGAGTTTTTTCTTTGAATTAGGTTTTTCTATTTCATTGATTTTATCTTGCCATACGCGTCCTAATTACTAGCAATAAGAAGCGGAAATGTAAAATCCTACGCTATTACAACAATTAGGGGAGGGGGATACACATTTGTACATGGGGGGTTCAACGAGAAAATAGACAAAAAAGAAAATAGCAAAAACCAAGATATATAGAGAGAGAGAGGGAGCCCGCACGCTGCTGGGAGGTCATCAGAAGTTCTGACTCAGATCCGCTGCCAGATGATCAACCTGTTAGTGAAACTGGATGAGTCAGAACTTCTGACTCTGGCACCTGCAAAACAGAACCTTGTTAGTGGGGAAATCAGAAGTTTTGATTTCCCTGCGCTGCAAGACAGAAGTTTGTTAGTGGAGAAACCAAAAGTTCTGATTCTGCTGAAAAGGCAATAACTCTCAGAGGTTCTGATATCATTGACAGCAAAACAGGCTTCAGATATGCTAACGTCAAAGTCAACATTTGGCTTTTCCCTGTACTAGTCAGAACATCTGCAATTCTGTTGTTACTCCACAAAACAGGAAACATATTTGGAACAGATCCAGCAAATACCAAAAATGTTTCAGAGGTCAGAATCACTAAGGTCACAGGCAAGTCCTATACTGGCTCAGAACGTTCTGAGGTATGAAAATCCTCAGAACATAAACAGTAACAACATGGTATTTACATTATGTTTATTTGAGTATGCACAGCTGATGATGCTTAACAGCGTGATGAGGGTCAGCAGGTGCTTACCTGACTGTTGGAAAAAGGTTGGTGGGTGAAAGTTAGCTTTTGGCTCTGGTGGTGTTCTGGACAGATTTTCTTTGAAAAGGGGAAGTAAAGGTGTATACGTATGCAGGGTCAGAAGTTTGGAAAGGGTGTTTTTGGTTTACAGAAAAAAACTAGATATTTGATGAAGTTGAAGGTGAGAAACTCAAAGTTATGAAACAAAACTGGAGATTTTGGCAGAGTTTCAGAACGCTATGTTGCTAAGGGTTGCTGTTTCTCTCTTAGCAATTTTTCTGTTTCTTTTTCTGAACGCCTTTTGCAGTGGTGAAAGCTCTCTATTTATAGGCAAAGTTCTTGTGGATGCCTTGAACATTAAAGCGCCAACAGAGTTTGAATTTGTTCTTTGACAGAAATTCCTGGGAAGTTGTGATAACAGCTAGCTTTCAGCCTAGGCTGCAGCAGCAGGCGTAGATTGGGGAGAAGTGACCTCTGAAGTGGGCGGTGGCGTGGAGACCTATGCCAGAATCTGCACAAAAGCATTTTCCAAGCCACACGTGAATGTTCAGGAGTGGTTGGAAGCATTAATGGGCATTAAATGGTGATAAGACCTATCAACATCAATATTCTGGTAATGGAAACCAACGTTGAATCAGCAGCGTAGACCATGCTCTGGCCTTGGCTTCCTGTAAGCTCTGGAGATTCTCCTGGATTTCTGGTACGTTCCTTGGATTTACTTCTGGACCTCCTGGGCTTAGAGATTCTGTATCAGTGTAACACCCATTCTTCTGACCTTTTCAACTTCTGAACTCAGCATGTTCTGAAGGAGCCTTCAGATTTCCCTGCTTCTCTTGCATTCCTTTAGCGAATTCTGACTGAGCTTGTGTAACTGCTGAAGGGGCATGTTCTGTTTGAGGCTTACATACTGAACCACGTTTATAACTTCTGATTGAACTGATGTAGCTGCTGAAAAGCCAACTTCTGACCACGCTGAGCCAAGCTTGCAACTTCTGACCGTTTTTATCTGGAATGGGTCCAGAAGTTCTGAAGCGCTGATTTTTTTCTTAAACACTCATTTTAGAGAAGCGTTCTAAGTACTTAGAATTTGATTTTTCTCAAGATAAAAGCGTTGTTTTTGGAGTTCGTGAGATCATCTTGCTCTTGTAAGTGGCTTGCTTGGGCAAAAGGATAACTCAGGACTTGGATTTGTTTCAGAGGGACCTTGAAAATTCAAGATGGTTTCCTGAAGAAAGGGAGGAAAATTTTGGGGTACAACAGTTGCCCCTGTTCAATCTTCTTGAACCTGAAGAGTTAGATTGGCAATCTTGCCTTTCGTGACTCGAAGTTAAAAGGAGATTGGACATTAGAGTGCCCGGAAATTTGCACTCGCATGTTGGAGTATCAACAATGTGATGTCGGGAATGGGCTTATAGATGCCATTTGGAGAGGTGGTGGATAGGGAGATGGGCTTATAGATGCCATCTGGAGATGTGACAGAACTTCGTCGGGAATGGGCTTATAGATGCCATTTGGAAGTGATGATCGCACAAGAGATTCCTTGGCGAGAACTTTATGTATCTGAGAAAGGCAGATGTTTTCCTGGCTTGTTACAGGTGTTTGATCTTCAATCTCCTTATGCAGATATGCCCTGGCTGGATACAGGTATCGAATCTACAATCGGTGGCTCACAGATGTGCCCTGGCTGGATACAGGAGTCGAATCTGGAAATGGTCGTCAATAGATATGCCCTGGCTGGATACAGGAATCGAATCTGGGAATGTGGTCAATAGATATGCCCTGGCTGGATACAGGAATCGAATCTGGAAATGTTGTAGTTGATAGATGTGCCCTGGCTGGATACAGGAATCGAATCTTCGAACTCTTCAGACGTGCCCTGGCTAGATACAGGAATCGAGTCTGGAAATGTGGTCAACAGATATGCCCTGGCTGGATACAGGAACCGAATCTGGAAATGTTGTAGTTGATAGATATGCCCTGGCTGGATACAGGAATCGAATCTTCGAACTCTTCAGACGTGCCCTGGCATAATTTTTGTTTTAACGTATTCCCATGCAGCTTCCATCAAACGTTCTACCATACACGCTCATACGCTAGCCTGCCAAGTGGCTCCAAGATCCAATCCAGTGGCCTCAGAAGGAAGTCCATGGTAGAGCTCAGTCAATGGACATACACACAAGCGTGGAAAGTCAACAAGGCCTTTGGCTGATGGGCCTGAATTGCTGCAAACACCTCCATTCTGGGCCTGATACCCCCTATGTTTGTATTCTATTTTTAATTTTCTTTTTAATTCTTTTTAAATTGTTTTAATTGTTTTTCTTAATTCACCATAAAATAATTTTCATAATAAAAATCAGAAACCAAAAAAATGTTTAATATTTAATTCTTATTAATTTCACTATTAAAATATTTTTGTAAATAAATTTCAATAACTAATTTAGTTTAATTTAGGTTTGAAACTTTAATCTTTTTCTTAATAAATAAAATATGTAGAATTAGGTTTTTGACATTTTCATCTTTTTTCTTAATTAATTTTTTCTCATTATTTATTATTATAATTACTATTTATTTTTGTAAATAAACATGTACATTAATTAATTAGTAAATTAGGTCAACTTTAATATTTTCATTAATAATTAAAATACATAGAATTAGGGTTTCATCTTGATTTTAATTTTCTTTATTTCATAAATACCAAAAACATAAAAAACACTTTTCTTTAATTAAATATTAATTAGACTTTAATTTCATTTAATTTCAAGCAAAGGGTCAAAACCCTCGGACGTCCTAATTTTAATTTATTTTCGCGCATTATTTTCTTTTTGAATATTATGTAACTGCTCAAGGATTGTAATAGTAATTAGGTTTACCGCATTCATTTACTTTTCGCATCTTTTATCAAACGGGTCTTTGTACTTTGGCGATGTATAGACCCGCGCCTTGTAATAGCGTAGCTTTATATTTCCGCTTTTAACTTTCCGCACTCTTAAATTCTAAATTTCATGAAAGAATGTATGGCTAATTAAAAACAAGCGTAGCTCACAATGCCATGATCAAAGATAAATATTAAGCTGAAAACAACACACAAATACACACACCACTTTTAGGGTACGCCTCACTTGTTGCCTTCGAAACGTGGTCGTCAAGTATAGGACGTTTTAGTAAGTCCTTATGTCCATGATCCAGTTGCCTCGAAACAGTTGCCTCGAAACGGTCGCCTCGGATTAAAAAGGATCAAGGACATAAGGGTAGCTTCTAAGGTGTCCTAGCTGTTGCTTCGGTGACCACACTGTCCCTAAACTCGAATTGACCCGAACACCTCCAACGGTGGTCCTACCTACCTCTCAATGGTGGGATGGCACTACCTTAAGGACATTTACACAACCTAATTCCTTAGGGTAGGTAGATGACTCATGGATACTTGCTCTATTCAAAAACAAAACAAAATCTTTTCACACAGACACTTTCAAAAAGCTTTCAAAACAATTTTTCAAACACTCTTGAGGACAGATACAAGAGTTATTCAGAAATCTTTCAAAGAAACTTTTGCAAAACCCACCCACACTTGAAAAGCAAACATATTTTGAAAACATAAGAGCAAGTACCTAAGAGCCCATGGATAACCATGGATAGAAAGGGTGCTAACACCTTCCCTTTCTATAAATCTACCTCCCGAACCGAGAAACTATCTCATAAGGAATTTTGCTGCGCTTTTGTCCTGTCCATGTTGGAGAAAATAAAAGAAGGTGGCGACTCTTGCTTCCGCGACATTTCGTGAACCAGCGTTAAACAGTCAGTTCTAAATCCACCGATCACAGAACTGGCGACTCTGCTGGGGACTTTTATAAAGTGAGGTGTACCTTAGGATTAGACCACTCTTATGTTTTCAATTGTATGTCTTGATTGCTTTTATACTTGTGGGCTTTGCATCGGAGTTACATAGATCCTAACCCGGATCTGGGGATACCCTGTTAGGTAGCATAAGCTGTGAGGGACCTGTCCGGCGTAGACCGACATGGGTGAAGCAGTGGCTACGTTGGTGTGGCGCCTTGGTCTGTACCGATATCCCTTGTGTCGCAACGAGGAGAATATGGGTCTTCTGAGGAGTCGTTAAGCACCAACCGACCTTAGAACCTTAAATGACCCAACTTGGCCAATAGAATAGTAGCAATATGCTACACCCATTGAGGCTAAACTCTCGCGATGGTTCTGGCTGCAAGAAAAGATTGCGATGCTGGAGTTATGACCGATTGAGGGTAGTCAGTGATATTGGGATCCTCTAGAACCCGGTTACTTTTGGTAGGACAGGTCTTAACCAACAAACTGAAAGAGGGTAATACCTAGACCCCATGCTGGCCTAAACCCTAAGGGCTGTCTTGTGTGACTTGTGTGCCTTATCATGTTTGCCTTTGTGAATATTTGTGGTGTGCTTTATCATAACATCATATGGCGACTCTGCTGGGGACTTTTATAAAGTGAGGTGTACCTTAGGGTTAGACCACTCTTATGTTTTCAATTGTATGTCTTGATTGCTTTTATATTTGTGGGCTTTGCATCAGAGTTACATAGATCCTAACCCGGATCTGGGGATACCCTGTTAGGTAGCATAAGCTGTGAGGGACCTATCCGGCGTAGACCGACATGGGTGAAGCAGTGGCTACGTTGGTGTGGCGCCTTGGTCTGTACCGATATGCCTTATGTCGCAACGAGGAGAATATGGGTCTTCTGAGGAGTCTTTAAGCACCAACTGACCTTAGAACCTTAAGTGACCCAACTTGGCCAATAGAACAGTAGCAGTATGCTACACCCATTGAGGCTAAACTCTCGCGATGGTTCTGGCTGCAAGAAAAGATTGCGATGCTGGAGTTATGACCGATTGAGGGTAGTCAGTGATATTGGGATCCTCTAGAACCCGGTTACTTTTGGTAGGACAGGTCTTAACCAACAAACTGAAAGAGGGTAATACCTAGACCCCATGTTGGCCTAAACCCTAAGGGCTGTCTTGTGTGACTTGTGTGCCTTATCATGTTTGCCTTTGTGAATATTTGTGGTGTGCTTTATCATAACATCATACCATCATAGACATTGCATGCATCCTGCATAAGGACTGACCGTTTCAAAGACAAAAGGGTTTCACCTTTGCTCTGTTTTGTAGGACATCATGATGCCTGTGCGAAGGAACACTATCCGGTTCAATTTTGTCCACCCACCTGAGTTGCTTGAAGAATTGGTTAGCAGAATTCTAAATACCACTTCTTTCATCCAGAGGCATGGTTCTCTTCTCGGCTTAGTCACTGCAAAGTGGGACCAACAACTGATGAGTGTCCTGACCCAGTTCTATGATCCCTTGTATAACTGCTTCACCTTTCAAGACTTCCAGCTGGTCCCTACCCTGGAAGAGTTCTCTGATTTGCTTGGCATCCCTATCTTGGATCAGACCCCCTTCACTGGTTGGGAAAAGACTCTTAGACTTGAGGAGATTGTTGTAGCCCTTCCCTTGACCCACAAAGAGGTAATGGACAACTGGGTGACTAGAAGCAGAGTTAAGGGTTTCTTGGCCAAGTTTCTGATTGGTAAAGCTAACAGTTTCTGGAATGACCTAGACTTCAGAGCGTATGAAGACATCTTGGCTCTCTTAATCTATGGTCTGGTTCTGTTTCCTAATCCTGATAACTTCATTAACATCACTGCCATAAGGATCTTCATGTCTCGGAACCCTGTGCCCACTCTCTTGGGTGATATCCTGCAACAACTCTATGCTCGTACTTCCCGAAGACGAGGAACTCTGTGGTGTTGTATCCCTTTGTTAGTGAGGTGGTTTATTTCGCACCTCCCTAAGTTCGTACTGAAGAACAAAGAAGGAAGAGGCTGGGCTCATAGGTTAATGTCTCTCACTGATAATGACATCATTTGGACTTTCCGGGGTTTGGATGAGGTAGCTGTTATTGACCGTTGCGGAGAATATCCTAATGTTCCTCTGATTGGTACCCAAGGAGGAATCTCTTATAATCCATGTCTAGCTCTCCGTCAATTTGGAAGAGCCAGAAGAGCAGGGCCTTATGAGATGTTGGTGCCTCACATCAGTTTTGAGTTTCAGGTAGATAGTGACGAGCTGCGTCGTAGGTTCATCAAGGCTTGGGACAGAATTCACAAAGCTGACCCACAAGAGTTGGGACCAAAGACTTCTCTACCTATGGAAGCCTACTACAAATGGGTCCGCATCCGTGCTCAGAATTTAGGTATGCCATATGAAGTTGTCAGACCCATCATTCTTGAACATCTTGATAGAGATGGGGCTCCTCCAACTGTTCTCCCTCCTCAGATACCTACTGATATTGATACACTAAAAAGGTCTTGGGCACAACTACGAGAAGAACGGGATTCTTATCGGGAAAAGTTCAACGAGCAGGAATTGAAGATCCAGAAGCTAACAAAGCAGTTGGAGAACGAGCGGGCCTTGAATGACTACATCCGTACTGAGAAGAGGAGACCTTGGGATCACTGATGAGCTATGGATGTTCTTTTACAGTTTTTATTTCCCTTTTCAGTATTTCCATTTTATGTAACGCCTAAGGGAAATCTGTTAAACAATCTAAATTTCAAAGTTGAATCTAATAAAGTGTGTTCCTTTTTGTTTACAAAGTTGAATCTCGATTGTCTTTGAAAACATAAATCATACGCATTCCATTCATCATGTGCATAACAAGTACTCTTCTTTTCAGGTTGCTTAATGTTCTTCGCTGTTTATTTCAGCAATCTCATCATGAATCCTGAATCATCTACTGAGCAATACATCAAGGCCCTCCAGGCTCAGAACGCCCAGTTCCAAGAGCTGATTATGAGTTTAGCCCAAGGATAAGAGGAATTGAAGGCTCTGCTGGTCAAGAAGAAGAAGAAGAGAACTGTACTATTCAACACTGGCCGGAGGTTTGGTAACACACTGCAGAATGAGGTTGATCAGGTTGGTTCTTCTGTAGGGAAAGGCAGTCCCCAGGGGGGAAGGGTTCCTAGTCCGGTGGTCTCTGACAACGAGACTGATTTCAACGAGGAGCAGTATCCTCCAGCTGAAGATGAGTACAAGCAGTTAGAGGATCGCCTGAATTCCATGGAAATTCAACAAGTGCCTGGGTTGGATTTTGGAGACCTGGGTCTATCTTCTGGTGTGGTGATCCCACACAAGTTCAAAGCACCATCTTTCACAAAGTATGACGGGGCGTCCTGCCCTAAGCTACATCTCAGATCTTATGTGCGGAAGATCCAGCCGTACACTGTGGACAAGAACTTATGGATCCATTTCTTCCAGGAGAGTCTTTCAGGGACTCATCTCGAATGGTTCTATCAGCTGGATGGAACCAAGGTTCGTAACTGGGAGGAATTGGCTACTGCTTTTTACAAGCAGTATCAGTATAATGCCGACCTTGCTCCTACACGTACCCAACTCCAGGGTATGTCGCTAGGATCGGGAGAAGGTTTTAAAGAGTACGCGCAGAAGTTGAGGGACCTGGCTGGCACGGTGCAGCCACCATTAACCGACCGTGAGCTAGTGGACATGTTCTTGGGGACCCTATCTGGGACATTCTTCAACCATCTCATTGGTAATTCGTCTACAGGGTTTACAGATCTCATTCTGACTGGGGAAAGGATAGAGGCTGGTTTGAAATCAGGGAAGATACAGAAAGGTGCGTCCTCAAATTTTGAGAAGAAGCCTTTCAAAAAGGAAGCCAGTGTTGTGTATGTCCCTAGGAGGCAAAATAAACCAGAACGCCACCAAGCTGTCAACGCGGTGGTGATTGCAAAGCCTGCTGCCGCTCCTCGGCAACCTAACCAACCAAGGGCTGAGAGACCCAGAAGAGAATATACTCGGCTTAGTATGACCTTGTCACAGATCTTGCCGCAACTGCTATCGACCAACTTGGTAACCGTAAGAGAAGCTCCAAAGGTGTTAAACACAACCTCTCCGAAGTATAATCCCAACGCCCGATGTGCTTATCACTCTGATAGCCCGGGGCATTCTACTAATGATTGCTGGGCCCTAAGGAATAAGGTTCAAGACCTTATTGATACTAAAGAGGTTCAGTTTGAGGCGCCCGAGAAGCCTAATGTGGTGACAGCTCCCCTACCTGACCATGGAGTAAATGCTATCAGGGATGGTGACGAAATGGAAGAATCTGAGTTCAACAGCTGGATCTGCCCGACGACCGACGGTGGACTGAACAATTGGACTGCAAAAGATTACATACATGTTACTTTTGTTACGCAGTAATGAATTCCTTTGTTTTTTAATTTGTAATGAACAAAAAATTGAAACTTTATGGCCCGGTGTCTTACCCGGGGCACCGTGGCTTCATTTGTGAGGGCTTATTACTTGTCATTTCCATATATCATGAATAAAAACATTGGACGTTTTTCGCATTTCAAATCTTGTGCTCCCTTTCTTTCTTTCTTTATATATTGCAAAACAGCTATATTTACACACACTCACTCATACAGGTTCCAATCCACTCTGGATCTCACTGATAACGACTCCGCTACTGCCAGTTATGACTTCGAAAATCCGATCAACTTAGCCGAAGACGAAGGTGAAGATGATTGCGAAGTGCCTGGTGAGCTTGCAAGACTGTTACTCCAGGAAGAGAGGGCCATTCAGCCACATGAAGAGACGGTAGAAACGGTAAATCTGGGTACTGAGACAGATAGAAAGGAAGTCAAGATTGGTGCCAATCTAGAGCTCAGCGTAAAACAACGGTTGATTCAGATGCTGCATGATTATGTGGAAATCTTCGCCTGGTCCTACGAAGACATGCCTGGGTTGGATACCGACATTGTGGTCCATCACTTGCCTACCAAGGAAGACTACCCTCCGGTTAAACAAAAGGTCCGTCGTATGCGTCCAGAGATGTCCGAGAAGATCAAGGCTGAGGTTATGAAGCAATTTGATGCCGGTTTTCTTGCAGTAACTTCTTACCCTCAGTGGGTTGCCAACGTGGTTCCGGTGCCAAAGAAAGATGGTAAGGTCAGAATGTGTGTTTACTACAGGGATCTGAACAGGGCCAGCCCCAAGGATGACTTCCCCCTACCTCACATTGATGTTCTGGTTGACAATACTGCTCAACACAAGGTGTTCTCCTTCATGGATGGTTTTTCAGGTTATAATCAGATCAAAATGGCTCCTGAAGATATGGAAAAGACTACATTTGTTACTCAGTGGGGCACCTTCTTCTACAAGGTCATGCCTTTTGGACTGAAAAATGCTGGGGCAACCTACCAACGTGCCATGGTTGCTTTATTTCATGACATGATCCATCATGAGATTGAAGTGTATGTCGATGATATGATTGCAAGGTCCCAAACTGAGGAGGAACACCTTGACCATCTACAGAAGTTGTTTGACCGTCTGAAGTTATACAAGCTGAGGTTGAACCCGAACAAGTGCACCTTTGGGGTAAGATCTGGGAAGTTGCTAGGCTTCGTCGTGAGCGACAAAGGTATTCAAGTGGACCCTGCCAAGGTTAAAGCCATACAAGAGATGCCAGTTCCCAAGACAGAGAAAGAAGTCAGAGGTTTTCTAGGACGGCTGAATTATATTGCCCGATTCATCTCGCACCTAACTGCTACCTGTGAACCAATCTTCAAGCTACTGAAGAAAGATCAGGTAGTACATTGGAATGATGAATGTCAGGCCGCTTTCGACAGAATCAAAGAGTATCTCCAAGAACCACCCATTCTTATGCCACCGGTTGAAGGGAGACCTCTAATACTATACTTAACAGTACTTGACAGCTCAATGGGGTGTGTGTTGGGGCAGCATGACGAGTCTGGCCGAAAAGAGCACGCCATTTATTACCTTAGCAAAAAGTTTACCGACTGTGAGACCCGATACTCACTGCTCGAGAAAACTTGCTGCACTTTGGTATGGGCTGCTCGCCGGCTGAGACAGTATATGCTGACTCACACTACTCTGTTGATTTCAAAGATGGATCCAATAAAGTACATATTCGAAAAGCCTGCTCTGTCTGGAAGAATAGCAAGATGGCAGATGATCTTGACAGAATACGACATCCAGTACACGACTCAGAAAGCTATCAAAGGAAGTGTATTGGCAGACCACTTGGCACACCAGGCAGTAGACGACTACCAATCAATGAACTTTGAATTTCCTGACGAGAGTATCATGATAGTGACTGATTGTGAAGTACCTGGACCGGATGAAGGACCTGAGGAAGGATCCCGATGGTCTATACACTTTGACGGAGCCTCCAACGCTTTGGGTAACGGTATCGGTGTTGTGATCATATCCCCTCGAGGCACTCATACTCCACTCACCGCCCGACTATGTTTCAACTGCACCGACAACATGGCGGAGTATGAGGCATGCATCATGGGTCTTCAAGCTGCGATTGACTTATGGATCAAGTTTCTGAGTGTCTTCGGAGATTCCGCTCTCGTGATCAATCAGATCAAAGGCGAGTGGGATACGAAACACCCAAACCTTATTCCTTACAAAGAATGTGTGTTGACATTGATCACCCATTTCACAGAGATAACTTTTGAACATTTCCCAAGAGAGGAGAATCAGTTGGCGAACACGTTAGCTACGATGTCTTCTATGTTCAAAATCAAGTGGGACAATGAGGCTCCCCAGATCATTATCTGGAAACTGGACAAACCTGCATATTGCTGTGACCTTGAGGCTGAGATAGTAACTGAGAAACCCTGGTATCATGAAGCGAAAAGGTACTTAGAAGCTCAAGAATACCCGGAAGGTGCATCCATCAATGAAAAGAAGTTTCTGAGAAGGTTCGCAGCAAAGTTCTTCCTCAGCAATGGCATTCTCTACAAGCGAAACCATGATTCGACCTTACTGCGTTGTGTGGATAAAGCTGAAGCAGAAAGGATCATGGCAGAGCTGCATGAAGGTACCTTCGGAACGCATTCCAGTGGACACACCATGGCAAAGAAAATCCTTCGGGCAGGATATTTCTGGTCCACAATGGAAGCTGACTGTTACCAACACTCTCGGACATGTCATAAATGCCAGATATATGCAGATAAGGTGCACGTTCCTCCAGTTCCTCTGAATGTCTTGACTGCACCTTGTCCCTTTGCAATGTGGGGTATTGATATAATCGGCGAGATTAAACCTACGGCATCCAATGGGCATCGCTTCATCCTGGTAGCGATTGACTACTTTACAAAGTGGGTTGAAGCAGCTTCCTACGCCACTGTAACCAAGAACGTCGTGGAACGGTTCATTCGGCATAACCTGATCTGTCGATACGGTATCCCGGAAAGGATCATTACGGACAATGGTACCAATCTTAACAACAAGACGATCACTGAGCTCTGCGAGCAATTCAAGATACAGCACCACAACTCTTCTCCTTACCGGCCGAAGATGAATGGGGCTGTAGAAGCAGCTAATAAGAATATCAAGAAGATTGTGCAGAAGATGACAGTGACCTATAAAGATTGGCACGAGATGTTACCGTTTGCTCTTCATGGGTATCGTACCTCAGCAAGGACGTCAACTGGGGCAACTCCTTTTTCCTTGGTCTATGGCATGGAGGCAGTCTTGCCAATCGAAGTTCAGATACCCTCCCTCCGGATAATGAAGGATGCAGATCTGAGCGAAGATGACTGGATCCAGACTCGACTTGATCAATTAAACCTAATTGACGAAAAGAGACTCACTGCTATCTGTCATGGTCAAACGTATCAAAAACGGATGATAAGGGCATTTAACAAGAAAGTCAGGCCACAAGAGTATCAAGTTGGGGACCCGGTAATCAAGCGCGTCATTCTTCCTCAAAGTGATCCAAGGGGCAAATGGACCCCTACATACGAAGGGCCATTTGTGGTTAAACATGTGTTCTCAGGAGGAGCCATGATTCTAACCACCATGGATGGTGACGACCTTCCTCACCCCGCCAATGCAGACATAGTAAAAAGATACTACGCATGATAAAAGACCCGCTAGGTTGACATACCTAGGAAAAAGTTAGGGCTTCCCGGTGAACCAAAAGGGTTCGGGCAAAAATAAGGGATGAAATGAAAAAAATCTGTACACCCGGCAAGTCGAAAACCTGAAGAGGCGGCTTGGGCAAAAATGGGTATCCCGGTGGACTGAAAACCCGAAAGGGCGGTCCAGGCAAAAGTTAGGGATTAAAGCGTCATACTATGTCTCATTGGATCACCTTGCATCCTGAATCCGGTATCAACATCAGGTTCAGACGACATCGATCAATCAGCTTCATCTTCAACTGAGCAGCCAAGTGATGAGACGCTCGAAGATATAAAGGCGATAGTAGAGTTGGAACCCAGTGGGATTATTCTCTTCACATAGCGGTTTTGGTTTTTCCTTTTTCACAAAAAATTGTATAAACTCTATTGTTCGGCGGTGTTCTCTTACTAGGACGTCAGCCTCTTGTACATAAACGCCTATTTACAGGAAAATTCAAAAAAATCAATACAAATTCACTTTTCAGACCAATTGCCAATTGTTTTTTCCTTTTTCTGTTTTGTTTTGTGAAGAACGTCCAATGTTCAATTGTGATATATGCATTTGACACTAATTGTTAACTCATAAATATTTGCATACGAAACAAAGGATTAACTACAGGTAACATCAGAAACAGGGGCAATAATGAGTTGTCTAAGCAATCTAATTGCTCTGTCCACCAAGGTACCAAGGTAAGTTCGGCTGAAGAATGTAACCCAGATGCCTTAATTCCCCAGAGAGTGAGCCAAGGTTCAGCCATACTCCCCCTGAGCAGAGAAGGCACAATATCTCCAGCAAATCAGCGACACTCTCCCCAAGCAGAGTTAGACCATCGCCAGCTTTAAGGAAGTTGGATTATCCCCCAGAAGATCTCAACATTCCTCAGCGGAGTATACAAACATTCCTAACAAGCATCCCTGGCAGTCTTGATCTAAGATTGTTCCCCGGCGGAATACCGAACCCCAGTGGAGCCACTCCCCAGCACAGTCTCAAAAGTCTCCCCAGGAGAGTTGAATCCATCTCCCCAGTAGGAAGCTTATCCCCAGTAGATTCTGGAAGCTTACCCCTGCAGAGCACGAACGCTCCCCCGGCTTTATTCAAAGGTTATTTCCCCACCAGGATATAACTGGGTTATCCTCAGCCAAAAAACCACGGAAAGATCGTCCCTGACGAAGTCTTCCTACCCCCGATGGAGTTCATCTTCCAACAGAACTCAACAATGGTAACCCCAGCGGAGTTATCATCAATCTCAGCAAAGTACCTCTCTCTCCCCATAGAGTTCACTCCCCGTAGAGTAATCTATCCACCAAGTTTATTCCCCAACGGAGTCATCTTCTCCTACCGGTATTCTTACAACCATCATCCCCAGCGGAAACAAAAAGCTCTATTCTTCAAACATCAGCCCAAGAGTTAACTTCCCGGCATCCGTCAAGGATTTATTTTCCTAGACAACAATACATTCATAAACATATCACATTTCATACATCACATCTTCATACATTATAGCATGCATATACACATCATGAACATACAATCTCATTTTCTCTGAGAACGTCACGCATGTCATACATCATAACATCGCATACAAATAACGTTTTGTCTTTTCAGGACAAAGGTCAATACAAAGATAATTACTATCAACTGTCGTGATTCTAGATCCGATTCCTGTATCTTGCCAGGGTGTATCTATTGACGACTAATTCCAGACTCGATTCTTGTATCCTGCCAGGGCACGTCTGAAGAGTTTGAAGATCTGATTCCTGTATCTTGCCAGGGTGTATTTGTTGACGACTAATTCTAGACTCGATTCCTGTATCCTGCCAGAGCACGTCTGAAGAGTTTGAAGATCCGATTCCTGTATCTTGCCAGGGTGTATCTGTTGACGACTATATTCCAGACTCGATTCCTGCATCTTGCCAGGGCACGTCTGAAGAGTTTGAAGATCCGATTCCTGTATCTTTCCAGGGTGTATCTGTTGACGACTAATTCCAGACTCGATTCCTGTATCCTTCCAGGGCACGTCTGAAGAGTTTGAAGATCCGATTCCTGTATCTTGCCAGGGTGTATCTGTTGACGACTATATTCCAGACTCGATTCCTGCATCTTGCCAGGGCACGTCTGAAAAGTTTGAGGATCTGATTCCTGTATCTTGCCAGGGTGTATCTGTTGACGATTAATTCCAGACTCGATTCCTGTATCCTGCCAGGGCACGTCTGAAGAGTTTGAAGATCTGACTCCTGTATCTTGCCAGGGTGTATCTATTGACGACTAATTCCAGACTCGATTCCTGTATCTTGCCAGGGCACGTCTGAAGAGTTCGAAGATCCGATTCCTGTATCTTGCCAGGGTGTATCTGTTGACGACTTATTCCAGACTCGATTCCTGTATCCTGCCAGGGCACGTCTGAAGAGTTTGAAGATCCGACTCCTGTATCTTGCCAGGGTGTATCTGTTGAAGACTATTCTCCGGACTCGATTCCTGTATCTTGCTATGGCACGTCTGAAGAGTTTAAAGATTCGATACCTGTATCCAGCCAGGGCACATCTACATGAAGAGTTTGAAGATCAACTCCTGTAACAGGCCAGGTAATTATCTTTCTTTCTCAGGTACGCAAGTTCTCGCTAAGGAATCTCTTACGCGATCGACAACCTCCCGATGACATCTATAAGCCCATCTCCATCCTCCCATTACAGTTCCAGATGGCGTCTATAAGCCCATCCTCCTATTCATCAGTCTCCAAATGGCATCTATAAGCCCATTCCCACCATCACACTGCTAACATGTGAGCGCAAATTTCTGGGCACTTTAGTGTTCAATCATCTTCCACCTTCGGATCACGAAAGGCACGCCAGCCAATCTATATCCTCAGGTCTAAGAAGATTGAACAGGGGCAACTGTTGTACCCCAAAATTTTCCCTCCCATATTCTTCAAAATTTGTCAAGATCAAGGTTCAAAATCACTCAAGAGTTGCATAGTCCAATTGCCTCCTAACACAGTCAAAATTAGGGTTTTGGTTCTTGCAAAGAAATTGAGGTTTTCAAGGGTCCAATCAAGTCCCACATGCCTATATACATTGTCAAGCATCCATATGTCAAGTTTCAAGACTCACAGCATCAAATTGCACAGTCAAAAAACCCTAATTGCTCCACAGTCAACTGCAGGGGCAAAATGGTCATTTGGCAGTCAAAAGTCAAAATTTTTGGTCAACATCTTATTTTGAAGCCACAATCATCATTTGATCAATTCTTGATCATGATTTCTCAAAACATGGCTCAAAAAGTCTCAAGATGCAAAAGTTTCAATTTTTGGACAGTTGAAAAGTCAACTGCAAATTGACCAAGGCATAACTTCTTCATGTTTTATCAGAAAAATTCCATCCAAAGCTCATTTGAAGAGAATAACATTTCCTACAATTCATCTTCACACTCCAAGTCCAAGAAATGCTCTCACAAAAAGTTATCAATTTCAACATTATAGGTCATTTTCAAAAGTCAATAAAAAGGCACTTTAAGTCAAAGACCATAACTTGAGATTGGTAAATCAAAATGACATGGGACCAAAGGCATTGGTTAGAGGGCTTCAAGACCTTTCCAAAATGTCCAAGAACATGTTCATAGCTTCAAAATTGAGCAAGATATGCATTGGAGAAGTTGGGAAATTTTTGGGAATTTTCAAAAGTCAACTTTGCCTAAAACACTTCAAATTTGCTAATGGGCCTCAAATTCTTCCTTGAATCATTACCCAAAGCCTATGCACGACACATTAAGCTCAAAGGGATTTATTTTCTTATTTTTAATTAATTAATTGAATTTTTATTCTTATTAATTCATTTAATTAGATTTAATTATGAGAAAATATCAAATAATGCTTTTTCAAATCTTTTTGTGCAGCAAATATGTTCCAAATATGCTAAAGATTTCGTGCATCATCTCAAGGGGACAAGATCTTCCATAATTGGCAAAGTTTCCATGGAAAAAGATTGGAAAATATATGATTGGCAATCAAAGATTCAAGTCATCAATTCATGGAATTTTGGGCTTTGTTTTGACCTAGAATCATTCACATACTTATGCAAGACCTAACCTAATTCATACACACACGAAAAATTGCTCACAAACTCAGAACCAAATTGCAAAATTTCAACAAAAAGCTTGAAACTGATTTCATTTTTGCAGGGCGATTCAAGGTTTAAAACCTGTTCCATTGCATTACTGACATTGCTAGGAGTCTTTTTGCATCAAGAATCAATCCCAACACGTGAAGAATCCAAGAACATAGACCACATGGTTTGCTATATTTTCTAAATTCGTATATCATCATTCATGCACTTTTAACAATTTTTTTGGATTGATTCATGCTCATAGGGACCTTCTGGAGCTGTTGGTACCATTCAATTGGATTATAGCCCCCTGAATTGAAATTCACCATGGATGAAACCTAGGGTTTCAGAACATCCAAATTAGGGCTTTCCTTGTATGGAAAAATTAGACTTCCAAACCTATATGGATAGAATCGTGGCAACGAGACGAATTGATTGAATCACTCGCGCTCAATTTATATAATGCATGGTGCTATTCGCTATTATTCACTATTCCATTTAGTGGGGGTTTAAAACCCCCGCTACTTGTTTTGTATTTTACAGGAAGATGAAGAAGAAGGCTAGCGTGTCAGCACATGGTTGGATAATTCAAACCTTGGCGCGGTTTTTCAACGTTTCAGCATAATTATCTTTTTTCATATATTTTGATTCTTTGTTATATTATTTACAAACGCACACAACAGTTCACTTGGCAAGGGAAACGCTTGGTAAACGTTGGGACCTGGGTTCGATTCCCAGGTCCCCCTACATATTGCATAATTTTTGTTTTAACGTATTCCCATGCAGCTTCCATCAAACGTTCTACCATACACGCTCATACGCTAGCCTGTCAAGTGGCTCCAAGATCCAATCCAGTGGCCTCAGAAGGAAGTCCATGGTAGAGCTCATTCAATGGACATACACACAAGCGTGGAAAGTCAACAAGGCCTTTGGCTGATGAGCCTGAATTGCTGCAAACACCTCCATTCTGGGCCTGATACCCCCTATGTTTGTATTCTATTTTTAATTTTCTTTTCTTTTCTTCTTAATTCTTTTTAAATTGTTTTAATTGTTTTTCTTAATTCACCATAAAATAATTTTCATAATAAAAATCAGAAACCAAAAAAATGTTTAATATTTAATTCTTATTAATTTCACTATTAAAATATTTTTGTAAATAAATTTCAATAACTAATTTAGTTTAATTTAGGTTTGAAACTTTAATCTTTTTCTTAATAAATAAAATATGTAGAATTAGGTTTTTGACATTTTCATCTTTTTTCTTAATTAATTTTTTCTCATTATTTATTATTATAATTACTATTTATTTTTGTAAATAAACATGTACATTAATTAATTAGTAAATTAGGTCAACTTTAATATTTTCATTAATAATTAAAATACATAGAATTAGGGTTTCATCTTGATTTTAATTTTCTTTATTTCATAAATACCAAAAACATAAAAAACACTTTTCTTTAATTAAATATTAATTAGACTTTAATTTCATTTAATTTCAAGCAAAGGGTCAAAACCCTCGGACGTCCTAATTTTAATTTATTTTCGCGCATTATTTTCTTTTTGAATATTATGTAACTGCTCAAGGATTGTAATAGTAATTAGGTTTACCGCATTCATTTACTTTCCGCATCTTTTATCAAACGGGTCTTTGTACTTTGGCGATGTATAGACCCGCGCCTTGTAATAGCGTAGCTTTATATTTCCGCTTTTAACTTTCCGCACTCTTAAATTCTAAATTGCATGAAAGAATGTATGGCTAATTAAAAACAAGCGTAACTCACAATGCCATGATCAAAGATAAATATTAAGCTGAAAACAACACACAAATACACACACCACTTCTAGGGTACGCCTCACCTGTTGCCTTCGAAACGTGGTCGTCAAGTATAGGACGTTTTAGTAAGTCCTTATGTCCATGATCCAGTTGCCTCGAAACAGTTGCCTCGAAACGGTCGCCTCGGATTAAAAAGGATCAAGGACATAAGGGTAGCTTCTAAGGTATCCTAGTTGTTGCTTCGGTGACCACACTGTCCCTAAACTCAAATTGACCCGAACACCGCCAACGGTGGTGCTACCTACCTCTCAATGGTGGGATGGCACTACCTTAAGGACATTTACACAGCCTAATTCCTTAGGGTAGGTAGATGACTCATGGATAATTGCTCTATTCAAAAACAAAACAAAATCTTTTCACACAGAAACTTTCAAAAAGCTTTCAAAACAATTTTTCAAACACTCTTGAGGACAGATACAAGAGTTATTCAGAAATCTTTCAAAGAAACTTTTGCAAAACCCACTCACACTTGAAAAGCAAACATATTTTGAAAACATAAGAGCAAGTACCTAAGAGCCCATGGATAACCATAGATAGAAAGGGTGCTAACACCTTCCCTTTCTATAAATCTACCTCCCGAACCGAGAAACTATCTCATAAGGAATTTTGTTGTGCTTTTGTCCTGTCCATATTGGAGAAAATAAAAGACGGTGGCGACTCTTGCTTCCGTGACATTTCATGAACCAGCGTTAAACAGTCAGTTCTAAATCCACCGATCACACACCTTCATACCCCAAGTTCAAAAAATGCACTCGCAAGAAGTTATGAATTTGGACATTATAGGTCATTTTGAAAAGTCAACAAAAACACCCTTTTTTCCAAAGCTTATAACTTGAACATGGAATATCAAAATGATATGAGACCAAAAGGGTTGGTTAGAGGACATCTCGAACTTTCTAAAAAGTCTAAGAACACCTCCAAAAGTTCAAAATTGAAGAAGTTATGCATTGTTGAAGTTGGACTTTTTTGCAAAATTGCCAAAAGTCAACTATCCCCAAAACTTCAAATTTTGCCAAATGGGCCCATTCTTTTTCACTTGATTTGATTTTGAATTATTTCCCACGTGCTCTAGCTTTAGCCATGTTTCCATATCACATTTTTATTATTTAATTTGATTTTTATTTGAATTAATTCATTTTAAATCAAATAAAATCATATAAAATCTAAAGCATTGATAACACATGATTTTTTTGGCTATTTCAGGCTCCAAATACAGCTATCATGGCAATTGAATTCGTATCAAGGTCTTTATGCACATGAATATATGATTTGGATCAAATTTGGAAAGGTTTTCATGGAAGATCAAATCAAATATGCAATCATCAATATGGAGAGATTTGGACCAAGTTTTTCACCCTAATCCAATGCACAATACATAAGCAAGCTAGAGGCACGAAAATAAGGGTTAGAAAGCATTGGTAGAGGCAGAACCAAAGTTGGAAAAATCACAAAAAAGCTTGAGATCGAAATCAAGGTTAGAGGTATTTTCAAGGCCTGAGACGTATCCCAATCGCTTCCTGGCAATTCTCACAAGCTAACCCGATCCAGACAATGCGTTTCCAGACCCCCTAGTGCACTATAAGTCCTTCGTAAGACAACTCTGTTCGTGATTTCGATTCACATTATTCTGGCATCCATTGAACAAAATAATTGCATATTTGTGATCACAAGAACATTTGCAAGCTTTTGGTATTAACGAATTTCATTCATATGATCTGTAACAAGAATCACCATAGTTAGGGTTCTTGGAGTTTTTTGGGGTTTTGTTATCAGGAGGTCACGACGAGTTCAACCATGTTCTTGGAATGTATTTATATGGCCTGAGGGAGATTTTGGAAGGAAGCTACGTCCTTTGCTGCGGATAAAAATCCGCAGGTAAAGTTACAGTGTTGGGAGGACAGGGATGAACTCGTGTCATCCGTTCATTGGGCCATTCAAATCTTGGCGTTTTTTTTAATTATTTTCTGACCATTTGACTTTGTTTTACTATA
The DNA here is from genome assembly GCA_948472305.1 of Vicia faba. Classification (NCBI taxonomy): domain Eukaryota; kingdom Viridiplantae; phylum Streptophyta; class Magnoliopsida; order Fabales; family Fabaceae; genus Vicia; species Vicia faba. The sequence continues at coordinate 1,107,937,522 of OX451739.1, read as the reverse complement.
TTATTATTAATACATATTATATTAACAAGAAAAGCAACATGGCGTGGTGGCAAGCGAACGGTGCATTCTCCTTCAGGACCTGGGTTCTAATCCCAGGTCCCCCTCTTTCTCAATATTATTTATTTTTAGGTGTTCCAGTGCATACGCCCATCTGTAATCCACCATACTCCCTCGCTATCCAAGCGCCAGATGGCCAAAGGGCCAGATCTGGTGGTCCATGATGGAGGTCCACTAAGAGCCAAGTCAACGCGCCCACAGTGGATCCCAAAGGGTCAAACGAGCTAGCTTAATGGGCCAAGGAAATTGCTTCCAACACCTCCTAATCAGGCCCATTTCTTCTACTTTTTTTATTTATTTTATTTATTTAATTTAATTATTTAATTTTAATCAATTACTAACCAATCAAATTTTTTCCTTTTTATCAAAAAAATCAGAAAAATATTTTTATCCAATAAATTTCAGAATTCTTTTTTTAATAAATACTAATTAATTAATTTAGGTTTTTAATTCTAGAAAACTTTAATTTATTTTTGTAAATATTTAAAATTAATAACAAAAATCATTAGGTTTTAATTCTAAATTAATTATTTTAATTTCTTTCTTAAATAATCAAAAAATCCAAAAAATATGTCATTATTATTTTTCTTTCATTAATTTATTTAATAATTAATTTGGTTATTTAATTTAGAATTTAATTTCTTTTCTTAAATAAAAACAACAAAAAAGGCATTTTCTTTAAAAAGGGTCAAAACCCTAATCTTGCATCCGATTTAATTTCGCGCCGCGCTTTATTTTTTCTTTATCCAATTATGTATCTGCTCACGGATTGTAATAGATAATTAGGACATTTTATTTATTTACCGCTTTATTTTATTTTCAAAGGGTTGCTTTTGGCGATGTAAATACCCGACGCCTTGTAATTTAATTTCCGCATTTTTATTCCGCAAATTATAACTGCCAAATGTTTGATAATAGGGTTTGCATGACAAAATTGAATGCCTAATATTAAAATCAAATTAGATCATCCTTAACATGTGCAAAGATAAAAATAATTGAAAACGACACACTCGCACATGTGCACTCCTAGGGTACACCCCACTTGGTTGCCTTCGTACTTGGTCATTGAGTATAGGTCGTTTTAGAGTTTGTCCTCTTGTCTAAAAGATCATAGTTGCCTTGAAATGGTTGCCTCGAATATTGCTTCAAACAAATGATCTAAGACATTAGGGTTACCGCTAAGGCGTCCTAACATTGCTTTAGTGACCGTATGTCCCTCATTCGAATTGACCCTCAAACTCCAACGACGGTGCTACCTACTCACTAATAGTGGGATAGCATTGTCTAAAGGAAATTAGCATAGAATGATTCCTTTTTCGAGTAGGTAGATTAACTCTTAGATACTTGCTCCTTCAAAAACAATTTTTTTTTCACACTTACACTCCTTTTCGAACAAAGTTTTCAAAACACTTCATTACACTCTTGAGAACATAAGCAAGAGTTAAATCAAAGTTTTAAAACAAAAACTTTTTCAAACCCACAAGCACAAAGAAAACGATTTTGAAAACAATTGAGCAAGTACCTAAGAGCCCGTGGATAACCACGGATAGAAAGGGTGCTAATACCTTCCCTTTCTATAATCTACCCCCCGAACCCGAGAAATATCTCGAAAAAGGAATTTTTCTGTGCTTTTTTCCTTTCCTTGTTGGATAAAATAAAAGTCGGTGGCGACTCTTGCTTACCGCGACATTTTGCGAAAACAAACGCAAAACGCAAACCAGCGTTCCAAAAAACAGTCAGTTCTTCCCACCATATCACAATGAACTACCAACGTTCACTGAGGGTAGCAAAAAGATAACAATCACAAACTTTCACTGATGGTGATCTACCAACTTTCACTGAAGGTAGAGAGAAAAAATATCATAGCACTTTCGTTCACTGACGGTGAACTACCAACGTTCACCGAGGGTAGAAAAAAGATAACAATCACCAACTTTCACTGATGGTGATCTACCAACTTTCACTAAAGGTAGAAAGAGAAAATATCATAGCACCGCTGTTCACTGATGATAAACTACCAACATTTACTGAGGATAGTAAAAATATAACAATCACCAACTTTCACTGATGATGACCTACCAACTTTCAGTGAAGGTAGAAAGAGAAAATATCATAGCACCTCCGTTCACTAACGATGAACTACCAACATTCACTGAGGGTAGCAAAAAGATAACAATAACCAACTTTCATTGATGGTGACCTACCAACATTCACTGAAGGTAGAAAGAGAAAATATCATAACACTGTCGTTCACTAACGTTCACTAAGGATAGAAAAAAGATAGCAAGTTTTCCCCAAGAAAATATCAATGAAAATTTGTTTAGTACAAAGAGTCAAAAAAATTACAACACCAAGTCCGTCCTAAAACCTATGTTGAATCCAAATCTTCAAACACAACCATATTATTTCCTTCTTCAAATTTTTCCCAAATTCAAAATTATTTCATTCCAATTCCTTCCATGTTACCTATGCACCACACCATGACTTGTTGTTGTCCAAAAAATTCTGAACAAAAACAACCCAAAAACTACATTCCCCAACCTGCACAACACTACGAAACAACCCCTACATAAACTAGAAGAACAACGTTGACAATAGGCCAAACATACCACTCCAAAATCTGTGTCAAATTTGCACAAAATGGCAACTGAAAAACTACACCAGAGAAAGCATGAAGTAGGATACCTAGAAAGTTTAAATTGTCCAATTCCCCCCCCCCCCAAAGACTACCCTCATTCATTATATAAACCCCTCCATTGTGTTCAAGAAAGGGAATCTGATACCAAAAATTTGCAAGTTTTTGCCTAAACTTACTTACCACAACAACTGTTTAATGCTAATTTCTTTTCAAAGAAGAAGAGTAGAGAGAATTAGAGTAAAGCAGAAACAGAGTAGAAAGGGAGTTACCATGGAATACCTTCACCTCCGAGAACTGTCAGAGTCAGTATTATTTTTAAAATTTTCAACTATACTTGCTTTAATATGTGTATTTGTGCTTGATCTTGTTGTTTGGACATTCCAATCTGCATTAGTTAATTACTTTGTTGTTCAAGTTCGTTAAAACCATTTGTTCCCTTCCGTGTGTTTTCATTTGTTGTATTCATGCTGAACCTGGAAATGATCGAAGAAAACAAAGTGAGATGAGTAAAATGAAAGAGAGATCGGTAGAGAAATTATACATAGAAAATTTTCTAAAAAGAATCCTTCTGCGTAATTTCTGTTACAAACTATTATAAAAAAATTTCAACCTGACCAAACCTCTACTAAACCCATCGATCTCATATATGAATTTATACAACCAAAAACATAAAAATAGCTCGTCGACATCCCTCAATCCCACTGAGGAATCAACCATCTACACCTCAAAACTTTAAACCTAGTAATTCAGAAGTTCAACACTCAAAGCATAGTCACCTTCATCCTTCTCAAAATCACTCAGCAAAACACTCTGTGGTACGGTGGGAGAACTGACTTGGGATTTTGCGTTTGTGTTTGCAAATGTTTCAGTTTAGCAAGAATCGCCACCGACTTTTTATTTTATCCTAAGGAAAGGTCAAAAAGCACAGGAAAGACCTTTGAGATGTTTTCTTGGGTTCGGGGAGTAGATTATAGAAAGGGAAGGTATTAGCACCCTTTCTATCCATGGTTATCCATGGGCTCTTAGTTACTTGCTTAGATCACTTGCCTTTGCTTTTCAATTGTTTAAAATGGTGCTTTGTGTGTGTGGTTTTGAAAATGCTTTGAAAAAGATACCTTGTCTAGGCAACCTTTGTAATGATTCTTATTTGAATATATACAAAGGTGTATGTCTTTTTGAAAAGATATTCCAATATTTTGAAAGTTGTTTTGAAATTGTTTTGAAGTTGTGTTGTGTTTGAAAATGGCAAGGATGTTTTGCAAGATTTTTGATCAAGTAACTAAGAGTTGTCTACCCTATTTCACTCAAAGATCTTTCTTATGTTTTTTAACCCTTTTAACAGTGTTGTTTCACCATTGTATTTGGTGAACAACCTTGTGTTAGGATGTTAAACGGGACATGCGCGGGTCATCGTATAGACTATGATAGCAACTGTGTCAAGTATTTTTGGCAATTTTCTTGAGGGACTTGATCATTTTGTTTAGGCAACTCAGATAGCGTCATCGAGGGACTATGATCTTTTGTTTGTTTTTGTTTTGCCAAAGTACTTGACATGCATATCATGGCCCATTTTTGAAGGCAACAAGTGGATTGGAACCCTAGGGGTGCAAGTGTACATTGTGTTTATTTTTCATGCACTTTTATCTTGGATTAAGTCAAACTATTTGATAATTTGATTTTTGCATACAAAATCCTAAGTCTAATCATGGCATAATTGAAAGTTTAAAGGTGCGAGAATTTAAATTCTACACTATTACAACATGATATAGAGAGGGGGGTACAAATTTGAATTGGGGAATATTTTGCAAGAAAATTAAATCCTAAATTATTACAACCAAATTGAATGTATAAGGCATAACAATTAAATGTACAATATTTAAATAAATACAATAAATAAATATTAAATAAAGTGTATTATGCAAAAAAAGAAGTTTTTATGTATGTAAAAAGTATTTTTTATGTGAAATGTAAATAAATAAAAAGTCAATTTCCCTTTTTTTTTTGTTTTTTAGGGCAAAAACCCTAATTTCTTAAATAAATAGTATTATTTATTATTTATATACAATAATATATCAATTTGTACAAAAAATAGAAGTATATTAAAAGAAAAGGTATTTTTAGTATAAAATGTTAATAAAAATAAAATGTATTATTTTTGTGTTTTTGTTCTAATTATTTAATAAAATATAGTATACAAATATATATATATATATATATATATATATATATATATATATATATATATATATATATATATATATATATATATATATATATATATATATATATATATATATATATATATATATATATATATATATATATATATATATATATATATATATATTAAGTGTATAAAAAACAAAATAAATTATTTACAAATAAAATGTATATATTTCAAGAAAATATTTTCAAATGTATATAAAAATAATAAATAAAAATAAAAGTATTTTTTTACATTATTTTTTTATTTAAACAAAAGTAAATATAATGTATTTAATGTATTAATACTAGAAACAATTGAAATAAATACCAAATAAATATAAAATTTTATGAAAATATTTTTTAAGTATTTTTTATATTTGAGAATAAAATATCAAGGTCAGAAATAAAATAAAAATGCAAAAATGATAAATATACAAGAAAAGGGCCAGGGGGTGCAAAAAGAAAAGTGAGGGGTGCCAAAAGCAAGCTTGTCCAGGCCCAGCCCAAAACCAACTTCATCTTCTTCCTTTGAACAGAAACACGCGCGCTCTATGTACAAAATGCTATCTCCTGATTCTGTGCTTTTTTGACAAAACTCATAACATAAAACTTGTAGAGCATCAAACAACGAATCTAACCATATAAAAAATTAAGCTAACTCTCAAAGACCAGAGAGAATTTCTCTGGCCCTAATTCTTAACCTAGTTTTTTCAGAAAGTTCATGAACAAAATTCTCCTAGCAAGATTAATATAATTGAAAACTAAGCACATGTATGGTTTCAGGGCTATGAATACAACATCTTTCATTCACAAACCTAAGTCTAACTATTCCTAAATAGAGAGATTGAAGTTCATGAAATACTTGTTTCAGTTGAGCTCGAGCTGGACAATGCAGCAACTTCCAAGGGTGCTTGAGGTTCTTTTGAGCTTGCCTGATGTCCACTGAAGCTTTCCCAATGCTTGGCTTGTTTTGAAGTAGCCTGAATCGTGCTACAGAACTCAACCTGCAAAGCTTTCAAACAAAAATGGAAATGTGTGTTAATGGTGTTACAGTTGGAAATAGAGGTCTGGAATAGTTCGGGTGAGTTGAATGGAAGGTATTGGAACAAGTTTGAGGTAAAACGCACGAGGGAAAGTGGAGATGGAGGTGGTTCTGCAGGGCTTGCCTTGTTTTGCAGAAAAATGGTGATTTTGTGTACAAGGAGGTTTGAGTGGTGAAGAGCTCGTGTTTATGACTCAAAGGGTTGTGTGAAATGTGTTTGCAATGTTTGTGTAAGCTGATTATGGCTGGTTTTCAAGTTTGCAAGATTTGGACCAATTTCTTCTTTGTGAAGCAAGAATGTGTAACTACTCAATGCAGGCCTGTACACTCTCTCTTGTAAGCTGCATACTTTGCCCTTGATACTTGCAATTTATGGATTTGATCTTGCCTCAGAGATATGGCCCCATGCTTCAAAGATCTTGGTTTGACATAAAGTATAACTTTTCAAAAATGGAACTATGCCTTTTACCATTTAGGGATTAAACTTGTGTATAATACCCTAATGACCAAGACAATGCATTAGCTCAATGGGTTTGAATTAAATTATGGAGTACAAACTGGTTTTGAGGCCTGTAATTGTGTACAAAGCTATCTTGGTCAGATTTGCAACTTGGTATGAACATGTATTGGCCATGGATCAAAGTGAGTTTTTGCCAACTTCAAGCATTCGATTGTCCCTAACCACAAAGGTGTTTGAGGAGTTCTTGGACAATTTGGTAAGCTTGCAACAGGTAATATAATCCATCTTTGAAATGAAACTTGAAAATCCAAGTGGAACTATGTGAAAAATGGCCAAGAAGATGGGTCAAAATCCTGCCTAAACTAGGGCAAAATTTCTCTAAGTTAAAAGTTTTAGATACCCTTGTTCCAAAAATCATAACTTGAGATCCAAGCTTCTTTTGAGAAAACTTTGTGAATCAAAGTTGTAGATTTTGTGATGTACTACAACTTTCATGTTGTAAGTTTTGTTTGAATCCATTTTCATCTTGGTGAAAAAATGGGACAAAGTTAGGAAAAAATAAGAAAATTTTATAACTTAGAAAATTTCTAAGTTATGAAATTTTTCCATTTTAAACCCTAATTTGCATTTTTGGGTTTCTTGATGAACAAGTTTCCTAATTTGACATGTCTTGATGAAAAATGACCCTTGGCATTTGATTTTGACCAAAAAGTCAAAGTTTGACTTTTCAGTATACAGTCGAATTTTGATCAGTTGACTGAAAAATTCATCTGTCAATCCTATGCATTTGAGACCTTTTGAACTTGTTGAATGGGTCAAGACAATGTCATTGAGTCCTTGAGTCCATGGTTGAACTTGATTTGCCATTGGCTAGGTCAAACAGTCAAAAATTGTCTTTGTACAGTCAAAACCCTAAAAATGACCATTTTGCCCTTTTGGTGATCTGATCAAATTTCTTGTGGAATTGTGATCCAAACTTGATCAAATGGTTCATATGAGTTCATAATGTTGATGTGAATCAAATTTCATGAGGTTTGACTGTCAATTGGCCACAGTTGACTTTTCCCCCAATACAGCTGATTTCTAGGTCAACTGTCCAATTGACTGGGCAAAATTTTGAATCAAGGCTTGAAACTTGGTATGGACAAACTTGTGAGTCCAACATGAAGTATGAAAGTAACTTTGGGAATTGTAGATCAAAACATCCTTGTGCAAACTCAAACCCTAATTTAGGTCAACAGTGCAAGGAGGTGTCTTGAGTAGAGCAAACCCTAGCTTGATCTTGAATTCCAAGAGTCTTATGATGAGTAATGCTGATGAAATAAGAGAGCAAATTTTGGGGTACAACAGTTTCCCCTGTTCAATCTTCTTGAACTTTAAGAGTTAGATTGGCAAGTTTGCCTTTCGCGACTCGAAGGTAAAAGAGGATTGGACACTAGAGTGCCCGTAAATTTGCACTCGTCAAAGTATAGCTGAGGAAATAGGCTTAGAGATGCCATTTAGAGATGGTAGAATCTTGCTGGAGATGGGCTTAAAGATGCCACCCAAGAATGTTTGTTGAATTGCAATGTGGTAGGCCAGAAGAATGAGCATTTAAAATGGTATCCGTGTCTGGAATGCATTTGAACTGTATCTGGAGACTGAGTCTGTATGAGCGAAAGAATGGCGTCCGTGTCTAGAGCGTATCTAAGCTGTAACTATATTTGAACTTTGAATGAATATCAGAATGACTGCCGTGTTTGGAGTATATCTGTATTGTATCTGAATTCTGAATGGGCGACAGAGAAACATTTGTGTATGGAGCATTTCTGGACTGGGGATAAATTCCGAATGAATGACAGAATGGAGACCGTGTCCAGAGCGTATCTGGAATGTATCTGAAGTTGAGATATGTATGAGTAGCAGAATGACTTCCGTGTCTGGAGTATATCTGAGACTGTAATTGGAGTTGAGATCTGTATGAGTAGCAGAATGACTTCCGTGTCTGGAGTATATCTGAGACTGTAACTGGAGTTAAGATCTGTATGAGTAGCAAAATGACTTTCCTGTCTGGAGTATATCTGAGACTGTAACTGGGATCTGAATAAGTGACAGAATGACTTCTGTGGCTGGAGTATATCTGAGACTGTAACTGGAGTTGAGATCTGTATGAGTAGTAGAATGGCTTCCGTGTCTGGAGTATATCTGAGACTGTAACTGGGATTTGAATAAGTGACAGAATAACTTCTGTGGCGACTGCACTGGGGATAATCAAACTGCCGGTGTAAAGGTCAGAATGGCATCCGTGATTGGAGCATATATGAACTTGAAGTTGATAGTTGAATCTGAATGAGAGATAGAATGGACGTTGTGTCTGGAGCATATCTAGTCTGTATCGGATTGCTGAAGCCTGAATGAGTAGTAGAAATACCACTGTGTCTGGGGCATATTTGTACTGTATTTGAATAATTGTTAACAATGGCCTTTTAATCTTATCCTGAAAAGGGTAAAATGTTAGCTAAAACACAAAGTTATGCTATATGATATGTATGATGCAATGAACTGTGTTTCATCAATGTCTGTGATATATGAATGTAATGGATGTGCATGTAAGCTGAGTAGCTATCTTGCTGAGGAAAATAAATCCTTGATAACTGGAGATAATGAAATCTTTGACTGCTGTCGGGGAAAGTAAATCCTTGACCGATGTTGGGGATTCCAAAAATCTTTGAATATTGAAGATGAGAACTCCTTGCTGGCTGCTTGAGGATTAAAGATCTCTGATTTCTTGAGAAGGAGAAATCCTTAGATCACTGCTGGAGACTGAAAATCCTCGGTGATTCGTGGGGATTAACAAAGCCTTTGACAACTTCGGTAGGGAACGAGAATCCTTCCTGACTTTCCTGGGACATAGGGAAAACTCTGAAAATCTCTACTAGGGAGTTAAAACCTAGGAGGCTTCTGCTGGGAGAAATGAGACCGAGAATTTTCGATCTTGCTGGGAGATAACTCTGTGGGGGAAATGTTCACTATTCTGGCTCCGCTGGGGATAGGATTTTCAGGGTTTTCGGGCTCCACTGGGGATCTTGAAGCTTAACTCTGATGGGAAATATACTCTAAATTTTAGCTTTGTTGAGGATCTGGATGATGTATTACAGGGGATTTCTTCTGGAATAGCATAAAGATATTTTCCTACACCTTCAAAATATCAGTAATTATCCTTTCTCAATTTTGTTTTATTTGTAAGCAGTGATTATATTCAAATGCATATGCCTATTCAACAAAACATTGGACGTTTTCAAATGAAACATAAGTGTAAAAAAGAAAAGAAAGGCAAGCAAATTTTTGCACTTTGAAGTATATTTGTATTTAAATTTTGTGAGTATCTTTGTACAAAGGAGACAGACATCCTAGTAAGAGAATGTTGTCTTAAAAATTGAAAAAATTTATACAAAAGAAAGATGGCTATGTGTAACAATTCCATGGGATTCTCGTTCTGCTATAACCTTCACAACTCTGAATATCTTGTCCATTCGCTGCTTCGTCCGCCGATGACTGGATTGATCAGAAGCTTGGAGCTTGTTGGTGAAGAGGTTGTTCTTTAAAGTGATCCGATGAGACATAGTCATACGCTTTAATTCCCTAACTTTTGCCTGGACCTCCCTTTCGGGTTTTCGATCCACCGGGAAACCCTTTTTTGCCCAAGTCGCCCTTTCGGGTTTTCAACTTGCCGGGTGTACAATTTTTTATTTTATTTATCCCTAATTTTTGCCTGAACCGCCCTTTCGGGTTTTCGATTCACCGGGATGCCCATTTTTGCCCAAGTCGCCCTTTCGGGTTTTCAACTTGCCAGGTCGTTTATGCGTAGTATCTTTTGACTATGTCTGCGTTCGTAGGGTGCGGTAGGTCATCGCCGTCCATGGTGGTCAGGATCATTACCCCACCAGAAAATATGTTTTTGATCACAAATGGTCCTTCGTAAGTAGGAGTCCATTTGCCCCTGGGATCACTTTGCGGCAAGATGATCCGCTTGATTACAAGATCCCCGACTTGATATACCTGGCGTCTGACTTTCTTGTTGAACGCCTTGATCATCCATTTTTGATACGTATGACCATGACAAACAGAAGTTAGTCGCTTTTCGTCAATCAAGTTAAGTTGATCAAGTCGGTTCTGAATCCAATCGTCTTCACTCAAACCAGCATCTTTCATGATTCTCAAGGAGGGAATCTGAACCTCGATAGGGTGTTGCCCCAGTTGAAGTGCGTACCGTGGTACGATATCCATGCAGAGCAAACAGTAACATCTCGTGCCAGTCCTTGTAGGTGACTGTCATCTTTTGAATGATCTTCTTGATATTTTTGTTCGCGGCTTCAACAACACTGTTTATCTTCGGCCGATAGGGAGATGAATTATGATGATAAATTTTGAATTGTTCGCATAGAGCGGTGATCATAGTGTTGTTTAAATTTGTACCGTTGTCTGTGATGATCTTGTCGGGGACACCATACCGGCATATGAGGTTCTGCTTGATGAAGATGGCAACCATATTCTTTGTAACTGAGGCATAGGAAGCTGCTTCGACCCACTTGGTAAAGTAATCAATAACCACCAGGATGAAGCGATGTCCATTGGATGTCGTAGGCTTGATCTCTCCAGTCATGTCAATGCCCCACATTGCGAATGGCCAAGGAGCTGTTAGAACGTTGAGAGGTACAGGAGGAATATGTACCTTGTCGGCATAGACTTGGCATTTGTGGCAGGTACGGGAATGTTGATGACAATCAGCTTCCATGGTAGACCAGTAGTAGCCTGCCCTTAGAATTTTCTTAGCCATCGTGTGTCCGCTCAAGTGGGTGCCAAATGTGCCACTATGTATTTCAGTCATGATCAACTCTGCTTCAGCTTTGTCCACACAATGAAGTAGAACACAATCATGGCTGCGCTTATAAAGGATGCCATTGATTAGGAAGAACTTGGCAGCAAATCTCCTTAAGAACTTTTTGTCATTGACGGAAGCTCCTTCAGGGTATTCTCTAGTCTGAAGATACCTTTTGATTTCATGAAACCAGGGTTGTTCCACTACTTCTTCGACATTAATCTCATGATAGTGCGCATGTTCGTCCATTCGCTCGATGGTAATTTGGGGAGCCTCGTTATCCCAGTTGAGTTTAAACATGGAAGACATTGTAGCCAGAGCATCTGCTAGCTGATTTTCTTCTCGCGGGAAGTGCTCGAAAGTAATTTGCTCGAAATGAGGCAACAACGTCAAGACATGTTCCTTGTATGGGATAAGATTATGATGTTTGGTATCCCACTCTCCTTTGACTTGACTGATAACCAAAGCCGAGTCCCCAAATACGACCAAAGATTTAATTCCCAAGTCTATAGCAGCCTTGAGACCAAAGATGCAAGCTTCATATTCAGCCATGTTATTGGTACAGCTGAAGCAAAGTCGGGCAGTGAAGGGTGTATGACAACCTTCCGGAGAAATGAGTACCGCACTGATACCGTTGCCAAGTGCATTTGAAGCACCATTAAAGTACATGGTCCATCGGGATCCTTGTTCAGGCCCGTTATACGGTCCGTTACCTTCAATGTTGTCCAATGTCATGATGTCCTTGTCAGGGAAGTCGAATCTCATAGATTGGTAATCTTCGACGGCTTGATGAGCTAGATGGTCAGCTAGTACACTCCCCTTTATAGATTTTTGGGTAGTATACTGGATATCATATTCAGTCAGAATTATCTGCCATCTAGCGATTCTCCCAGATAAAGCAGGCTTCTCGAAGATATACTTGATCGGATCCATTTTGGAAATCAGCAAAGTGGTATGAGTCAACATATACTGTCTTAGCCGACGAGCAGCCCATACCAAAGCGCATCAAGTTTTCTCGAGCAGTGAGTAGCGAGTCTTACAGTCGGTAAACTTTTTGCTAAGGTAATAAATGGCATGCTCTTTTAGGCCAGACTCGTCATGTTGGCCCAGTACGCACCCCATTGAGTTATCCAAAACAGTCAGATACATGATCAACGGCCTTCCTTCGACAGGTGGCATCAAGATAGGAGGTTCTAGCAAATACTCCTTGATCTTATCAAAAGCAACTTGACAATCATTGTTCCATTCAACTACCTGATCTTTCTTCAACAACTTGAAGATTGGCTCACAGGTAGATGTCAGGTGAGAGATGAACCTTGCAATATAGTTCAAGCGTCCCAAGAATCCTCTAACCTCCTTTTCAGTACGTGGAGCAGGCATTTCTTGTATAGCCTTTACTTTAGCTGGATCAACCTCAATGCCTTTGTTGCTGACAATAAATCCCAAAAGTTTACCAGACCTAACTCCAAAAGTGCACTTACTTGGATTCAGTCTGAGCTTATACTCCTTCAACCTGGCAAACAGCTTTTGCAAATGATCAAGGTGTTCTTCTGTCTGTGATCGAGCTATCATGTCGTCTACGTAAACTTCGATTTCATGATGTATCATATCATGAAACAAAGCTACCATGGCGTGTTGGTAGGTTGCCCCTGCATTCTTCAGTCTAAATGGCATCACTTTGTAGCAGAAGGTACCCCATTGCGTGACAAAAGTAGTTTTCTCCATGTCCTCGGGGGCCATTTTGATCTGGTTATATCCCAAGAATCCATCCATGAAGGAAAAAACCTTGTGTTGAGTTGTGTTGTCAACCAAAATGTCGATATGTGGCAGTGGAAAATCGTCTTTAGGGCTAGCCCTGTTTAAATCCCGATAGTCCACACACATTCTGACTTTGCCGTCCTTCTTAGGCACAGGCACAATGTTAGCAACCCATTATGGATAAGAAGTAACAGCCAGAAAGCTAGCGTTGAATTGCTTCATTACTTCAGCTTTAATCTTCTCAGACATGTCAGGCCTCATTCGGCGGACCTTTTGCTTGATCGGTGGACAATCTTCTCTTGTAGGGAGACGGTGAACCACGATATCTGTGTCTAACCTTGGCATGTCTTCATAAGACCGGGCGAAGATTTCAACATATTCGTTCAACAACTGCACTAAGCGCTCCTTGACATTTGGTTCCAGGTTGGCACCCACTTTTACTTCTTTCCTGTCTTCCTATGTCCCTAAGTTGATGGTTTCTAGCAGCTCTTCGTGAGGCAGAATGGCCCTCTCTTCTTGTTGTAAAAGTCTGGCTAACTCTCCCGGCACTTCACAGTCTTCGTCAACTTCGTGCTCAGCATGATTGACCAAGTCTTCAGAGTTATTGAAGGCTAAAACAAAATAGTCACCCATGGAATCCGGAATGGATGGGTACCTGCATTTGTGAGTGTGTGTGTGTGTGTGTGTGAGGGATAGCCATCCTTAAACAAAACAAAAATGCAAAAGGAAAGAAAATGAATGCAACAGTTTATGAAAACGTCCAATGATTCATTAAAACATGGCATATGATAATGAAGTAAATCAAGCCCTTACAAATGGACCTACATGCCCCGGGCAAGGCATGAGGTGAAAATAGTGTACAAATTATTTGTTATTACAGACCAAAATAAGAAATTGTTCAAAGATAAAATTACTGGTTGATAAAGGTGATGGGAATAAAATCCTTTGCTTCCCAATTGCTTAAACCCCCTTCGACGGTCGGAAAGATCCAATCTTCAAAGTGGCTCTCTTCATCTTCATCTTCTACAACATTGATTCCATGGTGAGAGATCTTGATGGGTGGTCCTCCAGCCTTGGAGCGACGCATAGCCTTTTATCCTGCAGTAGTGAACCCTAATCCAAACTTGCCCGTCTTATGGGGAAAATCAGGCAACTTCCCCCACACTGTGCTCTTCCCCTCTTTAATTACAGCCTATGCGTCCTTGAGAGATGCCATTCTAGATACATGCTTGGGAACGATAGGCATCTCAACCATTGTCTTCACAACTGCTACCTCAGGAGAAACTTCCTCAAAATGTTGGAAAGGCGTTTCGATGAACTCGCCATCCAACTCCATATAACGGAAGGAATTGAGATGACTTATCATGTATTCTTCCTCGCCGTGCACTGTTATAATCTTACCCTTAACAGGATATTTCAGAATTTGGTGTAAAGAGGAGGTAACTGCCCCGGCATAATGGATCCACGGTCTCCCTAACAAACATGAATATGACGGACAAATGTCCATCACATAAAAGGTGGAGTTGAAAACTTCTGTGCCTACTTTGATGGGAATATCAACCTCTCCATGAACCATTCTTTTGGAACCATCAAAAGCCCTAACAACGATGTTACTAGGTTTGAGGGTCAATCCTTCGCAGTCCAAACGGTCTAAGGCTTTCTTCGGAAGCACATTCAAGGAAGAACCAGTATCAACTAAGACATGGGCGAGGGTGGTTCCCCTGCATTCAACTGAGACATGTAGCGCGTTGTTGTGTTTCCTTCCTTTGGGAGTTAAGTCAGCGTCGGAAAAGCCAAGGCCATTATCAGCAGTAAGACTGGCCACACATTCCTGAAACTAGTCAGCCGAAGTCTCTTGGGGTACATGTGTCACCTTCAAGAATTTGATCAGGGCCTTAGCATGGGCCTCAGAGCAGAGTAGAAGAGCCAACATTGAAATTTTAGAAGGGGTCTGCCCTAGCTGTTCCACAACGTTGTAGTCACTTTATCTGATTATTTTCAAGATTTCATCCATTTCTTTCTGAGTGGTTTCGGAGATCACCACAGCATGAGTCTTCGTCCTGACAAGCTCTTCCAGTATCCCCTTACCCTTATCGGTATTATCAGCAGATGGACTTACTTCAGGAGCATCCAATTCTTCAATTATCGGGTCTCGCACAGATGACTTAACAGGTGCAGAAGCTTTCGAGGGTCCGAAAACTGCTCGAGGGGGAGCAATCTCCGGAGAAAAGATCCGGCCGCTGCGGGTTATCTTGCTTGTACCCACAATGTTCCCTATATCGGGGTCTTCTTCTTCAGAAATCTCTTGGACTGCCTCAATTTGTTTGATACCATGGTAGAAGATTTCTCCTCCATAGTTCCATGGTATCGTTTTGCTGGATTGGTACGGGACAGGTCCCGGCAAGGTGATCTTTAAAGGTACAAACTTAAGGTCGGGCGTAATCCTGATAGGCCTTTTGCAAGCCTTTGGAGGATTGTCGGAAATGGTTATGATTACAATATCGTTGGTTGAAGTAGCAAAAGTAGCAGGAGTAACAGGATTGGAGGTATCAACAGGTTTTTTTTGGAAAAGTATCTCTTGGGTATCCATCAGGCGTTGGATACCTGACTTCAACATTGGCCAATCACCTCGTATGTTCAAACAAAAATAGCAGTATTTATCACAACCAGGAAAGATCCCGGCTCTCATCAAATTCTCTTTAATCACAAGTAACAGTGTCAACAAGTCAACAACATAAGTAACATGAAGGTCCTCCATAACAGCATGAACATTATTACCGTGCTTGGGCATCAGAGCAGAAATTACATTGGGCTTCTCAGGAGTATCAAATTCTATTTCCTTAGCGTCAATCAGGTCCTGGATTGAACTTAAGCACCCAGCAACTATTGGTATCGTGCCCAATACTGTCGGAGTGGTAAGCACACTTGGCATTGGGGTGGTAGGATGGAGAGGAGGTGTTAGGGTTCTTTGGCGCTTCCTTCAAACTGACAAGATTCAACTTCAACAAATGGGGGAGTACTTGAGCTGGCGTCATGTTGATGCGGCTGAACTACCGGTGTGGCCTTTCTACCCGTTGTTGATTAAGTCTCGACTGATTGTTACGAGGTTGATCATTTGACGAGTTTTGAATCATCACAGCCCCTACAGTTGGCCGGCGCTCGGATCTTCCCTGACCCTTCTGAGAATACACAGCAGGGGCTTCCTTCTTAGCTGGGAAGGATTTCTTAACAGTAGTGGATGTGGAAGTATCCTTATGAATCTTGCCACTTTTAATACCGGCCTCGACCCTATCGCCGGTCAAAATTAGTTCAGTAAATCCCGCGGAAGAACTCCCGATTAGATAATTGAAAAAGGGGCCAGACAAGGTCCCCAGAAACATGTCAACTAACTCCCTATCTGACAACGGTGGCTGCACCCTTCCATCCAGATCACGCCACTTCTGGGCATATTCTTTAAATCCTTCATTGGAAGCCATCCCCATACTTTGTAAATGAGTACAAGTGGGCACCAAATCAGCATTGTATTGATACTGAAGGTAAAAAGCAGCTGCTAAGTCTTCCCAATTGTGAACCTCTGATCTCTCGAGTTGATAGAACCAATCCAACTGTGTGTCAGACAAACTGTCTTGGAAAAAGTGTACCCAGAGGTCTTTATCAGATGAGTGGGGTTGGATTTTTCTGACATACGATCTCAGGTGCATCTTTGGACATGGGCCGTCATACTTGGCAAATGTTGGCACCTTGAACTTGGGAGAGATAACAATCCCAGTTACCAACCCTAGTTCTTCAAAATCCAAACCAGGTACCCTCTGCAACTCCATGGCTGCCAATCTATCCTCAAGGTTCTTATATTTATCATCCGCTGGAGGATATTGTTGTTCGGAGTAGTCTTCGTCTTCTTCCTCTTCTTCCTCTTCAACCTCAGATTCAGAAGGTACATCAACCCCTTTCGCTTTACCAGCCCCTTCGTCAGACGTTGAGGGGAACTCAAGAACCTTCCTAGCATTGCTCTCAAACCTTCTTCCAAAAGTGGCTACTCCGGGCCTCTTCTTCTTTTTCTCTTTATTCTTCTCCAACAGAACTTTGAGGTCCTCTTGACCTTTTTCCAAGGTCATGAGGAGTTGCTGGAATTGTGAATTTTGTGTCTGCAGATCCTTTACCGTCTGCTCCAAATCCATCTTGCTGAAATAAACAGCAGAAAGATAAGGAAACCTGGTGTGAAGACCTGTTTATGCATATGATGAATGGTATGTTATTCATGTAATGCATTCAAGGATTCAGAAATTCAAATTTGTTGCAAACAAAAAGGAACACACATCATATTAATAAGAAATTGTTAGTACATAAGTGCCCCATGGGCAAAATATTACAAAATTCTTAATGTAAAAAGACATTGCGCATCCTCTTTGGTGCGATGTAAGTGTTGAGAGTTTCCTCCTCATGAAGTCGGCAGGTAAGCTCAAAAACCTTCTTCTCACTGGCATAGAAGCTGGCTTCAAAAGTATTCTGTTCTTCCTTGAGTTGGATCCAACTCTTTTGCATTTCTTCCCATGATGTTGGCATGTCAGGATGTAGGATGGTGTATGGAACCTCTCCTTCCGCAACAGGCTCTTTGATCAAGGGGAGAATGTGAGGGTATGGCATCATAAGATTCTGGGAACGAGTTTGTACCCACTTGAGATAAGGCTCAAGGTGGATGGAATTCTTGTGCCCCTGTGTCTTACTATCGACTTTGTTGGGCATCCTCCAAGCTCTGATGAACCTTTGTCGAAGTCGTTGTGCATCGTTGTCGAAGTCAAAAACTAGGTCAGGAATCAGCATGTCATAAGGGCCATCCCTCCGAGCATATCCAAACTGTCTTAGAGCTAAACAGGGGTTGTAGGTAATACCTCTCATAATACCAAGTAGTGGGACATTAGGGAATTCCCCATAATGATCGATGATGATGAAATTTTCTCTGGACCGAGAACACCAATGTACATCAGAATGTGTGAGGGTCATCAATCGTTGTGACCACCTTAAACCCTGGTCATTCTTCAAAACTGATTGTGGAAGGTGAGAAATAAACCACCTTGCTAGGAGAGGAGTACAACACATGAGAACACCTCTTTTCCTCATTGTTCGTGTGTAAAATGAGTGTAGGATGTCCCTAAGCAATGTGGGTATAGGATTCCTGGACATGAAAATCTTGACAGCATTCACATCTATAAGTTGGTCAGGGTTTGGGAATAAGACCAACCCATAGATAAGGAGTGCCACAATCTCTTCAAAGGCTTGTAGATCAAGAGAATTCTAGCAGTCTTGTGCCTTCTCAAACAGAAACTTTGCCAAGAAACCCTTGACACCACTTCTGGTTTCCCAATGTCCCTTGATGTCAGATGGTTGCAAATGTAATGCTTGAGCAACATCTTTAGGCTTTGGTTCTTTTTCCGTACCGTTGTAGGGTAGTTGATTAAGAATAGGAATTCTCAAGAGTTGAGAAAATTCCTCCAAAGTGGGTACTAATTGGTAGTCAGGGAATATGAAACAGTGGTGTAGGGGGTCAAAGAACTGAAAGAGAACTTTTACCATGTCTTCTTCAATGTTGGTGTTGACCAAGTTGAGGAGTATACCATGTCTTTCACTGAAGAGAGAATTCTCTAGAATCCTAGAAGTAAGCTCCTTGAGTTGAGGAGGGATTCTCACAAGGTTGACTTGAATTGTTTTCCTGCGAAGAGATTCCATGACCTACAAAACAAGAACAAAGATGAAGATCCAAACCCTTGAAATGGTTAGTGGATGCATATGATGCTTTATGATGTTCATGATGTATGCACAAGCACATGTACAAGCAAGTCACACAAAACCCTAGTTTCAGGCTTGCATGAGGTTTCATAGGTAAGTACCCTCTTGAGTTTAGTTGGCTCAAAACCTGTCCTATAAATAGTAATCGGGTTCTAAGGAGCTCAATATCACTGGGTTGTTTTCTATGTTCATTGTTTTGGTTTAGCCACTTAACTAGCGACCAAAATATTCCAAGAAAATAACCCTCAATGAGTGTAGTATCGAGTATCTACCAACTTCGGACTGCACCAAAGCCGGTCATCTCACTACCCCTAATAAAAGGCCAAGATGGTCAAGTAAGGTTCTAAGAGTTCATTAGTGCTTCATGACATCACTCAGCGGCCCCGTATTCTCTTTGATTGACTCAAAGGCTACCGATACTCACAAATATGTCGCACTAATATAGCTATTGCTTCAACCATGTCGGTATACCCCGCACAGTTTCCACAACGTATTGCTATTTACCTATGAATGTTTCCCAAATCCGGGTGGAGGATTTCAAGCCCAAACAAGAGAACCAAATATAAAGCAATCAAGGCAAACAATATAATCATGCAAAGGGTGATCTAAGCCCTAAGGTTACTCCACTTTTCAAGTTTCCCCAGCAGAGTCGCCAGTTCTATGGTACGGTGGGAGAACTGACTTGGGATTTTACGTTTGTGTTTGCAAATGTTTCGGTTTAGCAAGAGTTGCCACCGACTTTTTATTTTATCCTAAGGAAAGGTCAAAAAGCACAGGAAAGACCTTTGAGATGTTTTCTTGGGTTCGGGGAGTAGATTATAGAAAGGGAAGGTATTAGCATCCTTTCTATCCATGGTTATCCATGGGCTCTTAGTTACTTGCTTAGATCACTTGCCTTTGCTTTTCAATTGTTTGAAATGGTGCTTTGTGTGTGTGGTTTTGAAAATGCTTTGAAAAAGATACCTTGTCTAGGCAACCTTTGTAATGATTCTTGTTTGAATATATACAAAGGTGTATGTCTTTTTGAAAAGATATTCCAATGTTTTGAAAGTTGTTTTGAAATTGTTTTGAAGTTGTGTTGTGTTTGAAAATGGCAAGGATGTTTTGCAAGATTTTTGATCAAGTAACTAAGAGTTGTCTACCCTATTTCACTCAAAGATCTTTCTTATGTTTTTTAACCCTTTTAACAGTGTTGTTTCACCATTGTATTTGGTGAACAACCTTGTGTTAGGATGTTAAACGGGACAGGCGCGGGTCATCGTATAGACCATGATAGCAATTGTGTCAAGTATTTTTGGCAATTTTCTTGAGGGATTTGATCATTTTGTTTAGGCAACTCAGATAGCGTCATCGAGGGACTATGATCTTTTGTTTGTTTTTGTTTTGCCAAAGTACTTGACATGCATATCATGGCCCATTTTTGAAGGCAACAAGTGGATTGGAACCCTAGGGGTGCAAGTGTGCATTATGTTTGTTTTTCATGCACTTTTATCTTGGATTAGGTCAAACTATTTGTTAATTTGATTTTTGCATACAAAACCCTAAGTCTAATCATGACATAATTGAAAGTTTAAAGGTGCGAGAATTTAAATTCTACACTATTACAACATGATATAGGGAGGGGTGTACAAATTTGAATTGGGGAATATTTTGCAAGAAAATTAAATCCTAAATTATTACAACCAAATTGAATGTATAAGGCATAACAATTAAATGTACAATATTTAAATAAATACAATAAATAAATATTAAATAAAGTGTATTATGCAAAAAAAGAAGTTTTTATGTATGTAAAAAGTATTTTTTATGTGAAATGTAAATAAATAAAAAGTCAATTTCCCTTTTTTTTTTGTTTTTTAGGGCAAAAACCCTAATTTCTTAAATAAATAATATTATTTATTATTTATATACAATAATATATCAATTTGTACAAAAAAATAGAAGTATATTAAAAGAAAAGGTGTTTTTAGTATAAAATGTTAATAAAAATAAAATGTATTATTTTTGTGTTTTTGTTCTAATTATTTATTAAGTGTATAAAAAATAAAATAAATTATTTACAAAGAAAATGTATATATTTCAAGAAAATATTTTCAAATGTGTTTAAAAATAATAAATAAAAATAAAAGTATCTTTTTACATTATTTTTTTATTTAAACAAAAGTAAATATAATGTATTTAATGTATTAATACTAGAAACAATTGAAATAAATACCAAATAAATATAAAATTTTATGAAAATATTTTTTAAGTATTTTTTATATTTGAGAATAAAATATCAAGGTCAGAAATAAAATAAAAATGCAAAAATGATAAATATACAAGAAAAGGGCCAAGGGGTTCAAAAAGAAAAGTGGGGGGTGCCAAAAGCAAGCCTGTCCAGGCCCAGCCCAAAACCAACTTCATCTTCTTCCTTTGAACAGAAACACGCGCGCTCTATGTACAATATGCTATCTCCTGATTCTGTGCTTTTTTGATAAAACTCATAACATGAAACTTGTAGAGCATCAAACAAGGAATCTAACCATATAAAAAACTTAAGCTAACTCTCAAAGACCAGAGAGAATTTCTCTGGCCCTAATTCTTAACCTAGTTTTTTCAGAAAGTTCATGAACAAAATTTTCCTAGCACGATTAATATAAATGAAAACTAAGCACATGTATGGTTTCAGGGCTATGAATACAACATCATTCATTCACAAACCTAAGTCTAACTATTCCTAAATAGAGAGATAGAAGTTCATGAAATACCTGTTTCAGTTGAGCTCGAGCTGGACAATGTAGCAACTTCCAAGGGTGCTTGAGGTTCTTTTGAGCTTGCCTGATGTCCACTGAAGCTTTCCCAATACTTGGCTTGTTTTGAAGTAGCTTGAATCGTGCTACAGAACTCAACCTGCAAAGCTTTCAAACTAAAATGGCAATGCGTGTTAATGGTGTTACAACTGGAAATGGAGGTCTGGAATAGTTCAGGTGAGTTTAATGGAAGGTATTGGAACAAGTTTGAGGTAAAACGCACGAGGGAAAGTGGAGATGGAGGTGGTTCTGCAGGGCTTGCCCTATTTTGCAGAAAAATGGTGATTTTGTGTACAAGGAGGTTTGAGTGGTGAAGAGCTCGTGTTTATGACTCAAAGGGTTGTGTGAAATGTGTTTGCAATGTTTGTGTAAGCTGACTATGGCTAGTTTTCAAGTTTGCAAGATTTGGACCAATTTCTTCTTTGTGAAGCAAGAATGTGTAACTACTCAATGCAGGCCTGTACACTCTCTCTTGTAATCTGCATACTTTGCCCTTGATACTTGCAATTTATGGATTTGATCTTGCCTCAGAGATATGGCCCCGTGCTTCAAAGATCTTGGTTTGACATAAAGTATAACTTTTCAAAAATGGAACTATGCCTTTTACCATTTAGGGATTAAACTTGTGTATAATATCCTAATGACCAAGACAATGCATTAGCTCAATGGGTTTGCATTAAATTATGGAGTACAAACTGGTTTTGAGGCCTGTAATTGTGTACAAAGCTATCTTGGTCATATTTGCAACTTGGTATGAACATGTATTGGCCATGGATCAAAGTGAGTTTTTGCCAACTTCAAGCATTCGATTCTCCCTAACCACAAAGGTGTTTAAGGAGTTCTTGGACAATTTGGAAAGCTTGCTACAGGTACTATAATCTATCTTTGAAATGCAACTTAAAACTCTAAGTGGAACTATGTGAAAAATGGCCAAGAAGATGGGTCAAAATCCTGCCTAAACTAGGGCAAAATTTCTCTAAGTTAAAAGTTTTAGATACCCTTGTTCCAAAAATTATAACTTGATATACATGCTTCTTTTGAGAAAACTTTGTGAATCAAAGTTGTAGACTTTGTGATGGACTAAAACTTTCATGTTGTAAGTTCTGTTTTAATCAATTTTCATCTTGGTGAAAAAATGGGACAAAGTTAGGAAAAAATAAGAAAATTTTATATCTTAGAAAATTTCCAAGTTATGAAAATTTTCCATTTTAAACCTTAATTTGCATTTTTGGGTTTCTTGATGAACAAGTTTCCTAATTTGACATGTCTTGATGAAAAATGACCCTTGGCACTTGATTTTGACCAAAAAGTCAAAGTTTGACTTTTCAGTATACAGTCGAATTTTGATCAGTTGACTGAAAAATTCATCTGTCAATCCTATGCATTTGAGATCTTTTGAACTTGTTGAATGGATCAAGACAATGTCATTGAGTCCTTGAGTCCATGGTTGAACTTGATTTGCCATTGGCTAGGTCAAACAGTAAAAAATTGTCTTTGTACAGTCAAAACCCTAAAAATGACCATTTTGCCCTTTTGGTGATCTGATCAAATTTCTTGTGGAATTGTGATCCAAACTTGATCAAATGGTTCATATGAGTTCATAATGTTGATGTGAATCAAATTTCATGAGGTTTGACTGTCAATTGGCCACAGTTGACTTTTTCCCCAATACAACTGATTTCTAGGTCAACTGTCCAATTGACTGGGCAAAAATTTGAATCAAGGCTTGAAACTTGGTATGGACAAACTTGTGAGTCCAACATGAAGTATGAAAGTCACTTTGGTCATTGTAGGTCAAAACATCCATGTGCAAACTCAAACCCTAATTTAGGTCAACAGTGCAAGGAGGTGTCTTAAGCAGAGCAAACCCTAGCTTGATCTTGAATTCCAAGAGTCTTGTGATGAGTAATGCTGATGAAATGAGAGAGAAAATTTTGGGGTACAACACACTCATACCCTCACAACCATGTTCCTGTCAACCTGCAAAAAACCATACCTTCACAACTCATACGGCCAAACCAAAAACCTCGCGACATACCTAAAACATTTCCACTCATCCTCATGCTCACAATTCATAGAGCTCACAACTGTTCTTTCACCCTTAACCCTCGCAATAGATTTGCAGTACTATGAACACATAGCATACACTCAATCATCTCAACAAAAACTATATGCATCACAACAAGAAGAAGAGATTGAAGGAGAAGAGTCGAGCATAGCAATAAAAAACGCACCTGGAATTCAAGTTCTCTACTTCCCTTTGTGAAGCGCTACCTTTAAGAAGAGCCGCCAGAAGGATTGAAGAAAAGATGTGGAGAGGAAAGAGGAATCCGAAGGCTGAATATATGTGAGAATACGACGACATAGGTACGCAAGAGAGATGAAGATGTGAGGAACTGAAAGTCGAGGTTTTCATTTTTTATGATAACTGAAAGAGGGTGTGGTGCTGTGCAAGGAAGATGAGAAGGAAGTTGGTTCTGAGTTTGAAATAAGTTCACGTCCCAATTCGGCAACCCTAATATCTCACCATACGTACAAATTTCATTTCTCTAAATCTTTTTTTTTTTTGTTATTAATAATTGAATGTTCTGACTGAATTGAAAGTTGGGTTATTGAGTGGGCCAAACCACTGCTTGCCTGGCCCGTAACTTTTGTTTTTTGGCAACCTATCATCCTTGCAAAAAAAACCTCTTGTTGGACCTAGCGTATAGACCTTAATGTCATTTTCTTACCCGCACCATCTGACCAGGCTTGACACCCCTCGGTTCATTTATTTGCTCTATTTTATTTTAGCAATTTCCTTTTGATTTTAATTTTCTTTCATGATAAAAATGACAAGAGATTAGTATGTGATTTTATTCCTCTTTAGATTTTCATATTGTTAAAAATGATTAAAAATATTAGAATATAATTTTTATTTCCTTTTGCTTTCAATATTTCTTTAACTTGAAAACCACAAAAATATTAGTATTATTTTCTTGTATTTTTATTGATTGTGTGGTTGATTAAATGGCCATGTTCCATAGGAATTCCATGAAGAGATTAAATTAATTTTTGATTGTTTAGTGTTATAGAACTTTAGGATTAATCATTTGCATGATAATCTCTAGGTTAGAAGTTTCCCCCATTTTAATCCAAACTTTAGGTACACTTTGCATGACAACACTAGGTTAGACTTTCCCCTTAGACTTTTATTTTGCATCCTTTCAAATTAAAACTAAAATCTCTTTTCTTAATCAAAAATCCAAAAATACTTAATAATTGAGATGCGGATTGTACGTCATCGAGCCTTAAGCAATGGGAGAGCATGATGCGGTGTATTCTTACATTGCACTTCTCCTCTATTCATAGACTTTAGTGCAACTCAAATCACAAACATTTCTCCTAACCAAAACAAAAACCAAATAAAAAACCTTTTGCTGTTTGGCTTTTCTGTTTTTACCGTTTCAAAAAGAACTTGTTATTTCCGTTATACCGCAATACATGTCGTGTCTATTGCTAGAACGTGAATGTTAACATTGTCCACTAAAAACACCAATAAACCAATATTTTTTAGAATAACTACGATGTTTTGATTCCTTCCAAGGATACGTAGGCACAGGGTTGCGAGACCCTCACGAATGCAACATTAAAATCTTTTCTTTTTCCTTTTAACTCATTCATGTGTTTCCTGTAGCAAGTATAGTTTTAGATAGATACACCCTTAGAAACAAACAATCAAAGTGTATCCCGTTGAGTATAACTGATGCGAGAGGTGCTAATACCTTCCCCTTTCATAATCGACTTCCGTACCCTCTCTCTTGGTTGCGAGACCATCTTATCCTTCCTTTTGGGGTTTTCCCCATATTTCCCTTTCCTTTGGGATAAATAAAGATCATTAACGACTGTGTTTTTTGGCCGTTGCTTCACAGGATTGGGTGAGAAGAAGAAAACTCTTTCTACTCTCCACTTTCCTCACACTTAGTATCTTCTGTATTTTCTCTTGGAAATGTTGAACTCCTTCTCAATCTTCACAAGGTCCTATTTATAGACTTGAGCTTGAGTTTGGTGATGCATTGGATCACGGGCCTAATACAAGGAATCACATCAAGCCCATGTAAAAATTAGCTTCATCACTCTATTCCTTATGCTTAGCTAACAAGAAACCGGGTACAAGGAGACATTGGTGGGGGACAAGGTGTAATATGGAAGACTGTCACAACAGGTGCAGGCGGCGCTGCGTAGTGTACCTTTGTACTATCATGGTTTCTTCTAGCACCTTGAAACCTCATCCTTTGAATTCAAAAGTTTTCTAATTTCATCTCAACAAAGATCCCCTCCAATTCCTTCTGCCTTCTATGCTTTTCCTTAAAGCCAACTATTTCCTTTATTTATTTCCCATTTTCTCTAAGTCCATCTTTGTTCCTCATCTTGTGTTTCTTGCAGCAGATCACTGAATTCTTGCCTCAGCTCGACAAAGTTATCATTTATTTACACAAAAACATATTAAAACAACAAAAGGGAGCATCTATTGTGCTGCAAGCTAAACTTGCAAAAACAACTAAAATGAGAAAATTAATAACTAAAAATAAATTAAACTACTAATTAATAGAAAATTTTAATCATGTATTAACTCACAAAATATAGATTAACATTTACCATCTTGGATTACTTCTTGATTATACCTGCAAAAACATAGATCCACACCTCTTTCACTCAAAGGTCGAGCCATCTGTGTCGTGTCTTTCCCTTTTCTAAGAGTGGTGTGTTAGGCAAACTACAAGGGCGACGAATCTCTGATGGAGTATGACTGTCACTTCTCCCTTAGGAGCCAAGTGGGGGAGTTAGATGTTATCTGCTTCAGTTATGACCCTGTGACCTTGAAAATGCTCTGTATGGTGAGATTGCGTCTATTTGAGAATTCTGCAATATGAATCAGTGGTCGTCGCGCAAAGTTGTTGAGCATAGTGTTGGTTCTCTGAAGAGAATGGCAGGTTCTCTTCAATTCTAAGTATCATGTTTACCAGGACTTGGGAGTTTTGATGATGTACCAAGTTACATACATTATTTAATAGGTCAACAATTCCTTGCATGCCTAGGTTAGCATGTAATTGTTAAATATTTAGAGCATCTCTTGTCAAAGTATTAATGATTGCGATTGAGGTTATTATGAATTGTTCTTGGAAAAGATGTTGCACAAGTTGGAAGAACGGAAAGGCTTGGAATGTTCCCCCAAACGATTCTTGGAGGAGCAAGATCTTATTGCGCATGAACAAACATATATGTCATTAGAACTAGATCATTCTCTACTGGAGGAAGAGGTGGAACTTTGTTAGCTTCAACAACTACAGCAGCGACGTGACGTTGTTTGGAGGATATGGTAATCTTCGATGTCAACATGGATTCAAGAGTTCATTATCTAATCTGTTCAAGAAAGAGATCAATGTTTCATCAGGAAAATATTAGTGATTTGTTTCTTCACTGAAGAAACAATGGGTTTTGTGAAAAATGGAAGTAGTCAAGAGTCGATTCCCACAAACGGCACCAGAGTTTTGTCAAAGAAGCTGAAATGTGTGAAGTGATGGAATAGAGCTCAGTGCGGTATAGTAAGCTTCTGGTACGATAGAGAGGGGGAGAACTTGCAGAGTTAGCACTCATTCACTCAAGTCAGGGATTGAGTGAAAAATAGTTTGATAATGAGAATAAATTGAATATATGAAATACGTGAAATGGTCTTTATATAGTATGAGCAGTTAAAACCGTCCGCGTGTGATTCAGCGTCTTGCGTGATTGCCTATCAATTAAATTCAACGGTGAGGGGTGTGGTGGAGGATGCGATTGCATATACTCAATAGGGATGAGGGTCCACATGTTCTATCGTCTTTCTTTTCAATAGTTGTTATTGGATCTTCTTCATGGGCCTTGCGGTTGGAATCGGCGCATAACAAGATTGATGGAGCTTTAGAGGATGTTTGATTACTTTGATTGCTTGAGGGTTTACATACTATGACATTTTGTGATTGAATTAGTGACAAATATTTCTTTTCTATTCTATGATAGTTTATTCACCCTTGCCCTCATAGTGACACCGCGAAATTTATAATTACATTATGTCTGCTACTTTACTATTTTCATGTAGATTGTGTTAAGTATTTTTTCGTACAATTTGTTTGAGATGATTGATCCTTTGGATTTGTTACTTTACTTGTAGCTCAGGTCTTTATGGGGTTTATTGGTGGATTTAGTTAGCCGGAGGTTAATTCTGTTATTCCTCTAAAACAAAAAGTTATTAGTTATATTATTGAAGCAACCTTTTTATAAGGTTTGTCATTAAGATCCATTTTGCAGTATCTGTTGATAACATATAAAATAGTATAATCTTCAGAGTTCAGATTAAGGATTCATTTTGCAAGCTGTACTATAACGATTCTCCTGAGTTTAATTTTCATACGGTTGTTAAATAATGCTTCCAAATAGTACAAACCTCTAATAGTTCTTATCAGCTTAAGCCTAAAGCAAGACTTATTTCGTTACATTACAAAATGAAACACATAACAACATATTTATTCATGTTATGCCCTAACGGTAATCTAAGGCTTTCTTAAATTATACTCTTTGTTTGTTTCACTAGTCACCAGCATGAGATTGAGATGTCCTTTTCAATGTACAAACCAATAGCTACATTTGATTAATGGAAATTTCATTTTATGCATAGTACTGCCAAATGAAATGAACCATTTTGTACATTAGGAAACTTCCTTTGCCCCTCCCTTTCCCTCCCAATATATTCTCATACCATCAAATCTCAAAATGGTTAAACTATTGCGTTCATTTTGGCAAAATGAGCAAGGGTCCTGGTGTATATTCAACTATTGGTGATAAGGCCAAAGGTTTTATCAATTCCTCTTCTTTTTTTTTTAGTTGATCTTTAAGCTTCTTTACCAGTGTTATACTGACATAAATTTGTTTATTTTATGTTTTTATTAGATGTTCTCTACAAGGACTATGCTCAGCAATCACCAATTCACTTTCACTACAAATTCATGGATTGGAATGCAGGCTTTGCTTGTAAAGGTAATATGAATATCAATTTAACTCTATAGTACTGCACGCATTCACGCTGTCAATGATTCCGCGACCCATCTGATCTCCAGCTCGATAATTTTAGTTCTTAAAGAAAATCAGAAGGGGATCGGACGGTCTAGATCTCAAATCTGCTTCTTTTTTGGATAGTCTGATATGGACCGGACAGTCACGAATCCCCTGACTGCATGAATGCATGCAACCAATGACTAGTCCGATTCGAATTTCGTATAACCCTAGAAAAACATAACATTACCAAGCTATGTCTGACTGGAGTGTTTTTGCTGCTTTATCAATTACAGTTGTAGAAATTGTACCAGGATTTAGGACAGTTTTCAAATGTACCATACCAGATTCCGGGAAGGTAACATTACTTTTTACTTGCCTATAAAATCTCTGTATAGTATCATCTTAAACCATTTTTAGTGTTAAAATATTTTTCATTGCACAATGAAATCACAGGTAGAACTACAATATGTGAATAGATTCACTGGGATTAGTGGATGCATTGGATTATTAGGAAGCGAAGAAGGACAATATGAACCTGTTCTAAACTTCTCCGGCCTTCTAGGAACAAGCATTCTGTCCCTGGGAGCCAATGTTGCGTTCCACATACCAACAAGATCAATAACCAAGCTCAATGCTGGTTTCGGCTTCAACAGTGCTTTCCTTGAAGCTTCATTGACCTTGTAAGATATATCCAGCCAAAACTAGACTAAAGTTATCAGAAAATTGATAGGAGTATAAATCAATGATCTCTATCTAAACTAACTTGATGATTGATCATTAGTACTAAGTGTTCTGCTCCGGTTTAATGCTGAAGTTTGGTGTTATGCAGGCATGACAGCTTCGACACTGTAAAAGCGACCTTTTATCATCAAGTGAATCCCCTAACCCAGACTGCCATTGCAACACAGGTGAAGCATAGCTTGTCGCTCAAGGAAACTGGTGTCAACATTGGTGTTCAGCATGCGTTCTTTCCGGAAACGCTGTTAAAGGCTCGGTTTGACAGCTCTGGCAAGGCAGGTACTCTTATTCAACAAGGGTTTTGGCAGAAGTTTTTTGTAACTATGGCTGGTGAAATTGATTTCGGGGCCGAAGATAAAACTCCAAAGTTTGGAGTTTCCATGGCTCTAAGACCCTAGTGTATGTCAAGGAGATAAGCATTCATGTTAAAATGAGAGGTTGTTGCATGAGGAAACTTTCAAACAATGACTCCAAACTTCTTCAATGTCCAAGAACAGTACTAGTATTAGATATATCTATTGATCACTTCTACTTCAAAAATTTAAAATGATTCTTGCTTATTCATATAGAACATTAGTCTCTGAAAATAGCTCTAGACATATTTTCTTTTCTTAGATTTACAGCAGCTTCATGCTACTTCCATTATCTACTTTGTTTTGGGCAACTCTATTATTCATAAAGGTGGAGCAAGCTTATATTTCTCAGTTAAAAAGAAC
Organism: Vicia faba; assembly: GCA_948472305.1. Lineage (NCBI taxonomy): Eukaryota > Viridiplantae > Streptophyta > Magnoliopsida > Fabales > Fabaceae > Vicia > Vicia faba. The sequence continues at coordinate 1,107,907,403 of OX451739.1, read as the reverse complement.
ACTGAAATGCAAGCCTTCAGATTCTGAGGGACAAAATTGTAATGTACCCTCCTCTCAGATATTATTATTATTATTATTATTATTCATTATTATAAAGACAGAAGCATACATTTTCCTTTTGTGAGGTAGAAACCATAGTTGACATAAACATTTCATGGATGCAACTTTCACAATTTAGAAAACATTAATATACAGGGATAGTTGGATATTCTAGATATGCGTCAATTATAATGTAGAAAACTCGTATTTATTATAAGAGTTGCAAACTGAAAGTATAAAAAAAGAGTAATTCCGTTAAATTGTCCTCCAAAGACTTTATCACCAAATCAATCCCGCAATGATAAAAAACAGTTACCAAGTATGTATTTGAGTCACCATTTTCCTCAAGAGAAAATGTGACAAGATTTTAAATCATTGAAGGATCAACTTATTAATAAAAATATCTTTGCAAGATTGATATAGTGATACCGTATATTTGGAGGATTGGTTTATCAGTTTACTCTGATAGAAAATTATATAACAAACTGAAGCATTATAACAAAAAGCATTAAAAAATCACCACACTCCATTACAAATTAGATACAAAGTAGGTGGGATAGAAGCTACACATGAGCTACAGAACCTTGGAGAAGTCCGTCACGGATTTGGCTAGCTACATCGCGAACAACACCAGGTCCATGTGGAATGAACACAGCAGAAGTCTTGGAGGTAGCACCAATTTCTTTCATCGTATCAAAGTATTGAGTGATAAGGACCATATCCATGACATCTTTTGCAGTTGTCCCAGGTACATTAACCGAAAATCCAATCACACTGTCTCTCAGACCATCCACAATGGCTTGACGTTGGCGAGCAATACCCATCCCATTGAGATATTTTGACTCAGCCTCACCCTCAGCTCGCTTGATTTGCAAGATTTTCTCTGCCTCTGCCTTCTCATTTGCTGCCATCCTCAATCTTTGAGCTGTTCAAAGACACAAGACAGTATAAGAAAATATGGCACTCCATGAACAAAGGAGATATAAGTTAAATTCATACAATACAAATGATGTGGGGACAAAAAATTACCGGCATTGATTTCATTCATAGCTCGCTTCACATGCTCATCTGGCTCTATATCAGTAATGAGTGTTTGAACAATTTCATATCCATAAGCTGACATAGCCTGTGGAGACGATTCAAAGTTACACAAATCCTCAGTTTACCTTATCAATAAATACTAACTACAACAACAAAAAAACCTTCTCAAGTTCTTCTTCCACAGCTTTTGCGATTTCATTTTTCTGCTCAAAAGCATCATCCAAGTTGAGCTTTGGTACACTTGCCCTAATTACTGCAATGAGAATAGAACTTTAACTCAGCTGATAATAATTTACATATTTTTAAATCACTTGTCACATGTTTATGTATTTCTAAGCAGGGTTATGATTTATACCATCAAAAACATAAGCTTGAATTTGGGACCTTGTGTTGCTAAGTTTGTAAAATGCATCATTGGCACTGTTAGCCAAGGCACGGTATTGAATAGACGCAACAACATTGACAAAGACATTATCCTGCAAGTATTCATGTGATTAATAAGCATGGAATGATATGAAGATTTGGCTTAATCAAAGTCTTAGACAGTACCAAACCTTTGTCTTGGTTTCGCATTTGATATCCAACTGTTGTAGCCGAAGAGACAGATGACCAGCAATTCGTTTTCCAAGGAACCATGGCAGGCAATGGCATCCCGGCTGAAGCACCTTCTCAAATTTTCCAAAACCTTCTTTCATAGCCACCGTAGATTGGTCAACTTGAACACAACACACAAGATTCCCCATTTTCTTTTAACTGCACATATCGACAGAATATACAAAGTATGAGAACGAGAATTATATCACTTAGACCTCAATTTTTCATGCCAATACAATTCTAATTAACTTCTACTATAGGAATTCTTCCGTTTCCAAAAAGTAACAAAATTCAATCCATCAAAGATTAGCCATCTATAATCAATCAAACATCATCGGCTATGAAACCATTTACTAAAATGACACAATCCTTAACATATCTTATACCATTTACTAAAAAAATCAAAATTTGTCTGAGATATTACCTCAGTTTTGGAAAAGCTACAAACTTTATCTTAAGGAGGCAAGTTAAAGTTGGTATCACCTTGAAAACAAACCAGCTATATATTGATCCAGAAAATCAATTATTTGAATGAAACAAGAAATTTCATAGAAAATCAGAATGAGAGATGAAACTAAAGCTGACTTGGAAAAGTTCTTTCAGAGTTAGCTTGAATAATACGCAAGTTGAGCAATGAGTATTAAAATGGATTGTATTCTTGATATTAATCGCCACTACTAATTAAGAAGTATATTTTAATAGTATTCCATTGACATAGATATACATACAATAATATAATTATATATATATATATATATATATATATATATATATATATATATATATATATATATATATATATATATATATGTTTATAGTGAGAATTACAAGCTACAGATCCTCTTAGTTTAATTCATCAGCCGGATAGTGGAAAATGGAATATAGATATATACAATAAAGTCTAATGAGCATAAGAAATATTAAAAAATAGGCAAATTCGTAAAATCTAATAATGAAAACAAAAAAAGAAAGAAAATAAAAAAGGGGTGATGAATTATTACCTTTTTTTTAGGTTTTGGTTAATGAAGTGTTCCTTGAAAACAAGTTAACAACTGTATTAGTATTGTTAATACAAGTGGGGTGAAGAAAAAAAAGGAGTTGAAAATAACCCCTAGTCATTATCGTTTGCCAAGAAAGTACTAAGTGATTACAATGGATAAGCATAGTGGATAACTAGTAGAAAATATCGTCGATAATGACATTAACGAATAATAACTCAACTTAGGATTCAAACCTTGTTGTTTGTGGATACTAGTCTTTTGATTCATTGACTAAAACAATAACTTTTCGACTTTTTCCTTTTCTTTTTTTTTTTATTTGGCATAAATGTAGTTTTAATCCCAAGTTTTTTAATTGTTTGATTTTGTTTTTCATTTTGGTTTCAAATTTTCCAATTTTAATTGATTGATTTTGTCTTTGAAATATGTCAATTGTTTGATTTGGGCTCATCAAGTTTGTTCCCTTTTGAGAATTTAACATGACACGCTCCAATTTTTAATTATTCTAGAATTATCCTTTTTGAGATACAAACAATTTTTGGATGAAATTTCTGGTACAGACAAAACATCTGGTACACCCCTACAAAATTTTTGGTTTATGTAAATTTCTGGTAGCGTATTTGAAATTTTCGGTATTCCAGAAATTTCAAATGCACTACCAGAAATTTACATAAACCGAAAATTTTGTAGGGGTGTATCGGACGAAAATTTGAGTTATACTAAAAATTTTGGTAATTCATTTATTCAAGTTTTTGCAACAGTCGAGATTTTGCCGACATCTTCGGAGGATCCTGATTGCACCGACAAATTTGTATGATCTAGAATGCATCACCATTTGTATAAATAGGAGCATATACTATAGAGAAAAATATCTCAAAAAATGTCTCTTCCTCAATTTCTGATTAAGGCAGAAGTATATTACAACAGAAGCAACCCTGCTGTTGAATTCAAGCTTCCAGATGGCAGCACATCCCTTGCCACCTTGAAAGAAACGTTGAATGCATTATTGCCTGATTCCGATAACAGAAGGGTGACAAAGATCGAGTTTCGGGACCATTATATTGATGCAGATGGTTGGGTGAAATACAATCTGATTGAGTTGAAGACTGATGAAGATGTGAAGGTCATGTGGAAAATATTTCGTTGTGGGATAACTAAAGGTCCGATCAAGTTGGATGCAGAGATCCAAAGATTCATCGACGACACAATCAAGATGTTGAAACATCCAGAATCATCCGGTAGTGTCTAGGTTTTCATGTTTAGTTATTTTTAGTTTTTGTTTGTCGTACTGCTTTGTGTTATTTTCATCAATTCGAAACATCTAATCTCCAAAATATTATGCAATAAATAAGAAGTTTGTGTGTCATAAAATATATATATATATACATAATGCAACCAAAATAAAATAGATCTACATAGGCCCTCCACATGCTACGTCGGCTAACCTAGATAAACATGTATAAATCTCACCATCAGGGTTTACCAAACCCATGAGGTTATCTAAATGAACTGCAATAAACTGTAGGTGGTTGTTCTGATCACCTCCAGGTGGTAGAGGTGGTGCTGGCGACTCAGCAGAAACCCTAGCACGTGAAGGCCCCGGAACATCAGATATTTCAGCCAGTGGTATAACCTGAGGGTGTGATACATTGTGATACCACTCAAGGTACACATCCTCGCACTATGAAGGATGCTGAACCACATCTGATCTATCCCTGATCTCACAGGCAGAGCTGATGATGTGACTCGGAAACCATATGTTAATGCCACCAGCTGAAGTTTCAGGAACTCGATGAGGGATGCCCTGGATATAACCATACTATCGTAGACACCTCTCATGCAAGTGTCTAATCACACGGTTCTACCACCTAAGATGCCCTGAATACAAAGAAGCATCGTCAAATGCACGATGAGGCCGGTGAGATGTATATGGTGTCTAAACAACATCCTCTAAGCTCAGAGCACTAAGCATCTCCCAGTACTCCATCAAACCTCCTGAAAGGGCTTACTTGCTCTTCCATCTCCTCGCGCATGGTACAGTAGTTGGGACACGCTGGATCTTTCAGTCACTGATGTGGGGGAAGTGCTCGTATATCCAGCACTGCATAAATATAATAATTAAATAAATACACCCAAATAAATAATAAAAACAATAAAATAAAGTATAGTATGCCTGTAAAAGGCTAAGGTAACCATCCAGTTGTCTGTCTTACGCTGAGTAGAAACTCCAAGTGTCGTGTACATCATGGTCAACGTCGCCACTCCCTAAGCCCAACAAAGAGTGTCAAGGGTGTTGAACAGAGACAGGTAACAAACATCAATGTAAACTCCAGAATTGTCTACAAAGAGAGTACATGCCACCAGATGCAGTATATACGCCCTAGCGAAAACCTGGTACCTTTTGGCCTCCACATGCTCCCCGTACCTGTTTACCGTGAAAAATGGTAAACAACCGCTGATCTTCCAAAAGGTTACTTATTTGGTGACTAGCAGGATCGATCAGATTGATCCCAAGACATGGTTGATTTTATGGAGTTTGACTAATCCTAATGGTGATTAATTCCAGTAAAGTAAAGACACTTTAAGTAAATTGCATGAAGAAAAGCTTGATAGAATAAATAAAAGCGTTAAGTAAAAGGCTTCGACGGAGATAAGTAAATGAAAAGCGATAAATTGCTTGAATATAAAAGATTTGATTAATTTAAATGGTGTTTCACACATACATTCTCAATGATTCTTTCTCTCACGCTGGGTACTTGAATCTAAATGAGTGACTTGTATATAACGATGAACACACGCGAAAACTACGTGAACAACTAGTATTTATACTAAAAACGAATCCTAAGTAACCGCTGGGCAGTTACACTGCTTCGAGATGACGCCACATGGCACGCTCACAGACTTCGACGCTTCTGTTCTCGGCACGTTGCACTTGGTAACTGCTGGGAACCGTTTTCCCTCCAACAATTCAAATCTCAAACTGTTCGACCTTGGGCATCAGGTACCTTTGTCGAGAGGTTCCTTCAACGTCGAAGACAACAAGATTCCAACTTAAAGGAATTTCTCTAAGTATCTTGTCATTCTTTGATGAGCCTTCGACATGATCAGCTGGTCGAAGCCTTCTTATGTAGGAAACTCTTTTGACTCATAATTAATGGTCTATATGATAATAAATATGGGTGTCGAATTTAGGAGCCAACAAATTGCCCCCCAAGAATGTCTTATTTCGACGCTGAAAAGAAAAAGGCATTCTTTGATATTCCATTCGACACCTGTCCTTTATTCTCAGCCACAAATTAGTTTGTGTGCTTTTCGTCTCCTACCAACCAACTGACAATCTCAAAAAGTCATCATTTCACCTGTTCCCAAGACGTCACTTCAGTAAGGCATTTAGCATGCACAATGTCTTTTCAAATGTTGTCATCATGACTATTTCCCGAAGTCGAGGATGCACGCTGCACCGTTTCCGTTCTTCAGAACGGCTACATCACCAAATGAGTGTCGCGTGCCCCACTCTTGTCTGTGACATTAAATAACCTCGAGTCTTGTGATTTTTCAATCACTATAAATAGCACTAAGTGCCTCTGTTGGACTCTTTACGCTTTCTTTCATCCAAACCTTCAGTCGAACAAAATTTTCTGCAAGCAAACCTTTGCTTTTTTCCTCTTCAAACCCAGTAACCTTTGTTTTTCATCCATCTTCATCTCAAACCAAAAAATGGCTTCACGTTCTCGTTCTTCCAATGTCCCCAGATCTAGCACTCCCTCTAAAACTACTCAACCGGAAATCTTTTCAACCGCTCCGATAGTTAACTCTATGGGAATGCGAAGGGTTTCTGAACCCATGGGAGATGCTGAGCATGAAACTTATTCTTCTCAACTGTTGATTCCTGTTGGATATTCCAACCAGGTTTTCGCCATGTCTGGTCCTCTATCTACATGCATTGCTGACCCAACGAAAATCGAGGGTTTCTTCCCCGTACATGAGGCACTCAAACCCATTGGGTGCTCCAAGAAGGCGACATACGATACTGAAGATCCTGCAAAAGAGAAAATAGATCTTCGGTTCTTCAACAGGGGGGTTAGGTATTTTAGGTCTAGCCCTAACCTTACACCAGAATACAACGCTTGGCTCAACAAGATGGAGAAGTGCCAGGCTTCGATTTGGAAGGGCATGGGGATTTATGATCTAGTCATGCTGTCCAAAACTGGTCTCAACTACTGTCCTGAAATGCTGGTAGCTTCTTTGCTGTTTTGGGATTATACTCATTATACCTTCCACCTGCCTTGTGGAATGGTAACACCCACTCTCTTCGACGTGGCCGCTATTACTGGTCTTCGACCAACTGGGGACTACTTCGACCCAGAGGAAATGTCTGAAGACCAGATTTGGTTTTCAGCTACCAAACCCACTTATACCACCTACACCAACCACTACCATGACAAATCGACGGCTGTGGTGACTGATGTGGAGCACATCGTGTTTCTAGCCCTTTGGCTGTCACGCTTCGTGTTCTGCACGAAATCCCTACAGGTGACGAAGAAAATGGTCACCCTTGCTACTCAGCTTCATCACGGTCAAAACATCTGTTTGGCCGAATTAATACTGGAAAACCTGTATGAGTCAATAAGCAGTGGAGCAACTCAATTAAAAATAATAGAAAATAGAGCCAACTTGCTGCTTGCTGGACCCTTCTGGCTACTTCAACTCTGGCTAAACGCCACTTTTGAGTCTTTTCTACCCCAGAAGACTCAAATAAACGAAAAGGCTCCTGAGATAGCCAGAAGGCGTGTCGAAGGCACCGGGCTTGCCTTATTGACTCCCACTGAGGATGGGCTGGAACTCCAAAAGACCTTTGCAAACTTCGTTCAGATGTTTGCAGGGAGGAAGGAATTTACCTCGACCATGGATCCTTTTGCCAGTCGAAAGTTTGGTCCAGGGTGGTTCACCAGGCCCCATCCTAAGTCATCAGAGGATCCTCACCTCGAAGAGCACACAACAATGTGGGAAGCGTTTCTCACTCCAAGGATAATGCCATTGCGCTTCAAAAGTTCAAAAAATCAGCTGAGCCTGATCGCCTATCAGCCGAATCTTGTCTCTCGACAGTTTGGCATTATCCAATCGCTTCCTTCTCCAATTTACCCTCGGGAGAAATCATTGTTGTACTTTTGTAATGACTACTCTGAGGATGCTGCTACTAAGCATATTAGTAGGTACGTTGGTCGGACCGTACTATCATTGTTCGACTACCAACTCAACTTCCTTTGTTCACCATCTTTTGAAGACTGGTGGAAGAGATATTACGTCGAAGAGTTCTTCGACGAAAAGGATTTTGCAGACGAACTCCAGAAGTCCTTCGTCTTGGTTCTCGACAAAATAAAGAAATGTACGTTCCCTCTTTAAATTATACTTGTCTTTTCATTTCAACTTATATCTGCCAAATATAACTTGTGAACGTGTCTTGTTTCAGTTGTTCGAAAACCTGTGGCTAAGAAGGCCACAGACAGCCATCAGGGTGGAGGTCCCTCTACAAAACCTCCCGCACAGGTAACAAAAATCTCTCTTGTCTCCTGCTTTGATTTTAAACATCCTGGTTTTCGATGCTGCGTTTTAAATCAACTCCATTTGGGACTTTCAGGAACCTGCGCCTAAGAAGCGACCTGCATTAACGGTCGAATCTTCGAGTGGCGACGAGGATGAATCTCCCCCTGTTCCTCTCAAACGGAGAAAGGTGAAGAAGGATGCCCCTGCTCCTGAGCCTCGCCCTGCGATAAGAATCAAGGTCGCAGGGAATAAACCCAGGCCCCCTCCTGTGATCACCGAAGAGCCCACGGAGGAGGAGCTAAACGTCTTTCTCAATAAACCCGTTGATAGTGACAACTCTAGCCCTGAGGCTGAAGTTCCTTTACAGGTAGTGCCTTCGACCACTTTTAACTTAGGTGTCGATGATCACCTTCGATTGTGCATCTCCCTAAATCAGAATATTTTTCCTTTTCTATTTTCAGGAGACTGCTGGAACCTCAGCACCAACTGGGCATCCTGTCGAAGGTTCTGATTCCTTTGTAAACAGCGCAGGGGAACCCATTCACCATCCTTCTTCTTTCGTCAGTTCTGCTAACGAAGTAAATCAAACTTCAGAGCCACAAGACTCTGCTGACCATAGCAGACAATGAGAGGAGGAACTGGTGGATGATGAAGTCCTTGCTGAAACAGAGGAGCACCACCAGGAGGAAGCTCAAGTGGTCAATGAGACAGAAGAGCAACATGATGAAGAGGGTCATGTTGACGCTGACGCTGCTGAAAATGATCAGCCCCAAACCCACACTGCTGCAAAAATGGTTACCTCAACAAAGCCCAGGTCTAAAGAGGATTTGGCCCTCTTGAAGCAAAACGATCCAATTGGCTACCTGAATGCCATCATCGAGAGCAGGGAAAATTCATCTGACCCTAGCCATGATGCTTCTACTGCATCAGGGAAGTCTACTTCGACTTCTCCTCTCGATGAGGTCTTAAAGAAAGTCAAGGCTCAATTCTTCAAGAGGGATCTAATGAAGGCTTTGGAGGGGGGTCCTACTGTCCAGTCTTGTTTAGGAGCTGTCTTGGGTGCAGTTGATTTGTTTGTTGTTTCTCTAGAGATTTCCAGCTTCATCTTGGAGTTATACTCCATTATCGACCAAGTCTCTGCGGACTATAATCGTCGAAGGGGGTTCAATAGCCAACTCGAAACGCTGCATGGCAAAAGTTCCTCTGCTTGGACTTCAGTATTTGAATCGACTTCTCGAATTGCAGAGTTGTCGAAACAGAGGATGTCTAAGCAACAGGAAATCGAAGCCATCGATCGGGATAATGCCTCTATACGGGCACAGACCGAGGAGTTGGAAGCCAAGCTAAACGTTAATACTAAGCGTAAAGAAGAACTTCTTTCGATTATTTCAGACGCAGAGAGCCAGGATGAAGTTGCTCGAGGCTTAGAGTTCGCTGAAAGGGCCCAGGCTCTAGATGACCAAATTGCCAAGATCTCTCAAGCGAATGCCTTGTGTAACAAACGATTGGAGTTACAGCGAGCCAAATATCTTCGACTTAAAGCTTCCATCCCTTTTTAATTTGCTCAGCACCTCATTGACCATGTACTGTAATTTTTGTAATACAATGTAGCCATTTTGGTTAATCAATATATCATTTTCCATTTTGGCTTTATGGTTAACTTAGTCATTAACTGTTATTTATTTTGATCTCTTGGAGCATAGGTTTATATTTTTTCAAATATTTTCCGTTTACTCTCAAAATTCTTTTATCTTCACTTAATTCTTCGACCTCATAAGCTCCACCAGAAAAAATTTGAAAAATTCTGAACGGTCCTTCCCACTTGGGTGACCATTTTCCCATGCTTCAATCTCTTCGATCCATGGGGAGAATTACCTTCCAAACTAATTCTTCAGGCAAGAATGCCTTAGGTTTTACTTTCTTATTGTAAGAGTCTTCCACTCTTTTCTTCTGAATTCTCAGTAGGTCGAGAGTTCGTAGTCTTTCTTCGTCTAAAGCTACTAGTTCGTCTAACATCATATCCCAATAAACCTCAGAGGGAATATCTTGATGTCTCTGAACCCTTGCTGATTGAAGACAAATTTCTGCTGGCAGTACTGCGTCATGACCGTAAGTTAGCCGATATGGTGTTGTACCTGTGGCTTCTTTTGGGGACGTTCGACGGGCCCACAAAATCTGGTCTAACGTTTTATGCCAATTTTTTGGCTTCTTTCCCACATACTTTTTATCAGGCCAATCACTATTTTATTCGCTGCTTCGACTTGACCATTTGCATGCGCGTAATAAGGTGTTGACGTTAGGAGTCTAAAGCCTGTTTCTTGAGCGAATTCCTGCATCTTTCGACCAGTAAACATCGACCCTTGATCAGTTGTTATAGTCTCAGGGATTCCAAATCTGTAGATAATGTTCTTTTGAATAAATTCAATGACATTTTCTTGGTCTGCGTTGACTAAAGGGATATCTTTGATCCATTTAGTGAAATAATCAATGCCTACCAGTATATACTTCTGGCTCTTTGATGATGCTGGTCGAATCTCTCCAATAAGATCCAACGCCCATCCTCTAAAGGGCCAAGGTTTCACTATTGAGTGAAGTTCGCTTGCTGGTACATGTTGGATACCAGTATGGACTTGGCATTCTTGGCAACCCTTCACGAACTCAACACAATCTTTCAAGATAGTGGGCCAATATAGTCCTTGTCGAAACAACAACCATTTCATCTTATGACCTACTTGGTGAGCCCCACATGCTCCAGCATGCGTAGTTGAAAGGGCTATATATGCTTCGGTTTCGCTTAAGCATTTTAATAATACCCCTTCAGGCGTCTTTTTGAACAACTCATTACCCATGAGTACGTAACTCAACGCCCTATATTTTATTTTTCGTTCTGTCAAAGCTGCTAGATTTTGTAGATAATCTACAGTGGGCTTCCTCCAATCCTGCTCTGACAAATTGTCTATGAACGAAATTTCAAAGTTCCTTTGATCAACATACCCTAGTCTTGTTGATTCTAAATCTATTGGAGACAGGCTGGTTGCTTTTATTTTTTCTCGAACTTCGATTGCTCTTTGTAATCTCGTTTTTGAAATTTTGTACCCAGATGCAATTTGTACCAAATCATTGGCTACTTGGTTTTCCAATCTAGGTATGTGTCGAATATTAACCACTTCGAATTTTTTCAATAAACGATTTTCTATCACAAAGTACATAATAAGATTTTCTCTTATGCATTTATACTCTTTTGTGACTTGCTTAATGACTAACTCTGAATCTCCCATTATTTCGACTCGAGTTGCCCCCAATTCCAACAATATCTCAAGGCCAGTAATTAGAGCTTCGTATTCAGCCTCATTGTTCGAACAAGTACCTTATATCTTGTACTTGAATGTTGTTGGAATTTTTTCTGGAGAAATAATTAAGACCCCTACTCCTGTTCCATCTTTATGGCTGGAACCATCGAAGTAGAATTTCCAGGGTTCTATCTCCATGTAATTTATATTTTCAACCTGAATTGAGTGGTCGACTATAAAGTCTTCTACCACTTGCCCTTTTATTGCCTTAAGAGGCATAAAGGTCAATGAATACTCAGTTAATGCTAGCGCCCACTTGCCAATTCGACTGTGCAAGATGGGTTTCAACAACATGTATTTGAAAACATCAAAATGAGACGAAACATACACATCAATTGGTTTTATATATTGTTTGAGCTTTGTACAAGAGAAATAAAGACATAGACATAATTTTTCAACTTCGCTATATCTAGTTTCTGCATCGTTCAAAACTCTGCTAAGGTAATAAATGGGTCTTTCGACTCCATTTTCATCTTCTTGGGCTAACATGCTTCCTAAAGTTTTATCGGATGCAGCTATGTACAATCTCATACTCCTATTGCTACAAGGAGGCACCAAAATAGGCGGCTTGGTGAGATACCCTTTGATCTTGTCGAAGGCTTCCTGTTGCTCTTGCCCCCACTCGAATCCTTCCTTATTCAATCGAAGTAAGGGTGAGAAGGCTTGAGCTTTTCCACTTAGGTTAGATATAAATCTCCTTAAGAAATTTATCTTGCCCAGCAGAGATTGCAGTTCCTTCTTGTTCGTTGGCGCTTTCGCTTCCAAGATTGCCTTTGTCTTATTCTGGTTGATTTTGATTCCTTTCTTGTGGACGACGAAGCCCAAGAAATCTCCAGCTTTCACACAGAACGCACACTTCAAAGGGTTCATTTTTAGACCATGTTCTTCATTCTTTCAAATGATTGTCGAAGGTGGTCTATATGGTTCTTCCTGGAAACTGATTTTACAACAATATCATCAATATATACTTGCATAAAAGTGTTAATAAAATCATGGAAGACAGAGTTCATCGCTCGCTGATATGTTTCCCCAGCGTTTTTTAGGCCAAAAGGCATCACTACCCATTCGTAAGTGCCTAAAGCCCTGGGGCATCGAAAAGCTGTTTTCGACACATCTTCTTCAACAATGAAAATTTGATTGTATCCTGAGTAACCGTCGAGCATGCTCAGGTACTCATGGCCAGCGGCAGAATCGACTAGCATTTCCGCCACAGGCATAAGATATTCATCTTTGGGTGTTGCAGCATTCAAATCTCTGAAATCTATGCACACCCTCAACGTACCATTTTTCTTAATTACTGGCACAATGTTTGCAATCCATTCGACATACCTCGTAGCTCGTATGAATTTGCACTTCAGCAGTCTTTCGACTTCCGTTTTGATCATCGATAGTATTTCTGGAGCGAAGCGTCTTGGACATTGCTTGACTGGCTTCTTTCCAGGTTTGATTGGCAACTGAAGTTCTACCAATCCTCTGTCGAGACCAGGCATCTCGTCATAATCCCATGCAAAGCAGTCCTTGAACTCCTTTAATAATTGGATCACTTCAAACCTGAGCTCTGGGTCTATTTTGGCGCTGATGTAAGTGGGCCTTTTCTATAACCCTTCGCCCAAGTTGATTTCTTATAAAGGATCATGTGCTAACATTTTTATGTTGTTCGCCAGGGGGTCCTTTTCGAATCCCAAAGGCTCATCGTCATAGATGGCGTCGAGCCTTTGATCCTGCATTCCTTCTGTCATGATATCAGGAGGTTCTGGGTCGAAATCTTTTCCAGGACCTATATCCGGTGGTTCTGGGTCGAAGTCTTTTCCAGGACCTACAGAAGGTAGCTCTTGGTCGTTGGCCTGGGTGGCCATATATTTTACTTCGGCTTCGAGAGCCGCTATCATCCTTGTTTCGGCTACGTAAGCCGAAATTCGCTGTAGTGCTTGTGACTCAATCATTATCACTGAATTCACTTCCCCAACCAGTTGGCTGGATGTCAGTTAGCCCACTGAAATCAATGTGGGACAAGTCTTCTTTGTCCCATTGAAACCCATGATCAGGATGCAGGTACAAGGAACAAAAAGCATTTGGCGCTGGCGCCATGTCGAAGTCAGGTGCTAGGCATGGCCCAATGTGAGCCAAATTTTTGTCGAAGTCAGCTCTCCCTAGGTGATTTACTTCGCCCAAGTAGTAGCTCTGATTTGCTTCTATATTCTCGACAATTCCATAAGGACGCCATAATATTAACCTTTGGTGCATTGATGATGGTACTGCTCCAACACCATGTATCCATTCTCGGCCCAACAATAGATTGTAATTTGGTTTAGCCTATATGACCATAAACATAGTTGGTCGAAGGATGGATCCTACTTTGAGGTCTAGTTGGATCACACCCATGGTGGTCCCTATTCCGCCTTCGTAATTCTATAGGACCATGTTATGAGGCTTAATGTTTTCATCACTCTTGCCTATTTTTCTTAGCATGAAGTGGGGGATTATGTTGATGGTTTCCCCACAGTCCACCAAGATTTTGTTTACAGTGGCTTCTTCGAGCCTTGCCCTTATGAATAAAGGCTTGAGGTGACTTTTCATCGCCTCTGTAGATGGTTCGAAGAAACCATTTTGCTCTTCAGTGCAGCCATTATCCATGACGAAGTAGCATACTGGCCTATGCTTGGCCATTTCTTGTTCGACTTCCCAGTCGTTCGATTCGACCTCCATCTGGCGGTTGAACTCTCTTGGCAAAACTGAGACAATATTCACCATGATGTCTAGGGTGTCATCAGACTCAGAGTCATCTTTGTCACCAACTTCGCCTTGGTTAGGCCATACCAGTCTATTGGTCACTGGTTCCCTCTCCAAAGGCTTTCTGTGCTTTCACTGGGGGACATTTGAACTTGACTCTGGCTTTGGTTCGTTGATAGCTTCCCTCTCAGCCTTGCGCCGCCTTTGGTATCTTCTCCACTGGGATCGAGACATTGGGTTCTTTCCCTTGTAGTTACTTGATACTTGGGCCATTTTGGTGGCACCTATCTGAGGTTCTTTCTTGAGTGTCAAAGATGAACCTCTTGGCACTTCAAAGGAATGCCACCTTTCTTCGATGGGTCTCTTTCGATCCGATGCTTTGAGCCATGTATCAGCTGGCACATTGGTTGGAGGCCTGAAAGTTAGTGGCCTCTTTTCCTGATTTGAACCCTTTTGGTAGGTTCTTCTGGGATCATGTCGAACCTCAGAGCCTTCCCTTCTTTTGTTTGCTGCTCTCACACCTTCGATGTGTTCGGCAGCTTTCTTGTCAAAAATAGAGCTGCATCGAGGACACATCATTACTTCTGATTTTTTCTTCTAGCATCTTTGCAAGAATTCTGCCAGATTTTCGTTTTCCCGAGGGAAAGCCGTTCTGTTTGCTTGCTCTCGCCTAATGGCCTCCTCTGAAACTTTTGATTCAGAGATTTCGACCATGTTGACATTCATGTTGTCTTTAGTAGCAAGAGTCATCTGCTTCATTTGGGCCTCCAGGTCTTCTGTCTGGCGTTGCGCTGCAGCTAAGTAGGAAATGGGTTTAGCTCCAGATTTTGAGGCTCCACCTGTCTCCAGTTTTGGGCCTTCAGCATCTTTTTGGACTGCTTCGATTGTCTTTCTAGAAAGATTCCCAGAAAAACTGCCAAAGATTGGCATGTTGATATGATATTTGGTGACTTCGATCATAGTTATTCCTGGCCTTTTCACCTGACTCCTGGAAGCCTCGATCACATTCACCTCTGAAGGTTCAGCATAGTGGGCTTCCGCCTGCAAAGGGTTAGAATCCACAGTCATGGGGGTCTTATCAGCGAACTTCAACCTCCCTTCTTCGATAGCATTCTGCACGAGATCCCTTAAAAGAAAACATTGAGATGTTTTATGGCCCAGAAAGTTATGATATTTACAATAGCCTCTTTTCTTTCTTTGATCAAGAGGAGGCACTTTTACCCCTAGGGGTATTATCATTTGGCCATCTTTTACAAGTAAATAAAAAATTTCATCACATTTTGTAATATCAAAACTGTAAGTCTTTTTAGGGAACCTATCATTGGCTTTTTCAGAACCAGTGGGGTTTTTTCCACTTGAGGGGATTAGTAGCTTGCAAGAGTATGGTGGCCCTTGTTTTAACTCAGCTAAATCGACCTCACTTTCTTCGACGGCTATAGGTTCGTCGAAGGTTTCTAGATCTTCATCGTCCAACTCGACATACGATATCCTTTCTCTTTTATGAGTTTTCGTCGCCCTGGCTTTTTCAGCTTTAAGGCGTTCTACCTGTCGAACCCTATCGACCAATTGGGCCATGTCCCTCAGGTACTGAGTGTCTAATTTCTTCCTAATGGAGTAATCTAGACCTCCTGCGGCTATTTCGACTAACTCATGTTCTGGCACTTGCGTAAAGCATCTTGCCTTGAGCAATCTAAACCTATTTAGGTATTCGTCTATAGGCTCAGTGAATCTTCTCTTTACACTGGACAACTCTTTCAGGCTTATCTTGGTTTGTCCCATGTAGAATTGCTCATGGAATAATCTCTCCAACTGGGTCCAATGGTGGATCGAATTGGGGGGGGAGAGTTGTGAACCAAGTAAACGCATTCTTTGTTAGGGAACTTGGGAAATACTTAATCCTCAGGTTCTCATTGTTTGAAATTTCTCCTGCTTCGATTAAATATCTCGCCACATGTTCGACAGTGGATTATGTGGTGTCCCCTGAAAACTTAGTGAACTTAGGGACTTTGCATCTAGGAGGCAAGTCCGTTTGCAACACATATTCCGACAGCGGGGATGTGAAGTTGGGCCTACAGAAGCCCGTATTCATCCCATTTTGCATCATGATTCTTTCAATCATGGCTGTCAAGTTATTTTCCAAACCAACATTCTGGTATTGGATCTGCTGAACTACTTCGTCAGCATTTTGGTTTCTATTAACCATCCTTACTTCCGGGGCTATGACTCTAGGCTCTTCGACCCCGGGTTGTTCCATTCGTACCCTAAGGTTTTCTTCGACAGGCTGATGGACTTGGTTAATAGTGGTTTCTTCCTCTAGAAGTATACCTTGGTTTCCCCTTATCTGTGCCCTTTGGGGCTGTCGAATAGGTTGGGGTACCCCAAAAAAGTCAGCCAGACGCGACATTTGCGCTGTCATTTGCTGATTCGACTGGGTGGTATTCTGTATTAGAGGATTTAGCATTGTACTTAAAGTTTGTGCCAACATTTGAACCATGTCGTGGTTGCTTTCGTCCATTTGCTGCCTCAAGACTGCTGTCGAGGCATTCGTAAGGCCATGCATTACTTGGGACGTTCCTCCTAAGAGTTGGGTCCTACCCCTGTTCGCCATACCAACCCCAGAGCCTTGGAGTGGCGAAGAGGCGCTCACTAAAGGGTCTGAAAAAGTGGACGTAGCATTCGTCAGGCTAGCCAACTCAGAAGTTGGCATGCCATAGAGTGGTTCTCGATTTAAACCGACTGTCAAAAAACCTGGGGGAACATATGGCCTAGTTCCTTGGTTTCCCCTTGGTGGGGGAGTTCCCAAAGGCATTATGGGGCCTGTAAATGGAGGTAATGGCCCCGTTTATGTAACTGTTACTGTTGGCGTTGAACCAGCGGTTACCGCTTCACTTACGGTTGGGATAACCGTTGCTCCCACGTTTGTTTGTGGGATTTCTCCATTGTTTGGCGGATTCGCCATCTCTTCACTTCTTCTCCTAGTATTGGTTTCGTTGGTGTATATTCTACCACTTCTCAATAACATGCAATACTCTCGAAAAAGGAGGATATTTTATATAAAACGGTTAATCGTAAAAATCAACACAAAGTCCCACTGGGCGTGCCAATTTGTTTACCGTGAAAAATGGTAAACAACCGCTGATCTTCCAAAAGGTTACTTATTTGGTGACTAGCAGGATCGATCAGATTGATCCTAAGACATGGTTGATTTTCTGGAGTTTGACTAATCCTAATGGTGATTAATGCTAGTAAAGTAAAGACACTTTAAGTAAATTGCATGAAGAAAAGCTTGATAGAATAAATAAAAGCGTTAAGTAAAAGGCTTCGACGGAGATAAGTAAATGAAAAGCGATAAATTGCTTGAATATAAAAGATTTGATTAATTTAAATGGTGTTTCACACATACATTCTCAATGATTCTTTCTCTCACGCTGGGTACTTGAATCTAAATGAGTGACTTGTATATAATGATGAACACACGCGAAAACTACGTGAACAACTAGTATTTATACTAAAAACGAATCCTAAGTAACCGCTGGGCAGTTACACTGCTTCGAGATGACGCCACATGGCACGCTCACAGCCTTCGACGCTTCTGTTCTCGGCACGTTGCACTTGGTAACTGCTGGGAACCGTTTTCCCTCCAACAATTCAAATCTCAAAC
This sequence comes from Vicia faba, assembly GCA_948472305.1. NCBI lineage: Eukaryota > Viridiplantae > Streptophyta > Magnoliopsida > Fabales > Fabaceae > Vicia > Vicia faba. The sequence continues at coordinate 1,107,889,446 of OX451739.1, read as the reverse complement.
TGTTCGACCTTGGGCATCAGGTACCTTTGTCGAGAGGTTCCTTCAACGTCGAAGACAACAAGATTCCAACTTAAAGGAATTTCTCTAAGTATCTTGTCATTCTTTGATGAGCCTTCGACATGATCAGCTGGTCGAAGCCTTCTTATGTAGGAAACTCTTTTGACTCATAATTAATGGTCTATATGATAATAAATATGGGTGTCGAAATTAGGAGCCAACAGTACCTCTCCCTAAGCTAAGACATTCATTCTAAGGTGATATCCTATGTTAACGCTAAAATTTGCTAGACCCATCACCTCAGATACCTCCAAATCATACACAACCATGCGCACCATCATCACATGGTTAATATAAAGGTGTGAAGAATGTACCAGCGATCGGGATATGAAACAGGGTGTCGACGTCATCCAATGTGACTGTCATCTCCCCAAATGGAAGATGAAAGGATGATGTCTCTGGATGACACCTCTCAACAAAAGCAGACAACAAGAAGGCGTTCAGTATGGTCAAGAAGCACTGAGCAAACTCCAGCAGTTGAAAATCTCTAACAATACTACTGACCACCTCAGGCATGTCACCCTTTGGGAAGTTCTTCAACTTCGAACCATAGGAAGCGACCTTCAGCAACGGACGCTTCTGTAAGAAGCAAAAATAAAATATTATACATAAACTTTCAAACACTTGCAAAAATGAAATATTATAAATCAACCAATTAAAATATATACCTCGTCATGCCATATCCTGTAAGCGACATGGTCAACAAATCCTGTGAGCACGGACCTGTCTGAAGGTCCTCTTGGAAAGGCTCCATCAGTGTGAACTAATGGCTCTGTAGGCGCACAACCCGTGGTGTATGTATTAGTGGGGACACCTCGTCAACACGCTCAACAACAACCTCCTGAATCTGCTCTACAACCTGTTCAACTGCCGGCTCCACAACCTGCTTAGCAACCGCCTCCACAACCTGCTCAAAAATCAACTCCACAACAGGTAGGGGTGGCAAAATAGGCCTCCCGCAAAAAAAAAAATAGTCGGGAGAGCAAGCCCCCCAAGTTGAAATGGACACAAAAATCTACCTCGCCCCGCCAAGGTGGCAGGTTGGCGGGCGGCCAGCTTGCCCGCCAACTTTTTTATTTATTTATTTTTTTCATTTCTTAACAGATTAATAGGCTTTTTTTTTTACATTTCAATTAGTTTTTTCATTTATTTTTTAGAAAAATTTTTCATAAAACATATTTTAAACAAATTTTACTTATAAAATATTGCATATATTCACAAATAAATGTATAAAATAAATCATCAAGAATAAAAATTACTAGAATTAACTAAAAAGGGTCGGACTTAAAGTGGGACAGTTGAACAAATAGGCACAATGGACTTTGGTGGGCGGCAGATTTTGGTGGGGTGGGCTTTGGCAGACGGCAGTCTTTAGCGGGGCGAGCTTTGGTGGGCGGAGAGCTCAAAATCCCAACCCAACCCGCTATTTTTTGGCGGGTGGGCGGGCCAGCCCGATGGGTCATGGCCCGTTTTGCCACCCCTAATAACAAGCACAACCTCCTCAATAGTGTGTTTAAAAGTAGGCTGAATCATAGGCACATCCACAAGAGCAGGAGCATGTACCTCCTCAGCAGTAGAAACTCTAAGTCCTCGATGGAGGGATGCACTAAACTACGTCTACTGCTCAGTCATCTTTTTCTGGTGAGAACCGGTCGGAGGACATCGTCCAACACGTAGCTCGGAAGTTTGTGTCTCCTCAGTCGGGCCTGGCTTCCGCTCTATCGGCCACCCAGTCTGCAACAGAACCATCTTTGTCCCTGGTCCTCACTAAAACAATGAATAAAAGGAGGAGAAAATTAGGAAAATATGAACTACCAAAATTTTTGAAATTTCTGGTATTTTTTTAAAAAAATATTGAACTATCAAAATTTTTGAAAATTTTAATACATGCTGCAAAGCTCCAGAAATTTTAAAATTTTCGGTACAAAAGGTAAATACTAAACCCGGAAATTTCAAATTTTTAGTTATAATATACTGGATTTAAAAATTTCTGATATAAAATATCGGAAATTACACAAATCCACCGTAAATTCCTTACTATTTCACGAGATTTCCGGTATCGCCTTGATATTTCCGGTATCGTCCAGTGAATTTAAAAAATCCGGTGTGGTACTGAAAATTTTAGATTTGGACAATTTAATTTTTTTCATACCCTTTGGGGGGTGCCATGTATAACAGGTGGTACTATGTTAAATTTTGTTCCCTATTGCATTTAATAGTCCTTTAGAAACATGTAATTTAAACTTCTCTTTACTTTGTTACTTTTTCTCTTTTTTTTACTTCTTTTTTTTTAATTTTCTTCTTTACAATTCTATTTTTCTTCTCTTTTTATTAGTTAAGCTTTGAACGAAATATATTGAAAATCGTAATTATTTCATCCAACATATACTTCATGAAAAACTATTTTGACAACAAAAAAGATAGACCATTAGTTAATTAAAATAGCTAATTAAAATAACATATTCTTTAGCCAATAACATGTGTGAATCTTTTAACAAAGTTATTTTAGAATATAGGGACAAGCCTACAATATCCCTTAAAAAAGATTGATATTTCTATATGACCAACAAAAAAGTTAGACTTCGAGACTTTATGTTTAAATATGAGGGAGTTATTGGTCAAAGAGTTTACTATTTTAATTATCTAGTGATCTATCTATTTTATTCTCGAAACAATTTGCCATTAGGCATATCTTGAATGAATTGTAGAGAATAAAATAGAATTGTATAGAATACAAAGATTGACTCTTAAAAAGAGAAGAAAAATAGAATTGTAGAGAATAATTTTTTATTAAAAAAAGAAGAGAAAAAGTAACAAGAAAAAAGAGAAGTCTACATGTCATTAGGAGATTATCAAATACAAAAGAGGAAAAACTTGAGGGGGAAAAGTCAAACAAATGACACTTGGGTGGCCAAACTTAAGCAATTAAAAAACTCGAGGGACCAAAATCAAACAATTGAAACTTGTGGACCAAAATCAAACAATTGAGAAATTTGAGGGATTAAAATTGCATGGGGGGTGTTCCCATGGAAGTTTGGTGCTTATATTACCCTTGTGTGGCAAATATATTTCGATGGAAGTCCATCACTTATATTGCCCCTTAAGTTTGGCAATGATCTTCTAATAGAAGTCCAACATTTAGATTGTCTTTTACGGTGTCAAAGATTTTCATGAGAAAATCCATCATTCAGATCGACTGAGGAATGGAATAATATGTTATTAATAACAATAAATTTTTTTCAAAAGTGACTCGTACATTGGAAGAACAATCACCTTTTGCCTTAAACATATAACCACAAAATAATTAACTATAGTAATATCTCAAGTTAACTGAGTTTCATGTTCTAGGGATGAGTTGTCCATCCATCTTCTTGAGCTTGTAGGCCATGCGAAGTAATTTTTGATATATGTGGTATGACCCTTCCTAGTTGGGTTGTAGTATCCCCTTTTGAACGGGTACAAAAACCTATTTAAGTACAAGGTTATCATCCTGTATTTACCTCGAAACCGCCTTCGAGTTGTACCTTTTGGTCGCCCTTTTCTTGGCGACTAATTTTCTGATGTGGACGACATCTCGTTAATTAGGTCGGTTACATATCTTAGCCCTTCCACGTTCTCTTCCCATTGAATTGAGAGCACTGCCAAATGGGTGTGTCGATTTCAACAGGTAGCATGGCGTCAGTTCCATATACCATTGTAAATAGAGTCTCCATGGTGGCTGAATGAGGGGTGGTATGATATGACCATGCCATTTTATGAAGCTATTCAGCCCAGAGCCCATTGGAATCATCTAATATCTTTGGTATCCTTTTAATATAACCTTGTTTTTTGATTCAGCTTGTCCATTTGTCTGTGGATGGACAATGAAAGTAAACTTTGTAGCACTCCTAGGTCATGATAGAAATCAACCACGGTAAAGCTGGCGAGCTGAGCTCCATTATCTAAAATGAGAACCCATGACAAGCAAAGCCTGCACATGAGTTATTGTCAATAGAAAGGCGGACCCTTTCTACTATGATCTTGGAGACAACTTCGACTTATGTCCATTTTGTAAAATATTCTACTCTAATTATTAGAAACTTTTGCTAGCCATGTGCTAGTGGGAAATGGCCTTGAATGTCCATGCTCCACTGATAGAACGACGATGGAATCATGAAGGAGTAATGGAGTTCAGTTGGCGCATGATTCAAATTAGCGTGCTTTTGGAATTTGTTCACATTTCCTGATAAACTCCATATTGTCCTTCATCAGAAGGGGTCAATAATAGCCCTCCTTAGTAGTTTTGGGCCAGGCTCGTGCATCAATGTGACTACTGCAAGCCCCCTTATATACCTAAGTAAGAACTAGGGAGACTTAAATTTTTTTCCTCCTTATATTTAATATGTAGGGAAGGTCCCTTAGGAGGTCATTCTCAAAGATCCAACACTTGAGACCTTCCCCGACCTTTTGACCTTGACAACAACTTGAGTGAATCGGTCTATGTAAGATCGAAAGATTTCCTTCTTTCCATGGACAATCATACTTAGGGTGGCTTCACTCACCAACCATTTCTTATGGGTTGTGAAGTATGAAGAAAACCTTTCATAAAAGTCCTCCCAAAAATCAATACTTTAGTCTAGTAAGTCGTTAAACCACGGCCTGGTCGGTCAAATTAGAGTTAACGCAAATAACTTGCACTTGGATGTGTCGTTGGGGCTAAAATTATTCACTCGGTCATTGACGAGCTACACATGCTCATCGAGGTCTCCTTTTTCATCATATTCACCCATCTCGGGTGATTTCTCCATGGATTTTGGGATCCTGTTCTCCAAAATCCTTGCAGACAGTGGATGCTTAGGTTGCATCTTTTCCAGTTGATTCTTTGTTGAAGCCGGGGAAGGAGCGTGACTGCCTCTGTCCCCCCAGAACTTTAAAGAGTAGTCTGATGTTTCCTTCTCCTTAGCAGATCTCTCAATCGAGAAACTTAGTCTTTCTTTACCCCAGACGACTTTAGGACGATAATATGAGTCCTCTTTGAGGCAACCTCTTGTATGGTGTTTCTGCGAGGGGGTGTTGTGGAGGATTTCTTTAAAGCATTATAGTCTCTCCTATAATGCATGTGAATTTTATTGTTGAATGATGTTATACACATTACTCAACAGTTTGTTTGCACCTTGTGCTCCGAGGTTTACTTGTTACACTTAGAGTCCAGGTAAGGCTTATGGTTGAAAGGTTAGAGGAGAAACAGGAGGATTGATCGAAGTTACTTGGACACATTTGACTATTTGTGGAGACTAGACCAGATTTGGATGTAATGAAATCACTGCTCTAGGATTTTGATGCCATTTAAGGGAGGTAGAGGTGGTTGATTGGTTGCTTCAACAACAGTGGCAACAACTTCGTGCGCAGTGGCAAATCATGTAACTTTAGATCTAGCCATCACCTGAAGCCATAGGAACTAAAGATCTTGAAATTAGAGGTATCAAAATTGATATGATGCTTAATTGAATCAAAGCGTAATAAATCTTTGTGTTCAATTTTGAATGCTCTTGATTTGGTGGCCTAAGAAGGTGACGAACTACCGAATTAGAGAGCGAACGTGAGATAATGGAAATAATAGGAATTATAATTTCCACAGATGGCACCACTATTTTGTTTAGGAGCCATTAACGAGTTAAGGAATGATGGTGACGTCAAATCAACGCTTCAGGTGTGGTGGAGTGTGAGAGCCTGCAAGGTTAGCGCTCTAACTCTCAAGTCATTTTGTGAGGAAGAAGAGTAAAATGAAATTGAATTTGACATTTATTACCTCAAATTGGTTCTTTCTATAAATATTATCTTATTATGTTTAGAGTTTAGGGTTTAAGATTTTGAAAAGAGTGTGGCTCCTTCATGGTGGTTGGCCGAAGCTGATATGGTCAGCTCAGAACAAATCATGTTAAAGATAAATAATTAGATTTGTTTATGATTCACTGCAAAGATTAGGAATTGAAAAAATAAAACTAGAGGTTTATTTAATGAGATTAGGGATAAATACTCTAGAGAAACAAAAATCATACAAAATAAGAAAATCTATTGATAAGGTTTTATTTAGAATAGTTGAGGAAAATAATATCAATCCCATCCTCGGCATTTTTCATAACATTGATTTCTTATTACTATAATGTTATCTTCATATTTTAATTCCCTTTTAATTTCTACTAAACAACTTAAAAATCCAAACATTTTGTTCAATCGAAATATTGAGATTAAAGTTAAATAAATATTAGCCATCTTTGAGTTTGACACTCGATAACCTTATTGATAACTATCTCTTACAACAATTTATTTCACTTGTTAAAATCATAATCACTAGTATAAAACATGTTTCATATAGCTCAAAACAGCGTGAGCATGTCAATACTTCTAGATGCAATATGAAGATACAGATTAGTTCTCAAGAAATACCGCAGGGAAAATTATCGTATTGTGTCATTATGTTATGCTGAGTTGAACACCTCAGTTCATATGGCTTTGGGTTTATTATGTTCTTTAAGATGTACAATTTCTTTGAGGGTGTTCCATAATATATTTGGATTTGAGTGCTTAGGCCCTTGTCATTACATGAGCTCCCTAAATCCTTAGAAATTTTAATAGGTGATAGGTCTAAAGAAATTGATGTTTGAAAAATGGAAAATTTCCCAAGATAAAACTTTTGCGATTTGAGGTATAGTATCAATCAATGTGGTATTTATGGTTCCCTAGACTTGTAGTTTTAACTTGAGGTTAAATGCTAAAAGTTTTGTTGAATTGTCATGTCCTTGTTTGCATGTTCTTGTGATATGTACCATGATACATGTGTTTGTGGATTTATTTAAAAATGATGCAACCGTGTGACCATTTCTTTATGGAACGCGATTAAGATCATTTGATATAGTGATTTCACGTTCTTTTGTTTGATCGTAATTGGTGAATATGAAATATTTGTAATTGTTGATGTAACATAGTCGTCACTCTTTTTTTATACTCTTGTTTAAATATAAAAATAATTAAAATGTCAACCAAAATCGACCGACTGTCAATTTAAGGATTAATCAAAGATTCATTAATCGAGGCATGATTAAACGAATATAAACACAATCAAACAAGATTCAACCAAATCTTTCTCAATTTTACGGAGATCTATCATGGTATCAAGGATTTTAGACTTAGTCAAAATATAGTGAAGATTATGGAACTACGAGTTAGGTTAGCTAGAAATACACACACAAACACACATATGGATGGAGTCAACATAACACTTTGAGATGCAGAAGGCATCAATCCAAATGTGGACGATATATATCCTAAAATAGAGAGACCACTCATGTACTACATGTGTAAATAGTTGATTGAAACAAAATTTTCTATAAGTCACAATGATATTTCCGGTATGCCAGGTTCCTGTGTAAATAGGAATAACAAATTCGGTATGACTAACAGGACACTTCATGCAATACCACTAATAATTATCAATCACCAAGTCACGACTATGCTTGATGTATGCTTTTGTGGGCAAGAAAGACTCTTAACAACATTAATTAACCATCACTATCATCTACAAAGAGGTTAGACTAAAAAGGATCAGATGAACCTTCACAATCAGTGAGAATATCAACGATCGTGTCTTTTCCAACTATTTTTAGAGCTATGACGATTGTTTTCTCCTGAGGAACTAAGACCGATGAATATGTCTTTTAACAAAATACAGTTAAACTAAGGGATACTTGATATCATGTAGCAGGTCTCTCAACAACTTGTTGTCTTTGTAAGCTATGTTTTATAACGAGGTCCGATAGATTAGAGAGAGAGAGAGTTGAAGACCAAAGAAGTCAATTCAAGTGACACTTGTCTCACTAATTATTCAATCAAAGAGCTCAAGGAAATCAAATTCATATAGGCATTGTTATCCAAGGTCAACCATCTAATATGGTGGCAAGTCCTTTTGATCTTCGATTAAGTCATATACAACAAATATCTTTTCCTCTTTATTATTCCAACTCAATACCTTTTCCTCTTCATATGCATTGAGGCATGTTGTTGTTGTAGTACCTTTTCCATGATTACCTCTGAAAAAATATAATGGCTAATGATACATGTAACTATTAATCTTAAATTTAGACGAATCACAAAAAATTAAAACTCAAACAACAAGTTTTTTCTGAGTTGAGATCTTTTCTATTATGGAGAGCACAATTACTAAAATATTGAGCTATAAATGTACATGTTATTGAAATGTGTGACATATATTTTATATAATTTGACAGTATATCATGAAAACATTAGTAATTGTGCTCTCCATTTCTTTTGAGAAATTGAGAGGATCTGCACTCGTTTTTTCTAAGCATTCGCTTTGGCAAAATGAGCAAGAGTCCTGCTGCATATTTAAATATTGGGGATAAGGCCAAAGGTTCAATTAATTCCTCATTTTGTTTAATATTTTAATTTTTCCACCAGTATTATACCGACATAAATTTTTATTATTAGATGTTCTTTACAAGGATTATGCTAAACAATCACAAATTCACTTTCACTATAAATTCATGGATTAGACTGCAGACTTCTCTTGTTGCAGAGTCGACCCAAAGAATTTTTTAATGAATTTGATTGAGTGGGAAAAGAACTTAGTGTTGACCAAGTGTTTCGATTTGCGATTGTTGAAATTAATTGAAAAGTTTGAATTAACGATTAATTTAATTTACAAAGTGTTTTGATTTCGAAAACGTCCTCGATGTTAATAAAGGGTTTTACCGTAGGAAAAAGATTGATTTTAATTGGTTTAAGAAAAGTCGATTTCGATCATGGACATAAGCTTGATGAAATGGTACAAGAATATTGAAAAGTAAAGCAAGGTACAAAAGGTAATGGAAAACAGTACACAAACACTCAATAACCTATAGGAAGAAAATCAACACACATACCCAATAATCGCAACCAAAATTCATATGACAGATTCATCGTAATTGAATTAAGAAAGAAAACAAATTGTAGCGCACATGTCAAGTAAACATACACAATAACCTCACACCTGAATTGTCATGTTGTTACACTTGGATTTTCAGCTAGAAGAAATTTACCCGAGAATGTGGACTGAAAAGACATTTTCTATTTAGAAGACATTAATGAAGTGTTTTTAGAATATTAATGACGAAGCGTTGATAGAGAATTAATCAAGGTGTCGACGAAGGAAGACGTGTTTTAGAGGACTCTTAGGAATAGATCTACAAGATTAGGATCATCTGAAAATATGTCTGGAATCTCGAAAAGATCAATCGTCACTACACCAAATGTACTAGTTGATTGAACCACGAAAGGTTAAAGACTTAGTATTTTTACAAGTTCAAAGTTCTTTGTAAACGATGTTGACAACATGTTGAGTAGTTACTATAATAAGTTTGTGGGGAAGTTTAAGGAATTTATGACTCAACATGGGTTGTAAACATAAAGAAACGTGGGTGACACGTAGGCACACTAGTGGAAACCTGAAGGTCAAACGTGGAGTAAAATGCACTAGTTCCATAGTGGGCGGAACCGTCTTCGATGATTATTTTGTAAATAGAATAAATAAAATATTCATACATTGTAACATGCGTCACAAAGTTTCATACACATTATCCATACCACTGGAGTACCCGAGTCAAAGAGCAAAACCGTGTGTGAGAAACATGTATGTGTCTGCATCAAGTCTTTTTATTATTTTCTTGTTTCCTTGAATGTAAAATTTACTTTCTTCATATTTCACTTTCACTATTGTTTAATTTTGTTTGCTGCATTTTAACTTGTCATTTATTACAACTTAAGTTCATTTAAAGTTTGTTTCTATGTTGTTATCATCAAAACAAAAACTGCATTCAATTCACACGCATGTGTGTTCACAAAAATCAGTTGCACAAATTGCTTTGGAGATTTTTTTGAGTTAATCTAACTTGACTTCTAAACTTGTAATTGGTTACTAAAAATACTGGTAAATAAATTGGCACACTTGGTGGGACCCTTTTGTGCGAATATTTTTAAACATTTTTGCAGAAAAGGCGTCTTACGTTTCTTTTGAATGATTTTCATCTACATGAAACATTGTAGCTTTAAGGGTTTATGTTTTTGAGGAGTGGTAAGATTTTTTTTTAAATGTCTCTTAAAAATCAACCCCCTTCCTAAGGTCATGCTCCCAACTCTGGAGATCAACTAGTAACGAGGGGTGTCGGCAATTATGGAATTATAACTTCTGTTGAAGAAATTCCCACTATAATCATCCAAATAGTATCATTGACTATAATGTCAGATGTGGTGGAGGCATCAACGCAAAATCTAGGAGATCAAATGCCTCTATACCTAAGTTTCATGTTGCCTCAGAAAGAGCACCCTTACAACATACTAACTGCAATGATGGTAGGCATACACCCTAGTGCGTCTATATACTCAGAAAACATGATGGCTATGTCCTCGCCCTTTAATCCATATTGGGCCCCAGGATCCACTATGGGAAACTTTGGTCGAGCAGGACAACCGCCAGGAGGTTTGGGATATTTCCTTTTAATTATGTCTCCTCTGACCAATAATTCCTTCCAAGTCATGATATAAAACATGTACAAGAGTAACTATGAGTTGGTTAACATGATCACACAACAAATAAGCATTGTGTTTAACCCACTAATAGAAAACACAACACAATGCTATAACCAATTGGCATGACAGATGGGTCGAATGGTTGACTTTTTGGATGCACCGCCAGCACCAGCGCCTAATAATCCCCCAATGGTTAACCCTCTAGAAGCTAGGGATGTCGAGAACAACCAAGATCCAAATGACCCATGTTGTAATGTGCCTTAAAACCTTTGTTGGTGAAGAGAAAGAAAACATGTTTCGAGATTGCCAAAAATCAGAAAGCCGAAAAGTAATCTGGTCTGAGTGGTTTATGGGTATCGGGTTTGGTCGATTCGGTTCATTAATCCATTCATTAATGTTAGAATATTTATATTAATTTGGAGATCATATAAATTAATATAAAAATATATTATAAAATATTTATAATATTCTAAAAGATATTATAAGATATATATATTTCTTCAAACTTGTAACTAGTACTCCTCCTGCTAAACTTAATGAAATGAGATACTTATTAAGTCTAATATGTATAAAATTTTATCTATTTTCTTACTATATAAAATTTACTCTTAAAGGACTTACGAAAATAAAGTTGTGCGCGTAACAAGACAACCAACACATGATTGAAAATTGACTATGCTTCTGGTATAAAAAACCAAACAATTGTTACTGTTGTAACACTCTCATACCCAATTTCCCCACTTTAAAAGAAATGTTATCGCGTTAGCTTTCTAACGCAATTGACTACACCTCAAACGAACTTAAGAAATTCAAGTTACACATGAAACAAAGCGGTCAATCCCCTTCTATGTCTATCTGTGTTTTCTGCATTATTCTCTCACTGTAGCATATCCAAAACTCTCATATTACTCCCTCCTATTTTAGTATTAATCGTCCTAAAAAACACAGAAAGTTAACAATGAGTAATTGAAATCAAATATCACAAATTCTTATTCTCGTCTTATCCTAACACATCACCATATTTCATCCAATCAATCTCGCCTTATCAAAAGTCATCAACATAGTTTAAAAATTTAACTTTTTCCCTATCACAAGACAACAACATAATTAGTTCAATTCTTGTCTTATCATACGACGTTAACAAAAATCTCAATTCAACCTTCGTCTTATCACAAGGCGTCAACAAAATATGTTATCAGTTTAAATACTACAATCAACCGAGTAAATAAATAAAATCAAATTATATTAATCATCTTAGAAAGGTTTTGATCAAACCTTCTTTGGCCACAAATATCATCAAATCGAAAATAAGTGAAGAAGGAAGGAGGATAAGGAACTTTCACTATCCAAATGCTTAAATACTCATACATGAATAATTCCTCCACTTACCTCGAATTTGTAACAAAGTTGAAGCTTTGACTATATGGTTTTCCTTTCTAAGAGCTTATCTAGGTTTTATGCCTCTTTCCACTCTAGGTCTCTTTTATCCTAAAACACATAGTGTCAATTCTCACTTCTTCTATTCCATTTAAATAGAAACCTAATTCTATTTTATTTAGTTAATTATAATAATGTCCAACATTCTCCCCAACTCTTCCTTTTTACTCTCATTTTATTAAAATTTTATTTCTCACCTAAAACTCACAATTCCTCCTTATTCTCTATTATTTAAATTAATTTATTATAATAATAATTCTAACAAAATATTACTCTAATTTATAATAACTCTCCACCACCAAATAAATCAAATACTCCTCAATTAATTAACTAAAAACACTCTAAAACTCAAAATAAATAGTAATACTATTAAAATTAAAACTGGGTGTTACACTACTTTTGTAGAGAAATGATCTCTCTATCTTTGTGTATCTAATCCGGCCAATTTTGCTCCCTTGCAAAGCATTCTCAAATGATTGTAAAACAGCCTCAAGGTTAGTGCTCTTATAGTCAGCCAGCTGATGAGGCAGAGAAGCATTCTGAAGGCGCAAAGAATCTAATTACTCCTAAGTTGATGAAAAACGGCCTCAAATTGAAGTCAAAGTTTGGTTCTTCTACACCACTGTCTTATCCAAAGAGTCACCTAGTGGGAGAGAGAACCAATACGATTCAGGGGAAACAAAGCATTCTCTAGCCTGATAGGAGAGAGAGAAACCTTGTATAATTCATGCATTTATTTATCCTGTGGTCGCGAAAACTCCCTTCCAGTCGTTGTTTCTCAGCATGGTGTTGGTCGGACCAAAGAGCTTCCCAATGGCTAGCTCCACCAAGCGCCAAAGCAGCAGAAGAACGCTGGGTATATTGATATTGAGCCAGAGTAGCCAGTTCTTTCTCTAGAGTAGGCTCAAGTAGATTAGCCAAATATAAGAAGTTATCATACAAAGGGGGGTTCAACGACCTTCAACATAATAAGAATTAGACCCCGTCAGAAGTGGACGAGTAGTCAGACACAGGATACTCAGAAAATTCGAAATGGTTTATAAAAGTGCATCAGTCCCAATCGGTCGTATTCCCTGCCTCATAATCCATAGTTGTATTTCATCATTCATATTCTATGCACACAATTATTAACAAAAACAAATACATTATGGACGGGAAGAGTAAAATAAAGGAACCCAAAATTCACAGAACTTACCAAAGATGACTTTTCTATCCTCCTAGGAATGAGACTCTACCAACAAGCGATTGCAAATAAGGTGCTACAAATGTTTCTTTTCAGCCTCCTCCATGGGGGTACCCCTCAAAGGTATCCCAACCTGCTAAAAAAACTCATCAATTATTTCTTCTAGTACTAACCCTCATCAAAAAGTTCCTCTTCCTTGTATATGTAGACGTTGTTCCCCATCAGAAAGTAACCCTCAATCCAATATTTAGGGAATAACTCAACACATATACCCTTTTTTCTTCCGCCAACGTTTCAAACTACAACATGAGCTTCTGAGCTGATAGGGGCTTCCAAAAATAACGTGCCTTCGAAAGGCTGAAGCTCCAAAAGAGGTCCAAAGTCGTGCATGGTCGGCTCCAAATAGATTAACCCTCTACCCCGAGTCAAGCATCCGGACCCAAATGTCATTTAAATAGATTAAAGAAAAGGTTCGTTGAAGGATTTCCATTCAAATATTAACACCAGTAGTGGTATACCTTCATGTACTCTTAACTTGCATGGTGAAGTTGTGAAGGAGTCATAGTCATTTTCATATGCTTTAGAACCTCTATCTCAAAGGTAGTAAAGAAAAGACGAAGGCCCATGACAAAGAAGGTACATTCATAGAAGGGAATGATGCAATTACCAAACTTATTGCATATCCTTTCATCCCTAATGGGATTCAAGATTCTCCAGTAGGAACATGGACCAACGTCAGTAATGATGTCATCAAGGCCGCCCATTCTAGCGAAAACGGAAACAATGGAAGATTACACAGAATCCACCCAAGAAGATGGAGTACTCTTTTAGGACATAATGAGTACTTTTATGTGATTTCTTACCCATAATGTACTAACTTATCAGATGCAGAGAAAGTAAAATTTCAAAGAAGAAGGTAGTTTCTAAACTGAGAAATGACCCATAGAAAGTAACATTGACTCTTCAAAGTTTATAATATAGTATGCAAAACGACTACAACAAATATTTCTAGTCACTCGCATTTAGCACTCAAGAGTTCTGGTTCCCAAGAGTCGCAATGATGGAACTTCCAAAAAGAGTTTGGAAGCATGGAGCATTAAATGCACGAATCTATGAGAAACTGAAACGTTTCCCTTTTCACCCGTCTGAAAGCGATAAGTCGACATCTGAGATTGACGTAACAAACCCCGGCTCCACTACATGAACAAGGGTTTGGAGGGAAACTATTTTGGGTCAGTCATATCGACCACGACCGACCACCACAGAGGGACCTCATTCCTTCCAAAATTTTCTCAATGCATGAGAATTATCATCTTGTTCATCACAAAGAATCTTAACTGCAAGAACATCCAATGACTCTCCACAATCTATTTTTAAAAAATAGTGAGTTTGATATATATATATATATATATATATATATATATATATATATATATATATATATATATATATATATATATATATATATATATATATATATATATATATATATATATATATATATATAAGACGAAAAATTGAGGTAACAAGTTTCAAATTTAATTTTACTTCACTTTTCTCCTTCACGTACTTACTTGAGCGTTGAAGTGTTAATCTGGCAAGTCCCTCCACTCTAGCACATCTAAAGCCTTGATCCACTGCCATCATCATTTTTCAACTCATTTCAGGTTCCTAAATGAAACACATGTATATTGAGTGTATAATGATGTGTCTGTCTCCCTTCAAGGGGTAAAGTATTATAGAGTCTGATGTGCTTAAAGTTTAGGAAGCTTTAAGAGGTGGTAACTGCTCCTCCTTAACTAAGGGAGACTGTTGATTTCTTATTTTCTATGGAGTCATAGTATGACTTTGCTCGTGTGGTTAGTGACGGGGTAACGGTATTGTACATTTCTTCCCTAAAAGCGAGACCCATATGCCACGTAAAGGTAATGTCTGGTCGACACTCCACGAGACGGGGACCTGTATGTCGCTCTTATTTGGGGCTCTCACAGATATATCCCTACAATTGAGAATTATCAATTGAATCTTAAATAAACGTTCACGGTGTGACAACAAATTTGATATGTCTAGTGGGACACTAAAGTCAATACCATTAATAATTACTAATTACTAATTACTGAGTCGCAACTATGTTTAACATATGCACCTACGATCTAAAAGGAGCCTCAATAATATAGGAGAACCATCACCAGCATCTACAAGAAGGTCCGACTAACAACGATCAGATGAGCCTTCACAATCAACTGGAACATCGACATCTATCTTTCCTATTGTTTTTGGAGTTGCGACATTTGCTTCACATGAGGAAACAATGTTGATGACTACGTCTTTCAATAGCCATCAGTTAGACCCGAAGATTGTGGTATCATGTATCAGATCTCTCAACAATTTGTTGACATTATAAGACCTATGATTTATAATGAAGTCTAACAAGTCAGGGAGTTGGAGACAAAACCAGACAATTTAGGTGACAATTGTGTAACGTTAACTACTCAAAGAACTCGAGAGAGTCAAGTTCACTAAAACATTGTTATTCAAAGCCAACCAATCAATACGATAATGTGGTCTTTTCAAGTCCAATGTATTTATATAAAACGAGTATCTCTTACCGGTGAATGATACAAAAAGTTGAAACTCAAATAATACTCCATTCGTTCCTATTTAATTGTCACATTTTGAAAAACTTTATGTTTTTTTTAATTGTCACTTTCAAAATTCAAAGTATGAATGATTATTGTTTTGTTAAAATTACCTCTTATATTTATTATGGAGAGAGAAAAAATAAATTAAAATAATTAATAATTAAAGATATTATAAATAAAATAAAAATTATTATTTAAAAAATAATATCAATTATTATCTTTTTAAATATTTATAAAAAATGGAAAAAAAAAATGATAATTATAAAGAAAGAGAGGGAATAACATTTTATTACTCGGCCAAATTAGCAACAGTCCTGATATTCAAATATTAGGGATAAATCCAAGATTTTTATCAATTCTCATTTTGTTTGACATTTTAATCTTTCACCGGAATAGGTGATCTTTAAACTACCTTATTAACATTATACTATCATAATTTTTTTTTAATTAGATGTTCTTTACAAGGACTATGCTACCCATTCACTTTCACTACAAATTCATGGATTGGAATGCATGCTCCTCTTGTTTTGAATATCTAACTTAATCCTTTTACTCTCTTTTTTTCTACTACTTATAGTTGAAATCAGGGGCGGTTTTATAGTCAAGCGAGTCCGGGTACACGCTCGGCTCAACCCTTACTTTCTTTATATTCTCTCTAATTTAATAACCGATTTTTAGACAAAACCAGAGACAAAATTAATAAAAACAAGGGCTAAATTAGTAAAAACAAAGGCAAAATTAACATATTTTATGACTATTTATATATTATGTCATATGTAAATTGCGGTTAAAATTTTTGCTTACACTGTCTAAAATTCTTGACTCCGTCATTAATTGAAACAAGTGTATTTTTAGTAAGTTGGAAGAAAGAACCAACTGACGTGTATAACAAAAGAATAAACCAACATTTTCCTCATTGATTTCTTACTAAATAATTTAGTCCTTGGAATTTTGAAAAATTTTCAAATACAAAATCACATCACATAACTTAAATCAGGGATACTGAAATTGCAAGTATGTTACATTGAAGGAAAAATATCATTTACTTCCTAGCAGAACACCATTCAATGACTTCACATACAAGCACAGTTTTTAGACTCTATCAAATTCTTTTAACCTGTTTTTCAATCTTCATTTCACTTGATTACTGTTAAGAAGCTAATCAGGCCCATTAGAGAGAAGAGAATTCCAAGTCATTTTAAAGATTTTTATTATTAATTTAAGGGTGTTGTTAGTAAAAGTTCTTTTATTTTATTAGTTGTACTGTTCTGTTTGGCCCATGGCCCATTAGTAAGGGTGACAACCCTAACTATTTAAAGTGTAAGCTTGTCTTGAATTGAATTAAGTAAGTTCAAAGTTATTTTTATGCCTCTTTCTTTTGATGCCACTTAGACCTAGTGATTTAAACTTAGCATAATCTAACATTGGTGCTTTCATTTCCTTGATCTCATGGCACCCCCAAAACCCCCTAATCCAACAGCCAAAGAAATTGTGGAAGAAGTTGTCCAAACAGCTCAAATCAACATCAATAATGCCATGCAAGAAAACCAGATCCAATTAGATGAACGGTTCCTTCAAAGTCATGAGGATATGGCGCAAATTCATACCCGAATGGACGCGGAAAAGACTATCGCAGATTCACACTACGAAAACGTGATGGGACTGCTCACCAAAATCATGACCCAGCAAGAAAAACAACCCCAGACCGCCACTGTTCATCCGGTGAACACTGTTCACCCGGCCACCAGCACTGTTCACACAACAACTTCTTCAGGTTTGACCCATACCCCTTTTTCTGTCCTACAATCCACCCACCCACTAGCTTCATCACACTCACCCCATGGCTCTCCCATTTTCACGCACAGTAACCTCCATTCAGCTACAACTTCCAACATACTTCCCCCACCAAATTTTATGAGACAAACATCTACCCAAATTCCAAGACTGTTTACCACCCCACCGTTTATGGACCACCCATACTTTCCACCATCACCCATAATCCCGAATACAACCCCTCTACCCACATTCCGCACCCCCAAATTGGAACTTGCTATGTTTGATGGGTCTAACCCTCTTGAATGGCTATTTCAAGCTGACCAATTCTTTACTTTTTATCAAGTTCCGAATGAAAGACGTTTGTCAATGATGTCTTTTTATATGAAGGGAGATGCTTTATGTTGGTTTAGATGGATGCACCAAAACCAGCAATTAGTTGATTGCGCCTCCTTCACAAGAGCCTTAGAACTCAGGTTCGACCCTTCCACTTTTGCTAACCATCAGGCAGAATTATTCAAGCTCAAACAGGACGGAACAGTAGTAGAATACCAAACCAAGTTTGAAAAGTTAGGCAACCAAGTCATTGGTTTATCACAAGAGGCTATTCTTAATTGTTTCATTTCGGGTTTGGCAACGGAGATTCAAAATGAGTTAGCTATTCACAAACCTGTTTCTATTTCCCAAGCTATTGGAATGGCTAAGCTAATTGAGTCCAAAATAAAAGAGAGCAAACCAAAATATTCTAAACTGTTTGGCACCTACCCAACACCCAAACCCACCAGTTTTGTACCATCAAACACTACCCCAATTGCAACCTCCCAGCGTCCCACCACAACCCAACCACCGAAACTCCCAATTCGCCGGCTATCAAGTGCTCAAATACAGGAGCGGCGCGCACAAGGCCTATGTTTTAATTGTGATGAGAAGTTTATTCCAGGTCATAAATGTGTTTCAGGCCGTTTTCTTACACTCTTGGCAGATGAGGATTTACCAACACAACCAAGTGAGAATGCTCACCCAGCTGATTCTGAGTTCACAACAAATCAAGATAACACTTATTTTCAATTGTCAACTCAAGCTTTAACCGGTCAATTTTCACCCCAAACCTTGAAATTTAAAGGGTACATTGGTGGATTGGCAGTTATGGTATTGGTAGATACCGGCAGCACACATAATATTTTGCAACCTCGAATTGCCCATCACCTAAACCTTCCAACTACCCCTATTCCACAATTTTCAGTCATGGTGGGAAATGGTTCCCATTTGCAATGTGAAGGCATTTGCAACGCTGTTAAGATTTCCCTTCAAAACAAACCCTTTACCCTCCCATTCTATTTACTACCTATCGAAGGTGCTGATGTCGTTTTGGGCATGGCCTGGCTTAGAACCCTGGGTACTATTCAAGCTGATTTTTCTATTCCCTCTATCACTTTCAATTATTATGATACTCCCATTACCCTACAGGGAGATTCTTCATCTAGCCCTACCCCTACTTCTTTCCACCAACTAACCCACCTTGTCCATACCCATTCTATCGCTTCCTTGCACCTTCTATTCCTTCAACCTAAATCCACAAATGAGCCAAATTGTCCAAATGAACCTTTAACATTACCAGCCTTTCCTCCCCATTTAAATCCTCAGCTCACCAATTTACTTCAAGCATACCAACCAATTTTTCAGCCACATACTGGTTTCCCACCACCTAGACCCCATGATCACCACATCAACCTCTTACCTAACACACCTCCGATCAATGTTAAGCCTTACCGTTACCCTCATTCCCAAAAGACAGCCATGACAGAAATTATTGATGATATGTTAAAAGACAGCTTAATTGTTCCTAGCCATAGCCCTTTCTCGTCCCCAGTTTTATTAGTCAAAAAGAAGGATGGTTCTTGGCGTTTTTGTGTGGACTATCGGGCACTTAACGCTGTTACTATCAAAGACCGTTTCCCCATTCCCACAATTGATGAATTACTAGACGAATTAGGATCTGCTAAAGTTTTTACCAAGTTAGACTTACGCTCTGGTTATCATCAGATCAGAGTGGCATCGGAGGATACACATAAAACAGCTTTAGAACTTTCGATGGTCATTATGAATTTTTAGTCATGCCTTTTGGTTTGACAAATGCTCTTTCTACTTTTCAATCAGCTATGAATGATCTTTTGCGACCCTATTTGCGAAAGTTTGTTTTAGTATTCTTTGATGATATTCTCATTTTTAGTTCCAATTTTACTGAACATCTTAATCATTTGCAGGTTATTTTTAACCTATTGCAGTCTAACCAGTTTGTTGTTAAGCTATCTAAATGCATCTTTGCAGTGGATAAAGTTCATTATTTGGGCCATGTGATTTCTAAGGGGACAGTTGCCCCTGATCCGGAGAAGGTTAAGGCCATCTTGGATTGGCCTCCGCCTCGTTCTCTCACGGCACTACGCGGATTTCTGGGCTTAACAGGATTCTATCGTAGGTTTGTTCGTCACTATGCCTCACTCGCCGCTCCCCTCACCGATTTACTTCGTTCCACTATTTTTGTTTGGAGTTCAGCGGCAGCCAGTGCCTTTACAGAATTACAACACAGAATGACCGACATGCCGGTCTTAACTTTACCAGACTTTACAAAAAAAATTCTAATTGAAACAGATGCTTCCGGAGTTGCCATTGGTGCGGTCTTGTCTCAGGAGGGCCATCCTATTGCTTTCTTCAGCAAGAAAATGTGCCCGCGAATGCAGGCGGCATCGGTTTACGTTCGAGAGATGTTTGCTGTAACAGAGGCAGTTAAAAAGTGGCGTCAGTACTTAATTGGTCAACAGTTTCACATACATACAGACCAAAAGAGCCTACGCAACCTATTACTACAGAAAATTCAAACTCCTGAGCAACAGAAGTGGGCTGCAAAGTTACAAGGTTTTAACTTCGAAATATTTTACAAACCTGGCAAGACAAATGTTGTGGCTGATGCTCTGAGTCGGAAGTATTCCTCGGATCCACCGGTTTGTTTGTCTTTCTCATCCGTTGTTCCAACCCTTTTGTCCATTTTGCGTGAATTTTATACCACAGAAGCAGGAAAACAATTAGTTAGCAAGTTACTTGAGGACGCGACTGACCAAAGATTCTATAATTATTCTAAGGGGTTTCTACAATACAAGGGACGTTTGTTTTTACCTGACATAGCCAACTTGCGAATCCGAATACTTCAGGATTCTCATTCCACCCCATCTAGCGGCCACTCGGGAGTCAGGGGGACTTTGGCAAGACTTTCCACCTCTTTTTGTTGGCCTGGAATTTACAAAGATGTAAAAGATATGGTCAAACACTGTAATATTTGTCAACAAACCAAATATCTTACACAGAGGAAACCTGGGTTGCTACAACCACTACCAATACCTGAAAGAGTCTCGGAGGACATATCCATGGATTTTATAACCAGTTTGCCCAACTCATTCGGCCACACGACCATCTGGGTCCTTTGCGATCGTTTTTCCAAGTCCGCACACTTCATTGCAATGCCTACTCATTTCACTGCCAAGGACCCACTACTACGGAAAAGGGCTACTAAAGCGCTTATTTTGGCCTTTAAAAGCGCTTAAAAGCGCTTTAAAAGCTTGCGCTGGCGTAGGTAACAAAAGCGCTTCTAAAAGCGCTCTGGTAGACCCCCCCTTTAAGAGCGCTTCCTGGAAAAAGCGCTCTGGTAGGACCCCCTATAAGAGCGCTTTCCTGGAAAAAGCGCTCTGGTAGACCCCCCTTTAAGAGCGCTTTTTAAAAGCGCTGCCAAAGACCAGTAAAAAAGCATAAAAAATTAAAAAAAAACGCAGCATACAAAAGCGCTTTTGGAAAAGCGCTCTGGTAGGCCCCCCTATAAGAGCGCTTTTTCTGGAAAAAGCGCTCTTATAGGGGGGCCTACCAGAGCGCTTTTCCAAAAGCGCTTTTGTATGCTGCGTTTTTTTTAATTTTTTATGCTTTTTTACTGGTCTTTGGCAGCGCTTTTACTAAGAAGCGCTTTAGTAGGTGGACCTTTAAGAGCGCTTTTTAAAAGCGCTGTCGTTTCTAAATGAGGTATTTTTATGTGCAGCCTATAATTTAATCCTCCCAGTCGACCTGTAATGTTTTCGACCTGTAATATTTTCGACCTGTAATATATTTTTGACCTGTAATATATTTTCGACGCTATTATTTCAGCCATCAGTAAGACAATATATATACTAATATAATACCATTATAATATCCAAAATTATATATATACATCATTACATCAATAATATTATAGTTCAAATCGACACAAATCCTACATGAAAAATTGCTTAATATAATATTGACACAAATCTTCTTTAATTTCTTCCAACTTAAGCTTCGGGTACGCAGCAGCACGGAATTCGTCAAGGTACTACAAAACAAAAACATAATATAAATGATATATTTAGTTAAATGTAATAAATTATATGAAATTATCTTAAGTTATAAATTCATACCGTGAGCGGAATCTCTAATTGATTCGCCTGAAGGATTTCTTTCATGAACCTCAAAACAAAGTATCCGCAATCATGACTGTTTCGCTGTTGCGGACACTACATAATAAAACAAATAAGATTCTATAGTTGTCTTGTTTTACCAAGTAGCATAAATATTATAAGCAAAATTGTGAAAAGTAATGTACCTGCACTTGGATCCAAGTGATGTTGTTCGATTTAGTTCGGGATACCTGTGCGTCCCGTTGACTACGGAACACTTGTATTGATCTAATTATTAAATATATAAAAGCATATGTTTAAATCAATCCCACAAATAAGAAAATATATAAATATACACGAATATATATTTAGAACGATCCCACTTACAAATCAACGATTTCCTTCATAGCCAGATAATTGGTCCATTCACCATTTACCGAATTCAGATAATACACGACTTCTCTTATCGGGTTGATAGCAAGCAACAACCAGTGTGCTCTATAAATTAAAACAATAGGTTATATGAAAATTTTGCTATACACAAAAGAAACAGAGATTAGATGAACCAAGAATGAGAAACTAACCCTACTGGTCGGGTATTATACGCCCAAAGATGCAGACTTTCTGTATTGCCGGTGGACATGAATCTATCTACTAAGCGCTGTCTAACTGATTCCGGTTCCGAAGCAATTGTCATTCCGCTGCAATGGGCGGAAGACACGAAACGGAATCTGTTAGACAATGCAGTCCCGCGCAACACTCTGTCATACAACAACCTTAAATAAAAACATAATAAACATTAGATTATTTTCATTGAAATGTGTAAATAAATTATATTGTGGGACTAATTAAATAATATATCGGATGAGTGAATATTACCGGATGTATGAGTGCATATTACTGACGCCTAGTTGATCATGGGTAAAAATCTCTTCCAAGTCATCAAATGTAATATGTGACTGGAATTCAATACCGAAGACACTTTCATCCATGTTGATTTCACGTAAACCACCATCCTTCAAATCGGACATATCAACCATTGTTGCGAGTGTCGAACGGTATCGAGGCACAAAAGCACCGCCTTTTTTTGCCGCTTGCTTCGGAGGACCAGTGGGTGGTAAGCTACGAACCTGCTGCGTCACTTGTTGTGACTCCCGAGCGGATGCCTAAAAATCATATAAGTTAGGTAAAATATAAAATCATGCAGATTTAGATTCAGACTATATATTAACACTTTAAATGTACCTCTTTTAGTGATGCAACAGACTCCTCCTCCTGTAAAATCCCTTTACCCTTAATTGCGGGTTTTATAGGAGCAGTCTAAAATTAAAATGTAAAAAATAATTAATAAACGGTTTAGAATTGACATTCGAAAACTAAATGATTCATAATCGTTTTCAGTATACCTCATCACTAATGGTAATGAGCTCCGAGGGCCATGCAACAAATGATCCTATTGCATCTCGCAGCAATGTCGTCTCTGAGACCATGTCAGGTACCGGTAGAATCGCATCACGATCTAATACAACATCCACCGATACTTTCAGGTGTCCATCAGGGAGGGGTCTGTGGTGAAGTAAATCTCCCGAAGTGTTGTGCACTTTTCCCTTGCCAACTAGTCGATAATTCGGTGACGATAAGTATAGTTGGCAAGATGAAATGCCCTAAACAAATAGAAAATATAAAGTCATTATCATTAATAAAATAGAACAGTTTGTAAGGAAAAAAACTTATAATTACCTCGGGAAATTTCTTTTGATAGTTGATACTAGCCTTATCACTAGTTTCTCTCACCGATGAAGTGTTGCATTTTTCTCTCATATACATATCTTTATCTCTTTGCAATTCAGAGACCTGTGCTTGCAATTCCTGCAACTTTTGCAACACTTCTTCATTGGTAAGATTTGATCTTCTCCTAGAACTCTTATAAAAAGAGGTTGGAGTCACACCATGACCCTTACCCCTCACCCGACCGGGATACTCGGGAGCATCTAGTACTCTACTAAGTACGCTCTCCTCACCGGTGGATGCCGATTGCGACAAGGTCTCCTGTAATTCATTTACATTTAAATAATTATTAGTGGAGATAAAAAATCATTTATATATTAAAAAACATTTGATTTAATTAAAGACACAGTATTATACTTACACATTCAGTATAAACTCTCTGAACATCGGGATCGACAGCTTGATTCTTTCCCACACGAGCTTCCTTCCACAACACATGTACAGGAAGTGAAGCTTCCTCACTTTTAGTCTCCTCTAACTATGCATTGACACAAACGATAAAATCGTCAATTAAAACATGCACATGTAGACAATTAATTAAAACGCATTTCTATTTACTTACAATTTTATCCTCTAAGCGTGCATATCCCAAACGCCCTTTCTTGTATGGATACGCGGGTTTGGATGCTCTCTTACTATTCGTGGCACCCTTTTTCTGAAATGCTTCATCTCTTTGCTTTAAAAACTCAGCCCAATCTGCTTCATCAATGAATGTCGCATACTTTGTTGGCCGTCCCGGTGCCTCTTTAAGAAATTTTCCATCTTTATCCTTAAGATAGGTGTTTGTCAAAAAACTTTTCCACCCTCTATATATTTTGCCGGCCAAACTAAGTATGTAGCTTTTACGTTCATCTGGTATCTCAAAAGTCCTCTGCAAAAATAACAACAATTAACCATATATGATATATACCTGAAGTGTTAGTATAAGTAATTTAAACAATTTATCGTCAAGATAATAACAACAATTAACCATATATGATATATACCTGAAGCTCTTCCCAAATCGCTTGTTTTTTCTCCTCCAATTCTAAATTTTTCGTTTTCGATTTCCAGGTAGCTACGGAGACCGGAATATGCATACGGACAAGTGTACCAATATAACTTGTCAACTTTGCAGAATTAGGACCAATTGGTTGTTTATCAGAATTCCATTCCAATCGGTATACTAATCCTTGGTCTCTATGTCGAATGATTCCCTTCATAATAGTGATGCCTCGTGCAACCTCTTTTGCTTCAGTATCAGGTGGAGCATTTGTATCTGAAGCAACTCTTTCTTGTGAGTTTTCTTGTGCGTTTTCAGGTGGGTTTTCAGGTGGAGCATCTCTATCTGGAGCCATTGAACCTGTATCAAACAAACTAAAGCACATTAGTACACTATTAACACTAACTTTATATGAGAAACATTTCAAAAAATTACATAAAAATAATAAAGATGTCCTCAAAACTCAACCCCTTTTACTAAAAATAATAAAGTATTTAACAACAAAAGAAACTAAACCCATAGATAATAAATAAGCAGTCCAGTAATATTTTTCTTGCTTTGAAGAGATACCTAAAACATAAAAAAAATGTTAGAAAAAACATCTTAATATTAAAATAAAAACAAAACACTGTTGGAGGATATACTAAAAACAAAAATGAAAACTTTAAAACAAAATAAAAAGATAATACCTTTAATTCGAATTACCCCTTAACTCTTGAACAACTAGATAATATGTAGATGGTATATGAACCAGTAAGACAAAAATGAAGGAAAATGAAGGAGACAAAAATGACAAAAATAATATTAGATGATACTCATATTAAGATTGAAATAGAGAGAACATGTATATATTTGAACATGTACACCATTAAACTAACATTACAGTACCAACAATCAAGATTGAAATAGAGAGAACATGTATATATTTGAACATGTACAACAATCAAGTTTCATCATTGCAACAAGTCATCATAGCATACAAAAATGCTTCAAATTTTGAACCTGTATCAAACAAACTAAAACATTGACACTATTAACACTAACTTTATCACTAACGTCTCTTTCTTTTCTTGGTAGGATTGTGTACTACGCGTCTCTTAACAATGCGGACGGTTGGATTGATCCAAATACCCTCATTATGATCATTTCTAATACAAGATTCATTCTCATTTTGATCGTTTCTTGTACAAGATTCAATGCCAACACCAATATCACCTTGATCTTCAATTTTTTCATCAACTATTTTGTTAGATAAAAGCACTATAGACCATTTCGTACTTGTCGGATCATTGACATAGAACACTTGTTTAGCTTGAGAGGCTAGAATGAAAGGCTCATCTTTGTACCCTACCCTATTGAGATCCACTTGCAAAAATCCTGACTTATCCATTCGTACGCCACTATTATTTTCAACCCACTTGCAACCAAATACAGGAATCTGAAACTTCGCGTAATCAAACACCAAAATGCGCTCGATAACCCCAAAATATGACAAATTTGCAAATTTCGGATTTAAGTCATTCGCACTTGATATGTGCATAGCTTCAGCTACCAAGGTAACACCACTATTTTGCATAGTACTTTTATCATCCTGTTCTTTGGTATAAAATGTGTATCCATTAATTGCGTATGCGCTATAAGAAAGCACAATTACAGATGGACCATAGGCTAAACATCTCAACCTTTCTGTTACTGAAGCAGGATCTGAACGATACTTTGAATAAATATGATCTCTAAACCACGGTATGAAACTTCGATTGTGCTCTCGTACTATCCAGTTCTCATTTCTATTTGGATTTAAATCTCGGAGAACAACTTTGTGCATTTCAACAAACGGCTCAACCTCAATCTCATTATGCAGAACATACAAGTGCACTTGATCCCGTTCGACCATTGATACTGTCACAACTTTATTTCCAATTAGCCTTTTTCCTTCTTTTTTTTCGACAATATGAGATTTGGGGAGTCCAATTGATTGAACATTTGACAGATATTCAGTACAAAACTCAACCGCTTCTTCAGCAACGTATCGCTCGGCAATACAACCCTCTGGTCGACTTCTGTTTTTCACGTACCCTTTTAATATTTTCATATAACGTTCAGCAGGGTACATCCATCTCATATAAGCTGGTCCGCACAGTTGTGTCTCTTTCACAAGATGAACGACTAGATGAACCATTATGTCAAAAAACGAGGGAGGAAAATACATTTCAAGATCACATAAAGTAACAACTATCTCATTTTGCAATGTTGGTAAGATCGCGGGATCGACCACCTTACTGCAAATAGACCTGAAGAAGAAACACAGCTTAGTTATTGCGCTTCTTACTTTTTCTGGCAGAATAGAACGTATACCTATTGGTAAAAAATGTTCCATTATAACATGGCAATCATGCGTCTTCAAACTCTTTAACTTGAGGTCTTTCATGGACACAAGTCTTCTAATATCTGAAGAGTAGCCTTCTGGAACTTTTACTTCACTGAGGAACTTACACAATGTTTTCTTCTCCTTTCTAGATAGAGTGTAAACAGCAGGTGGCAGATATGTTCGTCTTCCTTTCGTCACGGGCCCCAATTCAGTTCTCATCCCCATGTTTACCATGTCATTCCTTATGTTAACGCCATCCTTAGACTTTCCTTGTATATTGAGTAGCGTACCTATAACGCTGTCAAATACATTTTTTTCAATATGCATAACATCCAGGAAATGTCTTACGTACAACGACTTCCAATATGGAAGTTCAAAGAAAATTGACTTCTTCTTCCACCCACCCTTGACAATTGAATGTGCAAAAGGCTTGCCAAACTGAGTGCTCACATCTTTCACCTTTTCAAAAATTTGATCACCTGACAAAAAAGGCGGGGCTGTACGATGTTCGGCCTCTCCATTGAATGCTTTTCTCCACCCACGGTAGTGATGATTAGAATTTAAGAATCTACGATGGCCGAGAAAGACATTCTTCTGACAAAGCGCCAATCGTGTCGTATCGGTTTCATCTTCACAAACAGGACACGCCTTTTGACCCTTGTTGCTGTACCCGGATAGATTTCCGTATGCTGGAAAATCATTAATTGTTCCAAACAACATCGCCCTCAAGTTGAAACTTTCTTTCCTATACCCATCGTAAACCTCCACACCTCTCTCCCACAAAAACTTTAAATCTTCGATTAAGGGTGCCAAGTATACGTCTATGTCATTCCCTGGTTGTTTAGGCCCAGAAATTAGCATAGATAACATCATGTACTTACGCTTCATACATAGCCACGGAGGTAAGTTATAAATCATAAGAATCACAGGCCATGTGCTATGCGAGATACTTTGAATACCATGCGGGTTCATTCCATCAGTAGACAATGACAACCGAAGGTTTCTTGCTTCTTTTCCAAATTCAGGATATTCAGTATCAACTTTACTCCATTGTGGTGAGTCTGCCGGATGTCGCAACTTTCCATCAATAATTCTTTCATCTGCATGCCAAGTCAAGTGTCTTGAATCGGTCTCACTACGATACATGCGTCTAAATCTCGGAATTATAGGAAAATACCATAAGACTTTAGCAGGAGACAACTTTTTCTTATATCGAGGGGCACCACATTTAGGACACTCATTCAACGCTGCATACTCGTTTCGAAACAAAACGCAATCGTTTGGACATGCATGTATCTTATCATAGCTCATTCCAATAGAAGACAACATCTTTTTGGCTTCATACGTTCGATTGGGAAGAACATTATCCTCTGGTAGCATATCTTTCATAAGGGCTAATAACTCTGTGAAACTTTTATCCGACCATCCATTGTCCGCCTTTAAGTTGTACAACTTTAACACCGCAGACAATCTTGTGAATTTTGAACAACCAACATACAACGGTTTCTCTGCATCGCTTACAAACCTCTCAAACATTTTGGGACAATCCGCAAGATCTTCTTCAAGCGCTTCTGCAATCTCTTCGACTCGATCACAATCGTATGTGTCTGTGCAATCGTCGTTTGAAGCATACTTCCTATTACAACTCGACTCAGCATTCCCGGTACTTTTCTCACCATGCATTGTCCAACATGTATAACTTCTATCAATTCCAAACCGTAGTAAATGAGATCCCAACTGATTCCCGTCAACCTTACCCCCGGCATAACAGCAACCCAAGCAAGGACACGGCATTCGAAGCGGGTCTTTGGAGTGCGCAACCGCAAACTCAACAAATTCCCATACCCCTTTCTCGTACTCTTTCGACAATCGGTTTGAATTCATCCATGTCTTATCCATGTCTTAATTAAGCTAAACAAAAACGGTCAAACTTTCACTCTTCACAAGTAACCCCTATGGCGAATTCAATTCACAAAGTTAGTAAGTACCTCACTTAACGATAAACGAAATTGACATCATGAATATTCCACATGCATGTCGAAATAATGAGTATTACTTAATATAATCTAAAAGTAAAATATTATAATTTAATTACATTACTTTTCTTTCTTAATAATAAATAGATAAATATATGAAATTAAAATTGTAAGAAATCTCTTTTAAATAAAAAGATCTTAACAGAGGTTAACAGGTGATGAAACAACCTTTCACCCTATGTTGACATCACTATGCAGAATTCTATCACTCTTCTCAAAGATATTTTCCAGCATCACAAGTCAATCCAAATATCAACAAACTATTTCAGGTTTTTGTCATGGTTTCAGCATCATCTCATCACTTGAATTCAATAATAACGACAGCACAAGCGAAAACAAAATCTTAACAGAACATACATGACGATTTACTCATAACAAAAAATTGATTTAATCATAAATCTAGAATATGAGCAAAATAAGTGAGATAAAGTATTTACGTGGATACTGAAGTTTGGTTGAGGCTGATGTTTGCATTGGCGGAGGATGAAGAGATCTGTTGTTGCGAGCTTGAGATGTCGGAGAATGAAGATAACAGGGAACCACGTTTGGACTTGACAAAGAGCTTTGAAGTAGGAGCGACGGAGATGGCTGAGGAAGATAAGAAAGGGATGTTGGAGGTTGAGATTGAAGTACGACAAGGGTGTTAGCAGTGAGAGTTTGTTGAGTTATTGACAGCAAGTGACGGTGAGGAACAAATGGAAATAGAAGAAGAATGGCGGCAGCAGTGAAGTAACGGTTGGATGAATCTGAGATTACTGGAGGTCGCGGATGGGGTTTTACGGATGGAGATGAGGCAGAAGTGAAGGTTATGGAAGTTCGTAACAGTGAGGTTTGGACTTTGGAGTGTGAAGGTTGATGTGAGAAGACGGTGATGTATGGGTTATGGGTGGATTATGAAACGCGTTAGTATAATTTTGTTTTTAAAAATTTTAATTTTAAAAAGGCTATGAAAGCGCTTTTGAAAAGCGCCTTAGTAGATGTAGCTATACCAGCGCTTTTAAGGGTAAAGCGCTCTTGTACCCCACCCCCTACCAGAGCGCTTTTGAAAAGCGCTCTCATACCCCCCCTTACCAAAGCGCTTTTCAAAAGCGCTCTCATACCCCCCCTTACCACAGCGCTTTTCAAAAGCGCTCTCATACCCCCCCTTACCAGAGCGCTTTTTAAAAGCGCTTTCATACCCCCCCCCCCCCACTATAAGAGCGCTTTTTTAGCGTGTTTTTTAATTTTGTCTTTAGCGAAGCCTATGCCAGCGCTTTTCCTAAAAGCGCTTTCGTAGGGGTGCTGCTAAAAGCCAAATTTGGTATAGTGACCTCGCCCTCCGTTTTTCTGTTGAGATTGCACGGCTACATGGCCATCCGAAATCCATCGTCTCCGACAGAGATCCCTTGTTCCTCAGTACCTTTTGGAAGGAATACTTCAAAATCAATGGAACACAATTAAAATACAGTACATCTTATCATCCAGAAACAGACGGACAAATAGAAGTTTTGAATCGCTCACTAGAAACGTACCTGCGATGTTTTGTCAGTTCCAAACCACGTCGGTGGTACAAATTCCTCCACCTCGCTGAGTATTGGTACAACACGTTCTACCATTCCGCCATTCAAATGTCGCCTTTTAAGGCTCTGTATGGCCGCGAGCCTCCGAATCTCACAGACTATATCTCAGGTTCCACCCACGAACACACTTGACCACACCTTGCAAGAAAGGCAACAGATCTTAGCAACCTTAAATGAGAACTTAAGGAAAAGTCGAATCCAGATGGAGAAACAAGCAAACTTGAAGAGAAGAGACTATACCTTTAATGTGGGTGATCGCGTCCTCCTCAAGCTTCAACCGTATCGCCAATCCACCGTTCATCACCAGACCTCACAGAAGCTAAGCCCTCGCTATTTCGGTCCCTTCGCGATCATTAAAAAAATAGGCGCCGTGGCTTACATGTTGGATCTGCCTTCCACATCTCGCATACACCCTGTTGTCCACATCTCTCTACTACGGCCTTACTTTGAAGGAACCACAAAACAAATTTCATCATCTTTTCCACCAGGGTTCTCACTTCCGTTTGAAAGAGCTTTGTCAACCCCTTCCACCTCCGCTATGCTGCAAGATACAACAAAGATGTTAGATGCACTGAAACCGGAACATGCAAAGACAAATAAAGGCCAAGCGGTCGTGGTTACCTCTCTAGATCTGAAAAACCAACTGGGAAAGCGTATCACCGAAGTACAGGAAGAAGATGTTCTTGGTAAGCATGTGAATAAACAAGTACATGAGGAAGATGAGAGAGTACTCGTTAGAGAGAAGGAAGAGAGTAAGAAGTTATGTTTGAGAGAGAGAAAGAATAATGAAACACAATTTCCCAACGTTACCTCTCTGCCACGCATTCATGAGGTGTTCCCTCCGCGCAGTTTCCCACGCATGCAGAACAGCTGTGCCCCACCTGTCCTCACGCATGCACCGCTTCAGCCACCTGCCCCACTTCCCAACGTTCCTCCACCGCCCACGTGTTCTCCCATCAATTCAGTTTCCTTTGGGCCTCATCTCACCAGCGGCCCAATTATCACACCACCAAATCCACATGTGAACCTTGAGGACAAGGTTCCTATTGGGCCAGGGAGTATTGTTAAGAAGCTAATCAGGCCCATTAGAGAGAAGAGAATTCCAAGTCATTTTAAAGATTTTTATTATTAATTTAAGGGTGTTGTTAGTAAAAGTTCTTTTATTTTATTAGTTGTACTGTTCTGTTTGGCCCATGGCCCATTAGTAAGGGTGACAACCCTAACTATTTAAAGTGTTAGCTTGTCTTGAATTGAATTAAGTAAGTTCAAAGTTATTTTTATGCCTCTTTCTTTTGATGCCACTTAGACCTAGTGATTTAAACTTAGCATAATCTAACAATTACCATCTAACTTTGCACATAGGAAATCAGACAGTACCTCGTATAATCATATAACTTTGCACATAGAATTACCAGCATTAATTTCATTCATAGCCCGCTTCACATTCACGTCTGGCTCTATATCAGTAATGAGTGTTTGAACAATTTCATATCCATAAGCTGACATAGCCTATAGAGACGATTCAAAGTTACACAAATTCTCAATTCACCTTATCAATAAATACTTAATACTTATTGTAACAGCAAACAAACCTTCTCAAGTTCTTGTTCCACAACTTTTGCAATTTCATTTTTCTGCTCAAAAGCATCATCCAAGTTGAGTTTTGGAACACTTGCCCTAATCACTGCAATGAGAATAGAATTTTACCAAAGCTGATAATTTTCATATTGTAAAACTATTTATTAAATGTTTATGTAGTTTTAAACAAGGCTTTGGTTTATACCATCAAAGACATAAGCTTGAAGTTGTTTTTTTGTGTTGGTAAGTTTGTAAAACGCATCATTGGCCCTGTCTGCCAAGGCATGGTATTGAATGGAAGCAACAACGTTGACAAAGACATTATCCTTTGTCTTGGTCTCGCATTTGATATCCAACTGCTGTAGCCGAAGAGACACATGACCAGCAATTTTTTTCCCAAGGAACCATGGAAGACAATAGCACCCTGGTTGCAGCATCTCTTCGAACTTTCCAAATCCTTCTTTTATTGCGACTTTCGATTGGTCAACTTGCACGCAGCATAAAAGATTCCCCATCTGCTTTATGGAAAATGAAATATATATACAACAAAATCTAAAAATCATCACAGTTTTCAAATAACAAAATTAAGCCCATAAAAGAATATTGAACGATCTAAAAATCAAAAACCATTGCCTGTGAAACCATTTACTCACATGATACAAACATCTCTTATACCAAACCAAATAAGACGAAGTACAATGCGCTTGAAATTGAAGTGAATTAATTGGTGTTGAAAATAATATATTGAATGAGGAGGAATGAAACCACATATAATATTTTGTAAAATTTTATTGATGGTTGTGATTGTTTAAATTTTTAATTCACTTTAATTATTTGAAATCAATTATTTTATAATAAATTAAATTTTTATTTTTTATTTTTCATAAAAATCACTTTTTTTTATAAATAAAGATTTGGACACACAAAATATTATATTTTTTTCTATTTAATCTTCAATAAACTCTTATTTTATCTATTTTTATTTATTTTAATAATGACTATCCTTATAAATTAAAAATATAAAATTAAAAATAAATAAATGAATTATTAAATTAAAAAAAAATTAGTTAACTCTTAATTATTTTAATTTTATTTCAATTGATAATTGATATTTGTTAAGTATTTAGTCAAATAAGTGTCCTAGTTTTTAGGATAGTTTGTTAATTGATTTAGTCAAGTTTGTTTCCTTATTTTTAACTAGAAGTGGGCTGTAGTTTGTTACAGCACGTTGGTTTTATTCTCTATTTATTGTACTGCAATTCACAAGGAATAAACATTCATTTCCAGAACTTCTATTTTCTCTATTCTGTTCGTGTTACATCTAACACTCTGGTACCAGAGCAGTGACCTAAGAGATGGGTTCAGAAGCAAATTTTGCACCAGCCTCCATTCCGAAGTTCGACGGCGACTACGATAATTGGAGCATGGTCATGGAGAATCTCCTTCGATCCAAGGAATATTGGGTTGCTGTTGAATCAGGCTACACAGAGCCGGAGAGTAGAGATGGAATGACGGCAGAGCAAATAAAGAACCTGGAGGAGATGAAGCTGAAGGATTTGAAGGCTAAGAATTACTTGTTTCAGTCACTTGACAAGTCAATTCTGAAGACGATCACGCAGAAGGAGACATCTAAAAAGCTCTAGGACTCCATGAAGTTGAAGTGTCGAGGCAATGCTCGAGTGAAAAGAGCTCAGCTCAATCGTCTACGGCGGGACTTTGAGGTCCTAGCAATGAAGCAAGGTGAATCGATCACTGATTATTTTGGTCGAGTTATGACGGTTGCAAACGACATGAGGAATTATGGAGAAGAGGTGGATGATGTCAAGATCGTTGAGAAGATTTTGAGAACCCTCACTGAGAAATGGAATTATATTATTTGTTCCATTGAAGAAGCCAAGGACATAGATCAACTATCTGTGGATGCCTTGCAAAGTTCTCTGCTCGTTCATGAGCAAAAATTCAAAGTAAGTGAAGAAGAGGAACATGCTTTGAAGGTAACTCATGAAGAGAGCTATGGTGGAAGAGGGCGAGGAAGAGCTAATTTTCGAGGAGGTCGGGGACAAGGCAGAGGTAGAGGCAGCCAATCGAGGAGTAAGGAAACAGTTGAGTGTTACAAATGTCATAAGCTTGGACACTTCCAGTACGAGTGCCAAGCAAATTATGCTGGTTTGGAGGAATCTGAAGAGATGGTGCTAATGGCGTATGTCGACACGCTTGGAGACGCTCGAGATGTTATGTGGTATATTGATTCTGGGTGCAGCAATCACATGTGTGGTGATTCTTCACTCTTTTGTGAGTTAGAAGAAGGGTTCAACAAGGTGGTTAGATTGGGGAATTATGCAAGCATGAATGTTTCCGGAAAAGGAAGTGTTCGATTGACAATAAAAGGAGTAAACCACCTTGTACGGGATGTCTATTATGTTCCCGGTTTGAAGAATAATTTTCTCAGTGTTGGGCAGCTACAAGAAAGGGGTTTTGCTGTACTAATGCAGTCAAATGAGTGTCGCATTTATCACCGCACAAAGGGTTTGGTATTCCAAACCAACATGGCAGCAAATCGAATGTTTGTGTTGTTTTCGAGCACTAAATCAATCAAAAGTGAAAGCAAAGAAGAGTGTTTCCAAGCAACAACCGACGACACCGAAGATGTGGCTCACCTCTGGCACCGAAGATTTGGTCATCTCAGCTACAAAGGGTTGAAGACTTTGCAAACAAAAAGCATGGTGAGAGGCCTGCCAAGTTTCCCGAAGGGTGAAATTGTATGCACAAATTGCTTGAAAGGGAAACAACATCGAGATGTAATCCCAAGGAGAAGTACATGGAGAGCATCGAAAAAATTGGAGCTGGTTCATGCTGATATTTGCGGCCCAATTTCTCCGTCTTCAGAGGGAAACAAGAGGTATTTCATTTGCTTTATTGATGACTACAGTAGGAAGGCGTGGGTGTATTTTCTCTCTTGCAAGTCAGATGCATTCACTACCTTCAAGTTGTTTAAAGCTCTTGTTGAAAAAGAAACAGAACTGTCCATTAAATGTTTAAGAACAGATCGTGGAGGTGAATTCACATCTGACGAGTTCAAGGAATATTGTAAAATGAATGGAATCAAGAGGCAATTAACTGCTGCATATACACTGCAGCAGAACGGAGTCGCCGAGCGGAAAAATAGAACCGTGATGAATATGGTGAGGAGCTTATTGGTTGAGAAAAATGTTCCAAGAAAATTCTGGGCAGAGGCGGTAAACTGGGCGCTCTATGTTCTCAATAGATGTCCAACATCATCGATGAAGGAAACGACGCCAGAGGAAGCTTGGTATGGGGTGATACCTTCAGTTACGCACTTGAGAGTATTTGGTTGTATAGCATATGCTCACGTACCGGATGCTCGGCGAATAAAGCTTGAAGATAAGAGTCGTTGTTGTGTCTTTTTTGGTGTAAGTACAGAATCAAAGGCATATCGACTATATGATCCGACCTCTAAGAGGATTATTATCAGCCGTGATGTCGCCTTTAAAGAAGATGGGCAGTGGAACTGGGAGAAGAAATCTGAAGAAGATAACACATTTGATTTGGAATGGGAAGATGACAACGGTGAAGAGGTGGAGGATTCCGACGATGGTAATGAAGAAGAAAATGTAGCTTCTCCGGTGAGGGATGAATCCAGTGATGGCAATGAAGAAGATGAAGCGGCTCCTCCGATAACACCCCGAGTTAGAAGAGCACCAGCATATTTGAGTGATTATGTCTCTGGTGAGGGTCTTTCAGATGAAGGGGAAGAGGTACAAACTCACTTAGCCTTGTTTGCTAGTGCTATTTATTCTGATCCAATTTCATTTGACGAAGAAGTAAAGGAGGAGAAATGGAGAACAACCATGGATGCCGAAATGAGATCAATTGAGAAGAATGGAACGTGGGATCTTATTGAGCTGCCTATTGGAGCTAAAAGAATAGGAGTCAAATGGGTGTACAAGACAAAATTGAATGAGCTCGGAGAAGTGGATAAACACAAGGCTCGCTTGGTCGCAAAAGGGTATGCTCAAGAATACGGAGTTGATTATGAAGAAGTATATGCTCCCGTAGCTCGCATGGACACGGTTCGAATTATTTTAGCACTTGCAGCACAAAGAAGATGGTGTGTGTTTCAGTTGGACGTGAAATCAGCTTTCCTTCACGGGAAGTTAACGGAGAACGTGTACGTGGAGCAGCCAAGAGGTTATGAAATAAAGAATGAGGAACATAAGGTGTATAAGCTCAACAAAGCTTTGTACGGACTCAAGCAGGCACCACGAGCATGGTTCAGCCGGATTGAATCATATTTCCGAAAGGAAGGTTTTGGGAAGGAGGACAGCGAGCAAACTTTGTTTATGAAAGTCAACAAACAAGGTAAACATTTAATCATTAGCTTGTACGTTGATGATTTAATTTATACCGGAGATAATGAAAATATGATGATTGAATTCAAAGAGTCCATGATGAAGGAATTTGATATGACGAACTTGGGTAAGATGAAGTATTTTCTTGGTATTGAGGTAGTTCAGTTTGATGGTGGTATATTCATCAATCAGGCGAAGTACGTGATGGAAGTGTTGAGACGCTTTGGAATGGAGCATAGCAATTCGGTTGAAAATCCAATGGTTCCAGGATTCAAAATCTCCAAAGATGAAAATGGTATTGAGATGGATGGTTCATTCTTCAAGCAGCTGATTGGGAGCATGATGTACTTGACTGCTACCAGACCGGATATAATGTATGCAGTAAGCTTATTAAGCAGGTATATGTCAAGGCCTACAGAACTTCATCATTCGGCAGCCAAGAGAATTCTACGTTACTTGCAAGGTACAACAACGTTTGGCATTCTTTACAGAAGGGAAGGAAGTCATGAGTTGATTGGTTTTACTGACAGCGATTATGCCGGATCAGTGGAAGATAGAAGAAGCACCTCGGGCTATGTTTTTATGCTTACTGGAGCAGCAGTGACTTGGTCTTCTCGAAAACAACCGATCGTCACACTAAGCACAACCGAAGCTGAATTCATTGCAGCTGCAGGAAGTAGTTGTCAAGCAATATGGATGCAAAGGGTGTTAAAGAAGATTGGCTACATGGGTTGGCTGAAGATTTTGATAATGTTATTAGAAGCCAAATGAATTAAGCGTTTTGATCGAAATAAGGTAAAATATCATGTTTCGAAGTAGTAGAAGCAGTGTTTCAAATAAGTGTGTCAAAGCTTGGAGCTTCGAGCGGCAATTATGGGAACATATCTAAAGGAGTCTCGAAACAACAGCGAGGCTGTGTCTGGGAAGAGCGTTCGAAACGGAGAAACACCAAAGCATTTAAAATTCAAATGGAAGCGGGACTTTCGAAGTTTGAAAATTATGTGTTGAAGCATTTGGGGACACGTGGAAAGATGAAAGAAGCATTGTCCTGCATGTTCGAAACGTGGCATAATCCTATAGCAAGACCGTTATGGTCGAATTAGTATAAATAGAAGTCTTAGTATTAGGATTTCGTGTGTCATATCTATTATACAAAATACTCAATAACATTCAAACTACCACATGGCAAGGGAAACGAATGCAAGAGAAATGTATGTATGATAGCACCATGTATTTCTGATTTAATGAAAACCTTTTACCATTTCCAGTACTTTCCTTTATTCCTTTTGTCAAACAACATTTACAAGTTTTCTTATTTACAGTCTTTTCACTTCGAAATCTCTTCTTCAAAGTTTTACATTTTAATGTTTTCTTTATATTTCGAGCACTTTATATTTCAGAAAACTGTCATATTTTCCATACCTTTACCTTCAAGTCTTATCCTTCGAACGCATATGTTTACTTAAAATCATTTACAGATTTCTTGCATTAAACGCTTTCTTCACATTTCAAACTTTTACGCTCCAGAAATCCTTTATGTTAACCGTTTTGTAAGTCGAAGCCATTTACTTCACTTTTATGCAGTTTTACATGTCTTTGCAATTAGCATTACAATTAGCATTTATTCGTGTAACTTAGTTTTCACAACATTTTGATTACATCTTTAGACTCTTAGAGAGAGAGATCGAAACAAGCCAAACACCTATACAATATCAACCATGAATATCTGTTCGATTGTGAGAGTAACCTTAATATCCAAGAAGTCCTAGGATCAATCTAGTCGATCCTGTGAGTTACCAGAGGAATTGAATAACAGTAAGAAAGATTATTCGATAGTTTGGAAGACTAGCGGTTGTTTACCAGAAATCACTGGAAACAAATTGGCACACCTGATGGGACCAATAATTGGATATCAGAATTAAGGATTGTTGAGACATAACCATTACAAAAACGTTGGAACCTAAGAAGTTTGTTGTTTTATGAACCTGAGAAGTGGTAAGATAACCAACAGCAACCAACCTTTATCCAGAAGAAAACGTTTGGACAAAATGTCTAGTTCAGACAATCAACAAGGGGACCAAAGTGGCCCACATGCAACAGGCACTAACGCGTCCACTTCGATCGGAACATCTAATGTAATCCCTTCGAATGCACAGTCTGTTGCATCTTCGACCAGTAACATAGCCACCAATGGAGTAAGTGGCATATCAACTAATAGTTCGATCTTAGGAAATACTGGAACTATTGGCTACCATGGGGGATTCGTTCCACCATCAGGAACACAATCCCATTTCGCCACCCCATTAACTAGACCACCCGGTTTCGATGGGAATAGAACCAGAAATTCCTCTTATGGAATGCCAACAACTTTTATGGCAGGTTTACACAATTCCACATCGAATTCATCTCCACAACTAGGGTCTGGGTCTGGGGCGAATCAGTTTATGACAAATAACCAAGGGTCGGTGGGTTATAGCACAATGCCTATCCTAACCACAGACAACCAGTTGGCTTTTAGGCAATTGATGGATGACAGTAACCATAATATGATAGGGGTGTTAGCACAAACCATGCAGGAGATATTTGCCCCAATAGTGCAAAATGTGACTGTGACGAACAGGGAAAACGCTGACAATATGAGTCGAATAGCAGATTTCTTCGCTCCCCCAGAAAGGCGTAGGCAGAATCAGGCGGGATTTTGAACAAACACGCCTGTTATAGAACAAATTGCTAACGACCCGATTTATAGACCACCCAGAGAAGAAGTTAACTTAGGGGCCAGGGCACCAAGGTTAGAAGCCCCAATAATCCCGGGCCCACAAAGGGAAATTATGGAACCAGGGGCAAGGGTCGAAAGGCTAGAAGCCCCAGAGTTTCGAGAAGAACAACCTAGGGGAGTTGTTTTGGTTGGTCGAAATCAAGATTCCGATGCCGTCGTTCATAGAATTCGAAACGATAACATCTTGGCAGAAAACAACCTAACCACCATGATAGAGAGGGTCATGGCCCAGAATGGCCTCAACACAGGAATGAAAAGGCCAAATTACGCTTCTCCTATATTGGATTGCATAATGCATACTGATTTACCAAGGGGATATAAAGTCCCTAAATTTACAAAGTTCGCTGGGGATACCAATGAGTCAACAGTCGAACACATAGCGAGATATCTAACCGAAGCGGGAGATATAGCCAATAATGAAGATCTCAGGATCAAATACTTCCCAAGTTCCTTGACAAAAAACGCCTTCACATGGTTTACCACTTTGCCTCCTGGGTCTATTGACACTTGGGCTCTCTTAGAGAGATTATTC
Source organism: Vicia faba (assembly GCA_948472305.1). Taxonomy (NCBI): domain Eukaryota; kingdom Viridiplantae; phylum Streptophyta; class Magnoliopsida; order Fabales; family Fabaceae; genus Vicia; species Vicia faba. The sequence goes on along the minus strand of OX451739.1, from coordinate 1,107,849,348 downwards.
CATGAACAATTCTACATGGGACAGTCGAAAATAAGTTTGAAGGAATTGGCCAGTGTTAAGAGAAAGTTCACCGAACCCATAGATGATTATTTGAATAGATTTAGGCTTTTGAAATCCAGATATTACACAGTAGTGCCTGAACATGAGTTAGTCGAAATGGCCGCTGGTGGCTTGGATTATTCTATTCGAAAGAAACTAGACACTCAGTATTTGAGGGACATGGCTCAGTTAGCCGATAGGGTTCGACAGGTCGAAAGACTAAAGGCTGAAAAAGCCAGAGTCTTTAAGAATAGCAAGAAAGAAAGGATTTCCTATGTTGGGACTGAGGAAGCAGAAGAATATCCTGAATTCGAATTCGAAGAGGTCGAAATTGACCTCGCTGAATTAAAACAGGCCCCGCCTTATTCCTGCAAAATGTTAGTCCCCACAAAAGGGAAAGATATTGTTGAAAATGAAAAAAGTGACAAATTTCCAAAGAAGGTTTATACCTTCGACGTCACTAAATGTGACGAGATTTTTGACTTGTCAAAGATGGCCAACTAATTGTGCCATCAAATGTCAAAATACCTCCTTTGGATCAGAGAAAGAAAAGGGGATTTTGCAAATATCATAGTTTCCTAGGCCACAAGACCTCACAATGTTTTCTTTTCAGGGACCTGATTCAAAACGCGATCAAAGATGGCAGACTAAAGTTTGCTGATAAGGTGAAGATGAAAGTGGACGAAGATCCCTTGGACGTCGCAGACACCAACTACTCCGAGCCTGCATGCATTGGAGAGGTCAACATGGTGGAAACTGATCAAAGTGACGCCCTAACAGGAGAGAAGGGTACTGGAGTTGAAAACTGGGTGATGGTCGAAGTCAGCGAGGAGGTCACTGAAGACATCCAGAATACGCCAGAGACTTCGATTGCTGCACCTGTAGCTGTTGCAGGAGAAACCCAGGCTACTGAAGGCCAGGGAAATCAAAACCAAGGATTAACACAAGTCACTGAAGGCTTGAGGCTAGAATTGGAGAAAGTCCAAATCACGCAGCCAATTTCCCCTCAGAAGGAAATATGGGACACTCTAGGGGAACCCAGTGGAAAATTTGACTATTTGGTCAAATATTCTGCCCCAGAGAGTTCGAAGGTTCAAATTGAGGATATAAAGCCCACAGGATGGGGTGATGATGAAGCTAAAGAGGGGGATGTAGAAATAAATATGGTGGATATGGAAAGGCCTCGCTTTGAGATGGAGGAAGTGGAAAAATACTTAGAAAAAGAAAAGTATAGAATGGGGGATAATCACACTGGAGATGCTAGTCTCAAAGATTATCTCATGACATGCCACAAAGGAGATTCAGGCATGATATTATGCCCTAGGTGCAACATCCTCTGCAATCAAAGAATTGCTGCGAATTTCGAAAGGGTACAGAGGGCTCGAACTGGCAACAATTGGCGCCAGGATAACCAGCTTTTTAGGTGTTATCCCAAGGCTGGGGAAAGTTTGCTGGAGTTTGTGTTTCGCTGCTACAAAGGGGCAACCAAGTGCTTGATTTGCCCAAGGTGTTCTGCTGTGTATGACCAAAGCATGGCCAGGGCCTTCGAAACGATTCCCTTCGCCCCTTGCTGGAACCATCAAGAAACTGCCCAGATGGGCCCACGTTTCGACAGCAGACATAAACAGCGAAGGCCTGATAGCCCTCACCCCAAGGCTGCTCGAAGAGTGACTTTCAAACTCCCTGCTGAAGTGCCAACCGATAGATGGTTACAAGTCAGAAATGACAAAGGCAAAGATAGATGGAGAAACGCTGAACGAAATGCACGCCATGCTGTGACATACAGGAGGCAATTCAACACAGCAAAAAGGGAGGAAGTGAGATTAGAGAATTACAAAGGAAGGAACCCCATGTCAAGATCCCAGTGGCGCAGACAGCAAAGGATTCGAAAGGATGAGAGAGAAGCTGTGGCAAACAGAGGGGGTACTTCAACGAAAAACCAAGGTGAATCTAGCACCAACAAACCAAAAAATCAAACTGAAGATAAACCTCCAGTCAATAGGAGGCTCTTCTCTGAAGAACAACGCGATGAACCAAAGGAATACACTCCAGGCCCGGAAGAGGACGAAGATATGATAACAGATAACTTCGAACCGGAGGGGGAGTCTTCATTTAACTTGAACTGTAACGTGGTGTCTGTGCTTCCCTGTGAATTTGGGCAGGAAACCGAAATCAACGAATATGAGGAGGAAGACACCACGGATTTGATGAAACATAGGCCCGTGTGCTACTATGTGATGGACAATGGGGCTGTTGAGGAACAAAATGCGTTCTTCGAACGTCCAGAACCTGCAATGAAGAACCATCTCAAGCCACTTTTCATTCGGGCGAAAGTTGGTGTCCATGGTGTGAACAAAGTTCTAGTGGATGGGGGTGCTGCAGTCAACTTGATACCCCATTTCATGCTAAAAAGGTTAGAGATCCGCAAAGGAGATATCAAGCCCCATAATATGGTTCTGTCTAATTATGAGGGAAAAGTGGGCAAAACACTGGGGGTGGTCCAGTTGGAATTGACAATAGGCTCAACCTGTAGGCCCACCATGTTTATGGTGATCGAAGCCAAGGCCAACTATAACCTGCTGCTGGGAAGAGAGTGGATCCATGGCGTGGGGGCAGTTCCTTCGTCAATGCATCAGCGACTAGTTCTGTGGAGAGATGATGGAATCGTGGAAAATATCGAAGCAGACCAGAGTTACTTTATGTCAACTGTTAATTTAGTTGACAAGAGGGATTATGATAAAAATCTGGCAAAGATTGCTCCATGTGTTCCAAATGATGAGATTAATGAAACTAGAAACGCCCACTACTACATGACCCTTCGTCATGATGGCCTTTACTGGGACAGAACAATAATCAATGAAGAAGAGGAAGTCGAAAGCACTATACAAAAACGGCCAGTAGGCTGGGACTTCGACAACCTTAGCCATGACTGAGTCTACCTTTTTCGAAAGGATTTCGGCCTATATGGCTGAGAACGAATCAAAAGCGGCCTTAGAGGCTGAAATAAATAAATCAACTATAAAGACGAACGAAGTCAGTGGGGAGGGTTCGAAATGCTCACCCTTCAAAGAATTTGAGATGGATCAAAGGTTGGATGCCATCTATGATAAAGAACCCTTAGGCTTCGAAAGGGACCCCATAAACTCAGGTGCCAAAATGTTGGCACAGGATCCACTCGAAGAAGTCAACTTAGGGGATGAAAAAACGAAAAGAGTAACCTACATAAGTGCTAAACTTAGCCCAGGCCTCAAGAAGGAAGTGATCGAAGTCCTTAAGGAAAACAAAGATTGCTTCGCATGGGATTATGACGAGATGCCTGGTTTAAAGAGGGAATTGGTCGAACACAGACTGCCAATCAAAGATGGCAAAAGGCCCATCAAACAAACTCCCAGAAGATTCGCACCAGCGGTTCTCACAAAAATTAAAGCTGAGATCGAAAGGTTGCTGCGCTGCAAATTCATCAGAACAACAAGGTACGTCGAATGGTTAGCAAACATAGTACCCGTTATTAAGAAAAATGGTTCTTTAAGAATTTGCATAGATTTTAGGGATTTAAACACTGCAACCCCTAAAGATGAATATTCCATGCCCGTGGCAGAAATGCTAGTAGATTCTGCTGTAGGGTTCGAATACTTGAGTATGTTAGATGGATACTCTGGGTATAACCAGATTTTCATTGCTGAAGAAGATGTTGCAAAAACAGCATTTCGTTGCCCAGGAGCCTTAGGCACCTACGAATGGGTGGTGATGCCTTTTGGTTTAAAGAATGCTGGGGCAACTTATCAAAGGGCAATGAATTCAATTTTTCATGATTTCATTGAAACCTTCATGCAGGTGTATATTGACGATATAGTCATCAAATCTATATCTGCAGAAACACATTTGCATCATTTAAGCCAATCATTCGAGCAAATGAGAAAACATGGCTTAAAGATGAATCCCCTTAAATGTGCATTTTTTGTGCAGGCTGGAGATTTTCTTGGTTTTGTGGTTCACAAGAAAGGAATCGAAATCAACCAGAACAAAACCAAAGCCATAATGGAGACGAAAGCACCTGCGTCAAAAAGGGAGTTGCAATCTCTGCTAGGGAAAATTAACTTCCTCAGAAGATTCATCTCGAACCTGAGTGGAAGAACCCAAGCTTTCTCTCCGTTACTTCGTCTAAAGCAAGGTCAAGCCTTCGAATGGAACGAAGCTCACCAGGAGGCGTTTGACAGAATAAAAGAATATCTTTCTCAGGCTCCTATTTTGTCTCCACCATCATGGGGAAAGCCCATGAGATTGTACATATCTGCCTCTGAAGTTAGTATAGGTAGTATGCTAGCGCAAGAGGATAGCAATGGCGTCGAAAGAGCCATATACTATTTAAGTAGAGTGCTAAATGATGCAGAGACCAGATATAGCAATTTAGAAAAGCTATGTCTCTGTTTGTATTTCTCTTGTATGAAACTCAAGTATTATATAAAACCTGTTGATGTTTATGTTTCATCTCATTTCGATGTCATTAAACATATGCTTTCAAAACCAATAATGCATAGCAGAGTTGGCAAGTGGGCTTTAGCCTTAACAGAATATTCGTTGACTTTCATGCCTTTAAAAGCTATGAAAGGTCAAGTAATTTCTGACTTCATTGTGGACCATTCGTTGGTTGAGCAGACGATCACGAGTTACGTCGAAATGCAACCATGGAAATTGTACTTTGATGGTTCAACCCACAGGAATGGAAGTGGTGTTGGAGTCCTTCTAATTTCTCCTGAAGGAATTCCAACAAAATTCAAGTATAAATTAGATGGTCCTCGTTGTTCAAACAACGAAGCTGAGTATGAAGCGCTCATTGTTGGACTTGAAGCTTTGTTGGAATTGGGGGCAACCAGAGTCGAAATTAAAGGAGACTCTGAATTAGTGGTCAAACAAATCACAAAGGAATACAAATGCATAAAGGAAAATTTAATGGTATACTTCGTCATAGTCAATAGGCTATTGAAGAAATTTGAATACATGGATATTCAACACATACCAAGAATAGAGAACCAAGAAGCAAATGACTTAGCGCAGTTGGCTTCAGGTTATAAAGTGTCTACCAAGAACTTCAAGGATTTGGTCGAATTAAGGGGAAGAGTTATGGCTACTAGATTCACACCATCGGATCTGGAAAGTATGAGATTGGGATATGCTGAGAAACGGGGATTCGAAATATTAGCCATAAATGCTTTGTCAGATGAAGATTGGCGAAGTCCATTGAAGAGTTATTTAGCAGACCCAACTTTAAAGGTGGATAGAAAAACAAAATATAGAGCATTGTTATATCTCCTCATGGGGAACAAATTGTTCAAAAAGACCCAAGAGGGTGTATTATTGAAATGCCTAGGAGAGAGTGAGGCATACTTAGCATTGTCTGAAGTCCATAATGGGGCATGTGGGGCACACCAAGCAGGCCATAAGATGAAATGGTTGTTGTTTCGATACGGCTTGTATTGGCCTAGCATGCTCAAAGATTGCATAGACTTTGCTAAAGGATGTGAAGAATGTCAGAAACATGCAGGAATTCAACATGCCCCTGCAAGTGAGTTGCATTCGATCATCAAACCATGGCCATTTAGAGGACGGGCATTGGATTTGATAGGAGAAATAAATCCTGCTTCGTCCAAAGGACAGAAATACATCTTGGTGGGAGTAGATTATTTTACCAAATGGATCGAAGCTATACCTCTGGTAGTTGCTGATCAAGAGGCAATTATTGAATTTATACAAAAGCACATTATCTATAGGTTCGGATTGCCAGAAAGCATAACTACAGACCAAGGCTCTGTATTTACTGGTAGAAAGATGCAAGGATTTGCCCAAGAAATGGGGTTTAGATTGCTAACATCAACACCATATTATGCTCAAGCAAACGGACAAGTCGAAGCAGCAAATAAAGTAATAATAGGATTAATCAAGAAGCATATTGGCAAGAAGCCAAGAAACTGGCACAAAACTCTGGACCAAATATTATGGGCTTGTAGAACATCTCCTAAGGAAGCTACTAACACTACGCCTTTCCAACTTACATTTGGTCATGATGCAGTGTTACCAGTAGAAATTCATCTGCAATCAGTTCGAATTCAGAGACAAAACGAAATCCCAACTGCATTATATTGGGAAATGATGATGAATGAATTAGTTGAGTTGGACGAAATTAGATTACATGCATTGGAAATTTTGATGAGACAAAAAGAAAGAGTGGCCAGAACATACAATAAAAGGGTGAAGAAAAAAGTATTCATTATTAATGACTTGGTCTGGAGAGTCATATTGCCTATGGATAAGAAGAATAAAGCGTTAGGTAAATGGTCACCTCATTGGGAAGGACCTTTTCGAATATTAAAAGTATTCTCAAACAATGCATACGAAATCGAAGAACTCATGGATGATAAACGTGTCCTAAAGGTTAATGGGAAATATTTAAAGAAATATAAGCCAAGCCTGCGGGAGATTCGAATAGTAACAATGTAAACAAGATATTATAAAAAGCCAAGATGGCAAGATAAAATGCCAAAATGGCGTTGTTCGAATATTACATGTAAGAAACCAAAATTATAGTCAAATAAACATCAATATCTAGAAATAAGAATTATTTTTCAATCGATTAAAGGTGCTTCGAAATGATTCAAGTTTCTGCTGAGCGAACCGCCTGGCTCCTTCCAAGGTTGCCACTTCTCCTTTAAGTTGCTCTGCAGTCTCCATTTCCGCAAGCCCCTGGTTGAGAAGCTCTTCGAATTGGTTACCAGCAGGATTAGTTTCGAAGGCTAGTTGTTGTTCTTTAGCCTCCTTAACTTTCTGTTGAAGTTCCAGAATCTGCCTTTCCCAAAGAAGGATGGACTCAGCTCGAGCCTCATAATCAGTTTTCGCCTGCTTCAGATGCATAGCTTGATCCTCGGCTTCTTGAGAGAGTTTCGAAGCTTGTTCATAAGCGGCATCCATGGCAATGCGTTTCTCTTGAACCTTCTTGGCAACAGATTCGTCTTGGAGAAGGTAGCCAGTTACGTTGTCCAGCAAATTCTGAAGATCGAATAAGAGAGTACTAACTGGCAAGGAGCAGGTGGAAAGATTGACCTTTGTGAGCAGCTCCTTCATAGTATAGCAAGCAGTACTATCTTGCTTAAGCACTTCGTATATATCCACATTGAGAATGGTTTTCCTAATTTTGTTAAGAAGAACAATTCTTTCATCTGTGGGAAGAGGATAGCTGGTCGAACTTGTTTTGGAGGTGTGGGATTTGAGGCTCGAAACAGCTGACCTCAGGCTTTCATAGAGGTCAACTAAGAGTAGTTCACTTAGGCACACTTTTCGATTTTCATGTAAATCCCTAGCTAGAGGAATGAACCTACTAGCTACCTGTAGGGATCTACTGCAGAAAACGTATCTTGACAGCCACAGGGTTAAGAAAGCAATATGCTCTACGTCAGATACATTGTCCCCTTCAGTATGATAATGACTGATAAATTTGGAAAAACTGGCTAGCTTGACTTCGAAGTCAATTATGCTTGAGTGCTCTTCGTTGTCGGGTATATAAGTTTCTCCCACTGGCGATAGCCCAGTGATGGCCGCTATGTCGAAGAAGGTTGGGGTGATCATTCCACCTGGGAGATGGAAAGTGTTATAGGTACTGTCCCAGAAATAAAGGGACGCGAATAGCAGAGGGTGGCTGTAGGTGAAACCAGGTTTCGATAACTTAATCAGGTTATAAATGCCTAATTCTTCCCATTGCTGGGATTTCTTGGCTTCTACTTTCGTGAACCAATTTTGATAAGCAATATCAGAAGTAGGGCAAGATCGAAATGGCTTAAAATTTCTTTTTACATAATCCAAAACAAAGGGGTCCTTGGGAGGAACAGTTGGGGTTTCTATGGTATTTGAACTAGGAGATTCTACTGCCTTAGGGGCGTCCATTTTGTTAAATAAGGGTTTAAAGCTATAACAAACTGGGAAAATTGTCCTGGTGTCCTTTAATATTTCAAAAACCGTAAGAGGGCCATTTAAAGCTAACCTCTTACCAGCAACTTGGGTAGGAATGAGTACCTGTGACGCATACAACATTTCTTTTTCTTTGGAAATCATCTGAGGGGCAAGAGCAGACTGGCCTTGGATGGTGATGATTTTACTTTCCATGGTAGCTCCTGTAGTTTTTCCTTTCTTCTTGGAGACTTTCTTGAGTTGGGATGAAGTAGAAGAAGACATTTTGAAAGATGTTGAATGCTTAGATTATTTTATGAGAGAAGGAGTTTAAAAGATTCAGAGTGTGAAAGATTTAGAGTGTGAAAAGAAAAGAAGAAGATTAAGTTGATGTTTTATAATGGGGAAGTTTAAGCATCCACCGAATAGAGGTGTGATATGTGGAGATCATGGGTTGGTGTGATGAAGAGGTGGTGTGAAGTTAACATAGGTAATAGGCGTGATTTAGAGATAATCATTATTTATAACTACACCACGCTGTGAAGTGGCTCCGGGCGGTTAAGGAATCCAAAAGGTGCTATGATTGATGTGACTGGAGTCAAATGCATTAAATGTTACGATGATTCGAAAGTCCCATCAAAATCTTGTGTAGGTGTTTAAAATAGGTATTTCTCAGAGGAATCGAAATACATATTTTAAAGGGGCAATTTGTTGGCTGAAGATTTTGATAATGTTATTAGAAGCCAAATGAATTAAGCGTTTTGATCGAAATAAGGTAAAATATCATGTTTCGAAGTAGTAGAAGCAGTGTTTCAAATAAGTGTGTCAAAGCTTGGAGCTTCGAGCGGCAATTATGGGAACATATCTAAAGGAGTCTCGAAACAACAGCGAGGCTGTGTCTGGGAAGAGCGTTCGAAACGGAGAAACACCAAAGCATTTAAAATTCAAATGGAAGCGGGACTTTCGAAGTTTGAAAATTATGTGTTGAAGCATTTGGGGACACGTGGAAAGATGAAAGAAGCATTGTCCTGCATGTTCGAAACGTGGCATAATCCTATAGCAAGACCGTTATGGTCGAATTAGTATAAATAGAAGTCTTAGTATTAGGATTTCGTGTGTCATATCTATTATACAAAATACTCAATAACATTCAAACTACCACATGGCAAGGGAAACGAATGCAAGAGAAATGTATGTATGATAGCACCATGTATTTCTGATTTAATGAAAACCTTTTACCATTTCCAGTACTTTCCTTTATTCCTTTTGTCAAACAACATTTACAAGTTTTCTTATTTACAGTCTTTTCACTTCGAAATCTCTTCTTCAAAGTTTTACATTTTAATATTTTCTTTATATTTCGAGCACTTTATATTTCAGAAAACTGTCATATTTTCCATACCTTTACCTTCAAGTCTTATCCTTCGAACGCATATGTTTACTTAAAATCATTTACAGATTTCTTGCATTAAACGCTTTCTTCACATTTCAAACTTTTACGCTCCAGAAATCCTTTATGTTAACCGTTTTGTAAGTCGAAGCCATTTACTTCACTTTTATGCAGTTTTACATGTCTTTGCAATTAGCATTACAATTAGCATTTATTGGTGTAACTTAGTTTTCACAACATTTTGATTACATCTTTAGACTCTTAGGGAGAGAGATCGAAACAAGCCAAACACCTATACAATATCAACCATGAATATCTGTTCGATTGTGAGAGTAACCTTAATATCCAAGGAGTCCTAGGATCAATCTAGTCGATCCTGTGAGTTACCAGAGGAATTGAATAACAGTAAGAAAGATTATTCGATAGTTTGGAAGACTAGCGGTTGTTTACCAGAAATCACTGGAAACACATGGGCAGCGAGAGCACTGTCATCTTTTGTGACAATAGCTCAACAATTAAGTTGGCAAGAAATCCGGTGATGCACGGCAGGAGCAAGCACATTGATGTGCGCTACCATTTCTTACGAGAGCTAGTGAATAATGGAGTTGTGCAGCTTCAGTTCTGTGGTACAAGACAGCAAATAGCCGACATTTTCACTAAACCGCTCAAACTGGAGCTATTCCAAGAGCTAAGAAGGAGGCTTGGAGTGTGTGAACTGTCACATGTTAACTAGCTGCAAATGCAGTCTAGTTCAAGGAAGGGAATGTTAAGTATTTAGTCAAATAAGTATCCTAGTTTTTAGGATAGTTTGTTAATTGATTTAGTCAAGTTTGTTTCCTTATTTTTAGCTAGAAGTGGGTTGTAGTTTGTTACAGCACGTTGATTTTATTTTCTATTTATTGTACTGCAATTCACAAGGAATAAACATTCATTTCCAAAACTTCTATTTTCTCTATTCTGTTCCTGTTACATCTAACAATATTAATATAGAATCATAAAATTAAAATATAAAAGAAAATAAAAATATGAAATAAAAATGGTAGAATATGATATTGAATTTTATTAAATAAAATCATTGTAATAAGTAAAAATTGAATGAGTGTTGAATTATCACGTGAAAGAAAGAGAAGATGAACTAATTTGATAATTTAATTTTATAAAACTATTCTTTATTTATGAATTTTGAAAACTAAAAAAAAAGTTTTTAAAAGTTTTGAATTTTAGTTTTGAAAATTGAGATGATAAAAAAACCAATGAAAGTGGTACAGTTTGTATTAATGATAAATTTACTTTAACATAACGTATAGTTTCTGTAGACTTGTAAGTGCTAACAGACGACCAAAATCATCACCACCTTCTTTCGATAAAGTTTTGTTTAGGGGTGTTCGCGGTTCGGTTTTGATCAGTTTTAAAGCAAAAATTCATCCGATCTAAAGATTAATTTATTTACGGTTCGGTTCGGTTTTGAATGATATATTTTAAAAAATCCAATCTGATCCGATCTAATTTTATGCGGTTTAATTTGGATCGGTTTTTGGATATCCAAATTACACATTATATTTTTATTAATATTATAAAACTACTAATAAATCATAGATTTGATATAATATATAACATATAGTATTAAAAGTTAATATTACAAAATAAAAGTGATTGATTATGCTTGAAATAATAAAAATAAATAGATTATATCAAACTAATAAATATTATTAAAAAAATTATTATCATCTAATAATAAATTCACATAACATGTCATACTAATAAAAAGTAAATAAGTATCAAAATATATTTATGCGATTCAGTTTGGTTTGGATCGGTTTTGAAAAATTCATCCGAAATCCAATCCGAACCGATCGATTTTCATAAAATAACATTCAAACACAACCAATAACTTTCGAGTTTTTACGGTTTTTGATTTTTTGGATCGGTTTTTGATTTTTTATTTGTATTGGTTTGGATTTGAACACTCCTATTGGTTACCAGTGACGGAGGGAGAGTATATGTTTTTTGTAATATGTTTTTTGAACCCTGTAAAAATAGATTTTGCACCATTAACTCAAAATTTAAATAAATTATTTATTCTTATTTTAGATTTCATATTTTCTCTAGTTCTAAACTCTTTCAAAAATTATGATATTTATTTATTCTTTTGAAAAGTTTAATTTAAATGGTATACTATTCATAATTATTTAATTTGATTAATAATATTTTAATTGTTCATTGTATCCGAGTTTGTTTTATTTTTTAATTAATTTTAGAATTTGTTCTATTTAAGATTGTTGAAATTTTATTTATCAATAAATAGTAAAAAATATGAATAAAAAATATTTTGTTAACTTTTTTCTTCTTCTAGAATTCACTTAATAAAACGAAAAGTATTTGAAATTTGAAAAACACGTATTGTATAATTCTTATAAATTTAAATATTAAATAAAATAATTATTAAAAATTATTTATAAATTTAAAAATTATTTAAATACACATTTTCACTTAAATAATGATGAATTTAAATCATTAAAAATTGATTTTCTGTTAGTTAAACTAGATTAATATTAACTAATATTTGTTGTATGAACTTAAATATTGAGAAAAGACGTGTTCAATAAAATTACAAATGAGTTAATTATTTAATACTTTTACATCATAAATGTGTAGAGTAAAATTGTAAAGTATGTGTAACTTTATAAATAAAATATTTTTTTAATATATATATATATATATATATATATATATATATATATATATATATATATATATATATATATATATATATATATATATATATATATATATATATATATATATATATATATATATATATATTATAAGAGTTAAATATGTTTTTGATCCTTATAAGTATCTCAAATCTCATTTTTAATCCCTATTAAAAAATCATAAATTTTAATCCTTAAAATTTTTTTGTTCATATCCAATTTTAGTCTTTATTATTTTAAATTTTTTTTAAAACTGTTTAATTACCCTTAAACTTTTAAATTTTTGAATAATATTTTTCATACGTATTTAGAATATTATAAAATGTTTTTTTATCAAATTTTAAATTTTTTTAAAATGAGAAGAATTATATATGATTTTTTTTTTAAAATTTCAAAAGATATTGATAAAAATAATGAAAATATCGACTTATAAATCAAATTTTGAATTTCATTTTTTTCAATAAACTTTTTATAACATTCTAAACACGTCTACAAAATAATCATTCAAAAATACACATTGGTTTAACAACAGAGACTAAAACTACGTGCATAATAATTTTGTAGGGACTAAAACTTGTCATTATTTTAATAAGGACTAAAAATAAAATTTGAGATATTTATAGTGACCAAAAACATATTTAACCCTTATTATAATTATTAGTTAAAAATTAAAAGTTTGTACCCTCTAGATCAGGTTCCTGGCTCCGCCAATGTTGGTTACTGATCGTACCTAACCAGAATGGACCACCACAGCTTATTTTGAGCAGAACTTGAGAGTGAGGTAGTGGGTACATGTAAGACACTCAAATGTTAAAATGAGATACGGAACGAGCTAGCAAGTAAGAGAGTAAGAAATGATCAATACCTGACCCTCTCGAAAGAGAGGGTATTTATAGTCCAAAACGCTGGGTCAAAGTCTCATTATTGGGATGGTCAAACAGGCCCAAAGTGGAGACTGTCAGGTCCTATGTGAGTAGCGGAGACCCGCACGTGGTCTTCCACCTGGATGACTTCCTCTGCAAGATCAGGAGGATATAGATGCGGTCTTTCCGGAGCCACGAAGACTCCACGATATTCGGAGATGTTGACAGTCAGCCCTACGAGGAGGATGCTTGTGAGGCGCTTCTGCTCGATGTGGATGCTCCCCGCCAGACACGAGGTCGTGTGAGGGGATCATTCTTGGTCAGGGAGAGAATTAGAGGGTGACCTCGAGGTCCTCCTGATCGACAATGATCTTCCTAACACTGACTGGGTTTATCCTCGTGCGGTGAGGTTGCATCTTTGCGGGGAGTGGGAGTTGTTGCCCGACGATCTCGAGGGCATAACTGGCCAGTATACTTTGACCGACATAATTGGATTGGGCCTCTCGTGGAGTTGGACCAAGGACAGGCCCAGTCCATAATAGTTACCATTAACTTGTGTAGTTAATACAACAAGAAATTTTGTCATAGCCTCAGGTTTATGGAACATATTCTCGTTATCATAAAAGAATTTTGGATTTAAGACATACATTTTCTGGACACTATTATAAATAACTTTTATTTTTTGATACATTTGACTATTAATGTATCAGATTCATATATGAATCAAATACATTAATAATTAAATATACTAAAAAAAAGTAAAAGTTACTTATAATAGTGTATGGAATAGTGTATGGAAGATGTAGGCATCATGTAATTTTTTGACGAAGATATTTATCCCACCTTTGTTTGATAATCCTTGTATGAGATTTATACAAAGATTTTATGTTCATGAATATGTTCTTAATAGTTTTCTTTGTTCTAAACATGACATACATACGTAGGTGATAGTCAAAACTGTTTTTGAGAACGTGCAAGACAGCCTATCGTATAGAATTTCAAAATTATCAAGATTAACTTTTAGTTAAATAGAGTTTCATAAAATATTTTTTAGATTAAATTATAATTATATATAATCTCAATTTATTTTATCTTTTGCTAAATTATAACTAAGCTACACAATACTTCCAAAAAAATTTGAGACAAACTCTAAACTCTATGGATAACCTATCATAACCTTCGACAACCCTTAACAAATGTATGGGTGGTGCAACAATTCTGACAATAATATCAATATCATTTCAAAATCTAGAATGTAGGACATCGCCAATGAAATGCCTAGCCTTAAGGTCTTTATATTATCAATACTCAACAACTTTTTTCTAGTTACCAAGACTTGAAGACCGTGTTGGTGTTGGTGTTGGTGTTGGTGAATGCGATGAAGGTTGTGGCAATTGAGTTGAACCAGGATATATAACTTTTGTCCATTCTCCCATCTTACTTAACCAAGGTAACCGAAATCTATGATTATGAACAAACTTTGTAATGAATGATGCACGATTTACTAGACTTACAACAAGATCTATTTTTGCTATCTCACATAAAATCAAATTTAGACAATGTACAGTGCATGATAATTAATAAAAATTTGGATACTCATCATATAGTAATATTCCTGCAACTTTATAATTAGTTGCATTATTTATGACAAGATGCATAACATTTTTTGAACCAACATTTTCTGGAACTATTTGCTTGCCGTTTTAATTAAGAAGTAATCAAAGTTAAACCTAATCATGTCTATCATAGTTAGGTTTTGGCGATGATTAGTTGTAAAGATGCAACCTAATCTTGATGAGAATTTGATGATAACTAATGGAATGTCCGTGCATTTACACAGATTCTAGTGTGATATATACGCGTTTGTTTTTAAAATATAATTAAAATATAAATAAGAAAAATAAAAGTGTTTTATCAAAATAATTTATTATTTTTAAAAGAAAAACATATTTAAAAATAATAGAATTATTTGATATCAATAATTTTCATATATTATCTTTAAAAAATTTGTATCTTAAATTAAAAATAATTTCAAAATAAAAATATTAGATACTGATATTACCTGATCAGAATAGACCGTCACAGCTACCTCGAGCTGAAGTTGAGAGTGAGGTGGAAGGGGGGTACCTCCTAGACACTCTGATGATAAAGTGAGTTCTGGAATGAGCAAACAAGCAAGTGAGTCAGAAGTGTTCAATACCTGACCCTCTCGTAAGAGAGGGTATTTATAGCCCCCAACGTTGGGCAAAGGTCTCCTCATTGGGCTGGTCAAGCAAGACCAACATAGAGACTGTCAGGTCCTACGTGAGTAGTGGGGACCCGCACGTTGATCCCCTACCTGGATGACTTCCTCCGCAAGACCAGGAGGATATGGAAGCGATCTTTCCGGGGCCACAAAGACTCCGTGATATTCGGAGGCGTTGATAGTCTCAACTATACGAGGAGTATGCTCGTGAGGTGCCCCTGCTCGTCGAGGATGCCCTTATTGATCTTGAGGTCGTTTGATAGAATCATTGTTGGTCGAGGAGAGGATTGAAGTGTGACCTCGAGGTCCTCATTCCCGGTGGTGATCTTCCTAAGGGTAACTGGGTTCCTCCCTGTGTGGTGAGCTGTCTCCTCGACGGGGAGTAGTTTCCACCCGACGGTATCGAGGGCAGAATCGGCCAGCAAGGTTTGGACGACATAATTGGATTAGGCCTCAAATAGAGTTGGGCCATGGGTAGGCCCAATCCAGAACAGGAGCCCCTAAGTCGTTGCTTCTGATGAAGGAGTTATGAATTGATGTCTAGTCTGTTCTTTCGCGAGGTGGGCTGCTCGACACAGAGCTTTGGTGGAGAATATCATCGATGCGTCTTTTACCCGAGTAGAGTTCGGAGAGGGTTCGCGGTGGATTTGTTCTAATTGTTTCTCGACTCACAGGGAGGAGATAGCGCACCTGTCAGCCACGTGGCGTGACCTTTGATATCGCAATGATGGCCTAGGAAATAGGGGTCATCATTAACTAAGCACGTAGGTGTCGGGGAGAAAGGCAGATTATGAGCTGCCCGACGCGATGTTTCGTATTTCACGTCAGCCCTATAAATAGTGTTTTAAGGCCCATAAGTCCCTTTTATATTTTCACGCTCTCCCTTTTCTCTGATGCCAACATCGTGCTGTCTTCTGCAATTGTTGTAACTGTCGCACATTCTGCTGTGTATTCCCCATCTACCATCGTCGTTCTTCATCTTATTCTTCCCCAAGTAAGTATTCCTTCAGTGACTTTGAAATATGGTGAACCAAAATAAACCTTGTCATGCCATTTATTCCAAAACAACTTCAATGGTGAGGTTTGAATTTCTCAAGCTTTATTGACTAGGGCATGGAAATAAAATCATGAACCCATGGATCAACTTGCTAAGCCATATTTCCTTTACCTACATTATTGAGAAGTAAGACAAACCAACATTGCATTTTATTAATTAAAAGGAAAGTCAAAATAAAACATGCATGATCATAAAAAAAAACAAGTCAAGGTGCTTGGTGATTTCTCAAAGAGCAAAGCTAAAGATAGGGAGGAGAACCAAAATCCCTAATGTGATCTTGTTGTGATTAAATCAATATGGTATGATGAAGAGATCTTAGGGGCAAAAATTGGGGTACAACAGCTGCCCTTATTTAAGTTTCTTCTATCCGGAGATACGAAGGTTAAAAATCTTCATGTCGATGTGATCGAAGATACTTAAATATAAAACAAACCTTATTTTTGGTCCTAAGATGCCATGCAATGCTTATGAGTATGAATGCATATGAACAAATTCAAAGGGACACAAAACACCAATGGTGATGTAGCAAAGGAAATAAGGATCAAAAGAGAAACCCGACCAGGAAAATAAATCAGTGGTGAATCAAAAAGGCCCGACTCTATTGGTGTAACACCCAAAGAAGAGATAAGGTAGCATCAACTCAGCTAAAGAGGAGATAGTACAGGATAAAAGTGATTGACAACCAATTGTGAACTACCAAACTCAATAGTAAGAGGTAGAAGATCAAAAAGATAATGACTCATAGATGACAGTAAACTACCAACTCATAGTTGAAAGTAGAAGATCAAAAGGATATCGACTCATAGAGGATGGTAAAAGATCAAAGGATACATCAACTTTTACTGAAGGCGAAACTACCAACGTTCACTGAAGGTAGAAAGAGAAAAGAATAACAACACCGACATTCATTGACGGTGAGCTACCAACGTTCATTGAAGGTAGAGAGACAAACATCAACGTTCACTGAGGATGAACTACCAACTTTCACTGAAGGTAGCAAAAAGATAACAATCACCAATGTTCATTGATGGCGAACTACCAACTTTCACTGAAGGTAGAGAGAAAAGAAATATCATAGCACCGACGTTCACTGACGGTGAACTACCAACGTTCACTAAAGGTAGAGAGACAAATATCGACATTCATTGACGATGAACTACCAACTTTAACTAAAGGTAGCAAAAAGATAACAATCACCAACGTTCAATGATGGTGAACTACCAACTTTCACTGAAGGTAGAGAGAAAAGAAATATCATAGCATCGACGTTCACTGACGGTGAACTACCAACGTTCATTGAAGATAGCAAAAAGATAGCAATCACCAACGTTCACTGATGGTGAACTACCAACTTTCACTGAAGGTAGAAAAGAAATATCATAGCACTAACGTTCACTGACGGTGAACTACCAACGTTCATTGAAGGTAGAAAAAAGAATAAAAATCACCAACGTTCACTGATGATGAACTACCAACTTTCACTGAAGGTAGAAAAGAAATATCATAGCACCGACGTTCACTGACGTTGAACTACCAACATTCACTGAAGGTAGCAAAAAGAATAATAATCACCAACATTCACTGATGGTGAACTACCAACTTTCACTGAAGGTAGAAAAGAAATATCATAACACCGACGTTCATTGACGGTGAACTACCAACATTCACTGAAGGTAGCAAAAAGAATAATAATCTCCAACGTTCACTGATGGTGAACTACCAACATTCACTAAAGGTAGAAGGAAAAGATAATAATAACAAGTTTCCCCAAAATTTTGTCGTTTAACCTAGAACTGGTCTCCACTTCTTCTTTAACCAAGGAATTCCGCGTGGAAAGGGTAATATATAAGTTGTCTCAAATAAAGAGACTACAACTTGTTGTTATATGAAGGATTGTAAAAATGACTTTCTGGGGAAAGCAATAGGCTTCCTGGGGAAAGAAATATGACTTCCTGGGGAATGAATCATGACTTTCTGGGGAATGAATCATGACTTCCTGGGGAAAGCAATATGGCTTCCTAGGGGAAGAAATATGACTTTCTGGGGAATGAATCATGACTTCCTGGGGAATGAATCATGACTTCCTGGGGAAATGCCAACATATTCCTGATGAGGAGATAAAGTCTTCTCGTGCCAAAATAAATGCACATTCTCAAACCAATGCTCGAAGCTTGCAGAAATCCAAAGTAATAATATTGCTGGGAAACAAAGATTCAAACCAGAAATAAACTGGAGTGAAATAGTCAACCAAAATACATTCTTTGAGAAATAAACTCAAGAGGGAAACCCAATCTATCCAGACAAAGAGCTGTACAGGAAGGCTAAAGCATAAATCTTCCACGAGGGATAACTCAGTGGGGAAATTGAAAGAATATACACTTTCTACTTAAGGTCGACACTCTATTGGAGAGAGGACAAAACAACTCTACAAAACAGGGTAATATGTCAACAAAATATTAACGAATGTGAATGAGCAATGATTTTCTAAATTTAACTATGCATGATGAATGTATGAATGTATGAGTGTTATCATGTATATGCTGACAAAATAGACATATAACACTGGGAGTAACCAGGCAAAACCAACTCGAGAATAATCAACACTCGGCTAAATCACATCCAAGATGAACATTCCATAAGAAAATAAGCACCAAACGAGGAAACATAATCTTATTTCGTGGCTTAACTTCACTGAGAAGGAACATAATCCGAAAATAAACAAATCATAGCGACAAAACAGTACAGATACAGGGATATAACATCCTTCTCCAAGATTCACCGGGGAATAACACTCAGACTTCAATGGGGAAACAAATGTTTTCGCGATCCGCACTTCTATTGGGGATTGCAATACTAATTTCAAATAAGGCAGATGGAAACCATATCAGCAAAATATCAACTGAGGATTTCGAGTTGACTTCATTGGGGGAACATCATACAGACTTCACTAGAGGAGATAATGCCTCATCAACGAGACATCAACTGGGGACCTCGTGCTGACTTTATTGGGGAGGCCAACACCATATCGAAGAGGGGAAACCAAGATACGCTCTTCAATATTGAGAGTAAGTATTGCACCAACTTCTATGGGGAAAAAGTATGAAATCTCATTGGGATAACAACTTGGGAAGTTAAGAAGTCAAACATTACAGCAAGAAATCAATCTTATGGAGATTTTAAATTAAACCCAACACTTGGCGGGTGAAAACCCAAAAAAAACTAACAAATGCCTCAATACTTCTTAAATAAAACATTTCCCTTTCCTGATTATCGGGAAATAAAACAAAATGCAAGTATTGCCGAAAGGGAGATGCTTCGTAAATGAGTCAAATCTCAGCATGCACGGGGAGAAAATACTTCTATCAAATAGCGAAGCCTTCACTTGGGAATCTTGGATTGAGTCTTCATATCATGCAAACTTATTCCAACAAAAGATGCCCTGGGATATCCTTCCTGGGGAATCAAGAAGTCAACATTATAGAAAAAGGTCAAACTCCTGGGGATTTTAAATCAAACCCAACACTTGGTGGGTGAAAAACCAAAGGGTTGACAACTGTCTCAACTCTTCTTAGAAAATATACTTCCTTGGTCTAGTTGACTGGGAAATAAATACCAACAATAATGCCAATACTGCAGAAAGAGCGACATTTTGAAAATAGTTCCATCTCAGCACACCAAGGGAAAAAGACCTTTCTTCATATGAGGGAAGAGTTGACTGGGAAATAAATACCAACAATAATGCCAATACTGCAGAAAGAGCGACATTTTGAAAATAGTTCCATCTCAGCACACCAAGGGAAAAAGACCTTTCTTCATATGAGGGAAGACTTTGATGGGGAATCTGGGATAGAGACCTCAGACCATACAAACCCAAAATATAAAAAAAAAGAACCAAGACTTGACTGGGGACACTGGGATCACAAACCCAATACTGCACCTTACGCCAATTGGTATCGTCTTCAATATACAAAAATCACACGCATACCAGCAAAAACAACATGAGAAAACCTTCCCGAAGGAAATAAAACTTCCCAAAATTACTAGAGTTCATCCATTCCTGGGATCACCACTTTTGTTTTCCTCTTGAATCACAAAATCTAAAGTAAAAGTAAGTTGTAAATTCTTTTTGAAAATAATTTTTTTATTTAATATTTTTGCTTTGAAAATTACTATCAGTAATAAATGGAGTCTTTGTAAGCTGAATAAAAATAAGAAATACAAAGAATTGGGTAAAATCTCAAATTTTATTGATAGAATGGTAGTCTGCGAATGGCGAGACTCCACGGATGATTACAAAGTTAGGAAAATGGTAATATATAATGGAAAAGGTACATTGAGATATAATGACCACTATTCCCTCTAACAACTTTGAAATTCTGAGCAGCAACTTTCGTTGAAGTATGGTGAGGATCCAAGAAGATTGTTGCTTCAATGATCAAGTCTTGTCTGATGTAGTTATTTGCCAAGAAAGTCCCTAACTTTTTCCTAAGTTGCCCTTGTGGGTTTTCAACTTAGAGGGAAATTTTATTCTGTTTATGTCTCTAATTTTTGCCTAGACCGCCCTTTCAAGTATTCGGCCTATCGAGACGCTCCTTTTTGCCTAAGCCTCCCTTTTGAGTTTTCAACTTAGCGAGTTGTTCTTTTATTTCTTTAGGCGAAGTATTTCTTGACTGCATTAGCATTCATGGGACGTGGGAACTCCTCGCTGTCCATAGTTTCAAGAATTAATGCACTGCCAGAGAAGGCTTTCTTGACAACATATGGACCTTCAAAATTGGGAGTCCACTTGCCCCTAGAATCAGCGTTAAAAGACATGATCTTCCTGAGAACGAGGTCGCCTTCTCTGAATTCACGAGGTTTGACCTTCTTATCAAAAGCTTTCTTCATTCTCCTCTGATATAATTGCCCATGACACAAAGCCTTCATTCTCTTCTCTTCGATCAAATTCAATTGGTCAAACCTATTATGGACCCATTCAGCTTCTGACAACTTGGTTTCCATTATCACATGCAAAGAGGGAATCTCAATCTCGATTGGGAGCACCACTTCCATTCCATACACAAGGGAGAACATGGTTACTCCTGTTGAAGTGCGGACAAATGTCCGATATCCATGTAAAGAAAAAGGGAGCATTTCATGCCAATATTTATAAGTAACAACCATCTTCTAGATGATCTTCTTGATATTCTTATTAGCATCTTCAACAGCCCCATTCATCTTCGGCCTGTACGGAGATGAATTGTGATGGACAATCTTGAATTCTTCACAAAGTTCTATCATCATCTTGTTATTCAGATTCAAGCCATTGTCGGTGATGATTCTGCTCGGCACACCATACCGACATATGAGATTATTCTTAATGAAGCGCACTACCACCTGCTTAGTAACATTAGCATATGAAGCAGCTTCCACCCATTTGGTGAAGTAATCAATTGCTACCAAGATAAAATGGTGTTCATTCAAAGCTTTGGGTTCTATCATTACAATCATGTCAATACCCCACATAGAGAAATGCCACGGGGAAGAAATAACATTGAGAGGTGTCGGAGGCACATGAATCTTGTCCGCATAAATCTGGCATTTATGGAACTTTGCAAATTTGTAACAGTCAGGTTCCATTATCAGCCAATAGTAACATGCCCTTAGAATTTTTTTAGCCATCGAATGTCCATTGGCATGAGTGCCAAATGAACCTTCATGGATCTCATGCATCAACATGTCTGCTTCATGTCTATCCACGCATCTGAGCAAGACCATGTCATAATTTCTCTTGTACAACACATTTTCACTAAGGAAGAAACTGCCAGCCAATCTTCTCAACGTCTTTCTATCTTTATTCGATGCACCAATCAGGTATTCCTGAGTCTGGAGAAAATGCTTGATATCATAATACCAAGGTTTCTCATCTGCTACCTCTTTTGTTATAAACACATGAACGGGCCTATCCACTCACCGAACTATAATTCTAGGTATATCATTCCAAGTATTCACTTGATGCATAGAAGCCAGAGTTACCAGAGCATCCGCCATTTGATTTTTGTCTCTGGGGATGTGATGGAATTCAACTTTATTAAAGAAGGGTAACAATCTTCTAGTATAATATTTGTAAGGGATCAAGTCGGGATGACGGGTATCCCACTTTCCTTTAATCTGATTTATTACCAAAGCTGAATCGCCATACACATGTAGAATTTTATTTCTGAGATCAATAACTTCCTCGAGACCCATGATGCAAGCCTCATGTTCTGCCATATTATTAGTACAATCAAATGTCAACCTTGCAGTAAAAGGAATGTGTGATCCATGTGGAGTGAAAATCACAACACCAATTCCTTTACCATAAGCATTCACAGCTCCATCAAATATCATGCTCCAGTGAGTTTCAGGACCAGGACCTTCATCAGGAAATGGTTCATCAAAATCTTTTACTTTCATAAACATCACATCCTTATCGGGGAAATCATACATCACATACTGATAATCATCAACTGGTTGGTGAGCAAGATAATCTGTAAACACACTGCTTTTAATAGCTTTTTGAGTGCGGTATTTGATGTCATATTCATATAACAACATCTGCCAGCGGGAAATTCTCCCAGTAAGAGTAGGCTTTTCAAAAATGTACTTGATTGGATCCATTTTAGAGATCAACCAAGTAGTGTGGTTCAACATATACTGCCGCAAACGTTTTGCCGCCCAGGCCAGAGCACAACATGTCTTTTCAAGCATGGAATACTGTGACTCACAATCAATAAACTTTTTACTGAGATAATAAATGGCGTACTCTTTCTTCCCTGTTTCATCTTATTGTCCCAGAATACAACCCATGGAATTATCTAACACTGTCAGATACATAATCAATGGTCTTCCTTTAACATGAGGGAGCAAGATAGGAGGTTCAAGCAGATATTCTTTAATACTTTCAAATTCCCTTTAGCAGTCATCTGTCTACACACAACCTTGATCTTTATTTAAAAACTTAAAGATCGGTTCACACGTTGCAGTCATGTGGGAAATGAATCTAGAAATATAGTTCAAACACCCGAGGAACCCTCTGACTTGCTTTTCAGTTCTCGGCGCTGGCATTTCTTGAATTGCTTTGAATTTATCAGGGTCATCTTCAATCCCTCTTTGGCTAACAATGTGTTGGCTCCTAAATTCGACACCTTTGTTTCAATTGATGACAGCCATTAAAAGCTGAAAGATGCTTTCGACTGGCTAAGCCTGTCGAAGTGACCGTCGAAAGATGGCCAAATACTTAGAAGATTTCTTCCAAGGAAGAAGGCTGATTGCCTTCGACGTCGAAGGAGTTTTCGTCGAAGACGTCTCTTGACGAACGTGTTCGATGGTCCAGAGTGGAGCAGTTTGAAATTCAAAGCTTTGGAGGGAAAACGGTTTCCAGCAGTTACTACGTGCGAACGTGCAAGGATCTGGAGCGTCGAGCATGGAGAACGTGACAAGTGGCTCGATCTCGAAGCAGTGTAACTGCCCGACGGTTACTTGGAATGTTTTTGTATAAATAGGAGTAGACGTGTAGTTTCTCGCGTGTGTTCACAATAGATACATAGTCACTCATTTAGATTCAAGTACCCAGTGTGAGCGAACGAATTGTTGAGAAATGTATGTGTGAAACACCAATTTAATCAATTCAAGTCATTTACTTTTCCAGTATTTTACATGCTTTTCCCTTTAAGATTCCTGTCGAACCTTTACATTCCAGCCTTGTTTATTTTACCAAGCCTTTTCCTTTATGCAATTTACTTTAACCAATTTACTTAAAGCCTTATCCACACTAATTAAACTTCAAAATCAACCTATGTCCATAGGATCAATCTGATCGATCCTGCGAGTAACCAAATAAGTAACCATTTGGAGGATCAGCGGTTGTTTACCAAAGCACCAGGTAAACAAATTGGCACACCTGGTGGGACTGTGTGTTGATTGTTGAAAAATCTCATCTTTTCGAGTTGTATGTTATTGAGGAGTGGTAGAATATACACCAACGATAATAATACTGCCAGAAGAAGGGAAGAAATGGCGAATCCGCCAAACAACAATGAAATCCCACAAACGAGTGTGGGAGCAACGGTTAATATGACCGTTAGTGAAGCGACGAATGTTGGTTCGATGCCAGCAGTGTCAGTCACAACCACGGGGCCAATAACTTCGTTAACAGGCCCCAGAATGACTTTGGGAACTCCCCCTCCAAGGGGAAATACTGGCCCAAGGCCAGTGGTTCCCCCAGGATTTATTCCATTCTATGGTATGCCAACTTCTGAATTGGCAAGCCTGACGAATGCTGCGTCCACTTATTCAGACCCTTTCGTGAGTGCCACTTCGCCACTCCAAGGCTCTGGAGTAGGCATGGCGAATAGAAATAGGACCCAACTCTTAGGAGGAACGGCCCAAGTAGCCCATGGCCTTACAAATGCCTCGACAGCAGTCTTGAGGCAACAGATGGACGAAAGCAACCATGATATGGTGCAAATGTTGGCACAAACTTTGAGTACAGTGCTAAATCCTCTAATACAAAATACTACTCAGTCGAATCAGCAAGTTACAGCGCAAATGACGCGTTTGGCTGACTTCTTTGGAGTACCCCCACCTATTCGACAGCCCCAAAGGGCGCAAATAAGAGGAAATCAGGGGATATTTGTAGAGGAAGAAACCACCATTAATCAGGCCCAACAGCCTGTAGAACAACCTGTCGAAGAACCTAGGGTAATAGCCCCAGAGGTTAGGTTAGTTAACAGAAACCAAAATGCTGACGAAGTGGTTCAGCATGTCCAATACCAAAACATGGGGTTGGAAAACAATCTGGCAACCATGATCGAAAGGATCATGACTCAGAATGGAATGAACATGGGCTTTCGAAGGCCCAACTTTACATCTCCATTGTCAGAATATGTGTTACAAACTGACTTACCCCCTAGAACCAAAGTCCCCAAATTTACTAAATTCTCTGGGGACACGACAGAATCTACTGTCGAACATGTGGCTAGGTATTTGATCGAAGCAGGAGACATTTCAAATAATGAAAACCTAAGAATCAAATACTTCCCAAGTTCCTTAACCAAGAATGCTTTTACTTGGTTTACAACTCTCCCCCCCAATTCGATCCACCATTGGACCCAATTGGAAAGATTGTTCCATGAACAATTCTATATGGGGCAAACCAAGATAAGCCTGAAAGAACTGGCGAGTGTTAAGAGACGGTTCACTGAACCTATAGACGAATATCTAAATAGGTTTAGGTTGCTTAAGGCGAGATGTTTTACACAAGTGCCAGAACATGAGCTGGTCGAAATGGCCGCAGGCGGTTTAGACTATTCCATTAGGAAGAAGCTAGATACCCAGTACCTAAGAGACATGGCCCAACTGGCCGATAGAGTTCGACAAGTCGAACGCCTTAAAGCTGAAAAAGCTAAGGCAACAAAAACTCACAAGAGAGAGAGAATAGCTTACGTTGAGATGGATGACGAAGAGCTAGAATCCTTCGACGATACTTTAGCTGTCGAGGAAGGAGAGGTCGATTTAGCAGAACTGAAACAAGGGCCTCCATACTCTTGTAAACAGTTAGTCCCCTCAAATGGGAAAAATCCCATTGGTCCAGACAAGACCAATGATAGGTTCCCAAAAAAGACTTATAGTTTTGACATCACAAAATGTGATGAAATATTCGACTTGCTAGTTAAAGATGGCCAAATGATAGTACCCCCTGGGGTAAAAGTGCCTCCTCTTGATCAAAGAAAGAAGAGAGGTTTTTGCAAATATCATAATTTTCTGGGCCATAAAACTTCTCAATGTTTTCTTTTCAGGAATCTTGTACAAGACGCTATTGAGGAAGGGAGATTAAAGTTTGCTGACAAATCCCCCATGGCTGTCGACTCCAATCCAATGAAGGCTGAAGCCCACTATGCAGAACCCTCTGAGGTGAACATGATAGAGGCTACCAAGATCCAGTCGAAGAAGCCAGGCATTAACATGGTCGAAGTCTCTAAGGACCACATCAACATGCCAATTTTTGGCAGTTTTTCTGGAAACTTATCCAGGAAGACAATTGAGGCTGTCCAGAAAGCGGTCGAAGATCCAAAGTCGAAGACTGCTGAAGTTCAAACGACTGGACCAAAGCCCAGTTCCCAATTGGCCACTGTACAAGGCCAGACGGAGAAACTGGAAACACAAATGAAACAACTAACTCTTGCTACTAAGGATACCATGAACATCAACATGGTTGAACTTTCTGACCCTAAAGCGTCAGAAGAAGCCATAAGGCAAGAGCAGGCAAATAAAACGGCTTTCCCTAAGGAAAACGAAAACTTGGCAGATTTTTTACAAAGATGCCAGAGGAAGAAATCAGAGGTCATGCTATGTCCAAGGTGTAGTTCCATCTTTGATAAAAAAGCTGCTGAGCACATCCAAGGAGTGAGAGCAGCGAACAAGAGAAGGGAGAATTCTAACCTTCGACATGATCCCAGAAGGGGTTCTAATCAAGACAAGAGGCCTTCGACTTTTAGGCCTCCAACAAATGTACCAGTAGACACTTGGTACAAAACATCTGGCCGGAAAAGGCCAAGTGAAGACAAATGGCATTCTTTCGAAGTGCCAAGAGGTTCCTCTTTAATTCAGAAGAAAGATCCTCAAGTTGCTGCACCCAAGGCTGCTCAAGTGTCCAGCAACTACAAGGGAAAAAATCCTATGTCGAGATCCCAATGGAGGAGGTATCAAAGAAGGCGAAAAGCTGAAAGAGAGGCTGCAAATGAACCTAAGGCTGAAACTAGTTCGAATGTGCCTCAAAGGAAACAAAGAAAGCCTCTTGAGAGAGAACCAGTTACCAACAGGCTAGTTTGGCCTAACCAGAGCGAAGTCGAAGACGAAGATGATGCTGAGTCCGATGATACCCTGGATATAATGGTGAACGTTGTCTCAATGCTGCCTAGGGAATTCAATCGACAAGTAGAAGTCGAAACCAGCGACTGGGAGATGGAACAAGAAATGGCCAGACACAGGCCAGTGTGCTATTTTGTCATGAACAATGGCACTACAGAAGAACAAAATGGCTTCTTCGAGCCACCCACAGAGGCGATGAAAAATCACCTCAAACCTTTGTTCATAAGGGCTAAGCTCGAAGAGACCACTGTGAACAAGATATTGGTCGACTGTGGGGCCACTATCAATATTATCCCTCATTCTGTGCTAATAAAGATTGGCAAAAGGGATGAAGAAATAAAACCTCACAATATGGTCCTGTCCAACTATGAGGGAGGCATTGGGACCACCATGGGAGTGATCCAGCTCGACATAAAAGTTGGATCGATCCTTCGACCAACAATGTTCATGGTCATTTCAGCCAAACCTAACTACAACCTTTTGTTAGGTCGTGAGTGGATACATGGTGTAGGTGCTGTGCCTTCATCGATGCATCAAAGACTGCTTCTATGGCGCCCAGATGGGTTGGTCGAAAACATAGAGGCTGATCAGAGTTACTACCTTGGCGAAGTAAACCACTTGGGTGTAACAGATTTCGACAAAAACTTGGCTCACATAGGGCCATGTCCAGCTCCTGATTTCGACATGGCGCCAGCGCCAAACACCTTTTGTTCCCTATACCTGCATCCTGAGCATGGTTTCCAATGGGACAGAGAGGATGTGTCCCACATAGAATTCAGTGGGCTAACTGGTATCCAACCAACTGGTTGGGGAAGTGAATTCAGTGATAATGACTGAGTCACAATCTCTGAAGCGAATTTCGGCCTATGTGGCTGAAACCAAGATGATAACGGCTCTCGAAGCCGAAGTAAAATATATGGCCACCAAGGCCAATGACCAAGCACTACCTTCTGCAGGTCCTGGAAAAGATTTCGACCCAGAGCCACCAGATATAGGTCCTGGAAAAGATTTCGACCCAGAGCCACCAGATATAGGTCCTGGAAAAGATTTTGACCCAGAACCTCCTGACATCTCGACAGAAGGAATGCAGGAACAGAGGCTCGACGCCATCTATGACGATGAGCCTTTGGGCTTCGAAAAGGATCCCTTGGCGAACAACATCAAGATGTTAGCACAAGACCCTTTAGAAGAAATCAACTTAGGCGAAGGATCAGAGAATAGGCCAACTTACATCAGCGCCAAAATTGATCCAGAACTTAGGTTGGAAGTAATCCAATTGCTGAAAGAGTTTAAAGACTGTTTTGCATGGGATTATGACGAAATGCCTGGTCTCGACAGAGGATTGGTAGAACTTCAGTTGCCAATCAAACCTGGAAAGAAGCCAATCAAGCAAAATCCAAGACGCTTCGCTCCAGAAATATTGTCGAAGATCAAAACGGAGGTCGAAAGACTTCTGAAATGCAAGTTCATTCGTGTTACAAGGTATGTCGAATGGATTGCAAATATTGTGCCAGTAATTAAGAAAAATGGCACGTTAAGGGTGTGCATAGATTTCAGAGATCTGAATGCTGCCACCCCCAAAGATGAATATCCAATGCCTGTGGCGGAAATGCTAGTCGATTCTGCCGCTGGCTACGAATACCTGAGTATGCTCGATGGTTATTCAGGATATAATCAAATTTTCATTGCTGAAGAGGATGTGTCGAAAACAGCTTTTCGATGTCCTGGGGCCTTAGGCACTTACGAATGGGTAGTGATGCCTTTTGGCCTAAAGAACGCTGGGGCAACGTACCAGCGAGCAATGAATACTATCTTCCATGATTTTATTAACACGTTTATGCAAGTTTATATTGATGATATTGTTATAAAATCTGTTTCCAGGAAGAGTCACATTGACCACCTTCGACAATCATTCGAAAGAATGAGAGAACATGGTCTGAAGATGAACCCTTTGAAGTGTGCGTTCTGTGTAAAAGCTGGAGATTTCTTGGGCTTCGTTGTCCACAAGAAAGGGATCGAAATTAATCAGAACAAGACGAAGGCAATTTTGGAAGCGAAAGCGCCATCGAATAAGAAGGAATTGCAATCTCTCTTAGGCAAGATAAATTTCTTGAGAAGGTTCATATCTAACCTAAGTGGGAAAGCTCAGGCCTTCTCACCCTTGCTTCGACTGAATAAGGAGGGGTTCGAATGGGGGCAAGAGCAACAAGAAGCCTTCGACAAAATTAAAGGGTACCTCACTAAGCCACCTATTTTGGTGCCTCCTTGTAGCAATAGGAGTATGAGATTGTACATAGCTGCATCTGACAAAACTCTGGGAAGTATGTTAGCCCAAGAGGATGAGAATGGAGTCGAAAGACCCATTTATTATCTCAGTCGAGTTTTGAATGATGCAGAAACTAGATATAGCGAAGTTGAAAAATTGTGTCTATGTCTGTATTTTTCTTGTACAAAGCTCAAACAATATATAAAACCAGTTGATGTTTATGTTTCGTCTCATTTTGATGTTTTCAAATATATGTTGTCGAAACCTATCTTGCATAGTCGAATTGGCAAGTGGGCATTAGCATTGACTGAATACTCCTTGACCTTTATGCCTCTTAAGGCAGTAAAAGGACAAGTGGTTGCAGACTTCATAGTCGACCACTCTATTCAAGTCGAGAATATTAATTATGTGGAGATAGAACCTTGGAAATTCTACTTCGATGGTTCCAGCCATAAAAATGGGACAGGAGTAGGAGTCTTACTTATTTCTCCAGATAAAATTCCAACAACATTCAAGTACCAAATCGAAGGTTCTTGTTCGAACAATGAGGCTGAGTATGAAGCTCTAATTACTGGCCTTGAAATATTGTTGGAATTGGGGGCAACTCGAGTCGAAATAATGGGAGACTCAGAGTTAGTCATCAAGCAAGTCACAAAGGAGTATAAATGCATAAGAGAGAATCTCATTATGTACTTTGTGATTGCAAATCGTTTATTGAAACAATTTGAAAGTGTCAATATTCGACACATACCCAGAGTCGAAAATCAAATAGCCAATGACTTGGCACAGATTGCATCTGGGTATAAAATTTCAAAAACGAGATTACAAAGAGCAATCGAAGTTCGAGAGAAGATAAGAGCGACTTGTCTATCACCAACAGACTTGGAATCAACAAGGTTAGGATACGCTGATCACTCAAACTTCGAGATTTCGTTCATTGATAATTTGTCAGACCAGGATTGGAGGAAACCCATTGTGGACTATCTTCAAAATCCAGGAGCTCCGACAGAACGAAAGACAAAATACAGGGCGTTGAGTTTTGTACTCATGGGTAATGAGTTATTCAAGAAGACGCCTGAAGGGGTGTTGCTGAAATGTTTAAGTGAAACTGAAGCATACATAGCCCTTTCGACTACGCATGCTGGGGCATGTGGGGCTCACCAAGCAGGCCATAAGATGAAATGGTTGTTGTTTCGACAAGGACTATATTGGCCCACTATGCTGAAAGATTGTGTTGAGTTCGCCAAAGGTTGTCAAGAGTGTCAAGTTCATACAGGCATCCAGCATGTACCAGCAAGCGAACTTCACTCGATAGTGAAGCCTTGGCCCTTTCGAGGATGGGCGTTGGATCTTATTGGAGAGATTCGACCAGCATCATCAAAGAGCCAGAAATACATATTGGTAGGCATTGATTATTTTACTAAGTGGATCGAAGCAGTCCCTTTAGTCAATGTAGACCAAGAAAATGTCATTGAATTCATTCAAAAGAACATTATTTTTAGGTATGGAATCCCTGAGACAATAACAACTGATCAAGGTTCAGTTTTCACTGGTCGAAAGATGCAGGAATTTGCTCAGGAAACAGGTTTCAAACTCCTAACATCCACGCCTTACTATGCACAGGCGAATGGTCAAGTCGAAGCAGCTAACAAAGTGGTAATTGGCTTGATAAAGAAACATGTTGGGAAGAAACCAAAGAATTGGCATAAGACGTTAGACCAGATTTTATGGGCTTGTCGAACGTCCCCAAAAGAAGCCACTGGTACAACACCATATAGGCTAACTTTTGGCCATGACGCAGTATTGCCAGCAGAAATTTGTCTTCAATCTGCAAGAGTTCAGAGGCATTATGATATTCCTTCTGAGGTTTATTGGAACATGATGTTAGATGAATTGGTGGATTTAGACGAAGAGAGATTACACGCTCTCGACTTACTCAGGCTTCAGAAGAAAAGAGTCGAAGACTCTTATAATAGAAAGGTAAAACCTAAGGTGTTTTTGCCTGAAGATTTAGTTTGGAAGGTAATTCTTCCCATGGATCGACGGGATCGAAGCATGGGGAAATGGTCACCCAAATGGGAAGGACCCTTCAGAGTTATCCAAACTTTTTCTGGTGGAGCCTATGAAGTCGAAGAGATAAGTGGTGATAAAAGACTCTTGAGAGTAAATGGTAAATATTTGAAAAAATACAAGCCTATACTTCAAGAGATAAAAATAAAATAATAAACTAGATTAACCATAGAAATGCCAAAATGGAAATTTTTATTAATTTCTGCCAAAATGGCAATTGTTGTCGAAAGCGATTACAATAGATGGTTACAAAAGAGAATCAAAAAGAAAGAGAATTCTTCAGTCGAAGATACTTAGCATGCTGCAAATCCAACCTCTTCTTGCACCAAGATTTCTCTTGCTCCAGTTTGGCAATTTGAGCGTCGAGGCTTTGGGCCCTCTCAGCGAACTCCAGGCCTTGCTTAACCTCAGTCTGGCTCTCAGCGTCTGGGATGGTCGAAAGAATTTCCTCCTGGAGCACAGTGTTGGCGTTTATCTTCGCCTCTATTTCTGCAATTTGTGCTCGGAAGGAGACATTCTCTCGCTCAATAGCATCGAACCTTTCCTGTGCAGACGCTTTCTGTTTCGACAACTCGGCAATTCGAGAAGTCGAACTTGTGACGGCAGTCCATGCAGATAAGCTCCTGCCATGCAACGTTTCGAGCTGACTGTTGAAATTTCGTTGGCGCCGGTAATCCGCTGAGACTTGGTCAATCATAGAATGTAATTCCATGATTAAGTCTGAGATTTCTGGAGCTACAGCATCGAAATCAACAGCATTCAAAACCTCTTTCAAGCAAGATGGAGCAGTGGGGTCTCCCTCTAAAGCCTTCATTAAATCTCTCTTGAAGAACTGGGCCTTGACCTTCGCCAACGCATCATCAAGAGGAGAAGTCTCAGTAGATTTCCCTGACAGAGTAGGAATTTCTTGACTAGTGTCAGAAGAACTCTTACTCTCGACGATTGCATTAAGGTAGCTGATAGGGTCAGTTCGTTTCAAGATTTCCAAGTCTTCTTTCGACCTATGCTTTGAGGAGGTGACCCTTGCCATAGCATTATCCTGGACTGGAGGCTGTTGAATGCTGAGTGCCTCGTTTGGTTGTTCTTCGACTTGAACTGAGGCGGTACTAGCGTCGACTCGTGGTTCTTCGTTAACTTCACCTTGGGGTCTTTCGCCAGCGTCATTCTGTGGTTCTTCGCTGGCGTCATCCTGGTGTTCTTCGCCAGTACCACCTTCATGTTCTTCGACAACAGCATCTTGATTCTCTTCGCCATTGCCTTGGTCTCTTCCTTCAGGATTCTCTTCTGACGACAAGACCACCACAGGAACCGTTTTTGGCTGTGTTTCCTCCGCCATAGGTTCTTCAGTTGTCTTCTCCACTGTTTCAGCATTGGCCTCATGCTCAGTGTGGGCTTCGTCATTGCCCAAATCTTGCACCTGAGGCCTGCTAAGGTCAGCAGATTCCAGAGTTTCTGAAGTCTTTGGTGGAGAACTTCCAGTAGTTTCCTGAAAAGGATAAAGAAGATAAATCTTCAGATGTCGAAAAAGACATAATCAAATACTGGTATCTATGC
Source organism: Vicia faba (assembly GCA_948472305.1). Taxonomy (NCBI): domain Eukaryota; kingdom Viridiplantae; phylum Streptophyta; class Magnoliopsida; order Fabales; family Fabaceae; genus Vicia; species Vicia faba. Next base: position 1,107,816,325 of record OX451739.1, on the reverse strand, counting down.
CTAAGTTATAAGAAGGGTCCATTAGGTTACCTGTGGATTGGCTTCAGCCCCAGGGCTGGAATTATCACTTTCGACAGGATTGTTAACTAGAGCGTTCAGTTCCTCCTCAGTTGGTTCTTCGATGACCACTGCAGGTGGCCTAGGCTTTCTTGCACCAACCTTTATTCTGACGGTTCGACCTTCAGGAGCTGGAGTAGGAACAGAAGCGTTCTTCGTTAACTTTCTCCTCTTTAAGGGAGTAGGAGGGGCGTCGCTGTCGTCGTCACTCCCCGATTCGATCACCAAGGCTGCCCTTTTCTTGGGCGAAGGGACCTATAAAACCAATAGGAATTCGATTGAATAATTACGTCGAAATTAAAAAATCGAAAACCAGAATGAAGATAGAAAGTCTGGTTACCGATGCAGGAGGCCTTCTCGAAGAGCCTTCCCCCTGTTGGTTGCCCGTTGTCTTCGCCGGCGCTATAGTCTTCGCCGGCGGTGGAGGTTTGGTCGAAGGGACTCCTCCTTGTGGGCCTCCTGGAGCCTTCTTGACCAAAGGTTTTCGAACAACTGAAAGCGAAAAGGAAAGTTAACAAGCTAACAGTCGAGGAGAAAGATAAAAAGTAATGTGAGAGTATGAACTTACATTTCTTTACTTTGTCAAATACGAGGACAAAAGACTTCTGCAACTCTGCTGTAAAGTCCTTCTCGTCGAAGAAGTACTCAGCGTAATAGCTTCTCCACCATTCTTCAAAAGATGGCGAACAAAGGAAGTTAAGCTGGTAGTTGAACAGCGAGAGGATGGTTCGACCAGCATATCTTCCAATATGCTTGGTAGCAGCGTCTTCTGTATAATCGTTGCAGAAGTACAACATTGACTTCTCTTTTTGGAAAATGGGAGAAGGCAGGGTTTGGATGATACCAAACTGGCGAGATACCAGGTTTGGTTGATAGGCCAGCAGACTCAGATGAGTCTTAGAGCTTTTAAATCGAAGAGGCATAATCCTTGGAGTAAGGAATGCCTCCCACAGTATGGTGTGCTCATCAACATTGGGACCACTCGATTCCTTGGGATGTGGCCTTGTGAACCAAGCTGGCCCCACCTTTCGCTGAGCGAATGGAGCCATAGTCGAAACAAATTCCTTCCTTCGAGCGAACATCAGCACGAAGTTAGTGAAGGTTTGTTGGAACTCTAGCCCATCTTCCATAGGCGTCAGTAGAGCCAGCCTAATTCCTTCGATCCGTCTGTTAGCTATCGCTGAGGCTTGTTCATTTATCGGAGTCTTCTTGGGTAAGAAAGACTCGAAAGTGGCGTTAAGCCACAGTTGAAGTAACCAGAAAGGCCCAGCGAGTAGCAGACTGTTCCTATCTTCGATATGCTTCAAAAGAGTAACCCCATTGCTGATGGAGTCATAAAGACTGGCCAGAATTAGTTCTGCCAGACAGATGTTCTGACGGTGATGCAGTTGGGTGGCCAGGGTGACCATCTTTTTGGTCACTTGCAGGGACTTCGAACAGAACACGAAGCGAGTTAGCCATAAGGCTAGAAACGCTATGTGTTCAACGTCGGACACTGTGTCTGTCGACTTGTCATGAAAGTGGTTGATAAAGGTGGTGAATGTTGGCTTCGTCTCAGAAAAGCCAATTTGGTCCTCCGACATCTCTTCCGGGTCGAAGTAATCTCCGGTTGGTCGAAGTCCAGTGATGGCTGCTACGTCGAAGAGTGTGGGAGTTAACATCCCACATGGAAGGTGAAAGGTGAAGTGAGAGTTATCCCAGAACAGCATCGAAGCTATAAGCATCTCTGGGGAGTAGTTTAAACCTGTCTTCGACAGCATTATTAGGTCAAAGATGCCCATCTCCTTCCAGACTGGAGTTTGATGTTTTTCCAGCTTTGTTAGCCAAGCAACATAGTCCTGGGTGAGATTAGGGCAAGACCTAAAAACTCTAACACTTCTGTTGAAGAAACGAAGGTCGATCTTCTCGTGTGTGGGGTCTTCGTTGTCTTCTGGATCCTTCTTAGCACAAGCTACTGGTTTGAGCTTCTCGACAATGGGAAAGTAGCTCTTGATCTTCAAAGCTTCAGAGATGCTTGGGTTCATGGGTCCAGCCATTGCGAAGATTTGGTCGGAGTATCCAACCGGAATCATCAAGTGACGCGAGTAAGCGTCGCGGACGGAGATATCAGATGGTTCAGGGACCCTTCGTTTCCCTGTAGCGTTCACTACCGGAGCGGTTACAAAAACCTTGGGCTTAGCAAGTTGTTCAGTTGGTGCGTTAGTCTTGGGGGCAGTTGAAGCAGAAGCCATTGTTGAGGATGAAGATGAAGTTGGAAAGGGAAGAGTTTTTCTGCAAAGAGAAACAAGTTTGCAAGAAAGCAAGGGAGTTTGAGAGATTGTTTGCGTGAAAAGTCCCACAATGGGATATTCACTACTATTTATAGTAGTGGGAGAAATTCCCAATAACGAGGGCATTAAATGTCATTTAATGCTGCAGGGAGTAGTGGGACGCGTGGCAGCATCCTGTTGTTTTGGCCGTTTCTGCAGAAACAGAGAGACGCAGCGTGCGTCCTCGTTTTTTGAATTTGTCATAATGACAAATTATGAAGTGATGTTTTGGTTCTGCACGCCGTACTGACAGTGACGTCCTAGGATCAAATCAATGATGGTTTCTTGGGATTGCCAATAGTTGGTAAAAAGCAACAAAAAGTGCACAAGTTAACTTGTGACTCAGCGTGGACAAACAGGTGTCGAATGGCGTTTTCAAAGAATGCCTTTTTCTTTTCAAGAGTCGAAATAAGGCATTCTTGGGGGGCAATTTGTTGGCTCCTAAATTCGACACCTTTGTTTCAATTGATGACAGCCATTAAAAGCTGAAAGATGCTTTCGACTGGCTAAGCCTGTCGAAGTGACCGTCGAAAGATGGCCAAATACTTAGAAGATTTCTTCCAAGGAAGAAGGCTGATTGCCTTCGACGTCGAAGGAGTTTTCGTCGAAGACGTCTCTTGACGAACGTGTTCGATGGTCCAGAGTGGAGCAGTTTGAAATTCAAAGCTTTGGAGGGAAAACGGTTTCCAGCAGTTACTACGTGCGAACGTGCAAGGATCTGGAGCGTCGAGCATGGAGAACGTGACAAGTGGCTCGATCTCGAAGCAGTGTAACTGCCCGACGGTTACTTGGAATGTTTTTGTATAAATAGGAGTAGACGTGTAGTTTCTCGCGTGTGTTCACAATAGATACATAGTCACTCATTTAGATTCAAGTACCCAGTGTGAGCGAACGAATTGTTGAGAAATGTATGTGTGAAACACCAATTTAATCAATTCAAGTCATTTACTTTTCCAGTATTTTACATGCTTTTCCCTTTAAGATTCCTGTCGAACCTTTACATTCCAGCCTTGTTTATTTTACCAAGCCTTTTCCTTTATGCAATTTACTTTAACCAATTTACTTAAAGCCTTATCCACACTAATTAAACTTCAAAATCAACCTATGTCCATAGGATCAATCTGATCGATCCTGCGAGTAACCAAATAAGTAACCATTTGGAGGATCAGCGGTTGTTTACCAAAGCACCAGGTAAACACAATGAAACCCAACAATTTCCCTGACCGAACACCGAAGGTACATTTATTTGGATTCAAGCGGAGATGATACTTCCTTAAACGCTGAAACAACTTCAACAAATCTTCTACATGCCCTTCTTCTATCTTGGATTTAGCAATCATATCATCAACATATACCTCAATTTCCTTGTGCATCAGATCATGGAATAGGATTGTCATAGCCCTCTGGTACGTTGCACCAACGTTCTTCAACCCGAAGGGCATCACTCTGTAACAGAATGTTCCCCAGGGTGTGATAAATGTTGTTTTTTCCATGTCCTCGGGAGCCATCCTTATTTGATTATACCCGAAAAATCTATCCATGAACGAGAAAATTTTGAATTTTGTTGTGCTATCCACTAACATATCAATGTGTGGCAATGGAAAATCACCTTTTGGACTAGCTTTATTTAGTCTCTGTAATCTACGCACATGCGAACGTTTCCGTCTTTCTTCGATACTGGGACAATATTGGCAATCCAATGAGGGTACACTGATGTCACAAGAAAACCGGCATTAATCTGCTTTAGAACTTCTTTGATCTTCACTGACATATCTGGGTGAGTTCTTCACAACTTCTGTTTGATTGGCAGGCACTCTAGCTTCAGCGGCAAATGGTGCTCTACAATATCTGTATCTAAACCAGGCATATCTTGGTAAGACCAAGCAAAAATATCCACATACTCTTTCAACATCTCAATCAACATGCTCTTCACATCAGGATGCAGTAATGCTCCGATCTTGACTTCCTTCGGATCTTCTTCTAAACCCAAATTGATTACTTCAAATGGCTCTTTATATGGCTGAATGGCATTCTCCTCGTGCTCAAGCAAATGTGAGACCTCTTTCGGAATCTCATCATAGTCTTCTTCTTCAGCCCCATACACAGGACATTCAAAGTTGTGAGAGGGTGCAGGATCATTATATTCAACGGGTTTTTAAATTAATCTACACATATGATTTATGATTGCTTTTAGAAACTGACACATATAACAAGTGATCATGCAGATTGAATTTCAGTTATTATTTATTTTGAAAGGTTTTTTATGATTACCATTTTCCAAGAAAAAAGCAAAAAATAAAAACATAATTTGGGAAACAAAGACAACTTTTATTATTGATTTTAAAAATCAAAGCAAACAGATAAGCCCATACAATATCAATACTTTCCCCTTGGGCAGAGTGAAAGTTTTTTTTCAAAAGTATTAACAAAAAACAAATTACTTTGAAACATGTATGCAAGAGGGAACATCAATGGTAATCCAGTTCTAAACCCTAACTCCATGCGTCACATAATTTGGCATTTCTGGCTCTACTTCATCTTCCATAATGGCATTAATCCCGGAAACAGTTGGATGAAGATAACCCCCGCTACGAAAGATGTCTTGATACTTGCTTGTAGCAGACTTCAGCTTCATGCTCTTACTTTTATCATTCTTCACAGAGAACCCCAAGCTAGCTCTATTCTTGTTTACAGGTGGATCAACAATCTGTCCCCATACTTCACTATGGACATTACGCATAATCTGCTGAGCATCCTTAAACGAAGCCATAGAATTCTCATTTCCTCTTATATTATCAATGGATAAAGCTTGGAACTGGGTTCCAACAGCAGCTTCATCCTCCTCCACAATGCTGAAAAAGGACAGATGAGATATCAATAATGCATGTTCTCCATTTATAATTACCACTTTTCCTTCACACACAAACTTCAAATTCTGGTGTAAAGTTGAAGTGACAGCCCCTGCCTCATGTATCCATGATCGTCCCAACAAACAGCTATAAGCGGGCATAATATCCATGACCTGGAAAGTAATCTAAAACAAATGTGGGCCTATATGAATAGGCAAGTCCACTTCACCAATAACAGATTTCCTTGATCCATCAAACGCTTTCACAATAATGCCACTTGGACGCATGGGCGTTCCTTAATATTTCAACTTCATAAGTGTGCTCCTTGGTATAACGTTCAGTGCGGATCCATTATCAATCAACACATTAGATAATGAATCATTCTTGCAGTTCATAGAGATGTGGAGGGCCAGATTGTGATTCCTTCTTTCATCGGGAAGTTCATCGTTGCAAAAACTCAGGTTATTACATGATGTAATGTTCCCTACCACACTGTGAATTGGTTTACAGTCATATCACTTTCCATGAAAGCTTGGTCCAATACCCTCATCAAAGATTCTCTGTCAGCAGAGGAGTTCATCAATAAAGCCAAGATAGATATTTTTGAAGGAGTCTACAGTAGCTGATCCACAATTTTGTAGTCGCTCATCTTGATTATCTTCAAAATATCATCTACCTCTTTTTCTAGCGTAGCTCCACTAGATTCACCCACCGCCTTCTTGGGTTCAACATTTTCAACAATTTTCTTTCCAGTACTAACATCTCCGCGAACAACTGGTGCAAATACACGACCGCTGCGGGTCACTCTGCTAGTCTCATAAATATTTCCCATATTAGGCATTGGTTGGATGGGAACTTCCACACCATCCTCTAAAATTGTAGTATTATATTTGTAGGGTACAACCTTGTTTGACTTATAGGGGCAGGACCCGGTAAGCTAATCACTAATGGAGTAATAGCTGGCTTGCTATGATATTCAACATCAAAAGGGCTGGGTGTGCCAAAACAAGGTACAATAACATTTACTGCCTCTTCAACATATTCAGTCATTACAGAGTCATCTCTAGAAAACATATCTTCATCTAAGGAGAAGAAATCATCCGCAGAGGCATACTCATCATCTGACTCTTCTTTAGCCAAACAAACCTCAATCTCATTAACCTCATGGTAATCATCTCTTTGGCCTGTAACCTTGATAGTTCCATTATCCAATAACAATTTAATACCTTTCCTTACAATTAAACATCCTCGGGAGTCCCGACATCAAATTCGGCAAGATCCATACTGATATTCTACCTGACCAGCCATGTGACAGAAAGTAGCATGCAATTGTACAAGATCCTTATTCATATGTTCCACATCAAAGATTATGAACGCTCCAGGACATCCAAAAACCATGTTTACTTCCTCTTCATACTCTTCCCTAGGCCTGATTATGTGGATGAGGCCCTCATCCATCATCTCCTGCAAATCAACCTTTATCTTGTCACAACCCTGTATATTCATACTGCAAATAGCACAACCAACATGGTCATGTTTATAGTAGCTAAATTCACGAGGTCTGGATGCATTTTTACAAAATCCCCTTTAACCAATTTAATATCAAAAATCCGGAAGTCGCCTGGACAACCGACCACCATGTTCACAACATTTGCTCCTCCATGCTTTGGCAAAGGATTATCTTTCACATTAGGGCCAACATATTTGAAGGACAAGATACCAGACTTCACTAATTTTTGTACTTCAGTTTTCAAAGGATATCATTTCTCAACATTGTTCCCTGGTGCTCCCTGATGAAGAGCACATGTTTGGTCTGCCTTGTAATACCAAGGCAATGGTGATGGTATAACGGGAGGTGGTCTGGTCTGAACCAACTTCTTTTGAATTAACACCAGGAGTAATTCTGCATAGCTCATAGGGATAGGGTCATAACTCTCCCTTCTCTGATTATACCCTTGATTCCTCTGATGGGATGGTCTCTGATGATCAACGGTGGTTGGAGCTACACCAACAACTGGAGTTACTGAGGCGACTTGTTGATAATGCTGATAATTTCTTCTAGGAGGATTAACCCTTCTCTCTTGCATAATAACATTTATATCTCCTCCCTTCTTTTTGGCAAACCCATAAGATGGCTTCTTCGTATTTTCGGAACTTTCACTTTTTGTTAAACGACCCTCTCTTACAGCCTCTTCCAAACGGATACCCATGCCTACCATTTCAGTAAAGTCACTTGGCGCACTCGCTACCATCATCTCATAGTAGAAAGCACCCAGAGTCTTCAGAAAAATCTTTGTCATCTCCTTTTCTTCCATGGGAGGAATCACTTGGGCGGCTACCTTACACCATCTCTGTGCATATTATTTGAATGATTCCCTGTCCTTCTAGACCATGGCCCTGAGTTGATCACGGTCAAGTGCCATGTCCACGTTGTATTTATATTGTCTAATAAATGCTTCTCCCAAGTCGTTGAAAGTATTGATATTGACACTGTCCAAACTCATATACCACTTCAACACAACACCAATCAAACTATCCTGAAAAAAGTGAATCAACAGACGTTGATCATCAGTGTGGGTAGACATTATTCTTATATACATCACAAGATGAGCACGAGGACAAGTGTTGCCCTTGTACTTCTCGAATTCAGGGACTTTAAACTTCGCAGGTATCTTGACATTCGGGACCAAGCATAAATCATTCACATTCTGTCTGAACAATTCCTTTCCCTTGAGGGCCTTCATCTCCCTCTGTATCTTGTCAAATGGATCTTGAAAATCATCCATTTGATCATAGATACCCAAGCCTTCACTTGGTGGAGGAAAAGGATGATACATATCATCATTAGAAAATGGGACCATATTCACCGAAGGAGGTGCAACAGAAGTAACATGCACCACATGAGGTGCAGAAGTAACAGTAGTATAAATAACTGGAGTAACTTGAGGACCAAGATTGAAACCTTCAGGCACAAAGTTCTCTGGCATTCCCCATGGACAACCTTGAGGCATGCGATTCTGAACAACAGCTGGAATGGAAGACACAAGAACAGTCGGAGCTTCAGTAGTAACCTTTGTCTGTTGAGGTTGAACACTCGGTGGCTGATACTGAGAAGCCACCAGAGATTCCATTAGAGCAGTGAGATTGGCCATGCCGGCCTTCAAAGTAGAAACTTCCTCGCGTAACTCGCGATTCTCTTATTCTAAGTTGTCCATCTTCCTTCTGAAATTAGCTCGAGTATTATAGTGGTGAGATAACTTGCTGAACAAAGTAAAGAAGCTTGGTAAGACACCTGGATATGCATAATAAATGAAAGAAATATGTGCAATATGATGCATGATATGCAATGCACATGATTTATTTTATTAATATTTCAAGGGACTTAAAGATTTATAGACACATTGCAAATATCAAAGTAATAACACATTTGAAATAATGAAAAGTTTTATTATAATAACTTCAAAATAGATTACAAGTTTCAATAATCCCAATTACAAGATGAAAATAAAGTCTAAAACCCTAAGAAGTAAAGCTGATGGAGACCACTCTATACGCCGACGCTTCCCTGTAAGCCTGGAAATCTGAGCCTTCAACCTCTGATTTTCTTCCGCATATCTGGTGACAACCTCCTTCCAATCACTTGAATCACGAAGTGAGCAACTAGCATATGACCGAGGCTTAGAGGAAAATAAATCCCCTTGCCTCTCCATGGTCTCTATAACCCGACTCTCATGAATCTCAATCAAGTCGTCTTTCTCCTTCAAGTCTGCTCTATAGGAAATCTCTATAGTTTGGCACTTATTCTTCCAAGCGTCCTTTTCCCGCTGCATCCTGACCAAAGAAAGTTGTAGCTCTTCCACATCATCCAATAAGGGAGGAGTGGTCTTCACAAACAAGTCAAGCATAGGTGCTTCCCGGGAATATGACATCTTCATCTGAATATCTCTCGTTTGGACCCACTGAAGATAAGGCTCCAAAGAAACAGCCCCCCTAGGTCCTAGGTCTTTCCTACTTTTCCTATGAATGTGACGCCAAACCTTCACAATATGTTCCCTAGCTTCCTTATGGTCTTCTCCCTCCTTGAGTAAGAAAATACTCAAATGAATACTATTTGGTTTATCCCTCATCGGATAACCAAGCTATCGTCGTGCAAGAACAAGGTTGTAGTTAATTCCTCCCTTTGTACCAAGAAGAGGTACATTGGGGAAACTACCACAACTGTCGATAATCTCTACATCATGGTAAGCCCGATGATACCAATCAATATCTGAGTGAGTAAGTGCCATGATCTTAGGAGCCCAATGGGGTTCCTTTCTGACATCCCAGAAAGCATCAGACTGAGGCATATGAGAAATAAACAACTGGTACAATAAGGGCGTGCAACAGATAATCATCCCCCCATGATAAGAATTCCGAAGATGAATAGAGTAATAAGCATCACCCAATAATGTAGGAATTGGGTTTCTAATCATGAAGATCCTGATAGCGTTAATGTCAACAAACTTATCCACATTAGGAAATAAAAACAACCCGTAAGCAAGTAGAGCAAAGATGGCCTCAAAAGCGATTGTACTCTTCGTCCTGGCCAAGTAGCGAGCTTTCTCTAATAAGAACTGAGCTGGTAATCCTCTAATCCCTCCTTTAGTAGTCATATGGGCTTCAACCTCAGACTTCCCCAGATGGATCAAAGCAATAATCTTGTGTGGTTTTGGCTCACCCTCCAAACCAGTAAAAGGAACACGATCGGTAATAGGTAAATCCAACAGATAAGAATACTCCTCTAGTGTAGGCATCAACTGATAGTCAGGGAAAGTAAATCAATGATACATCGGATCATAGAACTGGACCAAGGTCGAGAGAATACCCTCCTTCATCCTAAGCTTCATGAGAGGAATGATGGATCCATACTTCTTCCGAAAATCCGCAGAACACTCAATCTCGGGAATTAGACTAATTAACTCATCTATCTTGGGATCTTTGAAACTGTATTTTCCGGTCTTTCTTTTTCCAGAATCCATGGTCAAAAGGTACCTGAGATTCACAAATGGTCAACTTTCAAGTCCCTTGAAATAAAATTTCTTCAAAAGATGCTTATGAGTGCATGGATGCATGATGCAACAATCACACACAAGATCACAAACATAGGGTTCATAGGTTCAACGTCACGAGCATGAGGTCGAAGGTACTACCCATAAGGTATGGTCTAAAAGTTATCACCTGCCGAACAAGGTTCTAGAGGTTCCCAGAGTCTACATCCTTCCTTCGGATATTACCAACTTCCTAATTAACTCGATAATTAGTAATATTCTCAAGAAAAACTTGTCCGAGTGTAGTATCGCGTGACGACTATTTCCAAATTACTCCGTCATAGATTCTGCACTACACCTAAAAGGCCTAGATGGGTTAGGTATTCTACGGTCCTCAACTTTAGCAGGCTCCCAGGTCGAAAGCAGTACGTCTTCCCGATTACTTGGTAAACGACACTACAGTCAAAGGGCCTCCACTGAATGGGAGATCTCATGCCTCCTTTTTTGGGATTACTCCCTCAAAGTTATTATGACTATACCGCCCGTCCTATCTAAAAGTTTGCCCAAGTCCAGGTATAAGACTTATAAGTAATCACCAAGCACCCTGAAAACCAGGAAAATCCAGACAAACAGATATACAACATATAATATATAACAAACAACAACACATATACAGATATAAACAAAGATAGGTTTAACCCACTTAGGGATGGACCAGAAAGAGGTCAATCTTTCCCCAGTGATGTCGTAATTTTTCTCTGTAGTGGTAGAAATGTTGAGACTAAGCCATTAGATTGACTTGACTCACACAGATCAAAATAAAAATTGTCACCGTGCTTTATTGTTTCCAAAGGAATGGGAAAAGAGCGAGTAACCCAAAAAGAGGGGGAAAGATTCTAGGTAAGGGGGTTGGTTATGCAAAGGGAAGGTATTAGCACCCTAAACATATACGGTACTCTATAGGAACCTCTTTGTAAAATCTGTATATTTTGGCTACAAAATGTTGTATGTAAAATAGATGGTGGAGGTGAGAAAAGAAACATATTTTTTTATGATTTTTGCATCTGCCGCGGTTGCGAACCTTTAGTGCCTACGTACCACCTTCCATGCAATAGGGGATCAGGGTACTCGTAGTTCACCTTTAAAAATTTTAAAACACAAGTGTGTTGGTTAATTTTAAGAGATAAGACATCATCATCATTGTCCGTGTGGAAAACATACTTACTACCCACAATCATGAGAAAGGAGAACTTGCATCACCTCACAGTGGAGGATATGGCTTGGATTTTAAAATCAACAATGCCTCACTCAACACCCAAGTGGAAAATATCTCACTTTACTATATATTGTAGAATTATAGTTGTTTGGATTACTACAAGGATTGACAAGAGTCTAATCTTTTGAGAAAAGTTTAAAGTAAAAGCCAAAGCGGCAAAATGGTTTTAAATAAGATTGATTGACTTTTAGTCTTCTCACAAAAAATGTCAAGGTATTAATAAGTTGATTGAAGTTTATTTACGAAAAATATTTTGAAAATGCATGGACATAAGTCCAAGTTTATTATGAAAATGGTTCAAGTTTAAAAAAAAAGGAGAGTTTTCAAAAGGAGGGGGAAGATTTTTGAAATTGAAGAAGATGGGAGGAGATGAAGGGACTATCCTAAAGTATAAGGTAAAAGATAAGGAGAAGAACCATCTAACCAACAAGAAGCCAATAATTGACATTATGAGTCAAGATAGAATTCTCATTCTTTGGATTGAAACCAAGAAAGAAAAGATACTAGACCTCTTGAGAGAACTAAACTTCAAGTGTATTATGTCTTCACAAAAATTGGGCAGTAACGACTGTATACGGGTGAATTCCAGATTACAAACAAAGTATGTAATCACAATAACATGCATACAAAACAAACAAATAACCCAATGTCTTGAGGTAAACCTCAAGAACTCCAGACAAAATATCAATTAAGGTCACAAGGTCTCCAACATAGGCCAATGTTTCTAATCCTAAGTCCAAGAAGTCCAATACTCCATAATGGCAAGGATAGTAACCAAATAGTCCAAGTATCATTAAAGTTTTTTTATGGTTCATGTTGATTATTAAGTGTCTTCAAAAGGAAAAGAAAAGCTCAAGTGAGCAAAATAAAAAATGACATAAAAATAAATGCTCAAGTGAGAAAAATAAAAATGGCATAAGAATAAATGCTCAAGTGAGCAAAGATGAAAATAGCATAAAAGTAAATGCTCAAGTGAGTAAAGATAAAAATAGCATGAAATATAAATGCAAAAAGTAAATGGTACATAAAGTAAAGAGCATAAAATAAAGTCAATTGTTAGAAATTAGTGGTTAGTTGGATGGCCATCTTGAAACTTGCATTTGAAACTTACATTTGAAACTCATTAGAGGATTGGTAGAACCAAGTCCTCCACACAACAAGTTGCATTTGCTTTTTGTCAAGTATATCATCCATTTAAGAATCCTCAATGTAACATATAATGATCAATGATGTTTAAGTGATCCGCGTTGACCAAAATTAATGAAGATCCATCAGAAGATTGGTAGAACCAAAGCAACTACACAATGAATCTCAAGGTTATTGGATCAAAGGGTTCAAATTAACATCTTGGGCTTGCAATCATAAGTTTGGGCCACGAATGATCATTTTCTCGAATCATAACAAAATTTAGCGCTATGTTAAGCAACCGTAAGTGGACTTATAAAGAAGTCGCACCTATTTTGAGGCCGGTCAATAACAATCTATGCACCATTTGTTTTGAGACATGATATAGAGATCATGCTCCAATAACACTTAGTGCAATAAGAAAGGGATAAGAAGAAGATGGATGGGAAAGAATATACAAACAATTTTTGAATTAAAATTTAATCAAACTATTATTAAATTCATTCATCCATTTTTATGGAGTTAGACTCAATACCATGGATCCAATGATGTTAATAAAGTTCATGATAAAAAATTCAACCCAAGATCAGTCAGAAAATAATCCAAAATAATATTACATTTAATATATGCATTAAAAAGGGTTTTAAAATGTTTTAAAATAGAAATAAGAGAGAAAAATATCAACTATGTTCAAATTAATCAAGAAAGATTAAGTAAGACCATAGGAAAATCAGAAATGAACTCAAATCTTTTTATAAAATTTTTGGTAATTTTTTAAAGTCAGAAACTATTTTTAAAATTAAAAGAAATGAGTAAAATAAACCAAAAATGATAAAAAATAACAAAGTCAGAAATAAAAAATAAATGAGGTCACCAATATTTGTCACAATATCATTGGATCATTCCATATTTTTTTAGAATTTAAAAATGCATAAAATTATTTTTAAACATTTAAAACAATTCAAATAAAGTAAAAATTTATAAAAAATATCAAAACACAAAATAAAATTATAAAAAAATAAAAATCAGAAAGAGAAAAATCAAAAATATTTTTCAGAATTTTTTCATATTTTTTGGACTTAAAATGAAATTTCTATGATTTTTTGAAGTTTAAAACAATTTAAATATAAAAATCAAAAAATAAAATAAAGTCAAAAAAATGCGGACCAATGAATGAGAGTCAAAATGCGTTAGTAAGCTAATCCAATGGATCAGACGCATTGTGCATATCATGGTCATTAGTGAATAACACACATGATCATTAATTAAATCAGATATTCAAAAATTCCAAATGACATTGTTTCATTGGTTAAAGGATGACACGTTGGTCATCTTCAACCTCCAGCCAGTCTCAAATCGAGCTTGCTCAAACTGTAAAATTAGAGCACGAGATCGGTACCATTCACTTCGTCTCATCAAGACGAAGACAACCACACCTTCGCGAAAAATTTATATAAACTGTAGCTCAAGCAATTTGGAAGGAAAGTTTTGAAAAGGAATTTGAAAATTCATGGCCAAAACGTGTTCTAGTTAAAAGAAAGTGTTGCGACTAGAACCAGGGTAATGAGAGCTTCACAATGATATCAAAGTTTGGAAGAATTGATGGAGAAATCTACCTATTGAAGTTCAGTTGCAGAGCTCTGTAAATTGACTTGGTCAGATCAATTCAGAAGGTTTCAAGGCTCAATTCTTCTTCTGTTAGCTTCAGGGAAGATCAAGGAAGGTGAATTGATAGAAAAAATGGATTGAAAAAGGCTTGAACAATGATTTCGAAGTTGCAGAAAAGTGAGTTATGGAGCGAGTTTGGCATGGTGATTTTGGCTGTTCAAGCTTGAGAAAACGAATGGGATAACTCATGTATTTATAGGAGAAGCAAATGGGATCAAAGGGAAGGGTGAACAATTCAATTTGGAGATAATTCGTGTGGGCCTGCAACATGAAGAAAGTGTGACTTCTCTCTTTGTCAAAACTCATCCAAAACACGCGTTTTAATGCACTAATCCACTTGATAAAGTTGGCTATGTTAGAACAAGATTGGTTCTGATCATATCTCAGAGTTTTGATGATAACAATAAAATATATTTTATATAATTGATACTCTGATGAGCATATTTATTTGTTTCAGATAATGTTCTGACTGAAGTATTTTCCTAGAAGAAAATCATTTTGACGTGCTGAGCTGAAAATAAATGAAGAAGTTCTTTGATGAAAGAACTATTTGTTTTAGCGCAAGTTCTGATGCTGACTATGATAAGAAACTATTTTATGCATCTTCTAAATCTTAGCAAGTTTCTATGTAAACCATGTTCAGAAGTACTTTGAAAGCAAGCGCTGATTAGAAGAGTTGCAAACATATTCTGAAGCAAGACGTGAAGAAACCATGTTCAGAAGTACTTTGAAAGCAAGCGCTGAAAAGAAGATTTGTAAGCATGTTCTGAAGCAAGACGTGAAACTAATTCTGAAAGAATAAAGAAGCTAACAAGTCTTGTCAAGTTTCAGGAAACATGCTCTGACAAAGTGCCGTTTGCTCATTTAATGCAAAGACGGCTACATGCACTCAAGTGTCTATGCTAGTTCATTGGAAAATGCAATACTGCAAGCAAACACGCGAACATTAAATGCTCTCCACTTTTGAAGGCAACAATGGTCATTTTCTTCATGCTATAAATATAAGATCATTTTGCAAGCAAAAACAGACTAATGACGTGAAAATATTCTGCTTCTCACAAATCATTTTACAAACACTTTGTACAAAACTAATCTTAGTGAAAAATCACAGTTTGTGATATAGCTTTCTAAGAAGCAATTTGTTTCACTATCTGTAAAGATTTAATTCTTGTAATTGTTCCTTGAGAGACCAAGTTTGGTCAGATTTATCAAGAAGGCTAGGACTAGTTTGAGTCTTAGTGGTGTTAGTCACTTGTAAGTTTACTTGTGCATTGTATTGTTAGTCACAACAGTTGTTGTGTGATTGTAATCAGTTTGATTATAGTGAATTAAGTCCTTGTTGAGAAAGGCGAAATTACCTTGGCGGGTGGACTGGAGTAGTTTGAGTTCAAACGAACCAGGATAAAAATAACAGTGTCTTTCCATTATTATTGAGCCTTTAAGAAAAAGAAAAAGAGAAACTTATTCAAACCCCCCTCCCCCATTCTAAGTGTTTTCTCACCTTCATGCTAATCATGTTTAGACCCAAAACGCGTGCTAATTTGAGGGTTAGAAGTTGTAACATGAAATTCAAATTCTGACTTGCGATGAAACTTCAATTCCAAGTTACCACTTTTGAAACAATATTCTCAATTCAAGGGGTCTTAAGGCACGGTTATTGATGCTTTAGAAAGATGAGATTACAAGCTTTTCAATGGGAAAATAATGGAATCAAATAGATGTTTGAGCTGAAAGTTGCAATGAGTCAAAGTTGGGAAAAAGAGGTTAACTTTCCATACTTAGAAATATTTCAAGTTTTTCTTCAAAAGTGACCTATAATGTTTTGCATCCAAAGATGGCCTTCCTCTTGGAATTTTCTCTTGACCAAAAAATATGGCATGAAATAGACCTCTTGAATGACATTTTGAAACTTGACCATTCAAAATCTCCAAAAATTGAGAGAGTTATGAATTGTTGAAGTTGGCAAAAAAATCATGAAATGACCTATAATCTTTTGTATCCTTAGGACATCTTCCATCCATTTTCTCACTTTGCATATAAAAGAAGGAATAAATTTCACCTCCTCAAGATCATTGTGCAAAAATAGTGGGCTCAAGGTGATAAAAAATGATCAAGTTATGATCATTTGAAGTCACACATGGGAAGTTGGGGGGTTTATCTAGAGGACTTGTAATCTTTCTTCATCATCAAGTTTCTTCCACATGAAAACTCTTTGAAACTTTTGAAGTGATTTATTAATAACCCTTTGAAGATAAGGATGTTTTAGGAATCACTCAAAAATACCAAAAGATGAGTAAGATATACTTCTTTGAAGTTCAAAACCCTAGCTCCTAGATCATGAAAATGCTTTGAGGAACTTTGACAATTTTAAACAACCTTCTTGTACCAACACTTTTGCTTTGTAGATAGAAGTTGTTGAGGGTGATAATGAGAACTCATAGCAACCAAAACCACTTCCATATCTTGAGAATTGAGAGAAATATGCACTTGTGACCAATGGGAACAAGGCCTTGTCCCCTTGTACTTTTGAATCAATCTTGATAACTTTGAAATGTGGTGAACCAAAATAAACCTTGCCATGCCATTTATTCTAAAACAACTTCAATGGTGAGGTTTAAATTTATCAAGATTTATTGACTAGAGAATGGAAATAAACTCATGAGCCCATGGATCAACTTGTTAAGCCACACTGCCTTTACCTACATTATTAACAAGTAAGACAATCCAACATTGCATTTTATTAATTAAAAGGAAAGTCAAAACAAAACATGCATGATCACAAAAGAATGACAAGTCAAGGTGCTTGGTGATTCCTCAAAGAGCAAAGCTAAATATAGGGAGGAGAACCAAAAGCCCTAATGTGATCTTGTTGTGATTGAATCAATATGGTATGATGAAGGGATTTTAGGGGCAAAAATTAGGGTACAACAGGACATCAGAAATAGTAGTGGTAGAGGGATTACCTACACTACCTTTACCGAGTATTGCTCCTTTGTTATTGTCTCCATAAGTAACAAATCCCTTCTTCTTTGCTTTTAAGTCAATGAAAAGCGATATGTCACCTGTCATGTGCCTTGAACACCCGCTGTCTAGAAACCATCTTCTATCCACGAATGTAAGACACTTTTCCTGCAATATCAAAAGAGAGAGGTAGGTACCCAATTTTTATCGGGTCCATGTGGGTAAGTGGTAACATGGTTACCTTTAGGCCTCTATTGGTGAATGCCTTTACGAACAAGAAATCTCCTAAACTTACATTTTTCAATGGTATGACCAAAACGACAACAATAATGACATAAACCATGATGATGGTGTATTTTCTTGCTTCTTCTCATTGAATCCTTTGGAATATTTTCAAAAAAAGAATATTTTATATATGGTGGATTCAACGTTTTCTTAAAAAATCTAGGATCGACAGCAAAAGTAACCTTGGGCTGTAAAGCTTTTCCCAATTTCGCATTAAGAGTTCTAACCTCTTGTTTCCAAATATGAAAAACTTCACATTCCCTTCTAGGAATACATCCTCTAACATCTTTATCCATTGAACTTTCTGCATTACTAGCTGTTGTACCCCAAAGTTTTCCCTCTCATAAGGGATCACCCTGGATCCTAGGTTTGCTTCTATCATGTTTCCAGGCCTTGAACTATCATTTTTTCCAAGGAAATCATTTCCAAGGGCAAAATGGTCATTTGCATTCTGAAAAGTCAAACTTTGACTTTTGGATCAAAATTAAGCTCCAAGAATCACATTTCATCAAGACATGTTGGAATATGAAGTCTGTATCATCAAAAAATTCAAGAGTCAAATTTACTATGGAAAAGCCAAATTTCTGAATACTTGGGATTTTTCTAAGTATTTAAGAAAAAATGACACTTCAGAACTTCTGAGCCAGCCTCCAGGCAGGCGCAGTCAGAAGTTGCAAACTTCAGTCAGAACATGGCTCTTCAGCATCTACGCAAGTTCATTCAGAGTTTGCCATGGTAATGCAAAGAAGGTTATAAAACGTGATACAAAACCTGAAATCTCCTTCAGAACATGCTGGATCCAGAAGATACAAAGATCAGAGGGTGGATGCTACGCTGAAGCAGAACTTCTGATCCAGAACTAAGCCTTGGTGTGGGATCTCACGTGCATGATTTCTGGTTGTGATGAGTCTCATCATCATTTAATGCTCATTTAATGCTCACAACCACCTTCTGAGTCTTTATCCAAAAGATCTTCACCACGTGTACCTCTACTGTCTTGGGATATCAACTTTGCTTTTGCTTTTCCTTAATTCCTGCTGACAGCCACCATGCTTGCTTCAAAGACAAGGCAGCACTTCAGCATATGAAGGCTATTTTCAAAGCTTTGGTCAGAACTTGACCAAATCCCAAAACCTTGCTTATACAACTTGCTGCAGACCTATGACTAACAGCTGGCTCAGCCTACGCCTGCATCCCATGATTACACCAAACTAGCATACGAAAAATGTGATGAAAAAGCAAAAGAACAGGATGCAAAAACAGGTTTAAATCCCATTTGTTCCCCCCCCCCAAATCACAGTAAATTCGTCTATAAATACTTGGCTCCATCACACGTTCAAGGGGCTGGCTTTTGGAAAGAGAGAACGAACGAGAGAGAAAAGTGGTTGTGAAACCTTCATAAAAATCCAGATTTGTCATACACAAAAAAACCTTTTGTTCCTCCCTTTGAATCAAAGAACATAACCACTGTTCCGTCACCCTTGATGACTCAGAACATCCAAAGGCAGCCACTCAAAGCTCCAAGCATGTTCCAGGTAAGTCTTTCTGACTTTACTTGTTTTTCATTCTGAGCATCATTAACATGTAAATATCATAGTATTAACGTTGTACATATCATTGTATGAATAGAAAAAACTATGGATCAGAACTTCTAGAATAATGCTAGGCTCAGACTTAGGCTGGGAACTTCTATGATTTGTTGTGCTGTGATTATTCTGATTTGCTAAACTGAATAAATTGATGATGTGTTGATTAAGAGTTGAGACGTAACACATAACTTCTGTTTTTCACTCACCATTTTCACAACACTGAACTTCTGATGCTCATTCATAGTTCTAACACACAAAACCTCTGATGATTCACTCACTGTCCTAACACAACACAGAACTTTTGAGTCCTCACATGCCAAATACACTAAACCTCTGATGTTTCCTTCAACTATTTTCAAACACTCAGAGTTTATGACTTTCACATACTGACAATGCACTGAACTGCTGACATTTGCTCACTGTTTTAGTGTAATACAGAACTTCTCACTTTTGGTTCGCTGGCTGGATACCATCCAGAACCTTTGTGTTTATCATCTAACGTTTCTTACAGGACCTCAGAGTTTATCAGTCCAGAACTTCTGATCCCCACGGACGTCTCCTACTGAGTCACAATGCTCTTGGCTTCAGAACTTCTAATCCTAGTTGTTCTGCTTACAACAACAAGTTGTTTCTACCTTACATTTATTTTCCTTTTCATCACTTTTAATATTAACTCCTTTTTTATATAATAATATATAAAAAACATAAAAATATTTTCCTTTAATTTATTTTCTTAAGACAAAAACATTTTCTAAACAAATCCATTTCTTTCTTATATTGTACATTTCAATATGGTTGTAATAATAACTTAGGGCTTTATTTTTACTTGCAATCCCCATTCGTACATATGTACCCCCATCCCCCTAAATGTTGTAATAGCGTAGAATTTCATTTTCCACAATTTACTGTTTTCCTTATACTGTATAGTAATTAGGTGTGTATGGCAAGAGATAAAATCAACAAGTAGATAATCTTAATCAAAGATTAAATTCATGCAAAATCAAACATACTATTCACACATTCACCCTTAGGGTAATTCCACTTGTTGCCTTATAAAAATGGCCATGTTATGCATGTGGGAGGTCTTAGCACAAACAAATCGAAAAAAGATCATAGTCCCTCGACGACGCTATCAAAGTTGCCTTTCAAAATGATCTTAGTCCCTAAAAGAAAAAGTGCTAAGTCATCTCACGACATTGCTATCATGGTCATACGATGACCCATGCCTGTCCCTTCACATCTAATGATGGAGCTTCTTACCAAAACAATGGTAAGGTAGCAACATCTAAAGGAGGAGGAAAAAACATATTTAAGACCTCTTGAGTAGGTAGATTATTTATAGTTACTTGCTCAATTTCAAAACAAACATCCTTGCTATTTTCAAAACAATCACATACACTTTCCAAACATCTTTCCAAATTTGAAATATTTTCAAAAGCTCAACACTTTGCATACATTCTTACGAACGGGAATCATTGCAATTTTTGCCTAAACGATGGCAGCTTTTCAAAATACTTTCAAAACCACACAAAAGCACAATTTTCAAACAAAAGCAAGTGATCTAGCAAGTAACTAAGAGCCCATGGAAAACCATGGATGGAAAGGGTGCTAATACCTTCCCTTTTCATAATCTACCCCCTGAACTCAAGAAAACATCTCTAAAGGTCTTTCCTGTGCTTTTTCACCTTTCCTTATTGGATAAAAGAAAAGTCGGTGGCGACTCTTGCTAAACCGCAACATTTGCAAACACAAACGCAAAATACCTCAAGTAAGTTCTCCCACTGTATCACACTAGCTTTTAGACATTTTAAGTCTTTTTCAGCTTTATAGACTTTACTCTCCAAGAATGAAAATATTTGTTTATCGGAGGATAATCTCTTAAAAGCATCTTCAACTTTGTTTTGCAGTTTTTCAAAAGCTATTTTTAGTTCAGAGAAAGACATAGAAGAAAAGTTGTTAGGATATGCTTGTCTTACTTGCTTGTCGTGGTTGTTTTTCTTGTGGTAGGACTGATTTTTGGTGTGTGCCATGAGACATAAATTTGCACTCTCATCACTATCACTTGAACTGTGATCATTTGATGAATCACTATCGTTTCCTCACGCAATGTAAGCTCTTCTTTGTTTATTGAACTTCTTTGGTGGATTTTTCCTTTGTCCTTTTTCATCTTTGGACAATCCAGTTTGTAGTGTCCAACTTTACCACAATTGTAGCAAGGTCCTTTACTTCTTTGCTTTTTATTCTCTTCTTGCTTTGGCTCTTTGGACTGTTTTCGAAAGCTTATGAGATTCTTATTGGAGTGCTTGATTCCATTCTTTCGAATAAACCTATTGTATCTCTAAACAAAAAGTCCCATTTCTTCATCATCAAAATTTTCATCACTAGTTGAGTCATTATCATCTAGCTTTTTGTTTGAGGACTTGGAGCTAGAAGCCATTAGAGCTATTGACTTCTTCTCATCCTCCCTGTCTTTATTCTTCTCCTTCTTACTCTTGTTTTCATATTTTTCAAGACTTTCTAATTCTTGTTGATGTTCTTCCAGCTTGCCAAACAGAGTTGTAATGGTAAGCATAACGAGGTCATTGGCTTCCTTGATAGTTGTTACTTTAGGTTTCCATTCCCTTCTAAGACATCTCAGAATTTTATTAGTAGCAATTTCATTGGAAACAGGTTTTCCAAGTTCATTTAAACGACTCACAAGATGAATGAATCTCTTTTGCATGTCTGTTGGCTCCTAAATTCGACACCTTTGTTTTGATTGATATCAGCCATTAAAGCTGAAAGATGTCTTCGACTGGTTAAGTCTGTCGAAATGCCCGTCGAAAGATGGCAAAGTACTTAGAAGATTTCTTCCAAGGAAGAAGGCTGATTGCCTTCGACGTCGAAGGAGTTTCTCGTCGAAGATGTCTCTTGACGAAAGTGTTCGATGGTCCAGAGTGGAGCAGTTTGAAATTCAAGCGTTTGGAGGGAAAACGGTTTCCAGCAGTTACCACGTGCAAACGTGCAAGGATCTGGAGCGTCGAGCATGGAGAACGTGCCAAGTGGATTGATCTCGAAGCAGTGTAACTGCCCGACGGTTACTTGGGATGTTTTAGTATAAATAGGAGTAGACATGTAGTTTCTCGCGTGTGTTCACAATTCTATACAAAGTCACTCATATAGATTCGAGTACCCAGCGTGTGAGAAAGAATTGTTGAGAAATGTATGTGTGAAACACCAATTTTATCAATTAAAGTCATTTACTTTCCCAGAATTTTACTTGCTTTTCTCTTTACATTTCCTGTCGAACCTTTTACTTTAAAGCCTTGTTTATTTTACCAAGCCTTTCCTTTATGCAATTCATTTAAAGCCAATTTACTTAAAGCCTTATCCAACTTAATCAAACTTCAAAATCAACCTATGTCCTAGGATCAATCTGTTCGATCCTGCGAGTAACCAAATAAGTAACCATTTGGAGGATCAGCGGTTGTTTACCAAAACCCAAGGTAAACAAATTGGCACACCTGGTGGGACTGTGTGTTGATTGTTGAAAATAATCTCATCTTTTCGAGTTGTATGTTATTGAGAAGTGGTAGAATATACACTAACGATAACAATACTGCCAGAAGGAGGGAAGAGATGGCGAATCCGCCAAACAATAACGAAATCCCACAAACGAGTGTGGGAGCAACGGTTAGTATGACCGTAAGTGAATCGACAAACGTTGGTTCGACACCAGCAGTGTCGGTCACAACCACGGGGCCAATACCTTCGTTAACAGGCCCCAGAATACCTTTGGGAACTCCCCCACCAAGGGGAAATTTAGGCACAAGGCCTGTGGTTCCCCCAGGATTTATTCCATTCTATGGCATGCCAACTTCTGAAGTGGCAAGCCTGACGAATGCTGCGTCCACTTTTTCAGACCCTTTCGTGAGTGCCTCTTCGCCACTCCAAGGCTCTGGAGTAGGCATGGCAAATAGAAATAGGACCCAACTCTTAGGAGGAACGTCCCAAGTAGCCCATGGCCTTACAAATGCCTCGACAGCAGTCTTGAGGCAACAAATGGACGAAAGCAACCATGATATGGTGCAAATGTTGGCACAAACTTTGAGTACGGTGCTAAACCCTCTAATACAAAACACCACTCAATCGAATCAGCAAGTTACAGCGCAAATGACGCGTTTGGCTGATTTCTTTGGAGTACCCCCACCTATTCGACAGCCCCAAAGGGCGCAAATAAGGGGAAATCAGGGGATATTTGTAGAGGAAGAAACCACCATTAACCAGGCTCAACAGCCTGTCGAACAGCCTGTCGAGGAGCCTAGGGTAATAGCCCCAGAGGTAAGGTTAGTTAACAGAAACCAAAATGCCGACGAAGTGGTTCAGCATATCCAATACCAAAACATGGGTTTGGAAAACAATCTGGCAACCATGATCGAAAGGATCATGACTCAGAATGGGATGAACATGGGCTTTCGAAGGCCCAACTTTACATCTCCATTGTCAGAATACGTGTTACAAACGGACTTACCTCCTAGATGCAAAGTCCCCAAATTTACTAAGTTCTCTGGGGACACGACAGAATCTACTGTCGAGCATGTGGCGAGATACTTGATCGAAGCAGGAGACATTTCGAATAACGAAAACCTAAGGATCAAGTACTTCCCAAGTTCTTTAACCAAGAACGCTTTTACTTGGTTTACAACTCTCCCCCCCAATTCGATCCATCATTGGACCCAGTTGGAAAGATTGTTCCATGAACAATTCTACATGGGGCAAACCAAGATAAGCCTGAAAGAACTGGCCAGTGTGAAGAGACGTTTCACTGAACCTATAGACGAATATCTAAATAGGTTTAGGTTGCTCAAGGCGAGATGTTTTACACAAGTGCCAGAACATGAGTTGGTCGAAATAGCCGCAGGCGGTTTAGATTATTCCATTAGGAAGAAGCTAGACACCCAGTACCTAAGAGACATGGCCCAACTGGCCGATAGAGTTCGACAGGTCGAACGCCTCAAAGCTGAAAAAGCTAAGGCAACGAAAACTCACAAGAGAGAAAGGATAGCGTACGTTGAGATGGATGACGAAGATCTAGAATCCTTCGACGATGCTTTAACTGTCGAAGAAGGAGAATTCGATTTAGCAGAACTAAAACAAGGGCCACCATACTCTTGTAAACTGTTAGTCCCCTCAAATGGGAAAAATCCCATTGGTCTAGAAAGGACCAACGATAGGTTCCCAAAAAAGACTTATAGTTTTGACATCACGAAATGTGATAAAATATTCGACTTGCTAGTTAAAGATGGCCAAATGATAGTACCCCCTGGGGTAAAAGTGCCTCCTCTTGATCAAAGAAAGAAGAGAGGTTTTTGCAAATATCATAATTTTTTGGGCCATAAAACTTCTCAATGTTTTCTTTTCAGGAATCTTGTGCAAAACGCTATTGAGGAAGGGAGATTAAAGTTTGCAGACAAATCCCCCATGGCTATCGACTCCAATCCACTGAAGGCTGAAGCCCACTATGCTGAACCCTCTGAGGTGAACATGATAGAGGCAACCGAGATCCAGTCGAAGAAGCCAGGAATTACCATGGTCGAAGTCTCAAAGGACCACATCAACATGCCAATCTTTGGCAGTTTTTCTGGAAATTTATCCAGGAAGACAATTGAAGCTGTCCAGAAAGCGGTCGAGAACCCGAAGTCGGAGACTGCTGAAGCACAAAAAACTGGATCAAAGCCCAGTTCCCACTTGGCCACTGTTCAAGGCCAGACGGAGAATCTGGAGATACAAATGAAGCAGTTAACTCTTGCTAGCAAAGATACAATGAATATCAACATGGTTGAACTTTCTGACCCAAAAGCATCAGAAGAGGCCATAAGGCAAGAGCAGGCTAATAAGACGGCTTTCCCTCGGGAAAACGAAAACTTGGCAGATTTTTTACAAAGATGCCAGAAAAAGAAATCAGAGGTGATGCTGTGTCCAAGATGCAGTTCGATCTTTGATAAAAAAGCTGCTGAGCACATTCAAGGTGTAAGAGCAGCGAATCAGAGAAGGGAGAATGCTGACCTTCGACATGACCCCAGAAGGGGTTCTAACCAAGAAAAGAGGCCATTAACTTTTAGGCCTCCGACAAATGTGCCAGTAGACACTTGGTACAAAACCTCTGGCCGAAAAAGGCCAAGTGAGGAGAAATGGCATTCTTTCGATGTGCCAAGAGGTTCCTCTTTGACTCAAAAGAAAGAGCCTCAAGTTGCTGCACCTAAGGTTACTCAAGTGTCCAGCAACTACAAGGGTAAAAATCCTATGTCTCGATCTCAATGGAGGAGATATCAAAGGAGACGAAAAGCTGAAAGGGAGGCTGCCAACGAACCTAAGGCAGAGACTAGTTCGAATGTTCCTCAAAGGAAACAAAGGAAGCCTCTAGAGAGAGAGCCAGTTACCAACAGGCTAGTTTGGCCTAACCAAAGTGAAGTCGAAGACGAAGATGATGCTGAGTCTGATGATACTTTGGATATAATGGTGAATATTGTTTCAGTGCTGCCCAGGGAATTCAATCGACAGGTAGAAGTCGAAGCAAGTGACTGGGAGGTGGAGCAAGAAATGGCCAAACACAGGCCAGTGTGCTATTTTGTCATGGACAATGGCACTACTGAGGAACAAAATGGCTTCTTCGAGCCACCTACAGAGGCGATGAAGAATCACCTCAAGCCTTTGTTCATAAGGGCTAAGCTCGAAGAAACTACTGTGAATAAAATATTGGTCGATTGTGGGGCAACTATCAATATTATCCCTCACTCTATGCTAAGGAAAATTGGCAAAAGGGATGAGGAAATTAAACCTCACAACATGGTCTTATCGAACTATGAGGGCGGCATAGGGACCACTATGGGAGTGATCCAGCTAGATATCAAAGTTGGGTCCATCCTTCGACCAACGATGTTCATGGTCATATCGGCCAAACCTAACTACAATCTTTTGTTAGGCCGTGAATGGATTCATGGTGTAGGTGCTGTGCCTTCATCGATGCACCAAAGGCTGCTGCTATGGCGTCCAGATGGGATGGTCGAAAACATAGAGGCAGATCAAAGCTACTACCTTGGCGAAGTGAATCACTTGGGTGTGGCAGATTTCGACAAAAACTTGGCTCACATAGGGCCATGTCCAACACCTGACTTCGAGATGGCGCCAGCGCCAAACACCTTTTGTTCCCTATACCTGCATCCTGAGCATGGTTTCCAATGGGACAGAGAAGACTTGTCCCACATAGACTTCAGTGGGTTAACTGATATCCAACCAACTGGTTGGGGAAGTGAATTCAGTGATAATGACTGAGTCACAGTCTTTGAAGCGAATTTCGGCTTATGTAGCCGAAACCAAGATGATAACGGCTCTCGAAGCCGAAGTAAAGTACATGGCCACACAGGCCAGTGATCAACAATTATCTGCTGTTGGCCCAGGAAAGGATTTCGATCCAAAACCTCCTGATATCATGCCAGAAGAAATGCAGGAACAGAGGCTCGACGCCATCTATGACGATGAGCCTTTGGGCTTCGAAAAGGATCCCTTGGCGAACAACATTAAAATGTTAGCACAAGACCCTTTAGAAGAAATCAACTTAGGCGAAGGATCAGAGAAAAGGCCAACTTACATCAGCGCCAAAATTGATCCAGAACTTAGGTTGGAAGTAATCCAATTGCTGAAAGAGTTTAAAGACTGTTTTGCATGGGATTATGACGAAATGCCTGGTCTCGACAAAGGATTGGTAGAACTTCAGTTGCCAATCAAACCTGGAAAGAAGCCAATCAAGCAAAATCCAAGGCGCTTCGCTCCAGAAATACTGTCGAAGATCAAAACGGAGGTCGAAAGACTTCTGAAATGCAAATTCATCCGTGTTACAAGGTATGTCGAATGGATTGCAAATATTGTGCCAGTAATTAAGAAAAATGGCACGTTAAGGGTGTGCATAGATTTCAGAGATTTGAATGCTGCCACCCCCAAAGATGAATATCCTATGCCTGTGGCGGAAATGCTAGTCGATTCTGCCGCTGGTTACGAATACCTGAGTATGCTCGATGGTTATTCAGGATATAATCAAATATTCATTGCTGAAGAGGATGTGTCGAAAACAGCTTTTCGATGCCCTGGGGCCTTAGGCACTTACGAATGGGTAGTGATGCCTTTTGGCCTAAAGAACGCTGGGGCAACGTACCAGCGAGCAATGAATACTATCTTCCATGATTTTATTAACACTTTTATGCAAGTTTATATTGATGATATTGTTATAAAATCTGTTTCCAGGAAGAATCACATTGACCACCTTCGGCAATCATTCGAAAGAATGAGAGAACATGGTCTAAAGATGAACCCTTTGAAATGTGCGTTCTGTGTGAAAGCTGGAGATTTCTTGGGCTTCGTTGTCCACAAGAAAGGAATCGAAATCAACCAGAACAAGACGAAGGCAATTCTGGAAGCGAAAGCGCCATCGAATAAGAAGGAATTGCAATCTCTCTTAGGCAAGATAAATTTCTTAAGGAGGTTTATATCTAATCTAAGTGGGAAAGCTCAGGCCTTTTCACCCTTACTTCGACTGAATAAAGAGGGGTTCGAATGGGGGCAGGAGCAACAAGAAGCCTTCGACAAAATCAAAGGGTACCTTACTAAGCCACCTATTTTGGTACCTCCTTGTAGCAAGAGGAGTATGAGATTGTACATAGCTGCATCTGACAAAACTCTGGGAAGTATGTTAGCCCAAGAGGATGAAAATGGAGTCGAAAGACCCATTTACTATCTCAGTCGAGTTTTGAATGATGCAGAAACTAGATATAGCGAAGTTGAAAAATTGTGTCTATGTCTGTATTTTTCTTGTACAAAACTCAAACAATATATAAAACCAGTTGATGTTTATGTTTCGTCTCATTTTGATGTTTTCAAATATATGTTGTCGAAACCTATCTTGCATAGTCGAATTGGCAAATGGGCATTAGCATTAACTGAATACTCCTTGACCTTTATGCCTCTTAAGGCAGTAAAAGGACAAGTGGTTGCAGATTTCATAGTCGACCACTCAATTCAAGTCGAGGATATTAATTATGTGGAGATAGAGCCTTGGAAATTCTACTTCGATGGTTCCAGCCATAAAGATGGAACAGGGGTGGGAGTCCTGATTATTTCTCCAGATAAAATTCCAACAACATTCAAGTACAAAATATCAGGTTCTTGTTCGAACAATGAGGCTGAGTATGAAGCTCTAATTACTGGCCTTGAGATATTGTTGGAATTGGGGGCAACTCGAGTCGAAATAATGGGAGACTCAGAGTTAGTCATCAAGCAAGTCACAAAGGAATATAAATGCATAAGAGAGAATCTCATTATGTACTTTGTGATAGCAAATCGTTTATTGAAACAATTTGAAACGATCAATATTCGACACATACCCAGAGTTGAAAATCAAATAGCCAATGACTTGGCACAAATTGCATCTGGGTATAAGATTTCAAAAACGAGATTACAGAGAGCAATCGAAGTTCGAGAGAAGATAAAAGCAACTTGTCTATCACCATCAGACTTGGAATCGACGAGACTAGGATATGCTGATCACAGTAACTTCGAGATTTCGTTCATTGATAATTTGTCAGAGCAAGATTGGAGGAAACCTATTGTGGACTATCTTCAAAATCCAGGAGCTTCGACAGAACGAAAAACAAAATACAGGGCGTTGAGTTTTGTACTCATGGGTAATGAGTTATTCAAGAAGACGCCTGAAGGGGTGTTGCTGAAATGTTTAAGTGAAACTGAAGCATACATAGCCCTTTCGACGACGCATGCTGGGGCATGTGGGGCTCACCAAGCAGGCCATAAGATGAAATGGTTGTTGTTTCGACAAGGACTATACTGGCCCACTATGCTGAAAGATTGTGTTGAGTTCGCCAAAGGTTGCCAAGAGTGTCAAGTCCATACAGGCATCCAACATGTACCAGCAAGCGAACTTCACTCGATAGTGAAGCCTTGGCCCTTTAGAGGATGGGCGTTGGACCTCATTGGAGAGATTCGACCAGCATCATCAAAGAGTCAGAAATACATATTGGTAGGCATTGATTACTTTACTAAATGGATCGAAGCCATTCCTTTAGTCAATGTAGACCAGGAAAATGTCATTGAATTTATTCAAAAGAACATTATCTTTAGATATGGAATCCCTGAGACGATAACAACTGATCAAGGGTCAGTTTTCACTGGTCGAAAGATGCAGGAATTTGCTCAGGAAACAGGTTTCAAACTCCTAACATCCACGCCTTATTATGCACAGGCGAATGGTCAAGTCGAAGCAGCTAACAAAGTGGTGATTGGCTTGATAAAGAAACATGTTGGGAAGAAACCAAAGAATTGGCACAAGACGTTAGACCAGATTTTATGGGCTTGTCGAACGTCCCCAAAAGAAGCCACTGGTACAACACCATATAGGCTAACTTTTGGCCATGATGCAGTGTTGCCAGCAGAAATTTGTCTTCAATCTGCAAGGGTTCAGAGGCATTATGATATTCCTTCTGAGGTTTATTGGAACATGATGTTAGATGAACTGGTGGATTTAGACGAAGAGAGATTACACGCTCTCGACCTACTCAGGCTTCAGAAGAAAAGAGTAGAAGACTCTTATAATAGAAAGGTAAAACCTAAGGTATTTTTGCCTGAAGATCTAGTTTGGAAGGTAATTCTTCCCATGGATCGAAGGGATCGAAGCATGGGAAAATGGTCACCCAAATGGGAAGGACCCTTCAGAGTTATCCAAACTTTTTCTGGTGGAGCCTATGAAGTCGAAGAGTTAGGTGGAGATAAAAGGCTCTTGAGAGTAAATGGTAAATATTTGAAAAAATACAAACCTATACTTCAAGAGATAAAAATAAAATAATAAAAGAACAAGTCTAAATTAACCATAAAAATGCCAAAATAGAAATTTTTATTAATTTCAGCCATGATGGCAATTGTTGTCGAATAACGATTACAGAAGATGGTTACAAAAGAGAATCAATCAAAAGGTAAGAGAGTTCCTGAGTCGAAGATACTTGGCGTGCTGCAGCTCCAACCTCTTCTTGCACCAGGAGTTTTCTTGCACTAGTTTGGCAATTTGAGCGTCGAGGCTTTGGGCCCTCTCAGCAAATTCCAGGCCTTGTTTGATCTCAGTCTGGCTCTCAGTGTCTGAGATGGTCGAAAGAATTTCCTCCTTGAGTACAGTGTTGGCGTTTATCTTCGCCTCTATTTCTGCGATTTGTGCCCGGAAGGAAACATTCTCTCGATCAATGGCATCGACTCTTTCCTGTGCAGACGCTTTTTGTTTCGACAACTCAGTAATTCGAGAAGTCGAATCTGAGACAGCAGTCCACGCAGAGGAGCTTTTGCCATACAACACCTCAAGCTGACTGTTAAACCCTCTTTGGCGCCTGTAATCCGCTGAGACTTGATCAATCATAGAGTGTAACTCCATGATCAAATCTGAGATTTCTGGGGCTACAGCTTCAAAGTCGACAGCATTCAAGACCTCTTTTAAGCACGATGGAGCAGTGGGGTCCCCCTCTAAAGCCTTCATCAAGTCCCTCTTGAAGAACTGGGCCTTAACCTTCGCCAAAGCATCATCAAGGGGAGAAGTTTCAGTAGACTTCCCCGACAAGGTAGGAACTTCCTGACTCGCGTCAGACGAACTCTTACTCTCGATGATGGCATTGAGGTAGCTAACAGGGTCAGTTTCTTTCAAGAGTTCCAAGTCCTCTTTTGACCTGTGCTTCGAGGAGGTAACCCTTGCAACAGTATTATCTTGGGTTTGAGGTTCTTGAGTGCTAGGTGCCTCGACTGGTTGCTCTTCGACTCGGACTGAGGCAGTACCAGCGTCGACTTGTGGTTCTTCGTTAGCATCACCCTGGGGTCCTTCGCCAGCGTCATTTTGTGGCTCTTCGCTAGCGTCACCCTGGTGTCCTTCGCCAGTACCACCTTGGTTCTCTTCGACGGCAGCATTTTGATTTTCTTCGCCATCATTGCCTTGGTCCCTTTCTTCATGATTCTCTTCTGACAAATCCACCACCTGAACCGTTTCTGGCTGTGGTTCCTCCGTTTGAGGCTCCTCCGCTGGTTTTTCTACTGTTTCAGCATTGGCCTCATTCTCAGTATGGGCTTCGTCATTGCCCAAGCCTTTTTCCTGAGGCCTGCTAAGTTCAGCAGATTCCAGCGTTTCTGAGGTCCTTGGCGGAGAACTCTCAGTAGTGTCCTAAAAAGGGAAAGAAGACAAATCTTCAGATGTCGAAAGAGACACAATCGAATATGGGTATCTATGCCTAAATTATAAAAAAGGTCTAAGGGATTACCTGTGGATTAACTTCAGCCCCAGGGCTGGAATTGTCACTTTCGACAGGCTTGTTAAGAAGAACGTTCAGTTCCTCCTCAGTTGGCTCCTCGATGATCACTGGAGGTGGCCTAGGCTTTCTCACAGCAACCTTTATTCTGACGGTTCGACCTTCAGGAGCAGGAGCAGGAACAGAAGCATCCTTCGTTAACTTTCGCCTTTTTAAGGGGGCAGGAGGGGAATCACTCTCTTCATCACTCCCAGATTCGACCACCAGTCCTGGCCGTTTCTTGGGCGAAGGTGCCTAGAAAACCAATGGGGATTCGATTTAATAACTACATCGAAAATCAAAATCGAAAGCCAGAAGAAAAATGAAGAAAGTCTGGTTACCGATATAGGAGGCCTCTTCGAAGAGCCTTCCCCCTGTTGGTTGCCTGTGGTCTTCGCCGGCGCTGCAGTCTTCGCCGGCGGTGGAGGTTTTGTTGAAGGGGCTCCTCCCTGTTGGCCTTCTGTAGCCTTCTTGGCTACAGGCTTTCGAACAACTGAAAGCAAATGAAAAAGTTAACAGGCTAGCAGTCGAAGAGAAAGACAAAAAGAAATGTGAGAGAGTGAACTTACATTTCTTTACTTTGTCCAACACAAGGACAAAAGACTTCTGCAGCTCAGCCATGAAGTCCTTCTCGTCGAAGAAGTACTCAGCATAATAGCTTCTCCACCACTCCTCGAAGGATGGTGAACAAAGAAAATTAAGCTGGTAGTCAAACAGCGAGAGGATTGTTCGACCAGCATATCTTCTGATATGCTTGATGGCAGCTTCTTCTGTATAATCATTGCAGAAGTACAACATTGACTTCTCTCTTTGAAAAATCGGAGAAGGCAGGGTTTGGATAATACCAAACTGGCGAGATACCAGATTTGGTTGGTAGGCGATCAGACTCAGATGAGTCTTAGAACTCTTGAATCGAAGAGGCATGATCCTTGGTGTAAGGAACGCCTCCCAAAGTATTGTATGCTCATCGACATTGGGACCACTCGACTCCTTTGGATGTGGCCTAGTGAACCATGCTGGCCCCACCCGCCGTTGAGCAAATGGAGCCATAGTTGAAACAAACTCCTTCCTTCGAGCAAACATTAGAACGAAGTTGGTGAAGGTTTGTTGAAACTCCAGTCCATCGTCCGTAGGTGTCAGCAGAGCCAGCCTGATTCCTTCGATGCATCTATTCGCTATCGCTGGAGCTTGTTCATTTATCTGAACCTTCTTGGGCAAGAAAGATTCGAAAGTGGCATTGAGCCACAGTTGGAGTAGCCAAAAAGGCCCAGCGAGTAGCAAACTGGCCCTATCCTCGATATGTTTCAGAAGAGTGGCCCCATTGCTGATCGAGTCATAGAGACTAGCCAGAATCAGTTCTGCCAAACAGATGTTTTGGCGGTGATGCAGTTGGGTAGCAAGAGTGACCATCTTTTTGGTCACTTGTAGAGACTTCGAACAAAACACAAAGCGAGTTAGCCATAAGGCTAGAAACGCTATGTGTTCGACATCCGACACAGCATCTGTCGACCTGTCGTGATAATGGTTGATGAAAGTGGTGTATGTTGGCTTGGTCTCAGAGAAGCCAATTTGGTCCTCCGACATCTCCTCCGGATCGAAGTAATCCCCGGTTGGTCGAAGGCCAGTAATAGCGGCCACGTCGAAGAGTGTGGGGGTTAGCATCCCACATGGAAGATGAAAAGTAAAATGGGAGTAGTCCCAGAACAACAGTGAAGCTATCAGCATCTCCGGGGAGTAGTTCAAACCCGTCTTCGACAGCATCACTAGGTCGAAGATTCCCATATCCTTCCAGATCGAGGTTTGGTGCTTCTCCAACTTTGTTAGCCAAGCAACATAATCGGAGGTCAGATTAGGGCAAGACCTGAAGACCCTAACCCCTCTGTTGAAGAAGCGGAGGTCGATTTTTTCACGTGTAGGGTCTTCATTGTCTTCTGCTTCTTTCTTGGCGCATGCTACTGGCTTGAGTTTCTCGACTATTGGGAAATAGCTCTTGATCTTCAGAGCTTCAGAGATGCTTGGATTCATGGGGCCGGACATTGCGAAGATCTGGTTGGAGTATCCAACCGGGATCATCAAGTGGCGTGAGTAGGCGTCGCGAACGGCGATGTCAGAAGGTTCAGGAACCCTTCGTTTGCCTGTAGAGTTTACTACCGGGGCAGTGACGAAAACCTTGGGTTTAACATGTTCAGTTGGTGCGTTAGCGCTGGGAGCAGTAGAACCAGAGGCCATTGTTTGAAATGAGGTTGAAGATAAAGTGAAAGAGGAAGAGTTTCTGCAAAGATAGCGCTTGTATGAAAATAGGGAAGTTTGAAGGCTAGATGGCGTAAAAAGTCCCACAATGGGGTACTTACTACTATTTATAGTAGTGGGAAAAATCCCCAATAAAGAGGACATTAAATTCCATTTAATGCTGCAGGAGTTAGTGGGACGCGTGGCAGCCTCCTGTTGTTTTGGCCGTTTCTGCAGAAATAGAGGGACGCAGCGTGCGTCCTCGTTTTTGGGAATTGTCATAATGGCAAATTCTGAAATGACGTTTGGTACTGCACGCCGTACTGAAAGTGACGTCCTAGGATCAAATCAATGATGGTTTTCTTGGGATTGCCAATAGTTGGTAAAAAGCAACAAAAAATGCACAAGTTAACTTGTGACTAAGCGTGGAAAGACAGGTGTCGAATGGCGTTTCAAAGAATGCCTTTTTCTTTCAGAGTCGAAATAAGGCATTCTTGGGGGGCAATTTGTTGGCTCCTAAATTCGACACCTTTGTTTTGATTGATATCAGCCATTAAAGCTGAAAGATGTCTTCGACTGGTTAAGTCTGTCGAAATGCCCGTCGAAAGATGGCAAAGTACTTAGAAGATTTCTTCCAAGGAAGAAGGCTGATTGCCTTCGACGTCGAAGGAGTTTCTCGTCGAAGATGTCTCTTGACGAAAGTGTTCGATGGTCCAGAGTGGAGCAGTTTGAAATTCAAGCGTTTGGAGGGAAAACGGTTTCCAGCAGTTACCACGTGCAAACGTGCAAGGATCTGGAGCGTCGAGCATGGAGAACGTGCCAAGTGGATTGATCTCGAAGCAGTGTAACTGCCCGACGGTTACTTGGGATGTTTTAGTATAAATAGGAGTAGACATGTAGTTTCTCGCGTGTGTTCACAATTCTATACAAAGTCACTCATATAGATTCGAGTACCCAGCGTGTGAGAAAGAATTGTTGAGAAATGTATGTGTGAAACACCAATTTTATCAATTAAAGTCATTTACTTTCCCAGAATTTTACTTGCTTTTCTCTTTACATTTCCTGTCGAACCTTTTACTTTAAAGCCTTGTTTATTTTACCAAGCCTTTCCTTTATGCAATTCATTTAAAGCCAATTTACTTAAAGCCTTATCCAACTTAATCAAACTTCAAAATCAACCTATGTCCTAGGATCAATCTGATCGATCCTGCGAGTAACCAAATAAGTAACCATTTGGAGGATCAGCGGTTGTTTACCAAAACCCAAGGTAAACAATGTCGGAGACAAATTCTCCTTGTTTCATGCGAAAGAGTTCGAACTCTTGATTGAGTGTGTTAATGTGGGACTGTTTAACTTCAGTAGTTCCCTCATGGGAAATTTCTAAAGCATCCCACATTTCTTTAGCGGACGTGCAATGAGACACCCTATAATACTCATCAACACCAAGTACTGAGATTATCATATTTCTGCCTCTCCAATCGCACGACCACTTCTTTTCATCTATTTCATTCCATTGATCCTCATGTTTAGGTACTATTACACCTGCATCATTCCTCATGGTAATTTGAAAAGGACCATTCTGAATGGTAGTCCATACATTCTTGTCAATGAAATTTATGTGTAATCGCATGCAGTCTTTCCAGTAGCCATAGTTTTTGCCATTGAAAACAGAAGCTCTATTATATGCCCCTTTGGTTCAAAGGCCATATCGTTACTAGTATACATAAAGCACCAGTTAACCGGTGCTCTGATACCATTTGTTAGATGGTGTGGCAAGTGATCAAGAGGGGGGGGGGGGGGTTGAATAAATCACCTCCTTATTCTTCAAAGATTTAAAATCTTTTATAAAACTTTGTTAAAATTAGTGGAAAAGTAAGGTCAAGAATTAACTTCCGTCTATTTTGAACCAACTACTAGAAAACCGGACATGCGATAAACTTGCTAGATTTTATTAATATGAAATAGATGAATCTTAAACACAGATTACTTAACATTTTTAATGCAATTATCACTAGAACAATGTTTCCAATGAATTAAAACTTGTAAGCAATTTTGTCAAACGGTTGGCGTATGCTTGTTTGATGATTAATAATGATGATTTGATGAAAGTATTTGAACCACTATTTTATCATTAAACAGAAAACTCAACAAGCCGATTGAATCACAAAATTGCGGAAAATGTAAAGAGATAGAGAGTAAGAAATAACAATACGCATGCAGTTTGGTAAGGAAGTTTCCCACTGTTGTCCTCGCGTGTTGGTACGTCTCCCTCTCAATTCCAAAATTGAAATTGATAACTCTTATAACAATTTTGCTGAATGTTTGAATACAAGGTTACACTACACAGACAGAAAGAAATCCCTAATATCTTCTTCTTCTTGTAAGAACCTCCACTTGACATGAGCCTTATTAAGATTCCCTGCAAGATCCACAACCGATCCTCAGCTTCCACGACCTGTTTTCAAAAATCCCTATAATTTCCAAACCCCTCGCTACGGCTGAATCCGACTTGTGCGACCGTGACTAACAAACCCTCAAGAACACGTCCATTCTTGAAGGACAAACCCCTTGGTTTTTACTCGAAGCCCCCATTCAGAATCTTTAACCCAACTGAGATCCCTTGAATGCACAGTTGAATGTTATCTCTTAATCTCTTGATCCAATTGAACAAATATGTTTGATTTTCGTTGTTGTTGAATTAAGATGATTGAGAAGATGATGAAGATGAAGTATTTTTCAGGCTTCTTGCTGCTCAGAATTGATGCTTACAATTGTAATATGTGTCATGCTTTTTGCTGCTAAAAAAAACTTACTTATATATGTAACAAAAAACGGTTAGAGACAGAAATTTGTATTATGAGTCGATGCATGTTAGCATGAGTCGACTCATGTTAGTTATGTAACACATAATGAGTCGATACATGTTGTTATAATTTGATTCAAGCAAATATTACAACATATTACAGAGCCAACCATTTTACATGAGTCGATGCATAACACGTATGTTTCGATACATATTGAATTGAACTTTTGATTTTTGAAGACAAAACGTGTTATGAGTCGATGCATGATGTTATGTATCGATGCATAAAAGTTCAAAAATGTTTTCCAGGGACATCAACATATCATGTGTCGATGCATGAAGTTATGTATCGATGCATAAAGGTTGAAGGTTGTATTCCAGGGGCATCAACATGTTATGAGTCGATGCATGGCATGGATGTGTCGACTCATACTGAAGCAGAATCGTTTTTATGATTCTTTTATTAAGTATGCGTCGATGCAAAGCTGTTTGTGTCGACTCATAGCAGTGTTTTATGTGTAAAACACATTCTTAACTCATTGTAAACATGTTATACTATATTTTTTTTACAATGCACACATGTAGGTTACATTCATTGATTATTTCACATGTATTTGCTATTATTTAAAACCAATTATATGAAGGGGTTGCTCACAAGCTTAACCTTATATCATCAATTCTATTGGGCCTAACTTACACACCCCCACTTTACTACTTCCAACCAATAACATAAGCCCAACACAATTATTCTATTAATTCCAATATTATTATTATTAATCAACTAATTAATTAATAATAATATAACAACTTATACCAATAATTCCAAACATCTCACAACTTCAACAAATAATCCAAAAATAATTTAATTAAATAATTAATTAAATTAACGGGCATTACAACTCTCCTCCACTTAGAATATTTTCGTCCTAAAAAATTTACCTTATTCGAACAACTCAGGATAAGATTCCCGCATCTTGATTTCCAACTCCCAAGTCATGCTTTCTCCAGCAGCTCCTAGCCAGACTACTTTCACCAAGGTAATCTTTGCCTCTTAGAGTCTTCATCTCACGATCCGCGGGTCGTACAGGTATCGTATCAACAATAAGATTATCTCGTACTTGCACATCATCCATATGAATCACATGAGATGGATCTGAAATATACTTCCGGAGTTGTGACACATGGAACACATCATGCAAATTCGAGAGATTAGGTGGTAAAGCCACTCTATAAGCAACATTTCCAACTCTGTCTAAAATCTAATACATATCAATAAAATGAGAAGTGAGCTTCTTAGAATTCAACGCTCGTACAACACCAGTCACATGTGTAACTCTCAGAAACACATGGTCACCTTCTTGAAATTCCAAATCTTTCCTTCATCTGTCATGATAGCTCTTCGGTCTACTTTGGGAAGCTTTCATCTTTTCTCGAATCAACTTCACCTTTTCAGTAGTCTCTCGAACAATCTTAGGCCCAAGCACTACACTTTCTCTAGATTCATGCCAACATAAAGGAGTTCTACATCTCCGACCATACAACTCTTCAAAATGTTCCATTCCAATACTAGAATAGTAACTGTTATTATAAGTGAACTCTATTAACGGAAGATAAGTATCCCATGAACCTCCCTGTTCAAGAACACATGCTCTCAACAAATCTTCCAACGATTGAATAGTCCGTTCAGTCTGACCATTCATCTAAGGATGATACGCCAAACTCAGCCTTAACTTAGAACCTAACTCTCTTGCAAACTCTTCGAAAAATCTGAAGTAAACCTCGAATCTCTATCCGAAATGATACAAAAAGGAACACCATACAACTTTACAATTACAATAGTGTAAATCTCCGCCAACTTTGATATTGGAAAACTGATGTTAATAGGAATAAAATGAGCCGAATTTGTAAGCCTATCAACAATCACCCAAATTGAATCATGTCCTCTTGAAGTATTAGGTAGTCCTGTTACAAAGTCCATCGAAATGCTATCCCATTTCATTCTGGAACTTCTAACGGTTGCATCAACCCTGCAGGCTTCTGATGTTCAACTTTCGACTTCTGAAAAGTCAAACATGCATACACAAATCGAGCCACGTCACTCTTCATTCCAGGCCACCAAAATGAAATCTTCAAATCCTGATACATCTTCGTAGCTCCCAGATGAATACTCAACTTTCTTCTATGACTTTCCTCGAGAATCACCCTCTTCATCTCCGCATCATCAGGAATGTAAATTCAATTATGGAATCTCAACATACCTTGCGCATATAACTTGAAATCTTTATTCTCGGACTGATCGATCCCAACCATCAAATCTACCAGTTTTACATCCAACTTATGAGCTTCTTTGATATTATCCAGAAAATCATTATTAATCTTTAACATCCCCTACATAACACTCTACGGTGTCACCTCACAAAATAAGCTCATATCTCTGAACTGTTCAATTAATTCCAACTCTTTCGCCATCATTGCTAACATATGTAAAGTCTTTCGACTTAACGCATCAACCACCACATTCGCCTTTCCTGGATGATAATTCAAACCAAAATCCTAATCTTTTAACAACTCCAACCATATTTGTTGTCTCATTTTCAATTCTTTATGATCAAATAGATATTTTAAACTCTTATGGTCACTAAATATTTTAAAACTAGAACCATAAAGATAATGCCTCCAAATCTTTAACACAAATACAACTGCAGTAAGCTCTAAATCATGCGTAGGATAGTTCTTCTCATGAGTCCTCAATTGCCTTGACACATAAGCAACTACCTTATCATTCTGCATAAGCACACCTCATAAACCCATCTTACAAGCATCACAATATACCACAAAAGGTTCTCCCGAATTAGGTAATGTCAAAAACAGAGCCGATGTCAATCTCTTCTTCAATTACGTAAATATTTCTTCACATTAAACACCCCACAGAAAAGCTCTACCCTTACAAGTAACTTAGTCAACGGAAGTGCCAACTTAGAGAAACCTTCGAAAAACCTT
The DNA here is from genome assembly GCA_948472305.1 of Vicia faba. Classification (NCBI taxonomy): domain Eukaryota; kingdom Viridiplantae; phylum Streptophyta; class Magnoliopsida; order Fabales; family Fabaceae; genus Vicia; species Vicia faba. The sequence continues at coordinate 1,107,776,791 of OX451739.1, read as the reverse complement.
CTATAATAACCAACTAATCCCAAAATGCTTTTAATCTCGGTAGCCGACTTTGGAGTTTTCCACTGTGAAATTCTGGCAACAGATACTTGATGTCACAGTGAATGTTATGACACCGTATCTAACAAATTGTACACACACACAATAGTAATTTAAAAGACAATCAATTGTTAACCCAGTTCAGTGTATAACAATACCTACTCTGGAGGCTACCAAGCCAGGGAGGAAATTCACTATAAGAGGAATTAATTTAGGAATAAACCAACCAGTTTATCTCCTTCACTTAAGACCTACCCAATGCAACTTCAATCTAAGTCCTACTTAAACCTGAGTTCCTACTCACTCCCCCTCAATCACAACAGTGATACAATCTACTGATTAATAAGATTATGAAGACATTCTTCAATACACATGCTTGATTTTGCTTCAAAGCTTTAATCAAGAGACACAACACTCGTGCTTCAAAGCTTTGAGTGATAAACAACCCTTACAACCAAATCTTAATCCAAGTCACTTATCAAACTGATAATTGCTTGGCTCACAGTAGTTACAACTATACAATGCCTTATTGATCTTCTGTCAAAAGCACTGCTCACCATTAGGCTTCGTGAGAAATATATAAGCAGACTATTCTTCATTTAGGGCTTCCATAAAAATAGCTAGGGTTAACCAAAGTTAACCTAAAGACTTGGTCTTGGGCTTTCAACATAACATATTAGGGTTAAGCAAGGTTAACTTAATGTCCACGTGAGCATCTGATCTGGACAATATACTTCAACTCAGAGTAGCATACCTGATTCCTGTAAATTCTCAGGAATAATAAATCTGCACAACAACTTGATCAGTACAGGATGTCTTAACATTGGTTATGACATCATGTATCTAACTCACTGATTTTGGTAGAATTCAGTACATATGATCATAGCTTAATGATCATGATATTCACTCATACTGAGTAGTTCCTGTAGAACATTCCTTCTGCAGAATGTACCTTTATCCCAGAATGTTATGACATCAGTCATGACATTCGCAAATATGGTTTTACCAAAAAATAATGCCAACAAACAAACACTTACAAACTCCCCCTTTGGCAAATTTTTGGCTAAAACCCCTAAAAAATCAGAGATTAGAATGCAGCAGAATTTTTAATAACAGCTACCAATATCTAATTCTACCAAAATTGCCATAATTTCTTCTCCCCTTTTTAGCCATAAAGAGGCCAAAGGTACTAGTACTTGAAGTTATACAGTTATCCAAAAGGAAATTCAAAATACACAAAAACAGAGAGAAGGTATCAAATAGCAGCAACAGGTTCCAACATCAATCTTTTTAACTCAGCAAACACAGACCTTCAGGTACTGTCATCCCCTGAGGAAGCACTATTTTCAGCAGCATTTTCTGGTGAGCTTCTTGCAGAACCATCATGTTGTTCTTCATCAACATCCTCTTCCCTCATTTGTTCTTCATTCTCCTCCTGTTCCAGACTAGCAATCAGCTCTTCAAGAGTCTTTTTTCTTGCATTAAGCTCTCTGCAGGTTTCTTTTAGAACAACGATAACATCGGCTTTCTTGGAATGAGCTTTGACATTTGATGTCGCAGCAGATGTCATAACAATGTCAGGGACATGTGGTCCCTGAAACAGCTTATAGTGAAAACTAAGTGTAGGGGCTCTTTTGCACAGAGTCTTTTTCAACCAGGATGTCAGGATACTGATCAATAATTATACCACACATGAGAGAGGGAAAAGCAATAAGGCCTTTAATAGCATATCTCTTAGCATGTTTCAATGTTTGATCAAAGATGTAGTTGCCATAGTCAAAGTTTGTTCTGGTTCCAACAGCATAGATAAATCTTCCCAAACCTATGGAAATGATGGATTTGTGGTTGGTGGGAACCCAGTTAGCTGCACCAAATTTGTGCAGTATGGCAAACTTCATACTCAGCTTGCTTGCATTTAGCTTCCCTTTCAAGGGCCAGTGCTTGACTTGCTTGGCAGTGATGGTTTGACAAACCTGGTTGTCAGTAACTTCAAGCTCAGGTTGAGCATCATCAGGCCTTCCTAGGTATTTGTTTATCACAGTAGGAGAGAAATTTACCTTCCTTCCTCTCACATAAACACTCTTAAAATCAACTGACTTTCCATCAGCACAACCACCAGAAAAATTTACTATGAATTCTTTGACAAGAATCTCATAGCAGTTGGAAAACTTGACCACTGTTTTCATCAAGTTTTTCTAGAGCTTTTTCAATGTTGTCATCAGGTGTCTCAACATTCTGAGTGACATTGGGATCCCTTTCTACATTAGGGCTAGGAGTTTCTTGGTTCAATGGTACATATATGCCAGGAACAGAGTGATTCTCATTAAGAATCCTAGTGACTAGTCTAGCAATAGCTTGATGCACATAAGCAGAACCTTCCCTATTAGCTATCTCTAGAGGAACAAAAGATGATGGTTGAGAAGATTTACCAGATGGAGAAGCTTGTGATCTTCTTGCATGTCTGGTTCGCAGCTTCTTGACCTTAGTAGGATCAACTTCCATTTCACGAAGTGGAGTTATCTCAAGAACATCAGTATCCATGCAGTTTACGATTGCCCTAGGTTCGGTGTCAGTGGGTGAGGAAGATGAAGTTTCCTTTGATGAAGATGATGACACATATTGTTGAGACATCTTGAGAGATTGAGAAAATAGGTGACAGCGTGTGTGAAATCTTCTTTTGAGGGAATGGAGAATGTTGCAGAAAAACGAGAAGAGGGAGATATAAGTATGTCTATTCCTCTTCTTAAACTTTTGGAAAGAAAGAGGGAAACAAATGATTATCCCAATCAGAATAGACTTGATTAAAATATCTCTTTCATCCCTTGTATTAAGCAAAATTAATTGCTACATCTCTTCATATTGGCAAATACCCAGCTTGCCCCTTAAATTCTCAAACTGACTAGCATCAAGTGCCTTGGTAAAAATGTCAGCCAGTTGTAGTTCAGTGGCAACATGTTCCAGCTTGATCACCTTTTCCTCCACAAGATCTCTGATGAAGTGATGTCTAATGTCAATATGCTTAGTCCTGCTGTGCTGTATAGGATTCTTGGATATATTAATAGTACTCAAATTGTCACAGTACAATGTCATAACATCTTGTGTGACATTATACTCACTCAGCATCTGTTTCATCCAGATCATTTGAGAATAGCTGCTACCAGCTGCTATGTATTCAGCTTCAGCAGTAGATAGAGACACACAGTTTTGTTTCTTGCTGAACCAAGAGACAAGATTATTTCCCAAAAAGAAGTATCCTCCAGAGGTGCTCTTTCTATCATCAACACTACCAGCCCAATCAGCATCACAATAACCAGACTGAATTGGTTCACATCCATGAGAGTACAACATGCCATAATTGTAAGTTCCACTCACATACTTCAGAATTCTTTTCACCTGGTTGATGTGACTTACTTTGGGGTCAGCCTAGTATCTTGCACATACTCCAACTACAAAGGCAATGTCAGGTCTGCTGGCTGTTAAGTATAGCATACTTCCTATCATGCTTTTGTACAAGCTTTGATCCACATTTGCCCCACTTGAGTCTTTGGACAACTTTAAATGAGTAGGTGCAAGAGTCCTTTTATGACTGGCATTCTCCATCCCAAACTTCTTGACAATATTCTTTGCATATTTGCTTTGAGACAGAAAAATTGAGTCTTCCATCTGTGTGACTTGTAGTCCAAGAAAGTAGGTCAATTCTCCCATGAGGCTCATTTCAAATTCAGCTTGCATCTGGTTAGCAAAATGTTTAACCATTTTATCTGACATTCCTCCAAACACTATGTCATCAACATAAATTTGAGCTACCATTATCTTTCCTCCTTCATTCTTGACAAAAAGAGTTTTATCCAAACCTCCTTTCCTATATCCTTTGTCAGTGAGGAACTTTGTCAACCTGTCATACCAAGCTCTAGGAGCTTGTTTCAGACCATATAAAGCTTTCCTCAATTTGTAGACATGATCAGGACAATTTGGATCCATAAATCCTTTCGGCTGTTCTACATATACTTCCTCATTTAAGTACCCATTTAGGAAGGCACTCTTCACATCCATCTGAAACAACTTGAACTTAAGGAGATAAGCAACTCCCAATAGAAGTCTGATTGATTCCAGTCTGGCAACAGGAGCAAAAGTCTCATCAAAATCAACCCCTTCAACTTGAGTGTATCCTTTAGCAACAAGCCTTGCCTTATTCCTGGTGACAACTCCTTCAGCATCTGACTTGTTCTTGTATATCCACTTTGTGCCAATGATGTTTGTTCCTTCTGGTCTAGGAACTAACTCCCATACTTCATGTTGCTTGAACTGGTTCAATTCATCTTGCATTGCTCCAACCCAGTATTCATCAGTCAAAGCCTCTTTAACATTTTTTGGTTCAATCTTAGACACAAAGCAAGAGTTTGTGATGATTTCTCTAGATCTTGTAGTGACTCCACTGTTAGTATCTCCTATTATGAGTTCCTTAGGATGATCATTCTGAATTATGATGGAAGGATCTTTGTTAGCTTCCTTTGATTCAGACTCTGATGGAGTAGGATTAGGCACATCATCCTTTTTAGACACTTGTGTTGAAGTCTCAAAGAATGTCTCAACATCATATGGGACATTTGTTTCCTCATGGTGATAATCAACTATGAAATTTATAGACTCCATCATAACTTTGGTCCTGGAATTGAATACCCTATATGCTCTGCTGTTGGTAGAGTATCCTAGGAATATTCCTTCATCACTTTTAGGGTCCATCTTTCTCCTTTGTTCACGATCTATCAGAATATAGCATTTTCTCCCAAAGACATGGAAGTACTTCACTGTAGGCTTTCTTCCTTTCCATAGTTCATAAATGGTGGATGATGTTCCCTTTCTCAAGGTGACCATGTTATGGACATAATAGGCTGTATTCATAGCTTCAGCCCAAAAATGAATAGGAAGCTTTTTGGCATGTATCATTGCTCTGGCAGATTCCTGTATAGTCCTGTTTTTCCTTTCCACAACTCCATTTTGTTGAGGAGTTATAGGTGAAGATAACTCATGATTGATTCCTTATGAGGAACAAAACTCATCAAACTTACTATTTTCAAATTCCTTACCATGATCACTTCTGATTCTGACAATGCATCCTTCTTTTTCTCTTTGAATTCTTTTGCACAATTCCTTAAATACATCAAATACATCAGACTTTTCCCTAATGAAGTTTATCCAGGTGAATCTGGAAAAATCATCCACAACAACATAGGCATATCTCTTTCCACCAAGACTTTCCACCTGCATGGGACCCATCAGATCCATATGTAGAAGTTCTAGCACCTTAGAGGTAGTCAGATGTCTTGTCTTTGGATGTGACATTCTAGTTTTCTTTCCAACCTGACATTCACCACAGACTCTCCCTTTATCAATCTGATGCCTTGGAATCCCTCTGACAGCCTCCATGGATATGATCTTTTTCATCCCTCTTAGATGTAAATGACCAAGTTTTTGGTGCCACAGTTTCACTTCCTTTTCTTCTTTGTCTATAGAGCATACAGAAGAGTAGTTAGTGTTCTCAGACTCCCATAAGTAACAATTGTCTTTTGATCTGACTCCTCTCATTACAACTTCTTGTTTTTCGTTAGTTACAAGACATTCAGACTTGGTGAAGTTGACCTTGAATCCTAGATCACATAATTGACTGATACTTATGAGATTTGCAGTCAAACCATTTACCAGCAATACTTCATTTAGGTTTGGAACTCCAGGGCAGTCCAAGTTTCCAACTCCTTTGATTTCTCCTCTAGCACCATCTCCAAAAGTGACATAACTAGTAGTATGAGGTTTGACATTATTCAGCATATTCTTGATTCCAGTCACGTGTTTAGAGCATCCACTGTCAAAGTACCAGTCTTCCTTGGCAGAAACTCTAAGGGAGGTGTGAGCTATCAGGGCTGCAGTCTTTTTCTTCCACTGTTGAGTATATGGTGCCTTGTTAGTCTTAGGTTTGACATATGAGGTCTGATTAGGATATCCATATAATCTGAAGCAGAATGGCTTTATGTGACCAATCCTTCCACAATAACGACATCTCCATATTTGATACTTTTTCTTCATATTTCTCTGTTCTTGATGTTGAGTCTTATGTTGTGACATCTGCTTTGACATTTGTTTATCAGACCTGGTCTTCTTCTTGTCAACAGTAGATTCCTTTGCAGCCACAAATCCTAGACCAGACATGTTTCCTGCACTTTGTCCAGCCTGAAGGATTTCTTCCAACTTGTCAGTTCCATTTGTTAACATCTTGATAGACTTAGTCATCTGATCAAGTTTGGAGTTCAACATTAGAACTTCACCTTCGGGATGACTTATAGTAGCAGTGTTTGCCTTCTTCTCAGCCTCCAACTTTACTATGAGCTTTTTCTGTTTCTCATTTTGCTGACAGACTTCAGCACTTCTGATACATAGCTTCTTGTAGGATTCAGCAAGTAATTCAAATGTCACTTCCTCATGACTAGAATCATCATCAGATTTACAAATACCAGATAGTGCAGTAACTAGTTTAGCAGATTCTTCTTCAGAGTTACTTTTTGAGTCACCATCAGACCAAGTAACAGACATTCCTTTCTTTTGTTTCTTAAGAAAGGTAGGACATTCAGCTCGAATGTGCCCATATCCTTCACATCCATGGCATTGGATTCCTCTGCTTTGATTTCCCTTTTCTTCAGACTTAGTTCTTCTGCTGGAGTCATAGGATCTGCTAATGTCAGAGGAAATGTTCTTGACATTTAACCTTGACTTTGGGTCCATTCTCTTGATGAGTTTGTTGAACTGTCTTCCAAGTATAGCTATAGCTTCTGAAATATTCTCTTCATCACTCTCCTTGCTTTCATCTTCAGTATTGGATACAAGGGCTATGCTCTTGTTTTTCTTGTCAACATTTTCACTGATCCCCATCTCAAATGTCTGAAGTGACCCAATGAGTTCATCAACCTTCAAGTTGCAGATATCCTGAGCTTCCTCTATAGCAGTCACTTTCATTGCAAACCTTTTAGGCAAGGATCTGAGAATCTTTCTCACCAGCTTTTCTTCTGACATCTTTTCTCCCAATGCTCCTGAGGTGTTGGCAATTTCCAAGATGTTCATGTGAAACTCATGAATGGTCTCATCTTCCATCATCCTCAGATTCTCAAATTTGGTAGTGAGCATCTGAAGTCTTGACATTTTTACTTTGGATGTACCCTCATGGGTGGTTTTGAGAGTGTCCCAAACATCCTTGGCCAGTTCACATTGATGTACTAGTCTGAATATGTTTCTGTCAATTCCATTGAACAAGGAATTTAATGCTTTAGAGTTACCCAGGGCTAACTCATCTTCTTCTTTGCTCCATTCTTCCTCAGGTTTCAGACTAGTCGTCCCATCTTTCCCAGTTATGGTGGGATGGTTCCATCCTTTGTCAGCAGCTCTCCAAGCCTTTTTGTCCAGTGACTTCAAGAAGGCAATCATACGAGGTTTCTAGTAGTCATAATTTGATCCATCCAGAATAGGTGGTCTGTTCCCAAATCCTCCTTCCTTGTCCATAACGCCAGAAAATAATATCCCTAGATCTCACCCAGAAAGACAGGTAGGGTGCCTGCTCTGATACCAATTGAAATTCTGGCAACAAATACTTAATGTCACAGTGAATGTTATGACACCGTATCTGAAAAATTGTACACACACAAAATAGTAATTTAAAAGACAGTAAAGAACACAATCAATTATTAACACAGTTCAGTGTATAACAACACCTACTCTGGGGGCTACCAAGCCAGGGAGGAAATTCACTATAAGAGGAATTAATTTAGGAATAAACTAACCAGTTTATCTCCTTCACTTAAGACCTACCCAATGCAACTTCAATCTAAGTCCTACTTAAACCTATGTTCCTACTCACTCCCCCTCAATCACAGCAGTGATACAATCTACTGATTAATAAGATTATGAAGACATTCTTCAATACACACGCTTGATTTTGCTTCAAAGCTTTAATCAAGAGACACAACACTCGTGCTTCAAAGCTTTGAGTGATAAACAACCCTTATAACCAAATCCTAATCCAAGTCACTTATCAAACTAATAATTGCTTGGCTCACAGTAGTTACAACTATACAATGCCTTATTGATCTTCTGTCAAAAGCGCTGCTCACCATTAGGCTTCGTGAGAAATATATAAGCAGACTATTCTTCATTTAGGGCTTCCATAAAAATATCTAGGGTTAACCAAAGTTAACCTAAAGACTTGGTCTTAGGCTTTCATCATAACAGATTAGGGTTAAGCAAGGTTAACCTAATGTCCACGTGAGCATTTGATCTAGACAATATACTTCAACTCAGAGTAGCATACCTGATTCCTGAAAATTCTTAGGAATAATAAATCTGCACAACAACTTGATCAGTATAGGATGTCTTAACATTGGTTATGACATCATGTATCTAACTCACTGATTTTGGTAGAATTCAGTACATATGATCATAGCTTAATGATCATGATATTCACTCATACTGAGTAGTTCCTGTAGAACATTCCTTCTGCAGAATGTACCTTTATCCCAGAATGTTATGACATCAGTCATGACATTCACAAATCTGGTTTTACCAAAAAATAATGCCAACAAACAAACACTTACACACTGCAACACAACATCTACCTTATATGGATCTATATCAATGCCACTACCTGAGATAACATGACCAAGAAACTAACCTCCTTTAACCAAAGTTCACACTTAGACAGCTTTGCATACAACTTCTTCTCATCCAAAACTTGTAATACTAGTCTTAAGTGTTCTGCATGCTCTTCCTCTGATTTAGAGTAAATCAAAATGTCATCAATGAACACCACTCTAAACTGATCCAAATAAGTATGAAAGATATGGTTCATGTACTCCATAAATACTCCCTGCACATTAGTAACACCAAAAGGCATCACCGAATACTTATAATTTCCATAATGCATTCTGAAAGCTGTCCTCTGGATATCTCCATCCTTCACTTTAATCTGATGGTAACCTGACCGTAAATCAATCTTACTAAACACACTAGCACCCACCAATTGATCCATCAAATTGCGAATTCTCGAAAGCAGATACTTGTTCTTAATCATCACTTTATTCAATTATCTATAATCAACATAAAGTCTCATACTTCCATCTTTCTTATTTACTAGCAACTGGAGCTCCCCATAATGATACACTGGTATTACAAACTTCTTCTTAAGTAACTCTTCCAATTGCTTCTTTAGTTCCGACAATTCAGATGCAGACATCCTGTATGGTGCCATAGAAATAGGCCTGGTACCAGGTACAAGATCAATAGCAAATTCAACTTCTCTCTCTGGCGGTACATCAGGAATTTCATCAGGGAAAACTTCAAGAAATTCACGCACCACTTGCAATTCCTCAATTATAGCTTGATTCTTTACAGATAGTGATACCATCAACATGAACATCTGAGCCTCTTCTTGCATCAACTGCTTCAACTGTCTAGCAGACAACAAACCAGCTTCCTCTTCTTCAGGAGTAGAAAACCTCATTAACTTGGTATAACGGTAATATGAACATAGTTATGCTCTAACAAGTTCATACCTAGGATCACGTCTAACCCACTCAAAGGCAAACAAACTAAATCAACAACAAAGTGTCTGTCGAAGATCGACAACAGGAACTTTAAACACACAAGAGAAGTAGTCACTGACCCCTTGGTTGGAGTATCGACGACCATCTCTCCATTCATAGAAGACAACATAAGACCCAATCTTTCAACATAATCAGCAGCAATGAAGCAATGAGTAGCACCGATATCAATAATAATAATTTAAGGAGTACTATTACTGAAACATGTACCTCTGGTGAGTCTGTCCTCATTAGCCTTCTGATTCTTAACCAAAGTGAACACTTTGCCACTGGTTTACGCCTTCTTTAGCTTCTGACACTGACTACCAATGTGTCCTTCTTCACCATAATTGAAGGAAATCATCTCTTTATGCTTTCACTCAGATACACCATGTCCAGTCTTACCACGACTAAAACACCTCTTCACCTCAGTAGTACACACGTTGCTCTTATGACCAGGTTTTACACATTTGAAACAAACCACACCAGCAGGAGCATCTCCCCCACTAGTCCTCTGAACTTGAACAACTTTTTGTTTACCTTTACCAACTGGGGCATCATATGGATTACCACGATTCTGTTGGTGCTTACCCCTCTTTTCACTGATAATCTTATAATGAGCATTATTACCCTCTTCATAAATCCTGCAATTATCAATCAAATCGGCAAAGACACGAATCTTCTGGTATTCAACTGTCTTCTTGATCTCTGGGTGCAACCCGTTCTCAAACTTGATGCACTTCGAAAACTCAACATTTGCCTCACTATAATGCGGATAAAACTTAGCCAACTCAGTAAACTTTGTAGAATATTTAACAACCGGTATACTCCCTTGCTTCAGCTCAAGAAACTCAATTTCCTTCTTACCACGAACATCTTCAGGGAAATACTTCCTCTGAAATTCTCTATGAAACAAAGCCCAAGTGACATTTTCACCTGAAACTTCCAACCTATGACACGTCTCTAGCCACTAGTCATCAGCTTCAACTGTTAGCATATGAGTACCATATCGAACCTTCTGTGCTGGAGTGCAGTCCATCACACAGAAGATTCTCTCAATCTCTTTCAACCAACCCAATGCTCCGCAAGGGTCATACTTACCCTTGAAGGTAGGCGGATTCTCCCTCTGGAAGGTCGCCAAGCTACGAGATCCAGCATTCTTGTCAGTGTTCGGCTGATTCTCCATAGCATGCGTCATCGCTTCCAAAGCAGCAACAAGTGCAACATCATTCCTTCCATCCATCTCAACTTATCACTGCAACATAAACAACGGTTATAACTCAAGTTAAAAATACTCGACTGTTAGACAAAACTACGACTCGACAACTTGGTCGGGCAGACCGACTTGCTCTAATACCAACTTTGTAACACCCCAATTCTACCCGACAATATATATGAAATCAGAGTTATAAAATTTCTGAAAACTAACTCAGGATGCTACAAATTCAACTTAAAACAACGACATTCATCACATATACATAACACTTTAAACTTGGATGAACCAACAACAACATAGATTAATCTTTTAAAGCCAACAACTTTCATAACTACACAGTGGAATCAAATATTCAACTTAAAGGAATATAACATCTTTATCCAACTAAAACAACTTTAGATAACAAGTATTTAACTAAAAACAACTTAAAGTTCAATCAACTAAAATAATAACAACAATAAAATAACAAGCGTTCATCCCCCCGAGTGTTATGTATCAGAGCAATGACACAGACTCGAACTACTGAAGATAAACCGCCTTCACTCTGGATTACCTGCACGTTACCAACATATGGGTAACATTCAAACAAAAGGGGTGAGATATCAGACATTATAATAGAACATATGATAAATAAAACATTAGAATCAGTTCATACATATTCATCACTTCTCAGATGTTTAACAACATAAGCATAATTAGATCAACCACACAACGACTCATGATGGAACACATGATGCAACTTGTATTTATGCAAATGCATGTGGTACCAATTGAGCAGAACTCCCAACTTAAAAATTTGCCAATAAATAGAGGCATCAACAAGGCATAAGCCTTCAACATAATATTTTGCCAATCCAGGCCAACTTAAAGAGCAACATCTCCAACTTGATATGCGATGTATGCGACACAATATGAATGTATCAAAAATCAACAACAAATAACAACTCAACATAAATCAACGTTGGCCATAAGCATACAACATCAACAACAATTAAACATCAACATAATTCAACTTTGGCCATAAGCATACAACATAATATCTGCCCATAATTAGAGGAATCTCAACATGATTCATCAACCTGCATTTTCTCAACTCAGAACAACTTATACAACACTGGTATCGACCAAACCATCATGTACGGGCAAAAGGGATAGGAAGAACTACGCGTCGCTCGACATGCACATCAACAAGAAAAAATAAGAACTAACTCAATACCCCCTCGACACGCACCGAAACAAAGAAGAATAACAACTACTTATGCTCCTCGACACAACCTGCAGCTTCGTGTAGCTCGATATCAATATTGTGCTCTTCAGCATGCCTTGTAGCCTATTATCACTCGACATCCAACACATATATTCTTCGAAACAACTCGCAGCCTACATGCTGCTTGGCACCTAACACCCCCAGAATCCTCCTCGACCACTAATTCCAGCCAACAACATAGAACAATACAACAACATAACGACCACCACAACACAATTCATGATCACCGACCAACTGCTCGGAATAACATAACATCCTAACGACCATATCAACAGGTAAAATATACACTAACCTAATCATCGATTATACCGGGAAATTATACAGACAACTCAAAACACCTACAACATAACAACTGGGCAACTTCCTTTAACAGGTTCATTAAACAGTCGTACGGTAACTCCCTAAACGACCACAACATGAGGAAACAGGAAAATTCAATAACAAATTCAGAAACATCAACGCACAATGTCATACAAACGACCTATTTCCATATAATACACATCATAAATCCCATTACAAGGTCAGAACCTCACGCTTACCTAGATTGAAGTTCGCTCTACCAAAATTCTAGCCGACAACCTTGCTTTATTCTGCTCGACATCGGGCAGCTTGCTCCTCTCTTTGCGCGGCTTCACACGGTTACGGACAAGACTCCTTGTTCTCCAAAAACCAAACCCTTGTGTCAGCTTAATCTTATATCATCAATTCTATTAGGCCTAACTTACACAACCCCATTTTACTACTTCCAACCAATAACATAAGCCCAACACAACTATTCTATTAATTCCAACATTATTATTATTATTAATCAACTAATTAATTAATTAATAATAATCTAACAACTTATACCAATAATTCCAAACATCTCACAACTTCAACAAATAATCCAAAAATAATTTAATTAAATAATTAATTAAATTAACAGGCGTTACAACTCTCCCCCTTTAGAATATTTTAATCCTCGAAAATTTACCTTATTCGAACAACTCAGGATAGGATTCCTGCATCTTACTTTCCAACTCCTAAGTCATACTTTCTCTAGCAGCTCCTAGCCAGACTACTTTCACCAAGGCAATCTCTTTGCCTCTTAGAGTCTTCATCTCACGATCCGTGATTTGTACATGTATCGTCTCCATAGTAAGATTATTCCGTACTTGCACATCATCCATATGAATCACATGAGATGGATCTGAAATGTACTTATGGAGTTGTGACAAATGGAACACATCATGTAAATTCGAGAGATTAGGGGGTAAATCCACTCTATGGATTTGCAATATGGAGACCACGACTTAGAGGATGTCAATCAAGCATCCTTGAGAATGAACAACACTCACGCTACTGAGAATCCAATAATGCTCGACTAATACAAAACTCTAGAAGAAAGACTAAAATTTGTGGAGGGATACAATGCTTTCAATGTAGATGCTCTCGAAATAGGTCTAGTTCTGAATGTGGTGATCCCACCGAAATTCAAAATACCTGGATTTGGAAAATATGAGGGATTCACCTGTCCAAGGAACCATCTGCGCATGTATTATAGAGAGATGCACGCCTATGCTCAAAACTAGAAGTTGACGATCCATTGTTTTCAAGACATCTTGAGTGGGGCATCCATAGACTGGTATATGTAGTTGGAACAGGTTCATGTCCAGACATGGGCAGATCTTGCTAATGCCTTCCCGAAGCAATACAAATACAACCTGGACATGGCGCCTACCCGCATGCAACTTCAGAACTTGTCTCAAAAGAAAGAGGATTCCTTCAAGGAATGTGCCCAAAGGTGGAGAGAAATGGCATCCCGAGTACAACCACCACTTCTGGAGAAAGAACTAGTCGATATGTTCATGGGCACATTACAAGGGATGTATTATAAAAAGATGGTTAGAAGCATCTCTTTTGGATTTTCTGATTTGGTGACTATCAGAGAGGATTGAAGCAAGCATAAATAGTGGAAATATACAAGGGGCATCATCTAATACCCCTTATAATTCAAAAAGACATGTTCCTAACAACAAAACAAATTTGAAAGGCCGCTAAGAAAATTGGATCCACTCCCTATGCCACACAGCCAATTATTGCAACACTCGATCAAGGCATCTTTGGTAGAGCTAAAACCTCTAGCTCCTCCAATTGGGCCACTTCCACCGAAATACAATGCCAATGCCAAATGCGAATACCATGCCAATTCCCTGGGGCATACTATAGATTAATGTTGGGCTTTCAAGCACAAAGTTCAGTATTTGATGGGCTCCCAAGACATTACTTTTGAGATACCAAACATCAAGTCAAACTCTATGCCTCCGCATGGTGGACCAACAATAAATGAAATTGAAGTAGTCACCAACTGTGGGGCATCCAGACAACTTAAGGCTCCGATAAATCTATTAAAAGAGTATTTGTTGGAATGTGGGTTCCTTTTGGAACACAACGAAGCTTTCACAAAGACACTATAATAATTTATAGACTAGGGGATAGTCTAATTCAGACCATACCCTAAAGACGAATATATAGCAGCAATTGAAAGAGGTGCGGAGAAGCCATTGGTAATTCCTTGCCAAGGGCCGAGCCATAATAAGAAGACTCCCGTGATCCCATAGGGAGATTCAACAGAAACTCCCACAGTAAAGCAAACTCTGAGGATACCAGTAGCACCAAAGACTACAATGGTAATTAAAGGGCCATCTCCTACCCCTTACGAAACTGACAAAGTAGTACCATGGAATTATGATCCGACCGTATATATTAATAGTTTGAAATAAGAATGTGAACCATCATCAAGTCAAGAACCTGCAGTCTCAAATATAGCAAGGACAGGGGGCATGACCCGTAGTGGTCGAGTGTTCGGGTCTGAACCACCGAAGAAGAATGATAATGTGTTAAAGAGTAAAAATGACATGTTAACAAAAGAAAAAGGAAAAGCAGTGGTGAAGGTGAATCAAGAGCCTCCAAATAAAAACTTCACCGATCAAGAGGCTGACAAATTTCTGAAAATAATTAAGAGAAGCGATTATAGGGTGGTGGATCAGCTTCACCAAACCCCAACTAAAATCTCCATACTCTCGTTGCTCATCAATTCATAGGTGCATCAGGATTCACTAATGAAAGTTTTAAGTTTTGCTCATGTTGTAGAAGAAATTACTATGAACCAATTTGATAATGTTGTAGTAAACCTGAAATCTAGGTCATATATGGGTTTCAACGACAATGAGTTCCCTCCACAAGGCCGAGCTCATAACAAAGTTCTGCACATATCGATTCAGATAGGTACTACGAATCTATCTATAGTGCTCACCAATACTGGTTCTTCCCTCAATGTGTTACCAAAATCTAGTCTGATGAGGCTAACACTAGATGGTGTTGTGATAAGACCGAGTTCCACGATAGTTAAAGCTTTTGACAATTCTCAAAGTACATTATTCGGAGAAGTAGACCTTCTTGTCAGGATAGGCTCGAACATGTTCTATATCACCTTTCAAGTCATGGATATAGAACCAGCATATACATGTTTACTCGGACGACCTTGGAATCATGCAGCAGGGGCAGTCACTTCGACCTTACATCAAAAACTGAAGTTCTTTGTTGAGGGGAGATTGGTCATAATTGATGGAGAATAAGACATCTTTGTAAGTCACATTAAGTCCTACATGCCATTTCAAGCCTTGGATGTTGCTTTAATGGTAACCCTACCCGTGGAAAAGGTCAAGAAACCTAATGTGACTTCGTGGAGGGATTTACAAATGACAATGGAGAATGGTGAATCAAAAGGCTGGGGAAAGCTCCCCGAAATATCTGAGAAGAAGAACCGTTTTGGTTTGGGTTACGAATCATCAAAGTCTACTCTGAAAGGCAAAGCACATTTTCCACCTATTGTACCCCAAAATTTTCCCTCCCATTTTTTCAAGACATGCTTTCAAGGGTCTCAAGTATTCAAGGATACTCAAGGGTTTACCAATCAAACCTCCTCCTAAGCAAGGAGTCTACAAGTAGGGTTTTGAGTTCCTCAAGGAAGTTTGGGTTGTAAAGGTATCAAGTGGTTTCCATGGTTCTCCATAGGTCTTCCACAAGGTTCATGTCAAGTTTTAAGTCCTATATCACAAGTTTGCTCAGTCAATGGCTCAGATGATTGAAAATCAACTGCATTGAGTAAAAAGTCAACTATGGTCAACATACAGTCAAACTTCAAGATTTTTTGTCAACATCAATATTTTGAAGAGATATTCATCATTTGATCAAAGGTTGATCATGATTCCCCAAGGAAAGCTCTCAAATCATCAAAAGTAAAGAATTGACAAATTAGGGTTTCCATAGGAGAAGTCAACTAAACTTTGACCAAGCATAACTTTCACATGCTTCATCAAATCTTCCCTAACCAAAGACTATTTTGAAGGAAATTCAATTATCTACAACTTTGTATTTATTCTCAAGTCAATAAAATGCTTTATTTGAAAGATATGAGTTAATACATTATAGGTCATTTTCAAAAGTCAACAAAAGATACTTTTTGTCAAGGCAACTTACATCAAGATAAATTATCCAAATGTAAAAATGAAAAAAATAGAAATTGTAGAGGACATTTTGAGCTTTTCAAAAAGTCAAAGATCACCTTTAAAAGATGAAAATTGAGAAAGTTATAAGTTGCACAATTTGGTAAGTTTTGAAGAAATATATGAAATGCAAAACATGCAAACTTCAAATTTTGGACTTGTGGCCTAACCTTTTGAGCTTAAAACATGTTAATGACCTTATGGAAGACTCCTAAGCTCACTACCACCATGTCTTGTATTTTCTTATTATTTTATTTATATTTATTTTGGTTTTATTCAAATAAATGCAAAATAAGTTAAATAAAGTATAAAGCAAATGGTCCAGGCGCATGGAGTGGTTTCTTCGAGCCCAATACAACTAATGAAAACCTGTAAAAACATTCCATAATCGTGCCAAGCTAAGAAGGGGAGGAAATACTCTTTTGGGGAAGTTTTGGAGAAAATTTGAAACACCATGAATGCTCTTACTTTGTTCCATATTTGTTACCCTAAATCCATGCTCTATATGTACACAAGCACATCAGATCCAAAGAATACACATACCTGCCTCAAGGAACTAGCAAAAACTCTCCAAAATTTCCTCAAAACCCTCGAGCTTCAAAACTCTTTCTATAAGCCCTTTCATCCTGAAATTTCAATCCTATTCCCTTCCTGGAATATTGAAAGGTAGAGTTAGACCAACTGCCATGATCCAAAACGTATGAGAATAGCATGTCATGCATCTCTGGTCATATAACATTGTGATTTCCATATTTTAAATTTCATGTTGTTTAAATCTTATTTGTTATTGCTAACGTATTCCTGAGTTATTTCTGAACAGATTTAGGTCACTAACATCATCTCATGCACGCAGGTTTAGAAAACACCATGTTTGCCTCTGATCGGTGTAACTTGGTTCGAATCACACGATCCAGGGATTTTTTTGCCAAAAATAAGGTTGGATTTGGAATCAGGGGGTTTGATTTAGGGGGTATAGTCCCTTTTGATCTTCATTTTTGTAGGTTTTCACAAGTTTGGATTTTTGACTTGTCGAAGAAGACGACTGGAGCTAGGTCTCCGGCGCTTCTCCGGCCGTATGCTTCATTCATTGTTTTTATCATTTTCGTTTGGTTAAGATACCAGATGTACATGCCACCCCAGTGGAAACATGTGTATTCTTAAGGCTTATCTATGCTTGGTCATGGGTTCGATCCAGGCGTGGGACGATTTTATTTTTCATGTTATTTTCTCACAGATTCGGTACAAGCTATCCAGGGCGCATGCCATGCACCTCCTTAATCATCACCATTAGATCCAGATCTAATGGACTCAAATCAACACGCACAATGCACCCCATTGAACTATCCTCACCAAATCTCATAGGCGCCTGGTCTTTTGGATTTTGGGTCTGGATGTTTTACTTTTTGCTCACCCCCATTTTACTTATTTGCAGGCCCATTTAATTTCATTTTTTTGTTTTAAACAATTATTTATTTTTTAATCATTTTTCATTTAATCGAAATAATCATAAAATCAAGAAAAATCAGATTTAGGTTTTAATAAATTAATTAAATTTTTTATAAATAAAAATTAATTAATTTAATCATACTTTGTTTTATTTTTAAATAAGTAACTAACAAATTAATTAGATTTAGGTTTTATTTCTTTATTTTATACTTCAATTATTTTTTCTAAACAAAAACAACAAAAATATTTTCTAAACACTTAGAATTTTTTAGGTCTTAAATATCTTCTCCTCTTCACCACCTCCGTGCGCTCATTTACTTTTTCACGTTATTTTTCAATATTGTAATTGTCAATAGTTTGTAATAGATAATCAGGGTTTATTGCTTTCCTCCCTAATTTATGATTTGTATTCCCCATCCCCGAAGCGATGTAATAACGTAGATTATTTCCCGCATTCTTTATTTTCCGCACTTGTATATATTTAACTGATAGATTAATTAGGCATTCATGGCAAAACATAAAAAACAAACGTTAGATAACCTAATCTCAAGACTAATAACTGAAACATAACACACTTTGCACACTCGCACCTCTAGGGTGTGTTTACCTTGGTTATTGGTAAACAACCGCTGATCCTCCAAATGGTTACTTATTTGGTTACTCGCAGGATCGATCAGATTGATCCTAGGACATAGGTTGATTTTGAAGTTTTGATTAAATTGGATATTGGTTAAATGATAATAAAATAAAGAGGCTTTAAGTAAATTGCATGAAGAAAGGACTTGGTAAAATAAATAAGGCTTTAAATGAAAGGGCTTCGACAGGAAAGTAAAGAAGAAAGCAAGTAAATTTCTGGAAAAGTAAATGACTTTGATTAATAAAGTTGGTGTTTCACACATACATTTCTCAACAATTCTTTCTCACACGCTGGGTACTCGAATCTATATGAGTGACTTTGTATAGAATTGTGAACACACGCGAGAAACTACACGACTACTACTATTTATACTAAAACATCCCAAGTAACCATCGGGCAGTTACACTGCTTCGAGATGATTCCACTTGGCACGTTCTCAACGTTCGACGCTCCAAATCTTTGCACGTTTGCACTTGGTAACCGCTGGAAGCCGTTTTCCCTCCAAACACTTGAATTTCAAACTGTTCCACTCTGAACCATCGAACACCTTCGTCGAGAAGCATCTTCGACGAGAAACACCTTCGACGTCGAAGGCAACCAACTTCTCCCTTGGAAGAAATCTTCTAAGTACTTTGCCATCTTTCGATGGGCATTTCGACGGACCTAACTAGTCGAAAACATCTTTCAGCTTTAATGGCTGACATTAATGAAACAAGGGTGTCGAATTTAGGAGCCAACAAATTGCCCCCCAAGAATGCCTTATTTCGACTCTGAAAGAAAAAGGCATTCTTTGAAACGCCATTCGACACCTGTCTTTCCACGCTTAGTCACAAATTAAATTGTGCACTTTTTGTTGTCTTCTACCAACCACTGGCAATCCCAAGAAAACCATCATTTATCCGTACCTAAGACGTCACCTCAGTACGGCGTGCATTGTGCCAGACGTCACTTCAGAATTTGTCATTATGACAATTCTCAAAAACGAGGACGCACGCTGCGCCCCTCCATTTCTGCAGAACGGCTAAAACAACAGGGGGATGCCACGTGTCCCACTATCTCCTGCAACATTAAATGGCATTTAATGTCCTCGGTTTTGGGGATTTTCTCCCACTACTATAAATAGCAGTAAGTACCCACTGTGGGAATTTTTACGCTATCTAGCTTTCAGACTTCTCCATTTTCATACAAACTTGTCAACTCTGCAAACCCTTTTTTCTTCACTTCGTCTTCATCCACACCATTAACAATGGCATCTGGTCCCTCCAATGCTCCTAGCGCCACCGTACCATCTGGAAACGTCAAACCTAAGGTTTTCGTCACCGCTCCAGTAGTAACTTCCACGGGCCAACGAAGGGTCCCTGAACCCTTGGACATCGCTGTACGCGATGCTTACTCACACCACCTTATGATTCCGGTTGGATATTCCAACCAGATCTTTGCTATGTCTGGCCCCTTGTATCCAAGTATTGCTGAAGCCATGAAGATCAAGAGTTATTTTCCGGTAGTTGAGAGACTCAAACCGGTTGCATGCGCCAAGAAAGATGCAGAGGATAATGAAGACCCTGCTAAAGAGAAAATCGACCTTCGTTTCTTCAACAAAGGTGTTAGGGCTTTCAGGTCTGGCCCTAGCCTCACTCCTGATTACGTTGCTTGGTTGGAGAAGATGGAGAAACGCCAAGCTTCGACCTGGAAAGATATGGGGATTTTCGACCTTGTTATGCTGTCGAAGAGAGGTCTGAACTATTCTCCAGAGATGTTGATAGCTTCTCTACTCTTCTGGGACTACTCCCACTTCACTTTCCATCTTCCCTGTGGGATGCTGACTCCTACACTCTTCGATGTGGCCGCTATCACTGGCCTTCGACCCACCGGGGACTACTTCGACCCGGAGGAGATGTCGGAGGATCAAATTGGATTTTCCGCCACAAAACCAACCTACACCACCTTCATCAATCACTACCACGACAGGTCGACGGATGCTGTGTCGGATGTCGAACACATTGCGTTTCTAGCCTTATGGCTGACACGCTTTGTATTTTGCTCGAAGTCCTTACAGGTGACCAAGAAGATGGTCACTCTCGCCACTCAACTCCATCATGGCCAAAATATCTGTTTGGCAGAATTGATTTTGGCTAGCCTCTATGATTCGATTAGTAATGGGGCGACTCTTCTGAAGATTATCGAGAACAGGGCCAGCTTGCTGCTTGCTGGACCTTTTTGGCTGCTCCAACTGTGGCTCAATGCCACCTTCGAATCTTTCTTGCCTAAGAAGGTTCAGATAAATGAGCAGGCTCCAGAGATAGCGAACAGACGCGTCGAAGGAACCAGACTGGCTCTGTTGACTCCGATGGAAGATGGACTGGAGCTTCAGCAAACTTTCACAAACTTTGTTCTGATGTTTGCTCGAAGGAAAGAGTTTGTTTCGACTATGGCTCCGTTTGCTCGACGGAAGGTAGGCCCAGCGTGGTTCACAAGGCCACATCCTAGGACGTCGAGTGGTCCTCAAGTTGACGAACATACAACAATGTGGGAGGCGTTCCTCACACCAAGGATCATGCCTCTTTGATTCAGGAGCTCGAAGACTCACTTGAGTCTGATTGCATATCAACCAAATCTGGTGTCTCGCCAGTTTGGTATTATTCAAACCCTACCTTCTCCAATTTTTCCAAGAGAGAAGTCTATGTTGTACTTCTGCAATGACTACACCGAAGAAGCTGCCACTAAACATATCGGAAGATATGCTGGTCGAACAGTTCTCTCGTTGTTTGACTACCAGCTCAACTTTCTTTGCTCACCATCCTTTGAGGAGTGGTGGAAAAGTTATTACGCTGAGGAGTTTTTCGACGAGAAGGACTTCGTGGATGAGCTTCAGAAATCTTTTGTCCTTGTCTTGGACAAAATAAAGAAATGTAAGTTCATCCTTTCGAATTACTTTGTCTTTCTCTTTCGACTGCTAGCCTGTTAATTATTTTATCTGCTTTCAGTTGTTCGAAAGCCTGCAGCCAAGAAGGCTGCAGAAGGCCAACAGGGAGGAGGCCCCTCAACAAAACCTCCACCGCCGGCGAAGACTGTAGCGCCGGCGAAGACCACAACAAACCAACAGGGGGAAGGCCCTTCGAAAAAGCCTTCTGTATCGGTAACCAGACTTTCATTATTTTCTTCTGGCTTTCAATTTTTTGAATTCCGATGCGATTGATAAATCGAATTCCCATTGGTTTTTTAGGCACCTTCGCCCAAGAAACGGCCAGCACTGGTGGTCGAATCTGGGAGCGACGAAGAAGATGATTCTCCCCCTGCTCCTCTAAAAAGGCGAAAGCTGACGAAGGACGCTCCTGCTCCTGCTCCTGAGGGTCGAACAATTAGAATAAAGGTTGCTGGGAGAAAGCCCAGGCCACCTCCAGCGATCATTGAGGAGCCAACGGAAGAGGAATTAAACGTTCTTCTCAATAAGCCTGTCGAAAGCGACAATTCCAACCCTGGGGCTGAAGCTAATTTACAGGTAATCTCTTAGACCTTTTTGTAACTTAGGTGTAGATACCTGCGTTCGATTATGTCTCTCTCGATTTCTGAAGATTCTTCTTCTCCTTTTTCAGGACACCACTGAAAGCTCACCGCCAAGGACTTCTGAAACACTGGAGTCTGCTGAACTCAGCAGGCCACAAGAAAAAGGCTTGGAGAATGACGAAGCCCATACTGAAATAAATGAGGCCAACGCTGAGACGGTAGAAAAACCAGCAGAAGATCCTCAAACGGAAGAACAACAGCCAAAAGAGGTTCAGGTGGTGGATCTGTCGGAAGAGAATCGTGACGAAGGGGACCATGGCAATGCTGGCGAAGAGGACCAAGGTACCGCTGGCGAAGAAAACCAAGGTGACGCCAGCGAAAGACACCAAGATGACGCTGGCGCTGTCACAGTCCGAGTCGAAGGGAATCCAGTCGAGGCAACTGTCACTCCACAGCCTCAAACCCAAGACAATGCTGTTGCAAGGGCTGTTACCTCAACAAAGCACAGGTCGAAAGAGGACCTAGAACTCTTGAAGCAAACTGACCCTATTAGCTATCTCAACGCCATCATCGAGAGCAAGAGTTCGTCTGATGCTAGTCAGGAGGTTCCTACCCTGTCGGGGAAGTCCACTGAAACTTCTCCTCTCGATGAAGCTTTGGCGAAGGTTAAGGCTCAGTTTTTCAAGAAGGACTTGATGAAAGCTTTGGAGGGGGACCCTACTGCTCCATCATACTTGAGGGATGTTTTGAATGCTGTCGACTTGTTAGCTGTAGCTCCAGAAGTTTCAGGCTTGATCATGGAGTTACACTCCATTATTGATCAAGTCTCAGCAGATTATAGGCGACAAAAGGGCTTTAATAGTCAGCTTGAGGTGTTATATGGAAAAAGCTCTTCTGCATGGACTGCTGTTTCGGAGACAACTTCTCGAATTGCGGAGTTGTCGAAGCAAAAAGCATCTACACAGGAAGAAGTTGATGCCATCGATCGAGAGAATGCTTCCTTCAGGGCACAAATCAAAGAAATAGAGGCTAAGATAAATGCCAACACTAAGCGCAAGGAGGAACTTCTCTCGACCGTCCCAGACACCGAGAGTCAAACTGAAATCAAACAAGGCCTAGAATTTGCTGAGAAAGCCCAAGGCTTCGACGATCAGATTGCCAAGCTTGTGCAGGCGAATGCCTGGTGCAAGAAAAGATTGGAGCTGCAGCAAATCAAATACCTTCGACTCAAGGACTCCATTCCCTTTTGATTGATTCTGCTTCTTAACCATATTTTGTAATCTGTATTCGACAACATTGCCATCTTGGCTAAAATTATAAAAATTTTCCATTTTGGCTTATTTATGGTTAATTTAGTCTTGTTATTTTATTTTTATCTCTTGGAGTGTAGGTTTGTATTTTTTTCAAATATTTACCATTTACTCTCAAGAGCCTTTTATCTTCACCTAACTCTTCGACTTCATAGGCTCCACCAGAAAAAGTCTGGATAACTCTGAATGGTCCTTCCCATTTGGGTGACCACTTTCCCATGCTTCGATCCCTTCGATCCATGGGAAGAATCACCTTCCAAACTAACTCTTCAGGCGAAAATACCTTAGGTTTCACCTTTTTATTATAAGAGTCTTCTACTCTTTTCTTCTGAAGCCTGAGTAGGTCAAGAGCGCGCAATCTTTCTTCGTCTAAATCCACTAGTTCGTCTAACATCATATTCCAATAAACTTCAGAGGGAATATCATAATGTCTCTGAACCCTTGCAGATTGAAGACAAATTTCTGCTGGCAACACTGCATCATGGCCAAAAGTTAGCCTATATGGTGTTGTACCTGTGGCTTCTTTTGGGGACGTTCGACAAGCCCACAAAATCTGGTCTAACGTCTTATGCCAATTCTTTGGTTTCCTCCCAACATGCTTTTTTATCAAGCCAATCACTACTTTGTTTGCTGCTTCGACTTGACCATTTGCCTGTGCATAATAAGGCGTTGATGTTAGGAGTTTGAAACCTGTTTCCTGAGCGAATTCCTGCATCTTTCGACCAGTGAAAACTGATCCTTGATCAGTTGTTATAGTCTCAGGGATTCCATACCTAAAGATAATGTTCTTTTGAATAAATTCAATGACATTGTCTTGGTCTACATTAACTAAAGGGATAGCTTCAATCCACTTAGTAAAATAATCAATGCCTACCAGTATATACTTCTGACTCTTTGATGATGCTGGTCGAATCTCTCCAATGAGGTCCAACGCCCATCCTCTAAAGGGCCACGATTTCACTATCGAGTGAAGTTCGCTTGCTGGTACATGCTGGATGCCTGTATGGACTTGACATTCCTGGCAACCTTTGGCGAACTCAACACAATCTTTCAGCATAGTGGGCCAGTACAGTCCTTGTCGAAACAACAACCATTTCATCTTATGGCCTGCTTGGTGAGCTCCACATGCTCCAGCGTGCATAGTCGAAAGGGCTATGTATGCCTCAGTTTCACTTAAGCATTTTAGCAATACCCCTTCAGGCGTCTTCTTGAATAACTCATTACCCAAGAGTACATAACTCAACGCCATGTACTTTGTTTTTCGTTCTGTCGAAGCTCCTGGATTTTGAAGATAATCCACAATGGGTTTCCTCCAATCTTGCTCTGACAAATTATCTATGAACGAAATTTCAAAGTTACTTTGATCAGCATATCCTAGTCTTGTCGATTCCAAATCTGTTGGTGATAGACAAGTTGCTTTTATCTTTTCTCGAACTTCGATTGCTCTTTGTAATCTCGTTTTTGAAATCTTATACCCAGATGCAATCTGTGCCAAGTCGTTGGCTATTTGATTTTCGACTCTGGGTATGTGTCGAATATTGACCGTTTCAAATTTTTTCAATAAACGATTTGCTATCACAAAGTACATAATGAGATTCTCTCTTATGCATTTATATTCCTTTGTGACTTGCTTAATGACTAACTCTGAGTCTCCCATTATTTCGACTCGAGTTGCCCCCAATTCCAACAATATTTCAAGGCCATTAATTAGAGCTTCATACTCAGCCTCATTGTTCGAACAAGAACCTGATATCTTGTACTTGAATGTTGTTGGAATTTTTTCAGGAGAAATGATCAAAACTCCTACTCCTGTTCCATCTTTATGGCTGGAACCATCGAAGTAGAATTTCCAAGGTTCTATCTCCACATAATTAATATCCTCAACTTGAATTGAGTGGTCGACTATAAAGTCTGCAACCACTTGTCCTTTTACTGCCTTAAGAGGCATAAAGGTCAAGGAGTATTCAGTTAATGCTAATTCCCACTTGCCAATTCGACTATGCAAGATAGGTTTCGACAACATATACTTGAAAACATCAAAATGAGACGAAACATACACATCAACTGGTTTTATATATTGCTTGAGTTTTGTACAAGAGAAATACAGACATAGACACAATCTTTCAACTTCACTATATCTAGTTTCTGCATCGTTCAAAACTCTACTAAGATAGTAAATGGGTCTTTCGACTCCATTCTCATCTTCTTGGGCTAACATGCTTCCCAAAGTTTTGTCAGATGCAGCTATGTACAATCTCATACTCCTATTGCTACAAGGAGGCACCAAAATAGGTGGCTTAGTGAGGTACCCTTTGATTTTGTCGAAGGCTTCTTGTTGCTCTTGCCCCCATTCGAACCCCTCTTTATTCAGTCGAAGTAAGGGTGAAAAGGCCTGAGCTTTCCCACTTAGGTTGGATATGAATCTCCTTAAGAAATTTATCTTGCCTAACAGAGATTGCAGTTCCTTATTATTCGATGGCGCTTTCGCTTCCAAAATTGCCTTCGTCTTGTTCTGGTTGATTTCGATTCCTTTCTTGTGGACAACGAAGCCCAAGAAATCTCCAGCTTTCACACAGAACGCACACTTCAAAGGGTTCATCTTCAGACCATGTTCTCTCATTCTTTCAAATGACTGTCGAAGGTGGTCAATATGATTCTTCCTGGAAACAGATTTTATAACAATGTCATCAATATATACTTGCATAAAAGTGTTAATAAAATCATGGAAGATAGTATTCATTGCTCGCTGGTACGTCGCCCCAGCGTTCTTTAGGCCAAAAGGCATCACTACCCATTCGTAAGTGCCTAGGGCCCCAGGGCATCGAAAAGCTGTTTTCGACACATCCTCTTCAGTAATGAATATTTGATTATATCCTGAATAACCATCGAGCATACTCAGGTATTCATAGCCAGTGGCAGAATCGACTAGCATTTCCGCCACAGGCATAGGATATTCGTCTTTGGGTGTAGCAGCATTCAAATCTCTGAAATCTATGCACACCCTTAATGTACCATTTTTCTTAATTACTGGCACAATGTTCGCAATCCATTCGACATACCTTGTAACGCGTATGAATTTGCATTTCAGAAGCCTTTCGACTTCCGTTTTGATCTTCGACAGTATTTCTGGAGCGAAGCGTCTTGGATTTTGTTTGATTGGCTTCTTCCCAGGTTTGATTGGAAACTAAAGTTCTACCAATCCTCTGTCGAGACCAGGCATTTCGTCGTAATCCCATGCAAAACCGTCCTTGAACTCTTTCAGCAATTGGATTACTTTCAACCTTAGTTCTGGGTCAATTTTGGCGCTGATGTAAGTTGGCCTTTTCTCTGACCCTTCTCCTAAGTTGATCTCTTCTAAAGGATCCTGCGCCAACATTTTAATGTTGTTCGCCAAGGGGTCCTTTTCGAAGCCCAAAGGCTCATCGTCATAGATGGCGTCGAGCCTCTGTTCCTGCATTTCTTCTTGCATGATATCAGGGGGTTCTGGATCGAAATCCTTTCCTGGACCTGCAGCAGATAACTGCTGATCATTGGCCTGTGTGGCCATGTACTTCACTTCGGCTTCGAGAGCCGTTATCATCTTAGTTTCGGCTACATAAGCCGAAATTCGCTTCAAAGATTGTGACTCAATCATTATCACAGAATTCACTTCCCCAACCAGTTGGTTGGATATCAGTTAACCCACTGAAGTCTATGTGGGACAAGTCTTCTCTGTCCCACTGGAAACCATGCTCTGGATGCAGGTATAGGGAACAAAATGTGTTTGGCGCTGGCGCCATGTCGAAGTCAGGTGTTGGACATGGCCCTATGTGGGCCAAGTTCTTGTCGAAATCTGCCAGCCCCAAGTGATTCACTTCACCCAGGTAATAGCTTTGATCTGCCTCTATGTTTTCGACCATCCCATCTGGACGCCATAGCAGCAGCCTCTGGTGCATTGATGATGGCACAGCTCCAACACCATGAATCCATTCTCGGCCCAACAAAAGATTGTAGTTAGGTTTGGCCGATATGACCATAAACATTGTTGGTCGAAGGATAGACCCTACTTTGATATCTAGCTGGATCACTCCCATAGTGGTCCCTATGCCGCCCTCATAGTTCGACATGACCATGTTGTGGGGCTTAATGTCCTCATCCCTTTTGCCAATTTTCCTTAGCATCAAGTGAGGAATAATGTTGATGGTTGCCCCACAATCCACCAATATTTTATTCACAGTAGTTTCTTCGAGTTTAGCCCTTATAAATAAAGGCTTGAGGTGATTTTTCATCACCTCTGTGGGTGGTTCGAAGAATCCATTTTGTTCCTCAATGGTGCCATTATCCATGACGAAATAGCACAGTGGCCTATGTTTGGCCATTTCTTGCTCCACTTCCCAGTCACTTGCTTCGACCTCCACTTGTCGGTTTAATTCTCTGGGCAGCACTGAGACTATATTCACCATTATGTCCAAAGTATCATCAGACTCAGAATCGTCTTCGTCCTCGACTTCACCTTGGTTAGGCCAAACTAGCCTGTTGGTTACTGGCTCTCTTTCTAGAGGTTTCCTCTGCTTCCTTTGAGGAATATTCGAACTGGTTTCTGCCTTTGGTTCGTTGGCAGCCTCCCTCTCCGCTTTTCGTCTCCTTTGGTATCTCCTCCATTGAGATCGAGACATGGGATTTTTACCTTTGTAGTTGCTTGACACTTGTGCAACTTTAGGTGCAGCAACTTGAGGCTCTTTCTTTTGAGTTAAAGATGAACCCCTTGGCACGTCGAAAGAGTGCCATTTTTCCTCACTTGGCCTTTTTCGACCAGAGGTTTTGTACCAGGTATCTACTAGCACATTTGTTGGAGGCCTAAAAGTCAATGGCCTCTTTTCTTGGTTTGAACCTCTTTGGGAGGCTCTTCTGGGATCATGTCGAAGATCAACATTTTCCCTTCTCTTATTCGCTGCTCTTACGCCTTGAATGTGCTCAGCAGCTTTTTTGTCAAAGATCGAACTGCATCTTGGACACAGCATCACCTCTGATTTCTTTCTCTGGCATCTTTGTAGAAAATCTGCCAAATTTTCATTTTCCCGAGGGAAAGAAGTCTTATTAGCTTGTTCTTGCCTCATGGCTTCTTCTGATGCTTTTGGGTCAGAGAGTTCGACCATGTTGATATTCATTGTATCTTTGTTGGCAAGAGTTAACTGCTTCATTTGTATCTCCAGATTCTCCGTCTGGCCTTGAACTGTGGCCAAGTGAGAACTGGGTTTTGGTACAGTTTTCTGTGCTTCAGCGGTCTCCAATTTTGGGCTTTCGACCGCTTTCTGAACTGCTTCAATTGTCCTTCTGGATAAATTTCCAGAAAAACTGCCAAAGATTGGCATGTTGATATGGTCCTTTGAAACTTCGACCATTGTGATTCCTGGCCTCTTCGACTGGCTCCTGGTTGCCTCTATCACGTTCACCTCAGAAGGCTCAGCATAGTGGGCTTCAGCCTGTAATGGATTTGAGTCGACAACCATGGGGGTCTTGTCAGCAAACTTCAACCTTCCTTCTTCGATAGTGTCTTGCACAAGATTCCTGAAAAGAAAACATTGAGAAGTTTTATGGCCCAAAAAATTATGATATTTGCAAAAACCTCTCTTCTTTCTTTGATCAAGAGGAGGCACTTTTACCCCTGGGGGTACTATCATTTGGCCATCTTTAACAAGCAAGTCAAATATTTCATCACATTTTGTGATGTCAAAACTATAAGTCTTCTTGGGGAATCTATCGTTGGTCCTTTCTGGACCAATGGGATTTTTCCCACTTGAGGGGACTAACAGTTTACAAGAGTATGGTGGCCCTTGTTTCAGTTCCGCTAAATCGACTTCTCCTTCTTCGACAGTTAGAGTATCATCGAAGGATTCTGGATCTTCGTCATCCATCTCAACGTACGCTATCCTCTCTCTCTTGTGAGTTTTCGTTGCCTTTGCTTTTTCAGCTTTGAGGCGTTCTACCTGTCGAACTCTATCGGCCAGTTGGGCCATGTCTCTCAGGTATTGGGTGTCTAGCTTCTTCCTAATGGAATAATCTAAACCGCCTGCGGCTATTTCGACCAACTCATGTTCTGGCACTTGTGTAAAACATCTCGCCTTGAGCAACCTAAACCTATTTAGATATTCGTCTATAGGTTCAGTGAAACGTCTCTTTACACTGGCCAATTCTTTCAGGCTTATCTTGGTTTGCCCCATGTAGAATTGTTCATGGAACAATCTTTCCAACTGGGTCCAATGATGGATCGAATTGGGGGGAGAGTTGTGAACCAAGTAAAAGCGTTCTTTGTTAAAGAACTTGGGAAGTACTTGATCCTCAGGTTTTCGTTATTCGAAATGTCACCTGCTTCGATCAAGTATCTCGCCACATGCTCGACAGTAGATTCTGTCGTGTCCCCAGAGAACTTAGTAAATTTGGGGACTTTGCATCTAGGAGGTAAGTCTGTTTGTAACACGTATTCTGACAATGGGGATGTAAAGTTGGGCCTTCGAAAGCCCATGTTCATCCCATTTTGAGTCATGATCCTTTCGATCATGGTTGCCAGATTATTTTCCAAACCCGTATTTTGGTATTGGATATGCTGGACTACTTCGTCAGCATCTTGGTTTCTGTTAACTAACCTTACCTCTGGGGTTATTACCCTAGGTTCCTCGACAGGTTGCTCCAACCGTGCCCTAAGGTTTTCTTCGACAGGCTGTTGAACCTGGTTGATGATGGTTTCTTCCTCTAAGAATATCCCCTGGTTTCCCCTTATTTGAGCCCTTTGGGGCTGTCGAATAGGTTGGGGTACTCCAAAGAAATCAGCCAAACGCGTCATTTGCGCTGTCATTTGCTGATTCGATTGAGTAGTGTTTTGTATTAGAGGGTTCAGCACTGTACTCAAAGTTTGTGCCAACATTTGCACCATGTCATGGTTGCTTTCGTCCATTTGTTGCCTCAAGACTGCTGTCGAGGCATTTGTAAGGCCATGGGCTACTTGGGACGTTCCTCCTAAGAGTTGGGTCCTATTTCTATTCGCCATACCTACTCCAGAGCCTTGGAGTGGCGAAGAGGCACTCACTAAAGGGTCTGAAAAAGTGGACGCAGCATTCGTCAAGCTAGCCAAGTCAGAAGTTGGCATGCCATAGAGTGGCATAAATCCTGGGGGAACAAAAGGCCTTGTACCTAAATTTCCCCTTGGTGGGGGAGTTCCCAAAGGCGCTCTGGGGCCTGTGAACGGAGGTAGTGGCCCCGTTGCTGTGACCGTTACTGCTGGTGTCGAACCAACAGTTGTCGCTTCACTTACGGTCGAGGTAACCGTTGCTCCCACATTAGTTTGTGGGATTTCGTTATTGTTTGGCGGATTCGCCATCTCTTCCCTTCTTCTGGCAGTATTGTTATCGTTAGTGTATATTCTACCACTTCTCAGTAACATACAACGCTCCTTGAAAAGGATGAGATTATTTTCAACAATCAACACACAGTCCCACCAGGTGTGCCAATTTGTTTACCTTGGTTATTGGTAAACAACCGCTGATCCTCCAAATGGTTACTTATTTGGTTACTCGCAGGATCGATCAGATTGATCCTAGGACATAGGTTGATTTTGAAGTTTTGATTAAATTGGATATTGGTTAAATGACAATAAAATAAAGAGGCTTTAAGTAAATTGCATGAAGAAAGGACTTGGTAAAATAAATAAGGCTTTAAATGAAAGGGCTTCGATAGGAAAGTAAAGAAGAAAGCAAGTAAATTTCTGGAAAAGTAAATGACTTTGATTAATAAAGTTGGTGTTTCACACATACATTTCTCAACAATTCTTTCTCACACGCTGGGTACTCGAATCTATATGAGTGACTTTGTATAGAATTGTGAACACACGCGAGAAACTACACGACTACTACTATTTATACTAAAACATCCCAAGTAACCGTCGGGCAGTTACACTGCTTCGAGATGATTCCACTTGGCACGTTCTCAACGTTCGACGCTCCAGATCTTTGCACGTTTGCACTTGGTAACCGCTGGAAACCGTTTTCCCTCCAAACACTTGAATTTCAAACTGTTCCACTCTGAACCATCGAACACCTTCGTCGAGAAGCATCTTCGACGAGAAACACCTTCGACGTCGAAGGCAACCAACTTCTCCCTTGGAAGAAATCTTCTAAGTACTTTGCCATCTTTCGATGGGCATTTCGACGGACCTAACTAGTCGAAAACATCTTTCAGCTTTAATGGATGACATTAATGAAACAAGGGTGTCGAATTTAGGAGCCAACACCCCCTCACTTTGTCTTTCCTGTTATTTTCACCTTTTCCTTTATTGGATAAAAGAAAAGTCGATGGTGACTATTGCTATCTGCAACATTTGCGATAAAACGCAAAACTAAAAGTCAGTTCTCACACCATATGACAGAACTGGTGACTCTGATGGGGAGAACTAAAAGTGGGGTTAACTTAGAGATAGTTCGCATTTAAACGCTTTCATTGTTTGATTTTCCTGATTTACGTTTAAGGGTTGTTTGGGTTATTCTTATAAAGATCCTATACCCGGATCTGGGGCATTTTAGGTAAGTAGCAATAGATCATGAAAATTGTACGGCGTAGACCGGTACAGTTGAAGCGATGGCTATGTTAGTGCGACACATTGATTGGTGTTACTGTCCCTTGAGTTAAGTCAAGGAGAATGCTGAGCTGCCGCGTGGTGTCATAAAAGCACTAACTGACCGTAGAACCTTAGTTGACACAACTTAGCCATTAGAAGGTAGCGAGATAGCCGAATTTGGTGCAGACTGAAGTTGGTTGATACTCGATGCTAAACTCATTGAGGTTGGACTCTTAGGATATTTAGGTCTCAAATCATATGCTTGTGCTGAAATAATGCCCAGGAGAAAGATCAATGATATTGAGACCCCTAAAACCCGGTTACTTCTTTTAGGACAAGTTGAGCCAACTAAAACTTCAAGAGGGTACTTACCTACGACTCCATGCAAGCTTAAACCTAAGGCCTTGTGTGATTTGTTTGTGTATGATTAATTGTTTGAACATAACATCATAACATCATAGCATCATAACATCATAACATATCATTTTCTAACCATTTAAAGGACCAAGGGATTTATCTTTGTTCTGTTTTGCAGGCTATGACCTCCGCTCGCAGAAACACTATCCAGATTAGCTTTGTGAGGGTGCCCCCTCAACTTAAAGAGTTAGTCTCAAGGGTTCTCAAAAGTTCTCCATTTATCAAAAGGCATGGTTGAATACTCAGTCTGGTTAGCTCAGGTTTTGATGAAGACATGATGAGTGTCCTATTCCAGTTCTTTGACCCTGTACATCACTGCTTCACCTTTCTCGATTATCAGTTGGTACCCACTATGGAAGAGTTATCTCAATTACTGGGAGTACCTGTTCTTGTTCATATGCCCTTCACTTATTTAGAGGAAGCTCTAAAGACATAAGTTATTGAAATAACCTTACATCTGAAGCGGTCTGACATTGTATCTAACTGGGAAACGAGAAGTGGAGTCAAAGGTTTTTTGGCCAAATTTCTGATAGAGAAGGTTCAACTATTTCTAGATGCTATGAGTTTCTAGGATTTCGAGGAGATTTTGGCTCTTCTAATTTATGGGTTGGTACTATTCCCTAACCTAGACCAACTCATAGATGTGAACACCGTCAAAATTTTCCTTGCTCGTAATCTTGTGCCTACCTTGATCAGAGAAATTTTGCATTCTCTTCACACTCGTACTATGAAGAGGTGAGGAACTCTCATGTGTTGTATACCTATTCTATCTAGGTGATTTATTTCACACCTTCCTCGCTCGGTAATGAAGAATGAACAAGGTTTGAGATGGTCGCAAAGAATAATGTCACTTTCTCATGCAAATATTTACTAGTGTTCTCGATCTCATGAGGATGTCACTATCATCGATCGTTGTAGGGAATTCCCTAATGTTCGACTCCTTGGAATTAATGGAGGTATTACTTACAACCCTTCTTTGGCTCTACGTCAGTTTGGTTACACTCAAAGAGATGGTCCTCATGACGCGCTCATCTAGGGTAGTGTGTTTGATTATGAAAATGATCCTCAGGGTTATCGTTGGAGGTTTATAAATGCTTGGGATATGGTAAGAAAGATTGATAGTAAGGATTTAGGGCAAAATAATTCCACCCCTCTGGATCCTTATCTCAAATGGGTACGAGCTCGCGCTTAAAACCTCATGATGCCATATCCAGTTGTCTTACTAGTGATCATGGAGACTGTTATCGAAGGAGACATTTCTTGCACCACCTCAATCCAGACATGTGTACTAACCTTGAGGAATTGCAGAAGTCTTGGATTCAACTGAAGGAAGAACGAGCCACTTTTGAGACTCAATTCTATGCAAGCAAAAATAAAGTGTTGGAGCTCACAAAGCAACTTCACGAGGAGCAGAGTCTTAATGCTTACATCAACACAAAGAGGAAGCGTCAGTGGGAGACCTGAGTCTTAGGTTTTAGGAGTTCATATTGCTGTCTCTTTGAGACATTATTATTTTTATTGTAAGCCTAAAAGGCAATTTTAATTTTAATGCACTAATAAAATATTTGTTTCTGTTTCCTCTTGGTTAGCAAATTTAAATCTCCTAAGGTACTTGAAAACATTTGCATTTACATATCATCCACCATTACATAACAGGTTTTTCATATAGGTTTCTCATTTTCTCGCTGTTTATTTCAGCAGAAAAATAGCCCTCGAACAAATTGTTAAGGATCTCCAGGCTCAACATGCATAGTTCCAAGAGACTCTTCCGAATCTGGCACAGGGGCAGAAAGATCTGATGGCGCTCGTTGTAACACCCCTTCTAATTACCCCAAATAATAGGCAAGAATTAAAATCAGAGAAAATAAATTGCACGGAAGGGATGTCACAACACACATCACATTCCAAAATTTTAAAGAAAAACGGACAGGGTACGTTTGTAAATTTAAGCATATCAACACAAAACAAATATACATAAATATTTAACTTCTTTCTCTCGTGCAAACGCAATGGAGTTTCAATATTTAACTTCATCTCCATTCATGGAGGAATCAAAACATAATTCAAGGCATCAAGCCATGATAATTCACATAAAGCATATGTTATCAAGTCTCACATACACAAAATAATATACACAAAGTAAGGATTATATACATCATAATCCGAATACAAAATAGACGAGTTCGACACTAAATATACCCCCCCCCAGGTGTTACTACCAGAGCATCGACTCGACTCTAATCAAAATAAAACAGATTGCAATCCAATGCATCCACTAACTAGCGCCTCGCGCTACCATCCTCGGTACCTGAACAATGCCATCAAAAGCATTTTCAAACAAAAGGGTAAGAATTCCAATAATCATATAACATGTAATTAAGGTAAAGCAATGGCAATAAATAAAGCAACACATCATGATCATATTCATTTTATCACATATAGTATCCGTACTCAAGGAAGCCATTTCCAACACATTAACCATATAAACCAATTATCCGAATACTCACATCATTGGCACATAACCATTATTCAAACAACAACAATATTGGCACATAACCAAACACATCAACACACATACACAATATACACAATTATGCATGTGACTCACAACACGACTCAACACATGCAAATGCGGTACCGACTTGTGGACCCAAAGTTCCACCGCTTATTTTTCCACATAGGGTCAAAGCCACTACGTCTATTTCCACT
The DNA here is from genome assembly GCA_948472305.1 of Vicia faba. Taxonomy (NCBI): domain Eukaryota; kingdom Viridiplantae; phylum Streptophyta; class Magnoliopsida; order Fabales; family Fabaceae; genus Vicia; species Vicia faba. Next base: position 1,107,741,498 of record OX451739.1, on the reverse strand, counting down.
ATAGGATCAACGTCTATTTTTGTGAACCCATGTTTCACCGCCTATGTTCACTTTCCGGGTCAAAGCCACTACGTCTATTTCCATTCAAGGATCAACGTCTACAAAATATGAACCCACTGTTTCACCGTCTCTATTTCAAGACCAACCATGCCATGCAATGTACAACCAACAACTCGTATGCAATTAAGACCACTTCCGACCTTAACATACACATACCACATATTCCAACACAATGAAATGCCAACAATTGTACATGCATTGCAATTATAATTCACAAATCAAGTAGTGTACAAGTTTAAACAATGTTACTTCCATGATTTATTCAAATCAAACACAATTTCATAAACCGGAAGCATTCAACTTAATTCGACTTCACCTGCAAAAATTCCATTTTTCAACAAAAATGTCACCCAATAGATCAACCAAAATTACTACCATAAACCGCATAATAATTCGGACTATTTGGGCTAAAATCGCTTATTTAATTATCTGCCAAAAATTCTATTATTTCTATTTATAAATCCTACAAAATTATTTATTAAAGATATTAAATCATTATTATTAAATAATTGTATTTGTAAACCGGAACGTAAATTACTTCTTAAATTCCCTACAATAACAAAACAATTTAATTCTCCTACATACTGCTTCTCAAATATTGCTACAGTATTCCAAAGCAATTTCCATTAAGTATTAATTCACTTCTTGCGCTACAGTAACATTCATGGGCCTTTAAGTATTACTTCACAAATTTCGCTACAGTGAGCCAAAACAAATGCTTCATGTACTAATTCATTTCTTGCTACAGTAGCAAGTAAGTATCCTAAGTACTACTTCACAATATCACTTTCTATGCTTTGTGCTACAATACTCCAGTATTGCAATTCCATTTGCTTCTAATGCTACTACCATGTGTCAAAACAAGTACTCCTACATACTCTTCATCTTGAGCTAATGTAGCCTTGTGCCTATTAAATATTATTTCAATTCTTACGCTACAGTAATGCTACAGCAAGCAAGTAATACTAATGCTACTTCTTTTCTATGTACCGATACAGTACAAGACATTTGCTTTCAAAATTACTCCTAGCGCTACAGCATAAAACAAGTAATACTAATGCTACTTCACTTCAGTAAACTAACTAATACTACAAGTGCCATTAATTGCTACTTCTTAAATCTTGTTACAACATTGTAAATATAATGCTTCTGAAAAATCACTTTCTATGCGCAACTGTGTACTAGCTAAAGCCATCAAATATTAATTCTAAAATTTGGCTACAGTATGCAGCAAGCATATACTACTAAGTGTTACTCCTTTCCTTGCAACGCTACAGTATTCAAAAGCAATCAAGTGTTATCAAAACTACTTTATTCAATGCTACCTTGTATACCAAAGCAAGTGTCTTTAAAATAATGATTCATGCTACAGTAGCAAATATTTACTAATGCTACTTCTCCATATGCCAGTAAACGTATGCAAGTTAAGTACTGTAAGCCAAATGCCCTTACACACTATTTCTCAATATATCACTACAGTAACGACAATTTATCCTATGCACTACAGTCCAGCAAAATAAATGCCTTTAAGTAACAATTCCATTCATCGCTACGGTATTCAAAATATGGGATTTTGCAAGGAAAATACCAAGCACTTATTTATGTGCATAACTAATTATATTGGGTCCTAAATCATCTCTCAATTTCATCAATACACCAATTTTTTTTTCATCATAGCATAGTAGTGAAACTAATACCCTAAACCCCTAATTTATTCCAAAATCAAAACTATAAAATCACACACTAAATAATTGGTGGAAGTCAAACCCTTAACTCTAGTGTTGATTTTCTTGGAACAAGATGATGATTTTGTAGAACAAACCCTAGCCTTCTCCTTCTCTTCTCTTCTTCTTCTCTCTTTTCTTTCTTCTTTCTCCTCTTACCAACTACTCTTACTAACTCTACTTTTCTATTTTATAAAACTATCCTTCTACTACTAACTTTCCTCCCTCTATCTTTCTAAAATTATAATTTGGCCCCAACAATTATTTAATTCAAATTATAATATATAACTCTATTAAAACAATATTACACTAAATAATATTTATTCTATATAAACCTAATCATGCCAATTAATCAAACAAAGTCAAATATTACTACACACCAAATTAATATTATTCAAAATAATATTTCGACAAAATAAATATTTTTATTTCATATTACCCAATTAATATTTTAATCGATATCAATTGAATATATTTCTCAAAATAGATATAATTCAATAGTTTTGGAAAATAATTAATGAAATAACATTTAAATATAAACGGCGTGTTACAACTCTCCCCCACTTAAAAGATTTTCGGCCTCGAAAATTACCTCTAAACGAACAATTCGGGATAGGAATCCCGCATCCGACTTTCAAGCTCCCACGTCACATTACCATTCGCCGAACCACCCCATGCAACTTTAACCAAAGCAATCTCTCTTCCTCTTAGTTGTTTCACCTTTCTATCTTCAATCCTCACCGGTAAAACCTCAACCGTCAAATTGTCTCTTACTTCCAAATCATCCGCTTGAATAACATGAGACGGATCCGCAATATACTTTCATAATTGCGAAACGTGAAACACATCATGCAAATTTGAAAGTGATGGCGGCAATGCAATCCGATAAGCCATACTTCCAATCCGCTCTGAAATCTGATAAGGACCAATAAACCGAGGTGTTAACTTCCGCGATTTAAGCGCCCTTCCCACACCCGTAGTTGGATTCACCTTCAAAAACACATGTTCATCCTTCTTGAACTCAAGAGGTTTCCTCCTCTTGTCATAGTAACTCTTTTGGCGATTCTGAGACACTTTCATCTTCTCTCTTATCAATTTGATCTTATCCGTAGCCTCTTGAACCAATTCCGGACCAACTATAGCACTTTCTCCCGTCTCGTACCAACACAAAGGTGTCCTGCACCGTCTTCCATACAATGCCTCAAAAGGAGCCATGCCAATGCTAGAATGAAAACTATTATTATAAGTAAACTCAATCAAAGGCAAATGACTCTCCCATGAACCTCCTTGATCCAAAACACAAGCACGCAACAAATCCTTAAGTGACTGAATTGTTCTCTCCGTTTGACCATCCGTCTGGGGATGATAAGCGGAACTCAATCTCAGCTTAGTACCCAAGGCTCTTTGTAAACCTTCCCAAAATCTTGAAGTGAAACGCGGATCTCTATCTGAAACAATACATGTAGTAATACCATGTAAACAAACAATCCGTTCCACATACAACTTAGCAAGCTTCTCCATAGTGTAATCCATCCTAATCGGAATAAAGTGTGCAGATTTAGTCAATCTATCCACTATGACCCAAATAGCCTCATGGTTACTCGGAGTCCTCGGTAAACCAGAAACAAAATCCATCGAGATACTATCCCACTTCCACTCGGGAATAGACAACGGTTGCAACAAACCCGAAGGCTTCTGATGTTCAATCTTAGACTTTTGGCAAACCAAACAAGCATACACAAACTCAGCAATTTCTTTCTTCATACAAGGCCACCAAAATAGCTTCTTTAAATCTTGATACATCTTCTTAGCACCAGGGTGAATACTTAACCCACTTCTATGACCTTCCTCAAGAATCCTCTTTTTCACATCCACCACATCGGGAACGCAAACTCTATCATGACATCTCAAAATTCCATTCTCATCAATTCTGAACTCTCCACCTTGACCTTGATTCACCAAAGTAAACTTGTCAACCAAAACCAAATCTGACTTTTGCCCATCTCTAATCTCTTCCAAGACACCACTAGTAAGCTTCATCATACCAAGCTTCACGCCAAAATAAGTCTCTTCACACACCAAACTCAAATCTCGAAATTGCTCCAACAATTCCCATTCTTTAACCATCAACATAGACATGTGTAAAGACTTCCTGCTCAAAGCATCTGCAACCACGTTTGCCTTACCAGGATGGTAATTCAAACTGAAGTCATAATCTTTAAGAAACTCTAGCCACCTTCTTTGCCTCATATTCAACTCTTTTTGATCAAACAGATATTTCAAACTCTTATGATCGCTAAAGACGTCGAATCTCGACCCAAACAAATAATGCCTCCAAATCTTTAACACAAAAACCACCGCTGCCAACTCCAAGTCATGAGTTGGATAATTCCTCTCATGCACCTTGAGTTGCCTCGAAGCATACGCCACAACCTGCCCGTTTTGCATTAACACACCTCCTAAACCCATCAAAGAAGCATCGCAATAGACCGTAAACAGTTCAGATGGTTTAGGCAAAATCAAAACTGGCGCAGTTGTCAACCTTCTCTTCAACTCTTGGAAACTATCTTCACACTGCGGAGTCCATACGAACGCTTGACTCTTCCTAGTCAATTGTGTCAACGGTAAAGCTAGCTTGGAAAAGCCTTCAATGAACTTACGGTAATAACCCGCTAAACCAAGAAAGCTTTGAATCTCAAAAACTGACTTTGGAGATTCCCATTCTGACACGGCTTCTATCTTCGAAGGATCCACAGCAATACCTCCACGAGATATCACGTGACCAAGGAAACTCACTTGTTCTAACCAGAATTCACACTTCGAAAGTTTAGCAAACAAATGATTTTCCTTCAGAATTGACAAAACAATTCCCAAGTGTTCGGCATGCTCTGCTTCGCTCTTGGAATAAATCAAAATGTCATCGATGAACACCACCACAAACTTATCCAGAAACTCATGAAAGATTCTGTTCATATACTCCATGAACACACCATGTGCATTCGTAACACCAAAAGGCATCACCGAATACTCATAGTGTCCATAACGAGTTCTGAACGCAGTTTTCTGAATATCACCCGCTTTCACGCGAATCTGATGATAGCCTGACATCAAGTCAATCTTGCTAAACACACACGCACCCACCAGCTGATCCATTAAATCATCAATCCTTAGCAAAGGATACTTGTTCTTAATGGTCACTTTGTTTAGCTGCCTATAATCCACACAAAGTCTCATTGTTCCTTCTTTCTTCTTCACAAGTAAAACTGGAGCACCCCACGAACTCACACTAGGATGAATAAACCTTTTGTCAAGCAACTCTTCCAGCTGACTCTTCAGTTCCACTAGTTCCGACGGTGACATCCTATAAGGAGCCATCGAAACAGGACTAGTACCAGGAATTAAGTCGATGGAAAACTCTACCTTACGCTCAGGAGGTAAATCCGTAATCTCTTCAGGAAACACTTTAGGAAATTCGCATACCACTGGATAATCCTTTCTTACTCTACCATCTTCCAAAACCATACTCGCCATAAGCATAAACAACCCATCTCCATTCTTCACACTCTTCTCAACTTGCTGTGTAGACAAGAAAACCACACCATCTTTCTCGGACTCGAGAAAAAGAACAGCCTTAGCAAAACAGTTGATATAGACATGGTTGGCTTTCAACCAGTCCATACCCAGAATCACATCTATCTGATGCAAAGGAAGACACACGAGATCAACTTCGAAATCTCTTCCGCACATGCGCAAAGGACACTTCAAACAAACAACTGAAGTAGAAACTGAACCCATCGCAGGTGTATCTACCTCCATACCTCGATCCAAAGTAGACAAGACAAGGCCCAATCTCTTGGCACAATCTAAAGCAACAAACAAATGCGTCGCACCCGTATCAATAATAGCAACCAAAGGCACATTAGAGATAAAGCATGTACCTCTGATTAGACGTTCCTCAGCAGAAGTCTCTGCTCCAGATAAAGCGAATATTTTTCCAACTTCTTTCTTTGGCTTTGGACATTTGGTACTTATGTGGCCTCGCTCACCACAATTAAAGCAAGTTACACTCACACCAACTCTACAATCAACCGCTTTGTGACCCGCCCTGTCACACTTGAAACACTTAACTATCCCCTGGCGACATTCCATAGCACGATGTCCCTCTTTACCACATTTAAAACATTTGATTGGAGTAGTCACTCCCCCACTCGGACTCTTTCCACTACTTATTGGTCTCTTTCCTCTTCCATCATAAGGCTTAGGACGCATCTGTCCCTTACCTCTTTTCTCACTCAAGCTCTTGCAATAAGCAGTGCTATCCCGACTGTCTTCGTCGTAGATACAACTCTTATTAACCAACTCAGAGAATCTTGTAATCTGCTGATACCCAATCGCCTTCTTTATGTCCGGCCTCAAACCATTAACAAACTTAAGGCACTTCGACCTCTCAGCATTAACAGTGTTGTAGTGAGGACAGTATTTTATCAAATCTTGAAATTTAGCCGCATAGTCAGCTACCGAACCACTACCTTGTTTCAATTCCAGGAATTCAACTTCCTTTTTACCACGAACATCCTCCGGAAAATAATTCTCCAAGAATGCATCTCGGAAAATTTCCCAAGTCACCACAACATGCTCCTCCTCATACCTCTGACTAGCGTTGATCCACCAGTCTTCGGCCTCTTTAATCAGCACATGTGTTCCGAATTGCACTTTCTGAGCGTCGGTGCAAATCATCACACGAAAGATTTTCTCAATTGCTTTTAACCATTCTTGAGCTTCCACCGGAGCATGCTCTCCCTTGAAAGTAGGCGGGTTGTTCTTTTGGAACTTCCCGAGAGCACGGAAAGCATCTTCAGTACCATCATGTGGCGCTTGAGTCGTTTGCGGCATCTGATTTATTGACCCTGCAAGCAACCTCAATGCCTCAGCTAAAGCATCATCATTCCTTCTGCCAGCCATCTTCTCTCTACAACACAAAGTATTGATCGCGTTAGCCACACAATCAAATACAAGGGATTAACAAAATAAGACCTGACAACTGACTGACTATGCTCTGATACCACTATTGTAACACCCCTTCTAATTACCCCAAATAATAGGCAAGAATTAAAATCAGAGAAAATAAATTGCACGGAAGGGATGTCACAACACACATCACATTCCAAAATTTTAAAGAAAAACGGACAGGGTACGTTTGTAAATTTAAGCATATCAACACAAAACAAACATACATAAATATTTAACTTCTTTCTCTCGTGCAAACGCAACGGAGTTTCAATATTTAACTTCATCTTCATTCATGGAGGAATCAAAACATAATTCAAGGCATCAAGCCATGATAATTCACATAAAGCATATGTTATCAAGTCTCACATACACAAAATAATATACACAAAGTAAGGATTATATGCATCATAATCCGAATACAAAATAGACGAGTTCGACACTAAATATACCCCCCCAGGTGTTACTACCAGAGCATCGACTCGACTCTAATCAAAATAAAACAGATTGCAATCCAATGCATCCGCTAACTAGCGCCTCGCGCTACCATCCTCGGTACCTGAACAATGCCATCAAAAGCATTTTCAAACAGAAGGGTAAGAATTCCAATAATCATATAACATGTAATTAAGGTAAAGCAATGGCAATAAATAAAGCAACACATCATGATCATATTCATTTTATCACATATAGTATCCGTACTCAAGGAAGCCATTTCCAACACATTAACCATATAAACCAATTATCCGAATACTCACATGATTGGCACATAACCATTATTCAAACAACAACAATATTGGCACATAACCAAACACATCAACACACATACACAATATACACAATTATGCATGTGACTCACAACACGACTCAACACATGCGAATGCGGTACCAACTTGTGGACCCAAAGTTCCACCGCTTATTTTTCCACATAGGGTCAAAGCCACTACGTCTATTTCCACTATAGGATCAACGTCTATTTTTGTGAACCCATGTTTCACCGCCTATGTTCCCTTTCCGGGTCAAAGCCACTACGTCTATTTCCATTCAAGGATCAACGTCTACAAAATATGAACCCACTGTTTCACCGTCTCTATTTCAAGACCAACCATGCCATGCAATGTACAACCAACAACTCGTATGCAATTAAGACCACTTCCGACCTTAACATACACATACCACATATTCCAACATAATGAAATGCCAACAATTGTACATGCATTGCAATTATAATTCACAAATCAAGTAATGTACAAGTTTAAACAATGTTACTTCCATGATTTATTCAAATCAAACACAATTTCATAAACCAGAAGCATTCAACTTAATTCGACTTCACCTGCAAAAATTCCATTTTTCAACAAAAATGTCACCCAATAGATCAACCAAAATTACTACCATAAACCGCATAATAATTCGGACTATTTGGGCTAAAATCGCTTATTTAATTATCTGCCAAAAATTCTATTATTTCTATTTATAAATCCTACAAAATTATTTATTAAAGATATTAAATCATTATTATTAAATAATTGTATTTGTAAACCGGAACGTAAATTACTTCTTAAATTCCCTACAATAACAAAACAATTTAATTCTCCTACATACTGCTTCTCAAATATTGCTACAGTATTCCAAAGCAATTGCCATTAAGTATTAATTCACTTCTTGCGCTACAGTAACATTCATGGGCCTTTAAGTATTACTTCACAAATTTCGCCACAGTGAGCCAAAACAAATGCTTCATGTACTAATTCATTTCTTGCTACAGTAGCAAGTAAGTATCCTAAGTACTACTTCACAGTATCACTTTCTATGCTTTGTGCTACAATACTCCAGTATTGCAATTCCATTTGCTTCTAATGCTACTACCATGTGTCAAAACAAGTACTCCTACATACTCTTCATCTTGAGCTACTGTAGCCTTGTGCCTAATAAATATTATTTCAATTCTTGCGCTACAGTAATGCTACAGCAAGCAAGTAATACTAATGCTACTTCTTTTCTATGTACCGATACAGTACAAGACATTTGCTTTCAAAATTACTCCTAGCGCTACAGCATAAAACAAGTAATACTAATGCTACTTCACTTCAGTAAACTAACTAATACTACAAGTGCCATTAATTGCTACTTCTTAAATCTTGTTACAACATTGTAAATATAATGCTTCTGAAAAATCACTTTCTATGTGCAACTGTGTACTAGCTAAAGCCATCAAATATTAATTCTAAAATTTGGCTACAGTATGCAGCAAGCATATACTACTAAGTGTTACTCCTTTCCTTGCAACACTACAGTATTCAAAAGCAATCAAGTGTTATCAAAACTACTTTATTCAATGCTACCTTGTATACCAAAGCAAGTGTCTTTAAAATAATGATTCATGCTACAGTAGCAAATATTTACTAATGCTACTTCTCCATATGCCAGTAAACGTATGCAAGTTAAGTACTGTAAGCCAAATGCCCTTACACACTATTTCTCAATATATCACTACAGTAACAACAATTTATCCCATGCACTACAGTCCAGCAAAATAAATGCCTTTAAGTAACAATTCCATTCATCGCTACGGTATTCAAAATATGGGATTTTGCAAGGAAAATACCAAGCACTTATTTATGTGCATAACTAATTATATTGGGTCCTAAATCATCTCTCAATTTCATCAATACACCAATTTTTTTTTCATCATAGCATAGTAGTGAAACTAATACCCTAAACCCCTAATTTATTCCAAAATCAAAACTATAAAATCACACACTAAATAATTGGTGGAAGTCAAACCCTTACCTCTAGTGTTGATTTTCTTGGAACAAGATGATGATTTTGTAGAACAAACCCTAGCCTTCTCCTTCTCTTCTCTTCTTCTTCTCTCTTTTCTTTCTTCTTTCTCCTCTTACCAACTACTCTTACTAACTCTACTTTTCTATTTTATAAAACTATCCTTCTACTACTAACTTTCCTCCCTCTATCTTTCTAAAATTATAATTTGGCCCCAACAATTATTTAATTCAAATTATAATATATAACTCTATTAAAACAATATTACACTAAATAATATTTATTCTATATAAACCTAATCATGCCAATTAATCAAACAAAGTCAAATATTACTACACACCAAATTAATATTATTCAAAATAATATTTCGACAAAATAAATATTTTTATTTCATATTACCCAATTAATATTTTAATCGATATCAATTGAATATATTTCTCAAAATAGATATAATTTAATAGTTTTGGAAAATAATTAATGAAATAACATTTAAATATAAACGGCGTGTTACACTCGTCGCCAAGAAAAAGAAGACCAAGAAGCTGACTATTGTCCTTAATATGGGGAGAAGGTTCAAAGGTCCTGATCAACCAGTCCAAGTGGATGATGTCTCCTCTGAAGAAGACGACAACCAGGAAGAAGTGGGTAGAAGCATTAAGCATGAAGGAAGGAATAATCAGGGTTATGAGAATTTTCCTGAGGATGAAGACTACTCTGACGAACAGTACCCTCCTGCAGATGACAAGTATAAGCAATTGGAAGACAGACTCAAGGCTACGGAAATCCAGAAGGTGCCTAGATTAGATTTTGGTGAACTAGGTCTGGTCTTGGGGGTGGTCATCCCATATAAGTTGAAGGTCCCCGTATTTGCTAAACATGATGGGTTCTCTTGTCCTAAACTCCATTTGAGGTTGTATGTTCACAAGATAAAACCTTATACTGCTAACCAAAAATTATGGGTCCATTTCTTCCAAGAAAGTTTGGTTGGAACTCAACTGGAATGGTTCTATCAGCTGGAGGGAACCAATATTCACACATGGGAAGACTTGGCTGTTCCTTTCTATAAGTAGTGTCAATATAACGCTGACCTGACACCGACTTGAGTGTAATTGCAGAATATGTCCATGGGCTTGAATGAAGGGTTCAAGGAATATGCACATAAATGGAGGGATTTAGCTAGAAGGGTGAAACCTCCTTTGACTGATCGGGAAATGGTAGATATGTTTATGGGCACTCTAACATGCCCGTTCTTTAATCTGTTGATTGGAAGCTCGTCATCTGGGTTTACAGAGATGATTTTGACTGGGGAAAGAATTGAAAGTGGTATCAAGAGTGGGAAGATCTCGATGGCTACATCTTTTAATGCTGTGAAGAAGCCATTTGGAGGTAAAAAGGAAGTCAATGCTATCTATGGCTAGAAGAGTCGTAGTAAAATTAATCGCCATCAGTCTGTGGGAGCGGTGTTGATTTCCATCCCGGCGCCTGTTCAACAACAACATCAGGGAAACCGATGAAGGCCAGACGCTCCATCGAGACAATTTACCAAAATTGGCATGCCTTTATCTCAGGCATTACAAAATTTGCTGAATGCTGAACTTATTTCATTACAGGATCCTCCTCAAAATCCTACCACTTCCTCTCCAAAGTATAATCCAAACGCGAGGTGTGCTTATCATTCAAACAGTCCTGGGCACGACACCAACAATTGCTGGGCCCTGAAGAGCAAGATTCAGGATATGCTCGATAATAAAGAAATTGAGTTCGATCCTCCGGAGACTCCAAACGTGATTACCGCACCTATGCCCAAGCATGACAAGGGCGTAAGTTCTATTGAAGATGTTTTATGTATAGCTTCCGTAAGTGATGTGGTTACTCCTCTCTCTATAATCAAGAAGAATTTGTTACAAGCCGGTTTATTTCTAGGTTATGCTGAAGAATGTTACTGCTGTGTAGTCCAACCCAATGGATGTGGGTTACTAAAGGAATGTGTTCAACACCTGATGGATGAGCTTGTTATTTTGATTGAAAAGTTCCGTCTATTGAAAATTTGTGCCAAGATTTGACTGTTGTCTCTGGTACTTCTTTCAAGATCACTTCCAAGGGTCATGTAAGGATTACCGCCAATCTGAAAGCTGCTCCTTTTGTTATTACAACACCTGAGACCATCCCATATTCCTCGGAAAAGGTTATTCTATGGAATTATGGGTCTGACGTCTATTTCCATGGTATTAAACAAAGGTTGTTTGACGAAGATGATGAATAGGCTGATCCTAGCATTGACAATATTGTGGGGACCAGCAAAATTACAAGAAGCAGAAGGATTTTCTCCCCGGAAATCTCTCTGTCTGTTCAACTCACAGCTACCAAGACAACTGTCAAGGCTCGGGGTAAAGAGCCAATGTTAGAGCCTGCCCAGACGGAGGCGCCAAAACAAGCTACGGTCAAGGATACCTCTGGGTAGGATTTGGAAGAGGTTTTGAAGATCATTCGAAGAAGCGATTATAAAATTGTTGAACAGCTGGGGAAGACCCCGTCTAAAATCTCCATGCTATCTTTACTGTTGTGTTCTGAAGCTCATGCGAAGGCTTTGGTAAAGTTCTTAAAGATCGCTCATTTGCCGTAAGAAATTTCGGCTGATCAATTTGGAAGCTATGTTGCTAGTCTGGCAACTGATAATGGTTTGGGATTCTCTGATGCTGACCTGACCCCGGAGGGGAGAAATCATAATAGGGCCATGTATGTCTCCATTGAATGCATGGGAACTACTTTGGCTCATGTGTTGAATGATACTGGCTCTTCACTGAATGTTCTCCTGAAAGGCGCTCTTGATAAACTGGATTGTGAAGGGGTTGTGCTGAAGCCCAGTAATATCATAGTTCGAGCCTTTAACGGGTCCAGAAGAATGGTACATGGAGAAGTGGACCTTCCAATCAAAATGGGGTCACAGATATTTGAGTCCACCTTTTATGTGATGGACATCCAGCTAGCTTAATCTTGTTTATTAGGGCATCTCTGGATCCATGGGGCAGGCACTGTCACCTCCATCTTGCACCAGAAATTAAAATATCCTATAAAAGGGAACGTTGTTATTGTATGTGGAGAAGAGGAATACATGGTCATCCACTTAAATTAATTCTGATACGTAAAGATGGACGAAGAGTTTATCGAGATTCCATGTCAGACCTTTGAAGTGATTTCCCCTATTGTTGTTGAAGATGTTTATGCTATTCCAAAGATCACCAAAACTCCATACAAGATGGCTTCTTTGAAAGATGCTAAAGAAACTATAGAAGAAGGTGGTAGTACTATTTGGGGTCAGCTTCCTGATATCCCTTTTAAATCTAACAAGTTTGTTCTGGGCTTTACTGCAGAAGGTCAAAGGGTTGTTCGTCGCGCTCGGGCTGGAAGACCTCCATTCTGTATCAGCAACAACAGAATCAATGCTATAGAAGACATTGACAATGATGGTGACTTCGACAGCTAGATATTCCCTACCATTGGTGATAGACCTGATAATTGGAAAGCAGAAGACGACTTCCTTATCTCCTTTAGTCAGGAGTAATAGCTATATTCTTGTCTGATTGTTTACAAAAGATTTTGGTTATGTAATAAACAATGACTTTAAAACCTTGTGTCTTACCCGGGGCACAATGGTTCAGCTGTTAAGGGTTGATAATTCAATAAAAAAATTAGACATTTTGCATGAAAATTTTGTGATCTCTATCTTTCTTTTATCTTATTGTTCTTACACACACCCATACACTGCATTGCAGATCCTCATCCACTTTGGATCTCGTTGATAACGATTATGCTATTACCTCTTATGACTTCGAAAATCCAATCCACCAAGCCGAGGATGAAGGTGAGGAAGATTGTGAAATACCTGGAGAACTTGCCAGACTCTTAATACAAGAAGAAAAGGCTATCCAACAACATGAAGAGCCGGTCGAAGTAGTAAACTTGGGTACCAAGACAGATAGAAAAGAGGTCAAAATAGGCCCCCAACTTGGAGAGCAGTGTTAAGAATAGGCTAATCTAGATGTTGCAGGAATATGTTCAGATCTTCTCTTGGTCATACGAAGATATGCCAGGGCTCGATACTGATATTGTCGTTCACCGTCTGCCGATGAAAGAAGGTTGTGCTTCGATAAAACAAAAGGTTCATCGCATGCATCCTGAAATGTCAAAAAAGATCAAAGCCGAAGTTATGAAACAATTCAACGCAGGGTTCTTAACAATGACATCATATCCTCAATGGGTTGCGAATGTGGTTCCGGTACCAAATAAAGACGAAAAGTTACGTATATGTGTAGACTACAGGGATCTGAACATGTCAATCCCCAAAGATGACTTCCCACTGCCACATATTGATGTTTTGGTCGACAACACTGCTAAGCAGAAGGTATTCTCTTTCATGGATAGTTTCTCAGGTTATAATCAGATCAAAATGGCACCCTAAGACATGGAGAAAACTACCTTCATCACACAGTGGGGCACTTTCTGTTACAAGGTTATATCTTTTGGATTGAAGAACGCCGGGGAAACTTATCAACGTGTCATGGTAGCTTTATTTCATGATATGATTCATCATGAGATAGAGGTCTACATCGACGACATGATAGCAAGGTCACAAATTAAAGAAGAGCATCTTGATCATCTGCGTAAGATGTTTGAAAGACTGATAAAGTACAAGCTAAGGCTAAACCCGAACAAGTGCACCTTTGGGATGAGATCCTGTAAACTCATGGGTTTCATTGTCAACGGTAAGGGCATTGAGGTTGATCCTGCAAGAGTTATGGCTATTCAAGAAATGTCAACTCCCCATACCGAGAAGGAAGTTAGAGGTTTCTTAGGATGGCTGAATTACATTGCCCGTTTCATTTCTCATTTGACTGCTACTTGTGAGCCAATGTTCAAGTTGCTGAAGAAAGATAAAGTAGTAAAGTGGAACAACAACTATCAAATAGCCTTTGATAAGATTAAGGAGTATTACAAGAACCTCCAATTCTGATGCCACTAGTCGAAGTAAGGCCTCTAATCATGTACCTAATAGTGCTAGAGAACTCAATGGGGGTGTGTATTGGGGAAGCATGACGAGTATGGTCGAAAAGATAATGCAATATACTACATTAGAACAAAGTTTATCGACTGTGAAAAAAGATATTCACAGCTCGAGAAAACTTGATGCGCTTTGGTATGGGCTGCTCGCCGACTAAGACAGTATATGTTGACCCATACTACTTTGTTTATTTCTAAAATAGATCTTATCAAGTACATATTTAAGAAGCCAACTCTCTTCAGAAGAATAGCCCGATGGCAAATGGTATTAACAGAATATGACATTTAGTACACCACTCAAAAAGCAATCAAAGGAAGTGTACTGGGAGATCATTTAGCACATCAAGCTGTAGACAATTATTAGTTTATGAATTTCGAATTCCCGGACGAGAATATTATGCAAATAATAGATTGTGAAGAACCTGGACCGTGTGAAGGACCTGAGCCAGGAGCCTGATGGACTATGGTGTTCGATGGAGCTTCCAATGCACTTGGTAACAGAATCAGTGTTGTAATTATCTCTCCTCAGGGTTGTCACACACCCTTCACTACTAGACTTTGCTTTGACTGCAGCAATAATATGGGTGAATATGAAGCGTCTATTGTCAGAATTAAAGCTGCTATTGACCTGAGAATCAAGTTTTTAAGAGTATATGGAGACTCAGCTCTGGTGATGAATCAGGTCAATGGAGAATGGGACACAAAGCATCTGAATCTTATCCCTTATCGAGAACATATGCTAACCTTGATTTCGTACTTCGAAGAGATTACTTTTGAGCATATACCAAGAGAAGAGAATCAGTTAGCGGATGCATTTACTACCATGTCATCCATGTTCAAGGTTAGATGGGACAATGAGGCTCCCAGATTTACCTTTGAAAGATTCGACGAACCGACACACTGCTATGAAATTGATACTGATGGAGTAGAGGAAAAGCCTTAGTTTCATGAAGTGAAAAGGTACCTTGAGGCTCAAGAATACCATGAAGGGGAATCCATCAAAGACAAGAAGTTCTTACGAAGGTTCTCGGCTAAATTCTTCCTGAGCAATGGAATTATATACAAGGGAAATCATGATTCAACTCTGTTTCGTTGTATGGACAAGAAGGAAGAAAAAGAAATTATGCAAGATATGCACGAAGGCGTCTTTGGTACTCACTTCAGTGGGCATACTATGGCTAAAAATATTTTGAGAGCTGGTTACTATTGGTCGACTATGGAAAATGACTGTCACCACCACTGAAGAACTTGTCATAAGTGCCAAATCTATACTTATAAAGTTCATGTGCCTCTAGTGCCTCTTAATGTCATGACTGCTCCGTGGCCATTCACAATATGGGTGTTGTACCCCAAAATTTGCCCTCTCATATTTCTCAAGACATTGCAAGAAAAATCTCCAAGTGGTTCAAGGTAGCTCAAGAGTTGGTCAGACAAGCTATCTCCTAAGGCAGTCTACCCCAAATTAGGGTTTTGTGTTGCATCAAGATCTTTGAGTCCAAATGACCTCAAGTGCTCCTCAATTTCCTAATATATTCTCAAGATCATCCATGTCAAGTTTCAAGCCTTGCAGAGGAAGTTTGCTCAGTCAATTGCTCAAGGGTCCAAAAATCGACTGTGCTAGGGCAAAAGTCAACTGTGACCTATAAACAGTCAAACTTCAAGATTTTTTGTCAACATTCTCATTTTGAAGGATATTTCATCATTTTATCAAGGGTTGATCATGATTCATCAAGGATTGCTCAAAATTCATCAAGACTCAAAAGTTGCTAAATTAGGGTTTTGTAGGAAAAGTCAACTCAACTTTGACCAAGCATAACTTTCTCATACTTTATGAGAAATGAACCATCCAAAGCTAATTTTGAAGAGGATGCAATTACCTACAATCCATCTTCACACCCCAAGATAAAAAAAATGCACTCACAAGAAGTTATGAATTTGGACATTATAGGTCATTTTTGAAAGTCAACAAAAACACCTTTTTTTCCAAAGCTTATAACTTGAGCATGGAATATCAAAATGCGATGATACCACAAGGGTTGGTTAGAGGACACCTCAAGATTTCTAAAAAGTCAAGAACACTTCCAAAAGTTCAAAATTGAAGAAGTTATGCATTGTTGAAGTTGGACTTTTTTGCAAAATTGCCAAAAGTCATCTATCCTCAAAACTTCAAATTTTGTCAAATGGGCCCATTCTTTTCCACATTATTTGAGTTTGCATCATTGTCCACGTGCCTTAGCTTCAGCCATGTGTCCATATATCATTTTTATTATTTAACTTGATTTTTATTTGAATTTATTCATTTTAAATCAAATTAAATCACATAAAATCAAAAAAATTGATAACCAAAGATTTTTTATTGATTATAGGCTTCAATGGACAGCTAGCACATCTCCAAACTCGTATCAAAGCAAATCATGTGCAAAAAGATCCAAATCAAATCAATTTGGAAGGTTTAATAATGGAGATCAAATCACATTCATGTGCATTGATATGATGGGATTCAGTCCATGATTCTTACCCTAATACAAAGAATATTACATAAGCAAGCCAAGGGACATGAAATCAGGGTTGGAAGCTGTGGAGAGAGGCAGAACAAAAAGTGCAAAAATTCACAAAAAGTGGGAGATCAAAGTCCAAGCTAGAGGCTGTTTCAGGACACGAGAGTGGTCTCAATCGCTTCCTGACCATTCATACAAGCTATTTGGATCCAAAGCAAGCATTTTCAGACGTCCAAACGCACTGTAAGTCGCGCGATAGCCACCCTTGTTGTTGATTTCGCAACTCTGAGTTTAAGCATCTTTTTCATGAATCAAGACCATATTTTGAATCTACATAACATTTGCAAGCGATTGGTATTATTCAATTGCGTTTATCTGGCCTGAATGGAGAACCACCATAGCTAGGGTTCTTCGTTTGGTTTTTAGGGTTTTCTATTTCAGGTAAAATTGTGACTCAAGAAGAACATGGCTTTGATCAGGAGGCCATAACGAATCCAACCATGTTCTTGCAATGGATTTATATGTCCTGGAGAGAGTTTTAGCATAAGCCTGCGTTTTTAGCTGCGGATTCAAATCCGCAGGTATTTTTGTTACAGGTCTGAGGACAGGGATGAGTTCGTGTCATCCTCCGGTTGGCCAATTCAAATAATTATTGCGCGTTTTATTTTTACTGGTATTTATTTTGCTTTAATATATTATAATTAATATGTATTATAACAACAAATGAAGCAGCGTGGTGTGTTGGCAAGGCAAGCGTTCATATCTCCTTCAGGACCTGGGTTTGAATCGCAGGTCCCCCACTTTCTCAATATTTTTTCCTTTCAGGTGATTGTGTGCACGCTTCAGCTTGCAGTATACCATACTCCCTCAGGCATCCAAGAGACAGATGGCCAATGGCCAGATCTGATGGCTAGGAATTGAAGGACCACCATAGGCCCAGTCCATGCATGCATACCAGATCCAAAAAGTCAACAAAGGCCAGCCACTAATGGGCCTTCCAATTGCTACCAGCACCCCCATAATTCAGGCTCAAACTCTCTCTTTCACTTATTTTATTTTATTTTAATTGTTTTATTATTTTTATTTAATTTACTAACCAATCACAAAATTCCTCTTTTATAAAATAAAATCACAACAATATTTTATTTATTTATTTCAAATCAAATTTTAAACTTTTATTTTCTTAAATAAATTCATTAATTAATTAGGTTTTAATTAGAAAACTTTAATTCCTTTTGTAAAAATAATTAAAATTAATTAGACTTAATTCGTTTTTAACCATTAATTTAATTATTATTATTTCTTTCCAAAATAATCAAAACTCAAAAAATAATTTATTTTTCATTTAATTAATTTATTAATTTAATTTAGTAATTAATTTAGGTTTAATTTCTTTCCCTTAAATAAAAACAACAAAAACCTAAAAAAAGATTTCTTCTTTAACCAAAAGGGTCAAAACCCTAATCATGCGTCCAATTTAATTTTGCGCCGCGATTTACCTTTTTTATCTAATAATGTACCTGCTTCCGGATTGTAATAGTTAATAGGACATTTAATTATTTTTATTCGCTTTATTTTATTTTTCAAAGGGTTTGTCTTTGGCGATGTAAATACCCGACGCCTTGTAATTTAAATTCCGCATTTTATTTCCGCAAATTATAACTGTTAGATGTTTGATAATAGGGTTTGCATGAGAAGACTGAATGTTAATCTTAAAATCAACTTAGATCACCCTTAACATGTACAAAGATAAAAATAACTGAAAATGACACACTCGCACATGCGCACTCTTAGGGTACACCCCACTTGGTTGCCGTTGTACGCGGTCATTGAGTATAGGTAGTTTTAGAGGTCGCCCTCTTGTCTAAAGATCATAGTCGCCTCGAAACAGTCGCCTCGAATATTGTTGCCTCGAACAAATGGTCTAAGACATTAGGGTTACCGCTAAGGCGTCCTTACATTGCTTTAGTAACCGCATGCCCCTCATTCGAATTGACCCTCAAACTCCAACGACGATGCTACCTACTCATCAATAGTGGGATAGTATTGTCTAAAGAAAAATAGCATAGAACGATTCCTTTTTCGAGTAGGTAGATGGTTCTTAGATACTTGCTCTTTCAAAAAAAAAACAAAAACTTTTCACACTTACACTTTTCAAACAAAGTTTTCAAAAACACTTCATTACACTCTTGAGGATAGAAGCAAGAGTTAAATCGAAGTTAAAACAAAAACTTTTTCAAACCCACAAGCACAAAGAAAGCAATTTTGAAAACAATTGAGCAAGTACCTAAGAGCCCGTGGATAACCATGGATAGAAAGGGTGCTAACACCTTCCCTTTCTATAATCTACCCCCCGAACCTGAGAAATATCTCGAAAAAGGAATTTTTCTGTGCTTTTTTCCTTTCCTTGTTGGATAAAATAAAAGTCAGTGGTGACTCTTGCTTACCGCGACATTTTGCAAAAACCAACGCAAAACGCAAACTAGCATTCCAAAAACAGTCAGTTCTTCCCACCGTATCACAGAACTGGCGACTCTGCTGGGGATATTTATAAGTGGGGTGTACCTTAGGAATAGTTCATAATGTTTTCAATTGCTTGACTTATATCCTTTATCTTTGTGGGTTTGAATCAGAGTTACTATAGATCCTAACCTGGAACTGGGGGATACCCTTTAAGTAAGTAGCAATAAACTGTGAGGGAACTGTACGGCGTAGACCGATACGGTTGAAGTAGTAGCTACGTTGGTGTGGCACTTTAGTTTGTACCGATATCCCTTGTGGCGCAACAAGGAGAATATGGGTTTTCTAAGGGGTCATTAAGCACCAACTGACCTTAGCACCTATAATTGACCAACTTGGCCATAGAACAGTAGCAGTATGCTACACTCATTGAGACCAAAATCTCGCGATGATTCCGGCTGCAAGAAAAGGTTGCTAAACTGGAATTATGACCGATCGAGGGTGGTCAGTGATATTGAGATCCTCTAGAACCCGGTTACTATTTCTAGGACAGGTTTGAACCAACTGAACTGAAAGAGGGTAGTACCTAGGCTCCTTGCCAGCCTGAAATCTAAGGGCTATCTGTGTGACTTGTTTGCCCTTACCATGTTTGCTATTTGTGGATACTTGTGGTGTGTTTTCTATCATGACATCATGACATTGCATGCATCTTGCATTGGACTAACCCATTTCAAAGACAAAGGGGATTCATCTTTGTTCTGTTTTGTAGGTCATGGCACCCATGCGTAGAAACACTATTCGGATCAACTTTGTCCAGGTTCCCACTCAGCTTAAGGAATTGGTTGCAAAGGTTTCAGATACTGCCTCCTTTATTAGAATACATGGGCACCTACTTGGTTTGGTCACCTCCAAGATGGATGAACAGATGATGAGTGTCTTGGTCCAGTTCTTTGATCCACTATACCACTGTTTTACTTTTCCGGACTACCAGTTGGTCCCCACCTTGGAAGAGTTCTCTGATCTACTTGGTATCTCTATTCTGGAGCAGACCCTGTTCACAGGTTGGGAGAAAGTCCTTAGGCCGGAAGAGATTGCTTCAGCCCTCCATCTGACAAAGGCTGAGGTAATGTCTAATTGGGAGACTAGAAGTGGGACAAAAGGCTTTTTCACTAAGTTCTTGGTTGGTAAAGCTAATCAGTTCTGGGACAGTCTAGACTTTCAGGCGTTCAAGGACATTTTGGCTCTTCTCATATATGGTTTGGTGTTGTTTCCTAACTTGGATTCTTTCGTCGACGTGAATGCAGTGAAGATTTTCATATCCGGTAACCCTGTGCCCACTCTCCTGGGTGACATCTTGCACTCTCTTTATGCCCGTACTGCTCGGAAGCGGGGAACCCTTATGTGCTGTGCTCCATTGTTGGCGAGGTGGTTTATTTCTCACCTCCCCAAATCAGTTTTGAAGAATAAGTAAGGCATGGGTTGGGCCTATAGGATTATGTCTCTTTATCACATGGACATCATTTGGAATATTAAAGGCATGGAAGATGTGGCTATTATCGATCGCTGTGGGGAGTACCCCAATGTTCTACTGATAGGAACCAATGGAGGAATCACCTATAACCCTTGTTTGGCCTTACGCCAATTTGGGCGAGCTAGGAGGGAAGGACCTCATGAGTTACTGATGCCGAGAATTGTCTTTGACTTCCAAGGGGATAGTGACGAGCAACGTCGCAGGTTCATACGAGCTTGGGATAGAGTTCACAGGTCTGATCCACACGAGCTAGGTGCGAAGACTTCTCTTCCGATGGAGCCATATCTCCGATGGGTTCGAATCCGTGCCCAAAAGCTGGGAATGCCGTACGAAGCCATCTTGCCTATAATTGTTGAGGTTGCTGATGAAGAAGGGGTTCCTCCTACCATCCTCTATCCATACATGCCTACTGACATTGGGGCATTAAAAAGATCGTGGATGCAACTGAGAGAAGAGCGAGATACTTATAGAGAAAAGTATCACGAGCAAGAGCAGAATATTTAGAAGTTGACAAGGCAGCTAGAGAACGAGCGGATCGTCAATGACTATGTCCGCACCGACAGGAAACGACCATGGGAGCACTGATTGTCTTTTAATTATTGCTAGTTTTGATTTACTTTTCAGTTTTTCTTTCTTGTAACGCCTTAAAGGCATTTGTTGAACAATTGAATTCAAAGTTTATCTAATAAAAGTGTGTTTCATTTTGCTTTACGAATTTGAATCTCTCGACGTCTTTGAAATCATATCATACGCATTTCATTCCCATGCACCTCATAACAGGTACCCTTACAAGTTTTCTCATCTTCTTCGCTGTTTATTTCAGCATCATGTCTTCTAAACCATCAACTGAACAAGCAATCAAGGCTCTGCAAGCTCAAAACGCCCAGTTCCAGGAATTGTTCATAAGTTTGGCTAAAGGTCAGCAAGATCTGTAGGCCCTTATCTTGAAAGAGAAGAAGAAGAAGAAGAAGAAGAAGACGGTCCTATTTAATATGGGTCACCAATTTGGAAATGATTTGCGAGAAGAGGTTGATTTGACCCACTCATCTGGAGGGGGAGATAATCAGGAAGAAAGGATGGCTCCTAGCCCTGTGGTTTCAGACAACGAGACTGACTTCGACGAAGATCAGTATCCTCCGGCTGAGGATAGGTATAAACAACTGGAAGACCGGTTGAGCGCGATGGAAGTTCAGAAAGTGCCTGGTCAGGACTTTGGTGATTTGGGTCTGTCATCTGGGGTGGTAATTCCCCACAAGTTTAAAGCACCGATCTTTGCTAAATACGACGGGGTTTCTTGCCCGAAACTGCACCTCCGATTGTATATTAGGAAGATTCAGCCATACACCACTGACAAGAACCTCTGGATCCACTTATTTTAAGACAGTCTCTCAAGGACTCAGATTGAATGGTTTTACCAGCTGGAAGGAGCTAGTATCTGTAATTGGGAAGATTTGGCCGCTTCTTTCTACAAGCAGTACCAATACAATGCCGACCTCGCTCCCACGCGTACCCAACTCCAGGGTATGTCTATGGGTGCGGGTGAAGGTTTCAAAGATTACGCTCAGAAGTGGAGGGACCTTGCTGGAAGAGTGCAACCTCCCTTGGCTGACAAGGAGCTAGTGGATATGTTTCTGGGGACCTTGTCGGGTCCGTATTTCAACCATCTGATTGGAAGTTCATCGTCCGGGTTTACGGAGCTGATTATGATCGAAGAAAGAATTGAGTCCGATATCAAATCTGGAAAGATACAGAAGGGTGCTTCATCAGGCACCGAGAAGAAGCCTTTTAAGAAGGAGTCAAGTGCTATTTATAGCACAAAGAGCCATCATAGACCAGAACGCCGCCAAGTTGTTAATGCAGTGGTTATATCAAGACTTGCTGTTGCTCCTCAGCGCAACAATCAACCAAGGGCCGAGAGACCGCGAAGATAGTTCACTCCGCTCAACATGACTTTATCCCAAATTTTGCCTCAATCATTGAATACCAACTTGGTGATTCCGAGGGAGGCCCCGAAGAATCCCAGCACTACATCACCCATGTACAATCCAAACGCTCACTGTGCTTTTCACTCCGACAGCCCAGGGCATGATACGAATGATTGTTGGGTTTTGAAGAATAAGGTACAAGACTTAATTGATGCTAAGGAGATTGAGTTCGAAGCACCTGAAAGACCTAATGTTGTGACTGCTCCTATGCCCAAGCATGGAGTGAATGCTATAGATGAAGACTCGTTTGTGGTTTCTGTGAAAGACATTGTTACTCCATTAATGACTGTGAAGAAGAACCTTCTATTAGCCGGTTTATTTCCGGGCTATGGTGAAGGTTGCCATCTGTGTGCCGTCCTACCTACCGGTTGCCATCTTTTGAAGTCAGGTGTCCAACGCCTGATGGATAATAAAGAAATTCTGTTTGAGAAGACTTTTGTTCCTTTGGTTCCTATTGAAGAAGTTGCTATAATCACCATTTTCGACAATTCTTCCAAGGCTTCCTCGAGAAAGCCTGTTAGAATTACATTTGTTCCAAGAATTGCACCATTGATCATCACTGTTCCTGGGCCTATACCCTATACGTCGGATAAAGCTGTCCCTTGGCACTACGGGGCTGACGTATACTATCATGGAGTTAAACAAGATTTGGGTGCTGATACTGGCGTCAGTAACATTGTTGGGTCTAGTAAAGTCACCCGTAGCGGAAGGCTTTTCTCCCCTGAGATCTCTCCACCAACTGTTCGGAAACCTATTGTTATTACACCTGCCAGTGTACCTGCTGTTGTTCCTGTTCAAGTTCCAATTCTTACCCCTGTTGCCGAGTCATCTGACACTCGGGGCAAAGGGACCACTGGTGAGCCTGCCCAGACGGAGGCACCAAAGACGATTGCTGTTGAAGCCTCTAGACAAGAGATGGAGGAAATTTTAAAGATCATCAAAAAGAGCGACTACAATGTAGTCGAGCAGCTGGGGCAAACCCCGTCCAAAATCTCTATGTTGTCTCTATTATTATGCTCAGAAGCCCATGCCAAGGCTCTGATTTCCTTCCTGAAGACTGCACACGTACCGTAAGAAACATCAGCTAATCAGTTTAAAGACTGCGTGGCTAGTCTGACTGTTGATAATGGGTTAGGTTTCTCTGATGCCGACTTGACTGTTAAGGGGAAGAATCACAATGATGCCCTGCATGTCTCCATTGAATGCAGGGGCACTACTCTTGCTCACGTATTAATGGATACTGGGTCTTTGTTGAATGTGTTACCCAAGAAGGCGTTAGATCGGTTAGACTATGAAGGGTTGGAGCTAAAACCAAGTAACATTGTAGCCAGGGATTTTGATGGGTCCAAAAGGATGGTACACGGAGAAGTGGATATTCCGATTAAGGTCAGTTCTCAGGTTTTCACATCTACATTCTATGTGATGGATATTCAGCCATCTTATTCTTGTTTGCTGGGTCGTCCGTGGATCCACAAAGCTGGGGCAGTAACCTCAACACTCCACCAGAAGTTAAAGTACCCAGTGAAAGGGAAGATTATGACAGTACAAGGAGAGGAGGAGTACATGGTAAGCCACCTCAACTCCTTTCGGTATGTGGAAATGGACGGGGAGTTCATTGAGACCCCGTTTCAGCATTTTGAAGAGGTTCCCCAGACGCTGGCGTCAACTAAGACTGTTGTTAAAGATCCTTCAATGAAGATGGCTTCCTTCAAGGATACCCAAGCTGTTGTAGAGAAAGAAGCTCAAAGGGCTGTTCGGAGTGCACGGATCGGAAGACCTCCCCTGTTTATCAGCAATTCAGGAGTGAATGCCATTGAAGACGATGTTGAAGAATCTGAGTTCGACAGTTGGATCTATCCTACTACTGATGGTGGACTGAGCAATTGGACGGCAAAAGACTTCGTCCCAATTTCTTTTATTACCCAGTAATGAGACTTTTGTTTTGAATTTGTAACAGATAATGTTTTAAACTTTACGGCCCGACGTCTTACCCGGGGCACCGTGGCTTCTTTTGTGAGGGCTTTATGTGTGTCATCTACATATATCATTAATAAAAGCATTGGACGTTTTTGCATTTCAAATTTTGTGCTTCTTGTTTTTCTTTTATTATATATTGCAAAACAGCTATTTTACACACACTCACATATACAGGTCTACATCCACTCTGGATCTCACCGGTAATGACTTTGCTACTGCCAGTTATAACTTCAAAAGTCCGATCAACTTAGCCAAAGACAAAGGTGAAGATGATTGCGAAGTTCCTGTTGAACTTGCTAGACTGCTACTTCAGGAAGAGAGGGCCATACAGCCGCATGAATAGCCTGTGGAATCAGTGAATCTGGGTACAGAGATAGACAAGAAGGAGGTCAAGATCGGTGCAAATCTGGAACCTAGTGTTAAGCAACGATTGATTCAGATGCGGCGTGACTACGTTAAGATTTTTGCCTAGTCTTACGAAGATATGCCTGGGTTGGATACCGATATTGTGGTTCACCGATTGCCTACCAAGGAAGACTGTCCTCCAATAAAGCAGAAGGTCCGCCGAATGCGCCCAGAGATGTCTGAGAAAATCAAGGCTGAAGTTATGAAACAGTTTGATGCCGGTTTTCTAGCAGTTACTTCTTACCCTCAGTGGGTTGCCAACGTGGTTCCAGTGCCGAAGAAGGATGGTAAGGTTCAAATGTATGTTGACTATAGGGATCTGAACAGGGCGAGCCCCAAGGATGATTTCCCTCTACCTCATATCGACGTTCTGGTTGAAAACACCGCACAACATAAGGTCTTCTCCTTTATGGATGGTTTCTCCGGTTACAATCAGATTTAAATGGCTCCCGAAGACATGGAGAAGACAACCTTTGTTACTCAGTGGGGTACCTTTTGCTACAAGGTTATGCCTTTTGGATTGAAAAATGATGGGGCAACGTATCAGCGCGCCATGGTTGCTTTGTTCCACGACATGATCCATCATGAGATTGAGGTATACGTCGATGACATGATTGCAAGATCCCAGACTGAAGAAGAGCATCTTGACCACCTTCAGAAGCTATTCGACAGGTTGAAGTTGTACAAGCTGAGGTTAAACCCGAACAAGTGCACCTTCAGGGTGAGATCTGGTAAGCTGCTGGGTTTCTTCGTAAGCGATAAAGGTATTCAAGTGGATCCTACAAAGGTGAAGGCTATACAGGAAATTCCAGCTCCTCGAACAGAAAAAGAAGTCAGAGGCTTTTTGGGACGTCTGAACTATATTGCCCGATTCATCTCACATCTGACTGCTACTTGTGAGCCAATCTTCAAGTTGTTGAAGAAAGATCAAGTGGTAAGATGGAACGATGAATGTCAGACCGCTTTCGAAAGGATCAAAGAATATCTCCAAGAGCCACCCATTCTGATGCCTCCAGTTGAAGGGAGACCATTGATCTTATATTTGACGGTACTCGACAATTCAATGGGGTGTGTGCTGGGGAAGCATAACGAGTCTAGCCGAAAAGAGCATGCTATTTATTACATTAGAAAAAAGTTTACCGACTACGAGACTCGATACTCGTTGCTCGAGAAAACTTGCTGTGCTTTGGCATGGGCTGCTCGCCGACTGAGACAGTATATGCTGACTCACACTACTCTATTGATATCAAAGATGGATCCAATCAAGTATATCTTCGAGAAGCCTGCCTTGTCCGGAAGAATAGTAAGATGGCAGATGATTTTGACTGAGTATGACATCCAGTACACAACCCAAAAGGCAATCAAGGGGAGTGTGTTGGCAGATCATTTGGCACATCAGGCAGTGGATGATTACCAGTCTATGAACTTTGAATTTCCGGATGAGAATATCATGTTAGTAACTGATTGTGAGACACCTGGACCAAATGAGGGACCTGAGGAGGGATCCCGATGGTGTATGTACTTTGATGGAGCATCGAACGCTTTGGGTAATGGAATTGGCGCCGTGATCATATCTCCTAAAGGCTCTCATACTCCATTCATTGCCCGACTATGTTTCAACTGCACCAACAATATGGCGGAGTATGAAGCGTGCATTATGGGTCTTCGAGCAGCAATGGACATAAGGATTAAGTTTCTAAGTGTCTTAGGAGATTCCGCTCTCGTGATCAGTCAGATTAAAGGAGAGTGGGATACGAAACACCCAAATCTTATTCCTTACAAGGAGTATGTGCTGACATTGCTTCCGCATTTCGAGGAGATAACTTTTGAACATTTCCCTAGAGAGGAGAATCAGTTAGCGGACGCGCTGGCTACGATGTCTTCTATGTTCAAGGTCAATTGGGACAACGAGGCTCCCCGAATTATCATTGAAAGGTTGGACGAACCTGCACATTGTTGTGACATTGAGACTGAAGAGGTAGCAGATAAACCTTGGTTTCACGAGGTAAAGAGGTATCTTGAGGCCCAGGAATACCCCGAGGGTGCATCTGTTAATAATAAGAAGTTTCTGAGGAGGTTCGCGGCAAAGTTCTTCATCAGCAATGGCATCCTTTACAAGCGTAACCATGATTCAACCTTATTGCGATGTGTGGATAAGAACGAGGCAGAAAGGATCATGGCAGAGTTACATGAAGGCACTTTCGGAACTCATTCCAGTGGACACACCATGGCAAAGAAAATCCTACGGGCAGGATATTTTTGGTCCACCATGGAAGCCGACTGTTATAAGCATTCTCGGACCTGTCACAAGTGCCAAGTCTATGCTGATAAGGTGCACATACCTCTAGTTCCTCTGAACGTCTTGACAACTCCGTGGCCTTTTGCAATGTGGGGCATTGACATGATCGACGAGATCAGACCTACAGCATCCAACAGGCATCGTTTCATCCTGGTGGCTATTGACTAATTTACAAAGTGGGTTGAAGAAGCTTCCTTTGCTACCGTGACCAAGAACGTCGTGGCACGATTCATTCGGCATAATCTGATTTACCGATATGGTGTACCAGAGAGGATCATTACAGACAATGGTACAAATCTCAATAATAAGATGATCACCGAGCTCTGCAATCAGTTCAAGATACAGCATCACAACTCTTCTCCCTACCGGCCGAAGATGAATGGGGCTGTAGAAGCGGCTAATAATAACATTAAGAAGATTATGCAGAAAATGACGGTGACATACAAAGATTGACATGAGATGTTACCATTTGCTCTTCATGGGTACCGTACCTCAGCATGGACATCAACAAGGGCAACCCCCTATTCCTTGGTATATGGTATGGATGCAGTCTTGCCCATTGAAGTTCAGATACCCTCTCTTCGGATTATGAAGGATGCAGGTCTAAGCGAAGATGACTGGATTCAGACCCGGCTTGATCAACTGAACTTAATAGATGAAAAGAGACTCACTGCTATTTGTCATGGTCAGACGTACCAAAAACGGATGATCAAGGCATTTAACAAGAAAGTTAGACGACAAGAGTATCAAGTTGGGGACCTGGTTATCAAGCGCATTATTCTACCTCAAGGTGATCCCAGGGGAAAATAGACCCCTACTTACGAAGGGCTATTTGTGGTTAAGAACATTTTCTCAGGAGGAGCTATGATTCTAACCACCATGGATGGTGACGACCTTCCTCACCCCGTCAATGCAGACATAGTGAAAAAATACCACGCATAATCAAAGACCCGCTAGGTTGACTGGCCTAGGCAAAAATAAGGGCTTCCCGGCGAACCAAAAGGGTTTGGGAAAAATAAGGGATGAAAATGAAAAAACTGTACACCCGACAAGTCGAAAACCTGAAAAGGCAGCTTGGGCAAAAAAGGGTATCCCGATGAACTGAAAACCCAAAAGGGCGGCCCAAGCAAAAGTTAGGGATCAAAGCGTAACATTATGTCTCATTAGATCACCTTGCGACCAGACTTCGGTATCGACTATCAAGCTCGGACGACACTAATCAATCTGATCTACCTTCAACCAAGTAGCAAAGTGATGAGATGCTCGAGGACATAAATACAATAGCAGAGTTGGAACCCAGTGGGATTATTCACGTAGCTGTTTTGTTTAGTTTTTTTTACAAATTGTATAAATTCTATTGTTCAGAGGCGTTCTCTTACTAGGACGTCAGCCTCTTGTACAAAAACGCCTATTTACAGGCCAAACTTCAAATCAATACAATTCATTTTCATAGAAATTTCAAACTGTTTTGCCTTTTTCCGTTTTGTTTTGCAAAGAACGTCCAATGTTAATTTTTGATATACGCATTTGACATTAATTGCTGCTCATAAATATTTACATGCGAAACAAAAGACGATTACTGGTAATGTCAGAAATAAGGGCAATAAGATTTGTCCAAGCTGTACAGTTGCTCTATCCACCAGGTACAAGGTAGATTCAGCTGAAGAATATGGCTAAGGTACATTCACTCCCCGTAGAGTAAGACAGTAGTGTTAATTCTCCCCAGCTGAGGCTCGCAACCGCAAATGAATCGGTAATATTCTCCCCAAGCAGAGTTTGTCTACCATCAGCACTGAAAGGTCTTAATATTTCCTAATGGAGTATAAGAATATTCCCCGGCAAAATACAAAATATCCCCAGTGGAGTTTGAAATTTTTCCCAGCGCAGTCTGAAAAAGCTTCCCCAGTGGAGTTTGGAGAATCATCCCCAGTGAACTTTGGAAGATTTTCCCCAGCAAAGCTCAAAGGATTATCCCCATTAGAGTCTAAATGGTTATCCCCAATGAAGTCGCAACTGAAAGATCATCCCCAGCGGAGTTCTTTCCTTTCACAAACAGGAATTCAATCTCCAACAGGATTCAGTATCACCAACAATGGTGATTCGTCCCCAGCGGAATTTATCGGTGGAATCCTCAGCAAAGCATCTCTTCCCCACAGAGTAATCTCCTCATCAATTTATTCTCCAACAGAGTTATCCTCTCCTGCAAAGTTATTCTCAAAACATCTTTGTTTTCCATCCCCAGCGGAAACGGAGAATCCAACTCTATTCTCCAGCAGCTATCCGGGATTTATTTTCCCCAGCTAAAAATATTACATTTCCATACATCATGACACATGCATATACGCATCATACAACAAAATATCATTTATTTTGAGAACATCATTGCTTGATATATATCATGCATTGTATACGACTGACTTTTACCTTCCAGGAAGGATGCAGTTAAGTTCTCAGCTATGAAGCTTTTACCCAAGTCGAAGTACTGACCGGTTCTTAAATCTCAACTGAATTATCCTCGGTTGAATTACAGATAAGGTTCTAAATCTCGACAATTTTCCTCCGTCGAAGTATGGACGAGTTCTTAAATCTCAACAGAATTATCCTCGGTTGAATTACAGACAAGTCATAAATCTCGATGAAGATGTTTCCCTCAGTCGAAGTACTGACCGGTTCTTAAATCTCAACTGAATTATCCTCGGTTGAATTACAGATAAGGTTCTAAATCTCGGCAATTTTCCTCCGTCGAAGTATGGACGAGTTCTTAAATCTCAACAGAATTATCCTCGGTTGAATTACAGACAAGTCCTAAATCTCGATGAAGATGTTTCCCTCAGTCGAAGTACTGACCGGTTCTTAAATTTCAACTGAATTATCCTCGGTTGAATTATAGATAAGGTTCTAAATCTCGACAATTTTCCTCCATCGAAGTATGGACGAGTTCTTAAATCTCAACAGAATTATCCTCGGTTGAATTATAGACAAGTCCTAAATATCGATGAAGATGTTTCCCTCAGTCGAAGTACTGACCGGTTCTTAAATCTCAACTGAATTATCCTCGGTTGAATTACAGATAAGGTTCTAAATCTTGGCAAAGTTCCTCCATCGAATTACTGACGAGTTCCTAAATCTCAACAGAGTTTTTCTCAGTTGAATTACAGGCGAGTTCTTAAATATCGATGAAGATGTTTCCCCCAGTTGAATTACAGACAAGTTCTTAAAACTCAACAGAGATGTTCTCTCAGTTGAGGTACATACAAGTCCGTAAATCTCAGCGAAGATTAGGCTCCCCCAACAAAATCTTCTACAACAACAAGTATACAGGTTCTCGCTAAGGAATCTCTTATGAGATCGACACTCCTGAAGATGGCATCTTTAAGCCCATCCTCCCGCCAGCAACTTCCAAATGGAATTTGTAAGCCCATTCCCGACATCACAAGGCTGATACCACTTCATGCGAGTGCAAATTTCTGGGCACTCTAGTGTTCAATCATCTTCCACCTTCGGATCATGAAAGGCACGAAAGCCAATCTAAATCCTCAGGTTTAAGAAGATTGAACAGGGGCAGCTGTTGTACCCTAAAATTTTCCCTCTCATATTTCTCAAGACATTGCAAGAAAAATCTCCAAGTGGTTCAAGGTAGCTCAAGAGTTGGTCAGACAAGCTATCTCCTAAGGCAGTCTACCCCAAATTAGGGTTTTGTGTTGCATCAAGATATTTGAGTCCAAATGACCTCAAGTGCTCCTCAATGTCCTAATATGTTCTCAAGATCATCCATGTCAAGTTTCAAGCCTTGCAGAGGAAGTTTGCTCAGTCAATTGCTCAAGGGTCCAAAAATCAATTGTGTTAGGGCAAAAGTCAACTGTGACCTATAAACAGTCAAACTTCAAGATTTTTTGTCAACGTTCTCATTTTGAAGGATATTTAATAATTTGATCAAGGGTTGATCATGATTCATCAAGGATTGCTCAAAATTCATCAAGACTCAAAAGTTGCTAAATTAGGGTTTTGCAGGAAAAGTCAACTCAACTTTGACCAAGCATAACTTTCTCATACTTTATGAGAAACGACCCATCCAAATATCATTTTGAATAGGATTAAATTCCCTACAATCCATCTTCAGACCAAAGATCAAAAAATGCACTCACAAGAAGTTATGAATTTGGACATTATAGGTCATTTTTGAAAGTCAACAAAAACACCTTTTTTTGCCAAAGCTTATAACTTGAGCTTGGAATATCAAAATGAGATGAGACTAAAAGGGTTGGTTAGAGGACACCTCAAGTTTTCTAAAAAGTCCAATAACACTTCCAAAAGTTCAAAATTGAAGAAGTTATGCATTGTTGAAGTTGGACTTTTTTGCAAAATTGCCAAAAGTCAACTATCCTCAAAACTTCAAATTTTGTCAAATGGGCCCATTCATTTCTACTTGATTTAAGTTTGCATCATTGTCCATGTTCCCTAGCTTCAGCCATGTGTCCATATATTATTTTTATTATTTAATTTGATTTTTATTTGAATTTATTCATTTTAAATCAAATTAAATCACATAAAATAAAAAAAATTGATAACCAAAGATTTTTTATTGATTATAGGCTTCAATGGACAACTAGCACATCTCCAAACTCGTATCAAAGCAAATCATGTGAAAAAAGTTCCAAATCAAATCAATTTGGAAGGTTTAATAATGGAGATCAAATCACATTCATGTGCATTTATATGAGGGGATTCAGTCCATGATTCTTACCCTAATACAAAGCATATTACATAGGCAAGACAAGGGATACGAAATGAGGGTTGGAATCTGTGGAGAGAGGCAGAACAAAAAGTGCAAAAATTCACAAAAATTGGGAGATCAAAGTCCAAGCTAGAGGCTGTTTCAGGACACGAGAGTAGTCTCAATCGCTTCCTAACCATTCATACAAGCTACCTGGATCCAGAGCAAGCATTTTCAGACGTCCAAACGCACTGTAAGTCGCGTGATAGCCAGCCCTGTTGTTGATTTTGCAACTCTGAATTTAAGCATCTTTTTCATGAATCAAGACCATATTTTGAATCTACATAACATTTGCAAGCGATTGGTATTATTCAATTGCGTTTATCTGGCCTGAATGGAGAACCACCATAGCTAGGGTTCTTCGTTTGGTTTTTAGGGTTTTCTATTTTAGGTAAAATTGTGACTCAAGAATAACATGGCTTTGATCAGGAGGCCATAACGAATCCAACCATGTTCTTGCAATGGATTTATATGGCCTGGAGAGAGTTTTAGCATAAGCCTGCGTTTTTAGCTGCAGATTCAAATCCGCAGGTATTTTTGTTACATGTCTGAGGACAGGGATGAGTTCGTGTCATCCTCCGGTTGGCCAATTCAAATAATTTTTGCGTGTTTTATTTTTGCTGGCATTTATTTTGGTTTAATATATTTATAATTAATATGTATTATAACAACAAATGAAGCAACGTGGTGTGTTGGCAAGGCAAGCGTTCATATCTCCTTTAGGACCTGGGTTCGATTCCCAGGTCCCCCACTTTATCAATATTTTTTCCTTTCAGGTGATTGTGTGCACGCTTCAGCTTGCAGTATACCATACTCCCTCAGGCATCCAAGAGACAGATGGCCAATGGCCAGATCTGATGGCTAGGGATTGAAGGACCACCATAGGCCCAGTCCATGCGTGCATACCAGATCTAAAAAGTCAACAAAGGCCAGCCACTAATGGGCCTTCCAATTCCTACCGGCACCCCCATAATTCAGGCCCAAACTCTCTCTTTCACTTATTTTATTTTATTTTAATTGTTTTATTATTTTTATTTAATTTACTAACCAATCACAAAATTCCTCTTTTATAAAATAAAATCACAAAAATATTTTATTTATTTATTTCAAATCAAATTTTAAACTTTTATTTTCTTAAATAAATTCATTAATTAATTAGGTTTTAATTAGAAAACTTTAATTCCTTTTGTAAAAATAATTAAAATTAATTAGACTTAATTAGTTTTTAACCATTAATTTAATTATTATTATTTCTTTCCAAAATAATCAAAACTCAAAAAATAATTTATTTTTCATTTAATTAATTTATTAATTTAATTTAGTAATTAATTTAGGTTTAATTTCTTTCCCTTAAATAAAAACAACAAAAACCTAAAAAAAGATTTCTTCTTTAACCAAAAGGGTTAAAACCCTAATCATGCATCCGATTTAATTTTGCGCCACGATTTACCTTTTTTATCCAATAATGTACCTGCTTCCGGATTGTAATAGTTAATAGGACATTTAATTATTTTTATTCGCTTTATTTTATTTTTCAAAGGGTTTGTCTTTGGCGATGTAAATAATCGACGCCTTGTAATTTAAATTCCGCATTTTATTTCCATAAATTATAACGGTTAGATGTTTGATAATAGGGTTTGCATGACAAGACTGAATGTTAATCTTAAAATCAACTTAGATCACCCTTAACATGTACAAAGATAAAAATAACTGAAAATGACACACTCGCACATGTGCACTCTTAGGGTACACCCCACTTGGTTGCCTTTGTACGCGGTCATTGAGTATAGGTAGTTTTAGAGGTCGCCCTCTTGTCTAAAGATCATAGTCGCCTCGAAACGGTCGCCTCAGATATTGTTGCCTCGAACAAATGGTCTAAGACATTAGGGTTACCGCTAAGGCGTCCTAACATTGCTTTAGTGACTGCATGTCCCTCATTCGAATTGACCCTCAAAGTCCAACGGCGATGCTACCTACTCATCAATAGTGGGATAGCATTGTCTAAAGGAAAATAGCATAGAACGATTCCTTTTTCGAGTAAGTAGATGGTTCTTAGATACTTGCTCTTTAAAAAAACAAAAACTTTTCACACTTACACTTTTTAAACAAAGTTTTCAAAAACACTTCATTACACTCTTGAGGACAGAAGCAAGAGTTAAATTGAAGTTAAAACAAATTTTTTTTCAAACCCACAAGCACAAAGAAAGCAATTTTGAAAACAATTGAGCAAGTACCTAAGAGCCCATGGATAACCATGGATAGAAAGGGTGCTAACACCTTCCCTTTCTATAATCTACCCCCCGAACCCGAGAAATATCTCGAAAAAGGAATTTTTCTGTGCTTTTTTCCTTTCCTTATTGGATAAAATAAAAGTCGGTGGAGACTCTTGCTTACCGCGACATTTTGCAAAAACAAACGCAAAACGCAAACCAACATTCTAAAAACAGTCAGCTCTTCCCACCGTATCACAGTGGGGCATTGATATGATCAGAGAAATCAAGCCTACTTCTTCTAATGGACATCGCTTCATTCTCGTCGCTATTGATTACTTTACAAAGTGGGTTGAAGAAGCCTCGTTTGCCTTTGTTACTAAGATTGTAGTCGCCGGGTTCATAAAGCATAACCTTATCTGTCAATATGGCATTCCCAAGAGAATCATAACAGACAATGTTACCAATCTCAACAACACCATATTCATTGAATTCTGCACACAATTCAAGATCAAGCACCACAACTCTTCTCTGTATCGTCCAAAGATGAATGGCATAGTGGAAGCTGCCAATAAGAATATAAAGAAGATTATACAAAAGATGGCTGTGACGTACAAAGACTGGAACAAGATGTTACCATTTTCTCTCCATGGCTATCGCACTTCGGCTAAAACATCAACTGGGGCAACCCCATTCTCTCTGGTCTATGGTATTGAAGTTGTCCTACTTGTCGGAGTTCAAATTCCCTCTCTGAAAATCGTGAAAGATGCAGAATTGGATAAAGACGAGTGGATTCAGACTAGGTTGGGTCAATTGAATCTGATTGACAAGAAAAGGCTTGTGACTGTCTGCCATGGTCAGATGTATCAGAAGCGAATGATCAAGGCATTCAACAAGAAGATCAAGCATCAGGTATATTAGGCTGGTGACTTGGTAATAAAGCGCATCATTCTACCGCAAGGTGATCCCAGGGGAAAATAGACTCCCACTTATGAAGGGCCATTTGTGATTAAAAAAGTATTTTCTGGCGGTGCTATGATATTGACCACCATGGACGGTGAAGATTTCCCGCACCCTGTGAATACGGACATAGTCAAAAGATACTACGCATAAAAACGACCCGCTAGTTTTACTGGCCTAAGAAAAAATAACAGCGTCCCGGTGAACCAAAAGGGTTCGGGCAAAAATCAGGGATATATATAAAAGACTATACACCCGACAAGTCGAAAACCTGAAAAGGCGACTTGGGAAAAAAAGGGTATCCTGGTGGATTGAAAATCTAAAAAGACAGTCCAGGAAAAAAATTAGGGATTAAAGCGTACTACTATGTCCCCATTGGATCACTTGTATCAAGATTTATTACCAAAGTCAAAGTTCAAACGGTACACATCATTTCAATCAACTTCTTCCGATAGTGAGGGATGAGATGCTTGAAGACATATGGGCAATAGCAGAGTTGGAACCCGATGAGATTATTTCCATATAGCTATTATCTTGTTTACACTTTGTACTCTTTTCATTTCACGACAATTTCCCCTTATTGGGATCTCTGTCTCTTTGTACAAAATCGTCTGTTTATGGGCAAAGCTATCAATAAAAATACAAATCTCAAAATTTAAACTTTTTGTTTTTACTTTTTTTTGTTTTGTTTGCGAAAAACGTCCAATAACTAAAATCGAATGAACATATGCATATGAATATAATTAACTGATAACAAATATATGCATTAAACATGAATACACATTTACTTAATACTCTAGGAGTTGGGATAACGTTCAAGCTATCCATAAATCCCCACAGAACCACTTCCATGGGATTATCCCCACATAGTAGTCTTATCATACTCACCAGCAAATTCCCCCAGCGGATAAAGAAACATGATATTTTTCCCAGCAACATCACTCACCTACAGAGTCCCAATCGTTACAGTTTAAAGAAATTCTCTTCCCCAACTGAGTTTATTCCTCCAGAACTTTGAAATCCCCTGCAGATTTCTTCTCTCCAGAAGAACTTATTTACTCAGCATAGGTGTTCCCTCAACAGATTTTTCCTCTGTCAATAGTGTTTATTTCCCCAACAGATTGCAATCTCCCCAACTTGAGTCTGCTTCTACCACAGATTACCAGCAAGATTCCCATCTCTAGAAAAAGGCAGTCCGGGTTGCTATCACCAGAGAGTTTCTACTGAATCTGAAACTGGATCAAATATCATTCAACCTTCTTATCTCCAGACAAATCTGTATCAGAAACCCAATCAGGCGGTATCTCGAAAGGATATCCATCTCTTTTACCCCCAGTCAGGGTATACAAGAATTATAATCCTCAGTAGAGAAATGAACAACTAATGTTCTTGAACTCTTCTCCCCTAGTAGGAATCAACATTCTCTAGTGGAGTTTCCTCAAGCAAAGAGCATAAATCAATGTTCCCCAGCAGAGTTTCCTCAAATAAAAAAGCAGGAGTCCCCAGCGGAAACAATCCCCAGAAGATTGAAGATACACATACTCTTCATCCCTAGCGATAGTTAGGGATTTATTTCCCCAGACAAAAATACTGCTCGAGTTTACAAATACACTTCGACAACATTTCAGATTCATACATCATTTACGAACAACATAACATATGTATACATAATGCATATAGCATAATCTCATTTATTTTTTAGAACATCATTATGCAATGCATTTCATACATCATGACATTGCATACAACTAACTATTTACCTTTTCAGGAAAGATCAATCAACAGACAAACATCACCAACTACTTGTATGACCAGACAATCTTCTTAAAAGGCTACATCTGACAAATGGCTACTTAAAGAAATTTCCTCAGAAGGTCATTCTCAAAGACAATATCTCCTTGCTCAATTTAAATCAAGCATAGGATTATTCTGATATTCTTCCAATGGAAGATGGTCGTAGGCATTTTCTGGCTCAGATTAAATCGACCATAGATTTATTCTGATACTTCTTCCAGTTAAAGTCGAACATATATATCTTTTGGCTCAGATTAAATTGAGTGTATATTATTCTGATGCTTCTTCCAGTTGAAGGCGATCGTGAGCATCTTCTGGATCAGTTTAAATCAAGCATAGATTTATTCTGATACTTCTTCCAGTTGAAGATGATCGTAGACATTTTCTGGCTCAGTTTAAATCGACTATATATTTACTCTGACACTTCTTCCAGTTAAATTCATGCATAAACATTTTTTGGCTCGGTTTAAATCGACTATAGATTTATTTTGATACTTCTTCCAGATAAAGGCGGTTGTGAGCATCTTCTGGCTCAATCTAGATCGAGTGTAGATCTATTTTGATGCTTCTTCTAGTTGAAGATGATCATAGACATTTTTTGGGTCAGATTAAATCAAGCGTAGATTC
This sequence comes from Vicia faba, assembly GCA_948472305.1. Classification (NCBI taxonomy): domain Eukaryota; kingdom Viridiplantae; phylum Streptophyta; class Magnoliopsida; order Fabales; family Fabaceae; genus Vicia; species Vicia faba. Next base: position 1,107,703,345 of record OX451739.1, on the reverse strand, counting down.
AATCTGATACTTATTCCAGATAAAGTCGAACACAAATATCTTATGGCTCATATTAAATCAAGCATAGATTTCTTCTGATACTTCTTCCAGATAAAGACGAGTGTGGATATCTTCTGGCTCAGATTAGATCGAGCATAGATCTATTCTGATACTTCTTCTAGTTGAAGACAGTTGTAGACATTTTCCGGCTCAGTCTAAATCTACCATAGATTTATTCTGATACGTCTTCCAGTTAAAGTCAAGCATAAACATTTTCTGGCTCAGTTTAAATCGACCATAGATTTATTCTTATACTTCTTCTAGTTAAAGACGATCATAGACATTTTCTGGCTCATATTAAATCAAGCATAGATTTATTCGGATACTTCTTCCAGTTAAAGTCAAGCGGAAACATCTTCTAGCTCAATTTAGATCGAGCATAGATCTCTTCTAATACTTCTTTCAGTTAAAGTCGAGCACATACATCTTCTGGCTCAGATTAAATCAAGCGTAGATTTATTCTGATACTTCTTCCAGTTGAAGACAGGCATATACCTCTGCTGGCTCAGATTAAATCAAGTTTAGATTTATTCTGATACTTCATCCAGTTGAAGTCAATGTTTACTTTGGATGGCATCTATAAGCCAATATCCGATGAATCTCCGTCACTTCTCAAAATGGCATCTATAAGCCCATTCTCGGCATAATCAACCAACATCATCACTTCTTGCACATGCGAGTGCGAATTTCTGGGCACTTAAGTGTTCAATCCTCTTCTACCTTCAAGTTGCGAATGGCTGACATGCCAATCTAACTCTTCAGGTTTAAAAAGATTGAACAGGGGCAGCTGTTGTACCCCAAAATTTCCCCTCCCATTTTTACAAGACATGCTTTCAAGGGTCTCATGTATTCAAGGATACTCAAGGGTTGACCAGTCAAACCTCCTCCTAAGTAAGGAGTCTACAACTAGGGTTTTGAGTTCCTTAAAGAAGTTTGGGTTGCAAAGATCTCAAGTGGTTTCCATGGTTCTCCACAAGTCTTCCACAAGGTTCATGTCAATTTTCTAGTCATACATCACAAGTTTGCTCAGTCAATGGCACATATGATTGAGAATTAACTATATTGGGTAAAAAGTCAACTATGGTCAACATACAATCAAACTTCAAGATTTTTTGTCAACATCAACATTTTGAAGAGATATTCATCATTTTATCAAATTTTGATCACGATTCCCCAAGGAAAGCTATCAAATCATCAAAAGTCAAGAATTGACAAATTAGGGTTTCCATTGGAGAAGTCAACTGAACTTTGACCAAGCATAACTTTCACATGCTTCATCAACTTTTCCCCAACCAAATCCCATTTTGAAGTAAATTCAATTATCTACAACTTTGTATTTATGCTAAAGTCCAAAAATGCTTCATTTGAAAGATATGAGCTAATACATTATAGGTCATTTTCAAAAGTCAACAAAAGACACTTTTTGTCAAGGCAACTTACATAAAGATAAGGTATCCAAATTAAAAAATTATCAAAAGAGAAATTGTAGAGGACATCTTTATATTTTCAAAAATTCCAAGATCACCTTCAAAAGATGAAAATTGAGAAAGTTATGAGTTGCACAAGTTTGGAAATTTTGAAGAAATACATGAAATGCAAAACATGCAAACTTGAAGTTTTGGACTTGTGGCCTAACTTTTTGAGCTTCAAGCATGTCCATGACCTTATGGAAGACTCCTAAGATCACTCCTAGCATGTCTTGTATTTTCTTATTATTTTATTTATATTTATTTTGGTTTTATTCAATTAAATGCAAAATAAGTTAAATAAAGTATAAAGCAAATGGGCCAGGTGCATGGAGTGGTTTCTTAGAGTCCAATACAACTAATGACAACCTGTAAAAACATACCATAATCGTGCCAAGCCAAGAAGGGGATGAAATATTCTCTTTTGGGAAAGTTTTGGAGAAAATTTGAAACACCATGAATGCTCTTACTTTGTTCCATATTTGTTACCCCAAATTCATTCTCTATACGTACACAAGCACATCAGATCCAAAGCATACGCATACCTGCCTCAAGGAACTAGCAAAAAATATCCAAAATTTCCTCAAAACCCTTAAGCTTCAAAATTCTCTCTACAAGCCCTTTCATCCTAAAATTACAATCCTATTCCCTTCCTGGAATATTGAAAGGTAGAATTGAACCAACTACCATGATCCAAAACGTATGAGAATAGCATATCATGCATCTCTAGTCATATAACATTGTGATTTCCATATTTTAAATTTCATATTGTTTAAATCTTATTTGTTATTGCTAACGTATTCGTGAATTGTTTCTGAACAAATTTAGGTCACTAACATCATCCCATGCACGCAGGTTTAGCAAACACCATGTTTGCCTCCAATAAGTGTAACTTGGTTTAAATCACGCGATCCAGGGAGTTTTAGCCAAAAATAAGGTTGGATTTGGAATCAGGGGGTTTAAATTAGGGGGTATAGTCCCTTATGATCTTCATTTTTGCAGGTTTTCGCAAGTTTGGAATTTTGACTTGCCGGAGAAGACGATTAGAGCTAGGGTTCTGATGTTTCTCCGGCCGTATGCTTCATTCATTGTTTTTATCATTTTCGTTTGGTTAAGGTACCCGATGTACAGGCCACCCCAGTTGCAACGTGCGTGTTCTTAAGGCTTACCTATGCTTGGTTCTAGGTTCGATCCAGGCGTGGAATAAATTTATTTTTCATGTTGTTTTCTCACAGATCTGGTATAAGCTATCCAGCATGCATGCCATGCACCTCCTCAACCATCACCATTAGATCCAAATCTAATGGACTCAGATCAAGCCCCACGGTGCATCCCATTGAGCTATCCTCATTGAATCTCACAGGCGCCTGGGCTTTTGGATTTTGGGCCTGGATGTTTTACTTTTTGCACACCCCCATTTTACTTATTTGCAGGCCCATTTAATTTCATTTTTTTTGTTTTAAATAATTATTTCTTTTTTAATCATTTTTTATTTAATCGAAAAAAAATCATAAAATCAAGAAAAAATAGATTTAGGTTTTAATAAATTAATTTAATTTTTTATAAATAAAAATTAATTAATTAAATCATACTTTGTTTTATTTTTTAATATTTAACTAACAAATTAATTAGATTTAGGTTACATTTCTTTATTTTATATTTCAATTATTATTTCTAAACAAAACTTATGATTTGTACTCCCCATCCCCGAAGCGATGTAATAGCGTAGACTATTTCCCACATTCTTTATTTTTCGTACTTGTATATATTTAACTGCTAGATTAAATAGGCGTGCATGGCAAGACGTAAAAAACAAACGTTAGATAACCTAATCTCAAGACTAATAACTGAAACATAACACACTTCACACACGTGCACCTCTAGGGTAACCCTCACTTATTGCCTCGGATTTAAATAGTCATGTCCTTCGAACGTGGGATGCTTTAGCAAATATCCTTTGAGTAAAAGATCCTAGTCCCTCGATGACCCTTTGATGATGCCTCGGTAAATGATCTTAATCCCTTAGGATAATTGCTAAAGTATCCTACGAGTTGCCTTTGTAACTGTATGATGACCCACACCTATCCTTTAAACATCAATTGATAGGGCTACCTACTAACTAATGGTAGGATAGCACTATCTAAGGTAAAGGAGGAAAAGAACAAAAACTTTTTGAGTAGGTAGATAGCTCGTAGTCGCTTGCTTAAAAACAAAAACTTTTCTCACCCATACACTCTCTTCTAAAATATTTTCAAAGATAAACACTTTGTATGCATTATCAACGATACGAGATTCATTACAAAGTTTTCTGCACTAAGGCACTTTTTTCAAAATATTTTTCAAAACACACAAACGCAAAGCATTTTCAAAAAGTGAGCTAACGATTAAGAGCCCGTAGATAATTACGGATGAAAAGGGTGCTAACACCTTCCCTTTTCATAACCTACCCCCCTTACTCAGAAAAATTCTTAAAGGTCTTTCCTGTTCTTTTCACTCTTTAATTTATTGGATAAAATAAAAGTCGATGACGACTCTTGCTATCCGCATTATTTGCGATAAAACGCCAAACCAAAAGTCAATTCTCCCACCGTATGACACCCTTTCCTTTAATTAATTAATTATTTAATTAAATTATTTTAGATTATTTGTGAAGTTGCGAGATGTTAAGAATTATTGATATGAGTTGTTGGATTATTATTAATTAATTAATTAGTTGATTAATAATGATTATAATGTTGAAACTAAGGGAATATATATATATATATATATATATATATATATATATATATATATATATATATATATATATATATATATATATATATATATATATATATATATATATATATATATATATATATATATATATATATATATATATATATATATATATATATATATATATATATATATATATATATATATATATATATATATATATATATATATATATAATGTTGGACTTATGTTATTGGTTGGAAGTAGTAAAGGAGGTATAGGTTAGGCCCAATATGATTGATATATAAGGCTAAGCTGACACAAGGATTTGTTTTAGTTGGAGAATAAGAAGCTATGTGCATTGATTGGAAGAGCCACGCGGAAGAGGAGCAAGTTTCCCAGTGTCGAGCAGAGCAAAGAAAGGATTCTGGTCGGAGCTTTGGTTGAGTGACCTTCAATCCAGGTGAGAGTGGGGTTCTGACCTTATAATGCGATTTATGATGTGTATTACGTGGGAATTGGTCGTTTGTAGGCCTGTTATGCGTTGATGTTTCTGAATTTTCTATCGAAGTTTCCAGTCTTTTCATGTTTTGGTTGTTTGGGAAGTACTATACGAATGTTTAATAAACATATTTAGGAATTTACCCGGTTGTTTGTTATGGACGTTTTGAGTTATCACTGTGACTGCCCGATTTAATTGATGCATATGTTAGGATAGTTAATTACTGGTCGGGGTGGTTGTTAGGGCGTTAGGATATTCTGAGGGGATTGACAAGAAAATTAGCAAATTGCTGAAGTGGTCATTTTAGGGAGTTTCTGCATGACTGTCTCGTATGTTTGATGAATTTGTTGATAGAAAATATAGTTGCCCATTGCTGTGTTATTTTGAACGATAGGCCGTAACATACGAATTGTAGTGGTATGGTCATTATGACACCGTGTTGTTCTGTGCTGCTGGCCGAATTAGTGGTCAGGGAGGATACTGAAGTGCTAGGTGCCGAGCAGCATTTAGGCTGCGAAGCGTGTCAGAGAATACAGGTGTTGGATGTTGAGTGGCATTAGGCTGCAAGGTGTGCAGAGGAGCACAATATTGTTATCGAGCGGAATGGAGTTGCAGGACGTGTCAAGGAGTATGAATTAGTTGTTATGCTGTCCTAGTTGCTATGCATGTCGAGGGGCACGTAGTTCCCTATCCCTTTTTCATGTACATGTTGTGTTTTGGTCGTTACCTGTGCTGTGTGAATCATTGTTAAGTTACAATTTGATTATGTTAATGATTAAATCTTTGATTGGTGTGATAGGCTCATTGCCAATGTCGATTTATGTTGAGTTGTTGTGTTGTGGTGATTGCTGTTGTGAATTCTTGTTGATGCCTCTATTTATTCGCATATTTTTAAGATGGGAGTTCTGCTCCGTTGGTACCACATGCATTTGCATAAAGATGAGTTTCATTCTTTGTTGCATTCTGAGTCGTGGCGTGATTGCCTTTAATTGCGTTTATGTTGTTAAAAATCTAAGAAGTATGTATGAATTGATTCTAATGTTCTATTTATCATACATTTGATTATAATGTTCGATATCTCACCCCTTCTGTATGAATTTTACACTGATGTTGGTAACATGCAGGTAATCCAGAGTGAAGGTGATTTACCTTCAGTAGTTTGAGTCGCTGTCATTGCTCTGATACATAACACTCGGGGGGATGACCACTTGTTGTTTTATTGTTGTTATTAGTTCAGTTGATTGAACTTTAAGTTGTTGTTCTTTAAATGATTTTAATTTGAAGTTGTCTTAATTGGACAAAGATGTTACATTTCTGTTAAGTTGAATATTATGACTCTGCTGTGTAGTTATGAAAGTTGTTGTTTCTTTTTAAGATTGAGTTATGTTTGTTATTGGTTCATCCAAGTTTAATGTGTTATGTATCAGTAATGAATGCCGTTGTTTTAAGTTGAATTTGTGGCATCCTGATTTCAGTTGTAGAATTTTTATAACTCTGATTTATATATAGTGTCAGGTAGAATTAAGGTGTTACCAAGTTGGTATCAGAGAAATTCGGTTCGTCCGACCAAGATGTCGAGTCGTAGTTTTGCTTAACAATTGAGTATTGTTAATTTAAATTCTAACTGTTGTTTATGTTGTAGTGATAAGTTGAGATGGATGGAAGGAATGATGCTGCACTTGTTGCTGCTTTAGAAGCAGTGGCGCATGCTATGGAGAATCAACCGAATGCTGACGGGAATGCTGGATCTCGTAGTTTGGCAACCTTCCAGAGGGAGAATCCACCTACGTTCAAGGGTAAGTATGATCCTGGCGGAACGTTGGATTGGTTGAAAGAGATTGAGAGAATATTTCGTGTGATAGACTGCACCCCAGCACAGAAGGTTCAATATGGTACTCATATGCTAGCAGTCGAGGCTGATGGCTGGTGGCTAGAGACGTGTCAGAGGTTGGAAGCTGCAGGTGAAAATGTCACTTGGGCTGTGTTCCGTAGGGAATTTCTGAGGAAGTATTTTCCTCAAGACGTTCGTGGTAAGAATGAAGTTGAGTTCTTTGAGATGAAGCAATGGAGTATGTCGGTTGTTAAGTATGCTACGAAATTTGCTGAGTTGGTTAAGTTTTATCCGAACTATAGCGAGGTAAATGGTGAGTTTTCAAAGTGCATTAAGTTTGAGAATGGGTTGCGCCCAGAGATCAAGAAGGCAGTTGGATACCAGAAGATCTGTGTCTTTGCTGATTTGATTGATAGTTACAGAATTTATGAAGAGGATAATAATGCTCATTACAAGATTATCATCGAGAAGAGGGGTAAGCACCAACAAAATTGTGTAGTTTGTTTGTTTCAAATGCTCATGCTTGTGTAGTTTGTTTCAAATGTGGAAAACCTAGGCATAAGAGTAATGTGTGTACTGCTGAGGTGAAGAGATGTTTCCATTGCGGTAAGACTGGACATGTTGTATGTGAGTGCAAGCATAAAGAGGTGATTTGTTTCAATTATGGTGAATAAATACACATTGGTGGTCAGTGTCAAAAACCAAAGAAGGTGCAAATCAGTGGTAAGGTATTCGCTTTAGCTGAGGATCAGACGACTACTGAGGACAGACTCATAAGAGGTACATGTTTCATTAATAGTACTCCTTTAATTGCTATTATTGATACCGATGCTAATCATTGCTTTATTACTGTTGATTATGTTGAAAGATTGGGTCTTATGTTATCTTCTATGAATGGGGAGATGGTCGTCGATACTCCAGCCAAGGGGTCGGTGACAACTTCTTTTGTGTGATTAAAGTGTCCTTTGTCGATCTTTGACAAAGACTTTGTTGTTTATTTGGTTTGTTTGCCTTTAAGAGGGTTGGATTTGATTCTGGGTATGAACTGGTTAGAGCATAAATATGTTCGTATTAACTGTATAACAAGTTTGTGAGGTTTTCTACTCCTGAAGAAGAGGAAGATAGTTTGTTGTCTGCTAGACAGTTGAAGCAGTTGATGCAAGAAGAAGCTCATATATTCTCTTTGATGGCGTTGCTATCTGTCGAGAATCAAGCTATAATTGAGGAATTGCAAGTAGTGCGTGAATTTCCTAAAGTTTTCCCTGATGAAATTCCCGATGTACCGCCAGAGAGAGAAGTTGAATTTGCTATTGATCTTGTAACTGGTATCAGACCTGTGTCTATGGCACCATACAAGATGTCTGCGTCTGAATTGTCGGAATTAAAGAAGCAATTGGAAGAGTTACTTGAGAAGAAATTTGTGAGACCAAGTGTATCACCGTGGGGAGCTCCAGTGTTGTTAGTAAATAAGAAAGATGGAAGTATGAGGCTTTGTGTGGATTATAGACAATTGAATAAAGTGACGATTAAGAACAAGTATCCGCTTCAAAGAATAGATGACTTGATGGATCAATTGGTGGATTCTCATGTATTTAGTAAGATTTATTTGAGGTTGGGTTATCATCAGACTAAGGTGAAGGATGAATATATCCAAAAGACGGCTTTTAGAACACGTTATGGATATTATGAGTATTCGATGAGGCCTTTCGGTGTTACTAACGCGTCGGGCGTATTCATGGAATACATCAATCACATCTGTTGCACCCCAAAATTTTCCCTTCCATTTTATTCGAGGCATGCTCATTAAGGTCCTCAATTGCTCAAGGATCTTCAAATGACTTCCATGGCACCCTATACGCCTCAGCATAATGGCATAGCTGAAAGAAAGAAAAGAAGTGTACAGAACATGAAGAGGTGTATGTCGAAATCTAAGAATATGTCTAAGAGATTTTGTGCTGAAGCAGCTTCGACATCAGTATGAATTCTAATTAGATGCCCAACAAAGCAATGTTAGATGGGAATTTTGATTACCCAAGTTTTGAATAATTGACACTATGATCGAAGAAAGAATAGTTTGAAAGAAAGTGTGAGGAGGCTTTTATGAAGTCTTCGATTGATGAAGAGCTAGTAAAGAGCTTCGAAGGGTTCGTTTTTAAACTATTGAAATATAAGCGATTCGAAGCATTACAAGGAAAGACATTTCAACTGAATTGACGCTTCGAAAAGAAGAAGATTTGGAATTCAAAAGATTTGATCTTATCCAAAGAATCATGTGGAAGTCTAATGGTTCGAAGTACACGCAATCTTCAAACGTGGCGTGATCAGCCAAATATAAGCCATCTTAGAGTTTTTAGATCAATGTGTTTCAGGCATGTACCTGAACAAGTGAGGAAGAAGTTGGATGGTCGAAGTAAAGTCATGCTGCTCATAGGTTATCCTTCGACTGGTGCATACAAGTTGTATTCACTAACTGAAGATAAACTACTGATCAATAGAGATATGCTTGAAGATGAAGGAAAAGGGTGGGATTGGAGTCAAAGTTTAGTTCGACAAAATGATTAACAGAACGAAGCTTCGACACAGTCACAACCGTCACAAATGTGTTCGAAAGAGATGAACATAATGAACTTCGACAAGTAAAAATGAATAAGGTGATACTTCGACTGGTCGAATCGAATGACCACTTGTGCAACTTTGTTCGAAGGAGATGAATAGAATGAAGCTTCGATAAGTCAAAAGGAAGAGGTGATATTTCGATTGGTCGAATTGAAGGAAAGGAGATCGAAAAGAAAAGAACGAAGCTTCGACAAGTCAAGATGAAGAGGTGATACTTCGTTTGGTCGAATTGAAGGAAAGGAGATTGAAAGGAACAAGAACTGAGTTTGACTAGACCGATTGGATATAAGGGGTATCCAGATTACACAATCAATGTAGATGGTGACTAAGTCGAAGAAGCCATGATGATGAATCCTTGAGCAATTCGAATTGGAACTCAGAGCCATCAAAAAGAACAAAGCTTGGGAGCTTGTCGAAAGAATCTATTGATGTGAAATGGAGATGCAAGTCGAAACGAACATCTAATGGGATGAAACCTGTCCAGGTTCACTCAAAGTTCAAAATGACATGGAATATCTCAGAATGGCAACTTTTCAAATTTTTCGATTTTGCTTTCAGAGCGATGATTAATGGCTGATTCATGCCATATGTGTTCATCACCACACCCCTATAAGTGCAAGACTAAATTAGAAGCAAAAGGGACACAAAATTGCCTCAAAGAGCCACACGCACACAATGCCTCAGGAAACTATCTCAAAACTCTCAAAAATCTCATAAGTTGTCAAAATTCAAAACCAACTTTGCAAGCTCCCCCAGTCCAAAAAAATACCAGATTCGTATTCCCGAGACATCCAGGAACGCATACTAACCCTTGCACAAGCCATATCATGCTTAGAACTACAAATCAAAGCACCTCCGTTTGGTAAAAAAAATTCCAATCCCAAACTCATTCAATCTCTAATTTAAGCTCATTTTGATTGCATATTCATGTTATTATTGTTGTTTGTGAATAATTTAATATAATACATGTAAGTTGCAGTGCCCAAATGACAGGATACCATTGTTAGGGTCTTCGAAACTAATTGCTTTCGAAACTCATGGTCCAGGCCATTTCAGGCCAAAATAACCCAGGTTCGGACTTAGGGGGTTCGAATTAGGGGGGTTCGAATTAAGGGGAAGGACCTGGATTCGACACCCATGTCATGCATTTTGTTTTTTTCTAACATATTATACGCAGATCTGATGTTTCAAGTCCAAACACGTGCATCGTAAACCATCAATCCAAGTCATCAGATCACCACTTGATCCAGATCCAGCGCCTCCAACACGCATACCACCATGCATTCTCCAGAGCATTCCTTACAGGATTCGCAGGAAACCTGGGCTTCAACAATTTGAGCCTAGCGTGTTTTTTACTCACACCCCCAGTTCTTGTTTTTACTACTCAGGCCCATTTGCGTTTTTTATTTACTTGTTTTATTTGTTTATTTCTTTTAATGTTTTTTTAATTATAAAAATCAAATAAAATCAAAAAAATATTAGGTTAACATTTTCTCAAATAAATTAATTTTGTAAATTAATTGATTAATTATTTTAACCCTTTTTTTTGAAACTTAAAACTAAATAGACTTAGCATTTTAAATTAAATTTCTTTCCATGATCAAAAACAAACAAAAGGATTTTTTATACCTTAGGATTTTATACGTATTTCCGATTCGCGCGCGTTATTACTTTTCGCATTTTTATTTCCATATTTTATGTAATTGCCTACTGGGATATAATGGAATTAATTAGGACTTTTACTTTATTGCTTTATTTTTCCCATTTTTGGACATGTAATTAATCCCCCTTCCCGAAGCCTTGTAATAGTTTAGGATTTATCTTTCCGCATTTTAAATTCTTGCAAACTATTAAACTGTTTAGATGCATGACTAATAGAATTGTATGGCAAAAGCTTAAAATCAAATGCTAGAAAACCTAAGTACAAATATAAATAACTGAATACAACACAATTTCACATGTACACCTCTACGGTATCCCACTTTGGTTGCCTTCGGAAAAAAACAGTCACAACTCTCAAACCGTGAGAGATTTTAGTGGATACCCTCCGGTTTAAAGATCATATGTCCCTCGATGACCCTCTCGATGTTGCCTCGGTAAAGTGATCTTAAAATCCTAGGGTAGTTACTAAGGTTTCTTGCCCAGTTGCGTTTGTGACTATAAATGTCCCTTCGAATGTCCCTCAAACATCCAACGACTAGGGCTACCTACTCACTAATAGTAGGATAGCAATGTCTAAAGGAAAAGAGGAAAAGAACAAACCTTTCGAGTAAAGTATATAGTTGTTAGATGCTTGCTTAAACAAACTTTTACACTTGCACAAAAATTCTTTCAAAAAACATTTTCAAAACGCTTTATCAACACTCTTGAGTACTGATACAAGAGTTATCATAAAGCAAGTTGCCTTACTATTGGCATTTCAAATACTTTTTCAAACATACAAAGCACAAGGTATTTTTCAAATGAGTTAAGAATCTAAGAGCCCGTAGAAAACTATGGATGGAAAGGGTGCTAACACCTTCCCTTTCCATAATCTACCCCCATTACTCAGAAACAAATATCGAAAGGTCTTTTTCTGTTCTTTTCACCCTTTCCTTTGTTGGATAAAATAAAAGTCGGTGGAGACTCTTGCTTACCGTAACATTTGCAAATGCAAACGCAAAACCAGTTTAACAGTCGATTCTACCACCGTATCACAAAACTGGAGACTCTGTTGGGGATTGAAAAAGTGGGGTTACCTTAGAGTTTAGTTGATTTTAAATTTCTTACATTGTGTGTTTTTGCATGCTTTACTTTTGAGGGCTTGTTTGGGTTGTTACTAAAGATCCTACACCTGGATTTGCGGCACCTTATTAGGTAAGTAGTAATAAATCATCGAGGTTGTACGACATAGACCGATACGGATGAAGTGGTGGGTACGTTAGCGCGATACTCTGGATTGTACTAATGTTCCTTGAGTAAGTCAGGGATAACATTAGCCTTCCTCATAGTGTCACTAAGCGCTAACTAACCTTTAGAACCTTTTAATTGACTCATCCTAGCCATTAGGAAGTAGTGAGATTTCCGGCTTTGGTTCCGATTGAACATTGGTTGATACTCGATGCTACACTCATTGAGACTGGACTTTCAGGATATTTTGGCTGCAATACTTTGGTGCTTGAGCTGAAACAATGCATGGAAGAAAGGTAAATGATATGAGACTCCTTAGAACCCGGTTACTATTAATAGGACAGGTTGAGCCAACTGAAACTTCAAGAGGGTACTTACCTACAAACTCCATGCAAGCCTGAACCTAAGGCTATTTGTGTGATTTGCTTGCTTTCATTATCTAACAACTTGAACTCCTTGCAGGGTTTTGTTTGTATTTATTATCTAAAAATTTGAGTTCCTTGCAGAACTTGTTTGCAGTCATTATCCAATAACATGGACTTCTTGCAAAACTCACTTGTCTTCATCACCTTACACTTTTGCTTGGTGCATAGCATACACATCATGACATCATGCCATAACATTTCCTTAACAATTTTAAGGATCTCAAGGGCCTGTGATACAGGTTATGATGAACCAGACATCTAGCAAGGGGAAAGGGGATTTATATTCCTCTATCCAATGCTGTCAAAAGACCAAAGCGCAACAACTTGAGTCAGAGGCTATGGCCCACTCGACATGGTGAGATTGATTCTCGTAGAAGGACCTTCAATGATACGAATTTCTTCAATCAAAGCTACAGCCGGATTCAAATAGATTCTTATGTTTACCCCATGAGATCCTTGAAAACATTGCATGCATGTTATTACATAACAGGTCTTCCACTACAAGTTTCTCATTTTCTCGTTGTTTATTTCAGCAAGGAAAATGGCTCTCGAGCAGACTGTCCAAGATCTCCAAACTCAAGATGCTCAATTCAAGGAAATGTTCCTGAATCTATCCAAGGGGCAAGAAGAATTGAAAGCACTCCTCACTGGGAACTTTACCGAGAAAAATCCTGACAACAACAAGGATGACTAGTTACACCAACTGCAAGCTGAGATGGAAACGATGAGAATCCAAATGTTGGGACAAATGGCTCTTATCCAAAACATAGCTCGGGGACAAGAAGAGATAAGATCCCCCGTTAACAAGCTTCATCAAGATGGATGCAATCATATAGAGCAAACAACGAGAATTAGGGGTCGAGTCTTTAATTAGCCTCAGTTGAAACAAGAAGATTTGGTTGAGAAAACACCTTTCAAAATGGTTGCTACGCCAAGAGTCCAACAACGACTTCACCAACCACGACAGGGTGGTCCGCATAAGCAAGATACGCCCAAAAGGAACTTTACCTAAATCAAAATGTCCTTGGATCAAGTATTGCAACACATGTTGAAGATAGAGTTAATTACATTGAGAGATCCTCCTCGGAATCCCAATACCTCCGCTCCTAGCTATCATCTTGATGCAATGTGTGTATACCATTCCAATAATCCTGGACATGATACGAATGACTGTTGGGTATTGAAAAATAAGATTCAGGACTTGATCGACAAAGGGGTTTTAGAGTTCACACAAGATGGTGAGACTGAATTCTCCTGCCATCCCTCAAAGGCACACCGTCTGAAGTGACAAGTTCAGACAAAAAGGCTTTTTGTTCATTAGAATTTTCAAATTGTAATTTTCTTTTGATTGTTTGGACACTTATTTATGTCAAACTTTGTTATTTCATTAATGCATTGCATATGTTTGTCTTAAATTAATCCATTCGTTTTCACTATACCGAAACTATGCTTTTACTTTCTTTTTGCGATATTCGGCTCTCGATTGAAAGTTGTAAGCCTTTGAAGGGAGGATGATGAAAATGATACCATAATCTCTACAATATGCTTTTGAACAGACCTTGATGACAATGCACAGCCGTTGTTTCAAATCCTAAAAGTGGAGTTATAAGGAAGATAATCCCTAGTCAACCCCTTTGAGCCTAAGAAGTAGGCGTTTTCTTTTTCACACAAATTGAAACCTTTAATCGTAACCTGCGGCGGGGTAGTTTCTCTGTTGATTCAATGGTGCATTCAATTGCAAGATTTCCCTTAGTACATGACGAGTAGTGTCGGAGGTATCCTTCCAAAACAAAAGATGGTGATGGTTCCACATAATCATTAAAACAGGAAGTCATTATCTCTCAAAAGAAAAGCCCGCTAAGTCAAAACCTATGAAGGAGACTTAAGAAAAAAACTGGGGCATCCCGCTTACTGTAATCACAAAAGAAACAGTTCTGGAAAAAGGTAGGGATGATAAAATCAAAAAAAGAGGTTGCTACAAATCCTCAACAAAAATAAAATATTACAAAAAATGACTGCCTCATCAAAATAAACTTTCAGTATCCGAACCATCACCGGAATATCAGGGCAAAGATTCCAGACTCAATCGGAATTTAAACGCACAATTAACTAAGTATAGGACTGAAGAACATCACGAAGAACGAGTTGGGTACAAATAAATTTCAAGCTTTTATCCTTTGTTTCTTAAATCGTGAACCAAGCCACGCTACAACCCTTAAAAGTCCTAGCTGAAGCATGGGTTAGTTCGAAAGCATACTGTTACAAAAGGTATCCTAACTCCTGTAAGGTTTACTATAAATCCTGAGTTGAATTAATATTCTTACAAAATTTTGTTTCTTTACTAAAAATAAATTTTTAAAACTTCAAGACAAACATAAGCTTTGCATTCCTTAAATGCCATTGTTTGCATATGACTAATCGTTCGACAACAGAGAAATTCGCACGAGGGAAATTCAATGAACGGAAATCCTCTCAATGGACAAAATCACCTCAGCTGGAAAGACATTTATAGTAATAGGCCTTTCATAATTAAGGGGCATGACATGGTATCTAACTGATCTGGAGGCAGTCGAGTCAAGATTCGAGGAATCTCTCAAAAGGGCCGAATAGCCAGGGGAAGACCTCCATCTGAATCACAAGGGGCATGACATGGTGTCTTATTGATCTGGGGGCAGTCAAGTCAAGATTCAAGGAATCTCTCAAAAGCGCTGAATAGCCAGTGGAAGATCTCCATCTAAATCACTTGAGGCGTTGAACATGAATTCTAGCAAAGGATCATGTACGATCGAGCAAAAAATTTTCTAGCAGTGCTGCAACACTTACTACTATAGATATTGACTATTTTCTGCACCCTGTGAACGTGGACATGGTCGGAAAATACTACGCATTAAAAAAGACCCGCTAGGTTGACTGGCCTAGGAAAAAGTAAGGGAATCCCGACGAACCAAAGGATTTCGGGCAAAAATTAGGGATATATAAATAAAATTATACACCCAGTAAGTCGAAAACCAAAAAAGGCGGATTGGGAAAAAAAGGGTATCTCGGTGGACTTAAAATATGAAAGGACAATCCAGGAAAAAGTTAGGGATTAAAGCGTACGACTATGTCTCATCATCTCGTCACTTTTCTATCAGTAGAAGGCTATCACCCTGATCAACATTTACTCAAGACTCCAGGAGTTGGGGTAACATTCAACCCATCCACAAAATCCCCACAGAGTAACCACCCATAGGGGACTATCTTCGCAGAGTTCGTCATCAGTAAGGATACGTTCCCCATTAGGTATGGAGATAGAGACGTCCTCCCGCAAAGTCACTATCATGTCTTCAGTATATAAAATAACAATTTCATACATTTCGGCACCTTCTTAATAGATCAAAAGCTTCAATCATCTCCCCAACATCTTGGAGATTTCTTCGACTTGGTTCATAAACTTTTTGCGGTCCCCCAATAGGGCTTCATAAAAATCCCCAAGCAGTTTACGGAGTTTCTTTCCCTAGTAGAGTTTATTTCTCTAGCCACAGAAGTTTATCTCCCAGCAATTCAACTTCAACAAATATTGAAGAATCACATTCTTCATCTCCAGCAGCAGTCAGGGATTTATCTTCTCTTAGTAGAACGACACCACAAAGAGCAACTGATACACTCACATATTACAGTCATATAACATTTACAATACATTGTAGCATATGTATAACTGAAACGCATATAACATTCTCATTTATTTTGAGAGCATCATGCAATTCATACATCATGACATCGCATGAAACTGACTTTACCTTTTCAGGTTTAATTCGCAGACAGACGAATACTATCAACTTATGCATAGTAGGTCAAAGATTAATCCCTGAAACCAGACGAGGAAACTATCTACACGACCAAGTGGTATGAACTCCCAGATCAGGACGAATTTACCAACAAATACAGCATGCCACAAATTAATGCCCGAAACCAGACAGGGAAGCTATCTATGTGACTAGCCAAAAACAGGCCACAAATTAATGCCCGAAACCATACAAGGAAACTATCTCAATGACCAACAAAAGAAAGTTCCAGATTAATTCCTAAAACAAGACAAGGCAACTATCTGTGAACAAACTGACTGTGGATCAATTCCTGAAACAAGATAGGGAGACTATCTACAAGACCAGGTTAAAGATTAATTCCTGAAACCAGATAGGGAAACTATCTCAACGACCAACAAAAGCAAGTTCCAGATTAATTCCTAAAACAAGACAAGGCAACTATCTGTGAACAAACTGACTGTGGATCAATTCCCGAAACAAGACGGAGCGACTATCTATAAGACCAGGTTAGAGATTAATTCCTTAAACCAGACAGGGAAACTATCTCAACAACCAATAAAAACAAGTTCCAGATTAATTCCTGAAACAAGACAGGGCAACTATCTGTGAACGAATGATTATAGATTAATTCTTGAAACAAGACGTGGCGACTCTCTACAAGACCAGGTTAGATATTAATTCCTGAAACCAGATAGGGCAACTATCTCAATGACCAACAAAATCAAGTTCCATATTAATTCCTAAAATAAGACAGGGCAACTATCTGTGAACAAACTGACTATGGATCAATTCCTGAAACAAGACGGGGCGACTATCTATAAGACCGGGTTAGAGATTAATTCCTGAAACCAGACAGGGCAACTATCTCAACAACCAATAAAAGAAAGTTCTAGATTAATTCCTGAAACAAGACAGGGAAACTATTTGTGAATGACTGATTGTAGATCAATTCTTGAAACAAGACGGGGCGACTATCTACAAGACCAGGTTAGAGATTAATTCCTGAAACCAGACAGGGCAACTATCTCAACGACCAACAAAAGCAAGTTCCAGATTAATTCCTGAAATAAGACAGAGCAACTATCTGTGAACAAACTAATTATGGATCAATTCCTGAAACAAGACGGGGCGACTATCTACAAGACCAGGTTAGAGATTAATTCCTGAAACCATACATGGCAACTATCTCAACTACCAACAAAAGCAAGTTCCAGATTAATTCTTGAAACAACACATGGAAACTATCTGTAAACAAATTGATTGTGGATCAATTCCCAAAACATGATGGGGTAACTATCTACACGACCGGATGAAGCAGCCCTACCCAAGCTCCTTCTAATATATTTCCAGATGCAGCTTTATACAGGCTCATCCTGAAGCAAACTTACATGGATTCGTTCTCCTCCTGAAATGCAGCTTTACACGAGCTCACCCTGAAGCAATCTTACACGGATTCCTTCTTCTCCTGAAATACAGCTTTACACGGGCTCATCCTGAAGCAATCTTACACAGATTCCTTCTTCTCCTGAAATGCAGCTTTACACGGGCTCATCCTGAAGAAATCTTACATGGGTTCCTTCTCATAATCTTTAGATGTAGCTTTACACAGGCTCATCCTGAAGCAATCTTACACGAATTCCTTCTCACAATTTCCAAATGCAGCTTTACACGGGCTCATCCTTAAGAAATCTTACACGGATACCTTCTCACAATTTCCAAATGCAGCTTTACATTGGCTCATCCTGGAGAAATCTTACACGGATTCCTTCTCATCCCGAAGCAGCCCTACACAGGTTCCTTCTCATATATCTCCAGATAGCATTTTACAAAACTTCAAAGCCTGAACCTGACCAGATGACAATATACTTCAAGTTCAAGTTGAATCCTGGACCCGACCAGATAACAACTTATTTTTTGAAGTCTGGACCTGACCAGATAACATATTCATTTATGAAGCCTGGACCCGACCAGATAACAATCAAACTCTCCAATTACTACAAAGCCTGGAGATCGACCAGATAACAGTTAATTTCATATTCCCCAGCAAGTTACTGTGAAGCCTAGAATACGACCAGATAACAATCAACGTTATTATCTTCAGCAAGTTACTGTGAAACCTGGATTTCGACCAGATAAATAGCTAATTTTCATCTCTCCATTCCAGAGATAACTCCTCAGTAGAGCCATGGACAACTAAAGCTCATTGACTCTATTCCCCACAGAGTTTTCCTCAAGCAAAAGAACAAAAATCAACATTCCCCAATGGAGTCCTACTCATACAATAGGAACATGAATCCCCATAAAGAGACCTCTTATGAAGTCAGCATCTACTTTGGATGGCATGTTTAAGCCCATCTCCGATAACTCTCAGTCATCTTCTCCAAATGGCATCAATAAGCCCATTCCCAATATCATCAACCAATGACGTTACTTCATGCGAGTGTAAATTTCTGGGTACTCTAGTGTTCAATCATCTTCCACCTTCAGATCACGAAAGGTAGACAAGCCAATCTAAATCTTCAGGTTTAAGAAGATTTAATAGGAGCAGCTGTTGCACCCAAAAAATTTCCCTCCCATTTTATTCAAGGCATGCTCATTAAGGTCCTCAATTGCTCAAGGAGCTTCAAATGATTTCCATGGCACCCTATACGCCTCAGCATAATGGCATAGCTGAAAGAAAGAAAAGAAGTGTGCAGAACATGACGAGGTGTATGTCGAAAGCTAAGAATATGTCTAAGAGATTTTGGGCTGAAGCAGCTTCCACAGCAGTATGCATTCTAATTAGATGCCCAACGAAGCAATGTTAGCTGGGAATTTCGATTACCCAAGTTTTGAATAATTAACACTATGATCGAAGAAAGAATAGTTTGAAATAAAGTGTGAGGAGGATCTTATGAAGTCTTTGATTGATGAAGAGATAGTAAAGAGCTTCAAAGGGTTCATTTTCGAACTATTGAAATATAAGTGATTCGAAGCATTACAAGGAAAGACATTTCGATTGAATTGGCGCTTCGAAAAGAAGAAGAGTTTGAATTCAAAAGCTTTGATCTTATCCAAAGAAGAACATGGAAGTATAATGGTTCGAAGGACATGCAATCTTCAAACGTAGCATGATCAGCCAAATATTAGCCATCTTAGAGTTTTTGGATCAATGTGTTTCAGGCATGTACCTGAACAAGTGAGAAAGAAGTTGGATGGTCGAAGTAAAGTCATGGTGCTCATAGGTTATCCTTCGACTGGTGCATACAAGTTGTATTCACTGATTGAAGATAAACTAGTGATCAGTAGAGATGTGCTTGAAGACAAAGGCAATGGGTAGGATTGGAGTCGAAGTTCAGTTCGACAAAAAGATGAACAAAATGAAGCTTTGACACAGTCACAACCGTCACAACTGTGTTCAAAGGAGATGAGAAGAACAAAACTTCGACAAGTCAAAATGAACAAGGTGATACTTTGACTGGTCGAATCGAAGGACCACTTGTTCAACTTTGTTCGAAGGAGATGAACATAATGAAGCTTCGACAAGTCAAAAGGAAGAGGTGATATTTCAATTGGTCGAATTGAAGGAAAGGAGATCAAAAAGAACAGAACGAAGCTTCGACAAGTCAAGATGAAGAGGTGATACTTCATTTGGTCGAATTGAAGGAAAGGAGATCGAAAGGAACAAGAACTGAGTTCGACTAGACTGATTTGATATGAGGGGTTTCCAGATTACACAATCAATGCAGATTGTGACTAAGTCGAAGAAGCCATGATGATGAAGCCTTGAGCAATTCGAATTAGAACTCAGAGCCATCGAAAAGAACAAAGCTTGGGAGCTTGTCGAAAGAATTAATTGATGTGAAATTGAGATGCAAGTCGAAACCAACACCTAATGGGATGAAAACTATCGAGGTTCACTCAAAGTGCAAAATGGCATGAAATATCTCAGAATGGCAACTTTTCAAATCTTTCGATTTTGCTTTCAAAGCCATGATTAATGGCTGATTCATGCCATATGTTTTCATCACCACACCCCTATAAGTACAAGACTAAATCAGAAGCAAAAGGGACACGAAATTTCCTCAAACAACCACATCCACACAGTGCCTCAGGAAACCATCTCAAAACTCTTAAAAATCTCATAAGTTGTCAAAATTTGAAACCAGCTTTGCAAGCTCCCTCAGTCTAAACAAATACCATATTAGTATTCCTGAGACATCCAGGAACACATACTAACCCTTGCACAAGCCATCCCACGCTCAGAACTACAAATCGAAGCACCTCTGTTTGGTAAAAAATTTTTCCAATCCCAAACTCATTCAATCTCTAATTTAAGCTCATTTTGATTGCATATTCATGTTATTATTGTTGTTTGTGAATGATTTAACGTAATACATGTAAGTTGCAGTGCCCAAATGATATGATACCATTGTTAGAGCCTTCGAAATTGATTGCTTTCAAAAATCATGGTACATGCCGTTTCAGGCCAAAACAACCCATATTCGGACTCAGGGGGTTCGAATTAAGGGGAAGGACCTGGGTTCGACACTCAGGTCATGCATTTTGTTTTTTCTAACATATTATATGCATATCTTATGTTTCAAGTCCAAATACGTGCATCGTAAACCATCTATCCAAGTCATCAGATCACCACTTGATCCAGATCCAGCGCCTCTAATGCGCAGACCAGCATGCACTCTCCAGAGCATTCCTCACTGGATTCGCTGGAAACCCCGGCTTCAACAATTTGGGCCTAGCTAGCTTTTTAATCATACACCCAGTTCTTATTTTTACTACCCATACCCATTTGCGTTTTTTATTTACTTATTTTATTTGTTTATTTCTTTTAATGTTTTTTTTAATTATAAAATTCAAGTAAAATCAAAAAAATATTAGGTTAACATTTTCTTAAATAAATAAATTTTGTAAATTAATTGATTAATTATTTTAACCCTTTTTTTAATTTAAAACTAAATAGACTTAGGATTTTAAATTAAATTTCTTTCCATGATCAAAAACAAACAAAAGGATTTTTTATACCTTAGGATTTTAGACGTATTTTCAATTTGCACGCATTATTACTTTTCGAATTTTTATTTCCATATTTTCTGTAACTGCCTACTGAGATTTAATAGAATTAATTAGTACTTTTAATTTATTTCTTTATTTTTCCCATTTTTGGACATGTAATTAATCCCCCTCTCTGAAGCCTTGTAATAGTTTAGGGTTTATCTTTCCGCATTTTAAATTCCTGCGAACTATTAAACTGTTTAGATGCATGACTAATAGGATTGTATGGCAAAAGATTAAAATCAAACGCTAGCAAACCTAAATACAAAGATAAATAACTGAATACAACAGAATTGCACATGTACACCTCTAGGATATCCCAATTTGGTTGCCTTCGGAAAAAAACAATGACAACTCTCGAAACATGAGAGATCTTAGTGGCTACCCTCTGGTTTAAAGATCATATGTCCCTCGATGACCCTCTTGATGTTGCCTCAGTAAAGTGATCTTAAAACCCTAGGATAGTTACTAAGGTTTCTTACCCAGTTGCCTTTGTGACTATAAACGTCCCTTCGAATGTCCCTCAAACATCCAACGACTAGGGCTACCTACTCACTAATAGTAGGATAACACTGTCTAAAGGAAAAGAGGAAAAGAATAACCCTTTCTAGTAAAGTAGATTGCTGTTAGATGCTTGCTTAAACAAACTTTTACATTTGCACAAAACTTCTTTCAAAAAACATTTTCAAAACGCGTTATCAATACTCTTGAGGACTGATACAAGAGTTATCATAAATCAAGTTGCCTTACTATTGGCATTTCAAATACTTTTTCAAACACACAAAGAACGAGGAATTTTTCAAATGAGCTAAGCATCTAAGATCCCGTATAAAACTACAGATGGAAAGGGTTCTAACACCTTCCCTTTCCATAATTTACCCCCCTTACTCAGAAACCTATCTCGAAAAATCTTTTCCTGTTCTTTTCACCCTTTCCTTTGTTGGATAAAAGAAAAGTCGATGGTGACTCTTGCTTACCGCAACATTTTTTAATACAAACATAAAACCAGTTTAACAGTCGGTTCTGCCACCGTATCACATCATCTTTCACACTTATCTAGATTATTTGTAGTGGTGTTCATTGATGACATTTTTATTTACTCTAAGTCAAAAGAAGGGCGTGCATAACACTTAAGAATAGTATTGCAAGTCTTGAAAGAGAAGAAGTTGTATGCAAAGATGTCTAAGTGTGAATTTTGGTTAAAGGAGGTTAGTTTTCTTGGTCATGTGATCTCAGGTAGTGACATTGTTGTAGACCCATCGAAGGTAGATGTTGTGTTGCAATGGGAAAATCCAAAGTCGACTACTGAGATTATAAGCTTTTTAGGATTAGCCGGTTATTATAGAAGGTTTATCGAAGGTTTCTCTAAGTTGGCACTTCCGTTGACTAAATTGACTTGTAAAGGTAGAGCTTTTGTGTGGGATGTTCAATGCAAAGAAAGTTTTACAGAATTAAAGAAAAGATTGACGCCGACTCTAATTTTGACATTGCCTAATCCAGGAGAACCTTTTGTTGTATATTGTGATGCTTCTAAGATGGTTTTAGGAGGCGTGCTTATGCAGAATTATAAGGTAGTTTCTTATGCGTCAAGGCAGTTGAGGACTCATGAAAAGAACTATCCTACGCATGATTTAGAGCTTGCTGCAGTTGTTTTTGTGTTGAAAATTTGGAGGAATTATCTTTATGGTTCTAGATTTGAAGTGTTTAGTGACCATAAGAGCCTAAAGTATTTATTTGATCATAAGGAATTGAATATGAGGCAACGAAGATTTTTAGAATTGTTAAAGGATTATGATTTCAGTTTGAATTATCATCCAGGAAAGAAAATGTGGTAGCTGGTGCATTGAGTCGAAAGACTTTACATATGTTAGCAATGATGGTTAAAGAGTTGGAATTAATTGAACAATTCAGAGATATGATCTTAGTTTGTGAAGTGACACCACGAAGCGCTATGTTAGGAATGTTGAAGATTAATAATGAATTAATGGAGAGTATCAGAGAAGCTCAGAAGTTAGATGTGAAACTGGTAGATTTGATTGTTGGGATCGATCAGTCTGAGAATAGTGATTTTAAGTTAGACGCGCAAGGTGTGTTGATATTTCGTAATTGGATTTGTATTCCTGATGATGTGGAGATGAAGAAAGTGATTGTTGAAGAGAGTCATAGAAGCAAGTTAAGCATTCATCCAGGAGCTACAAAGATGTATCAGGATTTGAAGAATTTGTTTTGGTGGCCTGGGATGAAGAGTGATGTGACTCGGTTTGTATATGCATGTTTGACTTGTCAGAAGTCGAAAATTAAACATTGGAAGCCTACATGGTTGATGCAACCGTTAGAAGTTCCAGAATGGAAATGGTATATCATTTCGATGGTCTTTGTGATGGGGTTACCTAATACTCTAAGAGGACATGATTCAATTTGGGTGATTGTTAATAGACTTACGAAGTTAGATCATTTTATTCCTATTAACATCAGTTTTCAAGTATCAAAGTTGGCAGAGATTTACACTAGTGTAGTTGTGAAACTGCATGGTGTTCCTTTGTGCATTATGTCAGATAGAGATCTGAGGTTTACTTCAGAATTTTGGAAGAGTTTGCAAGAGGCATTGGGTTCTAAGTCGAGGTTGAGTTCGGCGTATCATCCTCAGACGGATGGTCAGACAGAAAGGACTATTCAATCGTTGGAGCATTTGTTGAGAGCATGTGTTCTTTAACAGG
This sequence comes from Vicia faba, assembly GCA_948472305.1. Classification (NCBI taxonomy): domain Eukaryota; kingdom Viridiplantae; phylum Streptophyta; class Magnoliopsida; order Fabales; family Fabaceae; genus Vicia; species Vicia faba. Next base: position 1,107,679,284 of record OX451739.1, on the reverse strand, counting down.
GAGGTTCGTGGGATACCTACCTTCCGTTAATAGAGTTCACTTATAATAAAAGTTACCATTCTAGTATTGGGATGACGCCTTTTGAAGCGTTGTATGGTCGGAGATATAGAACTCCTTTATGTTGGCATGAGTCTGGAGAGAGTGTAGTACTTGGACCTGAACTTATTCGTGAGACTACTGAGAAGGTGAAGTTGATTTGAGAAAAGATGAAAGCTTCCCAAAGTAGATAGAAGAGTTATCATGACAAGCAAAGGAAAGACTTAGAATTTTAAGCGAGTGACCATATGTTTTTTAGAGTTACACATGTGACTCGTGTTGGGCGAGCATTGAAGTCTAAGAAGCTCACTTCTCGTTTTATTGGTCTGTATCAGATTTCGGAAAGAGTTGGGAATGTTGCTTATAGAGTAGCTTTACCTCCTAATCTTTCCAATTTGCATGATGTGTTTCATGTGTCACAACTCTGGAAGTATATTTCAGATCCATCTCATGTGATTCATATGGATGATGTGCAAGTACGGGATAATCTTACTGTGGAGACGATGCTTATACGAATCGCGGATCGTGAAATGAAGACTTTGAGAGGAAAAGAGATTTCTTTGTGAAACTTGTTTGGCTAGGAACTTCCGGAGAAAGCATGACTTGGGAGTTGGAAAGCAAGATGCGGGACTCCTATCTTGAGTTGTTCGAATGAGGTAAATTTTCGAGGATGAAAATATTCTAAGTGGGGGAGAGTTGTAACGCCCGTAATTTAATTAATTATTTATTTAATTAAATTATTTTTGATTATTTGTGAAGTTGTGAGATGTTAAAAATTATTGATATGAGTTGTTGGATTATTATTAATTAATTAATTAGTTGATTAATAATAATTATAATGTTGGACTTATGCTATTGGTTGGAAGTTGTAAAGTGGGGGTGTAGGGTAGGCCAAATAGGATTGATATATAAGGCTAAGCTGACACAAGGATTTGTTTTAGTTGCAGAATAAGAAGCTCTGTGCATTGACCGAAAGAGCCGCATAGAATAGGAGCAAGCTGCCCAGTGTCGAGAAAAGCAAAGCAAGGATTTCGATCGGAGCTTTGGTTGAGCGACCTTCAATCCAGGTAAGGGTGGGGTTCTGACCTTATAATAGGATTTATGATGTGTATTACGTGGGAATTGGTCGCTTGTAGGCCTATTGTGCGTTGACATTTCTGAATTTGCTATCGAAGTTGCACGTCTATTCATGTTGTGGTCATTTGGGAAGTACCGTACGAATGTTTAATGAACATGTTTAGGAAGTTGCCCAGTTGTTTGTTGTGCATGTTTTGAGTTATCTGTGTGACTTCCCGATTTAATCGATGTATAGGTTAGGATAGTTAATTACTGGTCGGGATGGTCGTTAGGACGTTAGGATATTCCGAGCAGATTGACAGGAAATTTAGTAAATTGTTGAAGTGGTCATTTTAGGGAGGTTTCTGCGTGATTGTCTCGTATGTTTGAAGAATTTGTTGATAGGAAATATAGTTGCCTGTTGCTATGTTATTCGGAGTGGTTTGCCAGAACTTACGAATTGTAGTGGTATGGTCGTTATGACGTCGTGTTGTTCTGTGCTGCTGGCCAAATTAGTGGTCGGGGAGGATCTGAAGTGCTAGGCGCCGAGCGTCATTTAGGCTGCAAAGCGTGTCGAAGAATATAGGTGTTAGATGTCGAGCGATATTAGGCTGCAAGGTGTGTCGAGGAGCACAATACTGTTGTTGAGTGGAATGGAGTTGCATGACGTGTCGAGGAGTATGATTAGTTGTTATTTTGTCCTAGTTGCTATGCATGTCGAGGGACACGTAGTTCCCTATCCCTTTTTCCCGTACATGTTGTGTTTTGGTCATTACCTGTGCTATGTGAATCGTTGTTAAGTTGTTGTTTGATTATGTTAATGATTGAATCGTTAATTGGTGTGATAGGCTCATGGCCAATGTCGATTTATGTTGAGTTATCGTGTTGTTGTGATTGCTTTTGTGAATTCTTGTTGATTCCTCTATTTATTGGCAGATTTTTAAGATGGGAGTTCTGCTCCATTGGTACCATATGCTCCATTGGTACCATATGTTGTTAAAAATCTGAGAAGTATGTATGAATTGATTCTAATGTTCTATTTATCATGCATATGACTATAATGTTCGATATCACACCCCTTCTGTTTGAATGTTACCTCGATGTTGGTAACGTGCAGGAAATCCAGAGTGAAGGCGGTTTACCTTCAGTAGTTTGAGTCAGTGTCATTGCTCTGATACGTAACACTCGGGGGGTGAACACTTGCTCTTTTATTATTGTTATTAGTTCAGTTGATTGAACTTTAAGTTGTTGTTCTTTAAATGAATGTTATTTGAAGTTGTCTTAATTGGAAAAAGACATTACATTTCTTTTAAGTTGAATATTATGACTCCGTTGCGTAGTTATGAAAGTTGTTGTTTCTTTTTAAGATTGAGTTATGTTTGCTGTTGGTTCATCCAAGTTTAATGTGTTATGCATCGGTAATGAATACCATTGTATTAAGTTGAATTTGTGTCATCCTGATTTCAGTTTTAGAATTTTTATAAATCTGATTTATATATAGTGTAGGGTAGAATTAGGGTGTTACACTTTCCTCCCAAATTTATGATTTGTACTCCCCATCCCCGAAGCGATGTAATAGCATAGATTATTTCCCACATTCTTTATTTTCCCTACATGTATATATTTGTAATACGGTGGGAGAACTGACTTGGGTGTTTTGCATTTGATTGCAATTATTGTGTATTGCAAGAGTTGCCACCGACTTTTCTTTTATCCAATAAGGAAAGGTTGAAAAGAACAGGAAAGACCTTTCAAGATTATTTCTTGAGTTCGGGGGGTAGGTTATGAAAATGGAAGGTATTAGCACCCTTTCCATCTATAGTTATCTACGGGCTCATAGTTGCTTGCTAGATCACTTACTTTTGTTTGAAAATGTGCTTGTGGGGTGGGTTTTGAAAGTATTTTGAAAATGTCTTGGTAATGGTTCTCGTTTCTATAAGAACGCGTACAAAGTGTTGTTTGGAAAATAGTTGAAAGAAGTGTTTGTGGAGTGTGTTTTTGAAAGTGATTTTGAAAAGGTGTCTTTGTAATGATTCTCGTTTCTATAAGAATGCGTACAAAGTGTTTTAACTTTTGAAAATGTTTCGAATGAAAGTGTTGGTGTACAAAATTTTGTTGTTGTGAGCAAGCGAGCAACTAGGAGCATCCTACCTACTCAAAAGTTATTAGTGCTCTTTTTCTCCTACTTTAGATGTTGTTATCTTACCATTGATTTGGTAAGAAGCCCTATCATTGGATGTGAAAGGACGAGCGTGGGATGTTTGTATAGTCACAGAAGGAAACCTATGGGATGCTTTAGCAATGTCGTTTAGGGACTAGATCATTTAGTGAAGGTAACATTAAGGGTCATCGAGGGACTACGATTTTTTTTTCGAGGGTCTTTGCTAAAATGCCCATATTCGAGGGACATGACTATTTTTCCGAGGCAACAAATGGGATTACCCTAAGGGCGCATGTGTGAATAGTGTGTTTTATTTGCATGCATTTAGTCTTTGATTAGGGGTTGTTTAATTGTTGTTTTTATCTTGCCATACATATCCTATTTTACTAGCAATCATACAAAATTAATAAAATGCAGAAAGATAAAACCCTGCACTATTACAACCATATTGAATAGCATGAAAATATAAAGGCAAAATAAATAAAACAAATTAGAAAAAGGGGCTCTTTCGATTCAGGCAGAAGAACTCTTCGATTCTTTTTCTTTGGCTCTTTTCGATTTGGGCCTGGAGTCAGTGAGGTCATGACCTTTGATTTGGGCTTAATCTGAGGCATGAGATGCAACCTTCGATTCTGCCTTTCTGCCTCCTTTGACTGGGGGTTGGAATCAGTGTGGGCGTGCCTTTCGACTGGGCCCGAAATCAGTGCAAGATGCAATCTTGCCTTTCTGCCTCCTTCGATTAGGCCTGGAGTCAGTGAGGAATCCCGATGCTTCGTTTCATACTCATGTCTCATGTTTCTTTCGTTTGAGATATTAAATAACAACATGGCTTAAGGCCATGCTAGCATTACCTTAGGGCCAAATTAGTTCTTAAATCATTTATAACAAACTAAAGAATAAAACCAAAATGAGAGGCAATAAAAACAAACTAAAAGGCTGGAAACAAAAAGGAAACAAATACTATGTACATGTTTGAAACAAAAAGGAAGCTTATTTACATGTTATGCTGGAAACGAAGGATCCAAGGTTAAGAATGACTTACCTTGATTGAGGTTGGGACGTGTGCTGGGCCTTTAAATGGTTTCCTTGAATGCTTCTGGATTCGAAGGGAGTAACCAGGGGTTATGCCTTTGATACTGGATTCGAAAGAGAAGAACAAGTGTGAGGTTCTTCCTACTGGATTCGAAGGGTAACAAGGTGTGGGGATATTTTAGATTTGAAGGGGGAAAATGTTTAGATTCTAGGTTGGTGTTTGATGAGTGTTTAAGTGTTTGAGTGTTTGATGATGTTTGAGAATTTTTTGAATATTCGTTCCTCTGGCCAAAAAGTCCTCCTAAAACATGTTGTGGAGCTTCTTATTTATAGGCAAAGTTGGCTGAAGCTTTTGGAGGGAAAACAAAACAATTTGAACAATTTGAGTAAACTACTCTTTGTAACCTTCGAGGGATAATGCTTTTTATGCCATTTTGGTGCAAGAATGGGGCAGTGTTTCAGGACTGTTGTGCAGTGGTTTTGGCCAGTGTGTTAGGCCTGATCTTGGCAACAAGCATCTTTGAACATTTCATTCTTTCGTTTTGACCCTCCTTCGACCAGATTCCTCTCCCAACAATGTTATTTGATTTTCCTCCAACAAGTATCCTTCAAATGGGTCACTTTTGTGCATCCTTCGAAGGAGCCAAATGTGTGACCCTTAGATGGGTCACCAAAACATGCGTTAAGGTGGGCTTTATAAATCCTTCCAATGGGCCATCAAGCATGTCCTTCGAATGGGATGCCCAGCCGCGTCCCTTGAATGGATCATGTATGCTTATTTGAAAAGAGCCACACGTGTCCTTCGAATGGACTAGTAAGGTATACCCTTCGACAAGGACTCATATGTATGCCCTTTAAATCCACCACTATATTTATTTTGAAGGGGCCATCAACCATGTGTGCTAAAGTTTGGCAAGGATGTAAATGCAGCATACTAAAGAGAAATGTTGTCCATTTGAAGCTAGTACAAACATAGCCAATGTCCTGTCGAAGCCTGCATGCAGGAGGTCTAAACTTTGTGACTCCAAGCATGCACACAAAAGGTCAATGCTCAAACAAAGACTTGCGTGAAGGGAGTCACATGCCCAAACGAAAGAGGCATGCAGGAGGCAATAATGTCTAGATTCGAAAGAGTCATATAGGAGGCAAAAAGTGCAATTGAAGGAAGCCAAAAGAGAGCTTTTTGCCTTGGAATCGAAGGAAGCTACAGGAGGTTTTTTGCCTTGTGCATGCTAGCATGGGGGAAGTCTTTTTTGCGTAAGAAAGAAGTTATGGCTCAAAAGAAGGCTTGTACGCAACTAGTCATCAACTTGTGAGTCAAGGCAAACATGGAGGGAATGTTTGTCCAGTCAACATAGGCATGCACACATCAAACATCCAAATGAAACAGGCACATAGGTAGCCATTGCATTGTGAACCCTGTGAGACCAAAGGTGAAATCGAAGGTGGCATGCAGGAAGCTCCTGCCTTGTGAATCCAAGCAAGCGCGCTAGAGGCCAACTCCCAGTCAAAGGATGCAGCCAAAGCCTGAATCGAAAGAGGCCAAAAGGCCAATCGAAGGAGCTGAATCAAAAATTTTGTTTTTCTTCAATTTGTCTAAAAGATTATTTTTATCTGTTTTCCTCCTTTTTTGACAGTTTCCTTTTTAACTTGATACTGGAAAATCTAATTGTACTTGTGCAAGTTTGGACCCTGAGAATCCTCTTGAAAAATGAGAGGGAAAATTTTGGGGTACAATAGCTGCCCCTGTTCAATCTTCTTAAACCTGAAGAGTTAGATTTGGCGAATCTGCCATTCGTGACTTGAAGGTGGAAGGTGATTGAACACTAGAGTGCCCAAAAATTTTCACTTGATGATGTGGTGGTTGATTATGTAGGGAATATGCTTAAAGATGCCATTTGGTAAGATGATAGAGAGTTGTCAGAGATGGGCTTATAGATGCCATCCAAAGGTGATTGTGGACGGAAATTAGGCTAAGTCTAAATTTGACTTCAATTGGAAAAGAATCAGAATAAATCTTGGAGCTATTTATCTAAACTAGAGAAAATGTCTACCGGAAAGGAATCAGGATAAACCATTGAGAGATTTAAACTGAACCAGCAGAGGTCTTGAATATTATTTAACTGGAACGAATCAGAATAAATCTTGGAGAGATCTATCTGGACCATAGAATTTGTCCACCGTAAAGGAATCAGGATAAACCATTGAGATATTTAAACAGAACCAGCAGAGGTCTTGAATATTCTTTAACTGGAATAAATCAGAATAAATTTTGGAGAAATCTATCTAAAACAGAGAAATTGTCTACTGGAAAGGAATCAGGATAAACCATTGAGAGATTTAAACTAAACCAGCAGAGATCTTGAATATTCTTTAACTGGAACAAATCAGAATAAATCTTGGAGCGATCTATCTGAACCAGAGAAATTGTCTACCGGAAAGGAATAAAGATAAACCATTGAGAGATTTAAAATGAACCAACAGAGATCTTGAATATTATTTAACTGGAACGAATCAGAATAAATCTTGGGACGATCTATCTGAACCAGAGAAAATGTCTACCGGAAAGGAATCAGGATAAACCATTGAGAGATTTAAACTTAACCAGCAGAGGTCTTGAGTATTCTTTAACTGGAATGAATCAGAATAAATCTTGTAGCGATCTATCTAAAGAAATTATTTACCGGAAAGGAATCAGGATAAACCATTGAGAGATTTAAACCTAACCAACATAGGTCTTGAATATTCTTTAATTGGAACGAATCAGAATAAATCTTGGGGCGATCTATCTGAACCAGAGAAATTGTCTACTGGAAAGGAATCAGGATAAACCATTGAGAGATTTAAACTAAACCAACAGAGATCTTGAATATTTTTTAACTAGAATGAATCAGAATAAATCTTGGAGCGATCTATCTGAACTAGAGAAAATTTCTACCGGAAAGGAATCAAGATAAACCGTTGAGAGATTTAAACTAAACCAGTAGAGGTTTTGAATATTATTTAATTGGAATGAATCAAAATAAATCTTAGAGCAATCTATATGAACTAGAGAAAATGTCTACCGGAAAGGAATCAAGATAAACCATTGAGAGATTTGAATTGAACCAACAGAGGTCTTGAAGGAAGTATTCGTCACGTAGATAGTCACCCCGTCCTATTTCGGGAATTGATCTACAATTGATTTATTCACAGATAGTCATTCTGTCTTGTCGAAAATTTGTTGGTGATAATTCTCTGTTGATTGATCTTTCCTGAAAAGGTAAAGAGTTAGTTGTATGCAATGCCATGATGTATGAAATGCATGGCGTAATGATGTTCTTAAAATAAATGAGATTATGCCGTATGCATTTGTCATGTATGTAATATGATGCATGAAATACAAAATGTTGTTGGAATGTATTTTTGTCTTGGAAAATAAATCCTTGACAAATGCTGGGGAGCTTTGGGAAGCTGAATCTCGGACGGTCGTTGGGAATGAAGAGTATGCACACTTTTCCAAACGTTTCTTTTAGAATGTTTCACTGGGGATTCCTGTTTTGTTATTTGAGGAGAACTCTATTGGGGAATGTTGAAAACTCTATGGAGAGTGTTGATTCCTGCTTGGGGAAAAGAATTCAAGAGTTTCAGTTGTCTGTTGCTCTATTGGGGAGCTATATCTTGATGGAAGAGAAAAGAAGTTAACAACTTATTGGGGACAAAGAATTTGACTGTTATCTAGTTGTCTCCCAGGTTTTGCAGCAACTCACAGGGGATTGTAGAGCGGTCTATTGGGGAAGAGGAGTTGTGGTCCCTTGATTTGTTATAGTCTGGGAGGAAAATTCAAGCTTGGGAATCCTGTCATTTGTTGGGGGAAATAAACCCTGCCGTCAGTCTGCTGGAAATGCATTTTCTTTTGGTAGAACTCCTCGAGGATTCTTCTTGATACCAACTCAGCTGGGAAGAAGGTTTTCCAGAGATTGAAACTCTGGACGGGGATCATCCTATGAAAAGGACTTTGTGGGAGATTTGTCGCTGCCCCTAGTAGCAAGTGTTTGTAGTATTGCTAGGAAATGTTTGCTTGACTGTATACAACCCTTTGTTGCAGTTCATGTTTAATGCCCCAAGTGATTCAGATAAATACCTGCCCCTGGTTACTCAGCACTTCTTGAAAGATTTCTTGGAATCTTGACTTGACTGCCCCAGATGTGCTAGAAAATGATCATGTCGTGCCCCCTTGCTTAATAGGAGATTTTTCGTTGGAAGTGTCATCCCATTTTGTCCACCAAGAGAGCTTTCGTTCGTTGGATATTCGTTGTGTGAATTTCTCTGTTGTCAAATAAATAGCTATATGCAAACAACGGTATTCAAATAATGCAAGGTTTATGCTTGTCTTGAAGTTTTGAAAATGCGTTTTAGCAGATAAAAGAATTTTGCAAGTATGTGAATTCAAATCAAGATTTAGAGTAAGCCTTACAGGAGTCATAATACCTTTTGTAACAGTATGCTTTCGAACTAACCCATGATTAAATTAGGACTTTGAAATGTTGTATCGTGGTCTAGGTTCACGGTTTAAGAAACAAAGGATAAGACTCAAAGTGTAATTGTACCCGCCCGTTCTTCGTGGTGTTCTTCAGTCATAAACTCAGTTAATTGTGCATTTGAACTCCAATTGATTCTGGAATGGCGTTTTGGTGATGGTTCAGACAAGTTAAGTTTGTTGGAAGGAAGTCATTTTTGCCATATTTTCCATGTTGTTGAGGATTTGTAATGACCTCTTTTTGACTTATGATCCCTGATTTTGCCTGTCTGTTCTTGTTTTTGAGATTATAGTCAGCGAGATGCCCCTGTTTTTCTTAAGTCTCCTTCGTAGGTTTTGACTTAATGGGATTTTCATTTGATAGATAATGACTGCCTATTTGATAAGGAACCATCTTTTGGTTCAGAAGGGATGTTTTGATGTCATTCGTTGTGTACGAAGTGAAAGTTTGTGACTGAGCACGCGTTTGAATTAACTGAGAGACTAACCTGCCCCAGGTTTTGATCAAAGGTTTTAATTTGTGAAAAAAAGAAAACTTATACTTCTTTGGCTCAAAGGGGTTAACTAGGGATTATCCTTCTTATAACTCCAGTGTTTAGGAATTGAAAGAACGCATGTACATCGTCATCAAGGTCTGTCCAAAAGCATACTGTATGAGATTATGGCACTGTTTTCGTCATCCTCCCTCTAAAGGATTGCAACTTTTAAAACAAGAGTTGAATATCATAAAGGGAGTAAAAAGAATAGTTTAAATAGAGTGAAAATGAATGGATTAATTCAAGACAAACATATGCAATGCATTAATGAAACAAAGTTTGACATTAATAGATAAATGTTTAAACATCAAAATATATTAAAATTGAAAATTCAAAATGAACAAGACGCTCTCAATGATTTGGAATAGGAGCCGTGATCACGTTAGGAGCCTCTGGAGGGTTGAACTCAATCTCCTTGGCATCAATCATGTCTTGGATCTTATTCTTCAGAGCCCAACAACTGTTCGTGTCGTGTCCAGGCCTATCAGAATGGTATGCACACCTTTCACTGGGATGATAAATAGGAGCAGAAGTATTGGGATTCCGGAATGGAGCTTTTAGCGTAATCAACTCTGCCTTCAACATGTGTTGTAATGCTTGAGCCAGTGGCATGTTGATCTTGGTGAATTTTCTTTTAGGCATGACCTCCTTACTTTGAGTCCCTTGTTGCCGTTGTTACACCGATGCAGGATTAGAGATCAGAACTGCCCCCACATATTGGTCATGGTTACTTTGGTTACGACATTTTTGACCGTATGCAGCATTGAAGTCTTTCTTCCCATTGAAAGGATGTTTCTCTGCACTTGAAGATGCACCCCCTTGTATTTTACCACTTTTGATGCCAACTTTGACTCTTTCGCCAGTTAGTATTAACTCGATGAACCTGGCTGAGGAGTTTCCGATTAGGTGATTGAAGAAAGGTCCTGTCAAAGTTCCCATAAAGATGTCAATAAGCTACCTATCAGTTAAGGGTGGATGCACCCTTCCAGCCAGGTCTCTCCACTTTTGAGTGTATTCTTTGAAGCCTTCGTTGGAACGCATGGTAAAACTCTGCAATTACACACGAGTTGGTGCAAGATCAGCATTGTATTGATACTGCTTGTAGAAAGAAGCAACCAAGTCTTCCCAGGTATGAATTTCGGTTACTTCTAACTAATAGAACCACTCCTGTTGAGTTCCAGCCAAACTTTCTTGGAAGAAATAGACCCATAGCTTCCGATCAGCAGTGTGAGGTTGAATCTTGCAGACATAAGATCTCAGATGCATCTTAGGACAAGAGACCCCATCATACTTGGAAAAAGTAGGGATTTTGAACTTTGATGGGATGACCACTCCGGAAACCAAACCTAACTCTTCAAAGTCTAAGCCAAGTATCTGATGAATCCCCATAGCATTGAGGCTATCCTCCAGCTGTTTGTATTTATCATCAGTGGGAGGATACTGTTCTTCAGCGTAGTCAGCCTCTTCTTTGTTAGACCCCAGACTATGATCCCCTTCTTTCGTCTGATTGTCCCTCTCGGTTGACGGAGTTGAGAGATCTAGAGCTCTCTTGACTGGTCCTCCAAGTCTTCTTTCCAAATTCAGGATGCCTACCGACTTCTTTGTCTTTCTCTTCTTATCTTTAAGAAGAAGAGTCTTCAGGTCCTCTTTCCCCTTAGCCATAGCCAGAAACATTTTTTGGAACTGGGCGTTTTGTGCTTAGAGATTCTTCACTTTCTGCTCTATATCCATCTTACTTAAATAAACAGTAGGAAGATAAGGAAACCTGTATGGGAGAAACCTCCCATGATATGATGCATGGTATGTGGATGCATGTTTTCAAGGATCTCGCGGGGTACACACAAGAAGATGTTAGAAGTTGAAATTTGATCAACAACTCTGATTGGAGAACTTCGTATCGGTGGATGTCCTTCCACATGAATTAGGCTCACCATATCAAGTGTGTCATGGCCCTTAACTCGAGTTACCGTGCTTTGATCTTTGACGGCATTTGACTAGAGGAAAATAAATCCTCTTACCCCTTGATAAATGTCTGGTTCAACGTGACCCTGTATCAAAGGCCCTCGAGATCCTTGAAATAGTTATTGAAAATTCTATAGTATGATGTCATGATGTTATGTACAAGTATGCAAAGCGAGCAAGTTGTTATGTACAAATAGTCATACACACAAAGCAGATAAGTCCTTAGGTTTAGGCTTGCATGGAGTTTATAGGTAAGTACCCTCTTGAAGTTTAGTTGGCTCAACCTGTCCTAGAAAGTAACCGGGTTCTAAGGGATCTCAATATCACTGATCTTTCTTCACCGGGCATTGTTTTAGCACAAGCCACTTTAATGGTGACCAAAATATCTCGAAAGACCAATCTCAATGAGTGTAGCATCGAGTATCAACCAACTTTAGACTGCACCAAAGCCGGCTACCTCACTACTTTCTAATGGCCAAGTTGGTCAAGTAAGGTTCTAAAGTCGTTTAGTGCTTCATGACACCACACAACAACCCCATATTCTCCTTGACTACTCAAGGGCTACTGGTACCAACAAATGTGTCACACTAACATAGCTATTGCTTTGACCATATCGGTATACCCCGCACAGTTTCCACAACTTATTGCTACTTACCTAAAAAGGTGCCCCAGATTCGGGTAGAGGACCAAAACAAGCCCAAACAAGGAACCATAATGTAAAGCAAGCAAGTCAAATAATGAAAAGCAAGTAAAGGTGATTTAGCCCTAAAGTAACCCCACTCCAAAGATTCCCCAATAGAGTCGCCAGTTCTATAATACGGTGGAAGAACTGAATTGGGTGTTTTGTGTTTGATTGCAATTGTTGCGGATAGCAAGAGTCGCCACCGACTTTTCTTTTATCCAATAAGGAAAGGTTGAAAAGAACACGAAAGACCTTTCGAGATTATTTCTTGAGTTTGGGGGGTAGGTTATGAAAAGGGAAGGTATTAGCACCCTTTCCATCCGTAGTTATCTACGGGCTCTTAGTTGCTTGCTAGATCACTTGCTTTTATTTGAAAATGTGCTTGTGGCGTGGGTTTTGAAAGTATTTTAAAAACTTCTTTGTAATGGTTCTCGTTTCTATAAGAACGCGTACAAAGTGTTGTTTGGAAAATAGTTCAAAGAAGTGTTTGTGGAGTGTGTTTTTGAAAGTGATTTTGAAAAGGTGTCTTTGTAATGATTCTTGTTTCTATAAGAATGCGTAAAAATTGTTTTAACTTTTGAAAATGTTTCAAATGAAAGTGTTGGTGTACAAAATGTTTTTGTTGTAAGCAAGCGAGCAACTAGGAGCATCCTACCTACTCAAAAGGTCTTAGTGTTCTTTTCCTCCTCCTTTAGATGTTGCTATCTCACCATTAATTTGGTAAGAAGCTCCATCATTGGATGTGAAGGGAAGAGCGTGGGACGTTTGTATAGTCACAGAAGACAACCTATGGGATGTTTTAGCAAAGTCTTTTAGGGACTAGATCGTTTACCGAAGGCAACATTAAGGGTCATCGAGGGACTACGATCTTTTTTCGAGGGTCTTTGCTAAAACGCCCATATTCGAGGCAAATGACTATTTTTCCGAGGCAACAAGTGGGATTACCCTAAGGGTGCATTTGTGAATAGTGTGTTTTATTTTCATGCATTTAGTCTTTGAATAGGGGTTGTCTACTTGTTGTTTTTATCTTGCCATACATATGCTATTTTACTAGCAATCATACAAAAGTAATAAAATGCAGAAAGATAAAACCATACACTATTACAACCATATTGAATAGCATGAAAATATAAAGGAAAAATAAATAAAATAAAGAGGAAAAAAGGGCTCTTTCGATTCAGGCAGAAGAACTCTTCGATTCTGCTTCTTTGGCTCTTTTCGATTTAGGCTTGGAGTCAGTGAGGTCATGACCTTTGATTTAGGCTTTATCAGAGGCATGAGATGCAGCCTTCGATTTTGCCTTTCTGCCTCATTCGATTAGGGGTGTGAATCAGTGTGGGCGTGCCTTTCGACTGGGCCTGGAATCAGTGTAAGATGCAATCTGCCTTTCTGCCTCCTTTGATTGGGCTTGGAGTCAGTGAGGAAGCCTAAGGCTTCGTTTCATACTCTTGTCTCCTGTTTCTTTTGTTTGAGATATTAAATAGCAACATGGCCTAAGACCATGCTAGCATTACCTTAGGGCCAGATTAGATCTTAAAGCATTTGTAACAAACCAAAGAAGAAAACGAAAAGGAGAGGCAATAAAAGCAAACTAAAAGGGTGAAAACAAAAATGAAACAAATATTATGTACATGTTTGAAACGAAAAGGAAGCTTATTTAGATGTTATGCTGGAAATGAAGGATCCAAGGTTAAGAATGACTTACCTTGCTAGAGGTTGGGATGTGTGATGGGACTTTAAATGGTTTCCTTGAATGCTTATGCATTCGAAGGGAGGAACTAGGGGTTATGTATTTGATACTGGATTCGAAAGAGAAGAACAAGTGTGAGGTTCTTCCTACTAGATTCGAAGGGTAACAAGGTGTGGGGATATTTCAGATTCGAAGGGGGAAAATGTTTAGATTCTGGGTTGGTGTTTCATGAGTGTTTAAGTGTTTGAGAGTTTGATGATGTTTGAGAATTTTTTGAAGATTCGTTCCTCTGGCCATAAAGTCCTCCTCAAACATGTTGTGGAGCATCATATTTATTGGCAAAGCTGGCTGAAGCTTTTGGAGGGAAAACAAAATGATTTGAACAATTTGAGTAAACAGCTCTTTGTAACTTTCGAGGGATAGTGCTTTGTATTCCATTTTGGTGCAAGAATAGGGCAGTGTTTCAGGACTGTTGTACAACAGTTTTGGCCAGTGTGCCAGGCCTGATCTTGGAAGCAAGCATCTTTGAACATTTCATTCTTTCATTTTGACCCTCCTTCGACCAGATTCCTCTCCTAACAATGTTATTTGATTTTCCTCCAACGAGTATCCTTCGAATGGGTCACTTTTGTGCATCCTTCGAAGAAGCCAAATGTGTGACCCTTGGATGGGTCACCAAAACATGCCTTAAGGTGGGCTTTGTAAATCCTTCGAATGGGCCATCAAGCATGTCCTTCGAATGGGATGCCCAACCGTGTCCCTTGAATGGATCATGTATGCTTCTTTGAAAAGATCCACATGTGTCCTTCGAATGGACTAGTAAGGTATACCCTTCGACAGAGAATCATATGTATACCCTTCAAATCCACCACTATATGTCTTTTGAAGGGGCCATCAACCATGTGTGTTGAAGTTTGTCAAGGATGAAAATGCAGCATACTAAAGAGAAATGTTGTCTAGTCGAAGCTAGTGCAAACATAGCCAATGTCCTGTCGAAGCCTACATGTAGGAGGTCTAAACTTTGTGACAAGCATGCACATAAAAGGTCAATACTCAAACGAAGTCTTCCATGAAGGGAGCCACATGCCCAAACGAAAGAGGCATGTAGGAGGCAAAAATGTCCAGATTCGAAAGAGGCATACCGGAGGAAAAAAAGTGCAATCGAAGGATGCCAAAAGAGAGCTTTTTGCCTTGGAATCGAAGGAATCTACAGGAGGTTTTGTGCCTTGTGCATGCTAGCATGGGGGAAGCCTTTTGCGCGCAAGAAAGAAGTTATGGCTTAAATGAAGGCTTGTACCCAGCTAGTCATCAACTTGTGAGTCAAGGCAAACATGGAGGGAATGTTTGTCCAGTCAATATAGGCATGTATGCATCAAACATCCAAACGAAAAAGGAACATAGGTAGCCATTGCATTGTAAACCCTGTGAGGCCAAAGGTGCAATCGAAGGTGGCATGCATGAAGCTTCTGCCTTGTGAATCCAAGCCAGCGTGCCAGAGGCCAACACCCAGTGGAAGAATGCAACCAAAGCCTGCATAGAAAGAGGCCAAAAGGCCAATCGAAGGAGCTGAATCGAAAAAACTTGTTTTTCTTCAATTTGTCCAAAAGATAATTTTTATCTGTTTTCCTCCTTTTTTGACAATTTCCTTTTTAACTTGACACTGGAAAATCCAATGTACTTGTGCAAGCTTGGACTCTGAGAATCCTCTTGAAAAATGAGAGGGAAAAATTTGGGGTACAACAATATTTAACTGCTAGACTAATTAGGCGTGCATGGCAAGACGTAAAAAACAAACGTTAGATAACCTAATCTCAAGACTAATAACTGAAACATAACACACTTCACACGCGCACACCTCTAGGGTGACCCTCATTTGTTACCTCGGATTTAAACAGTCATGTCCTTCGAACGTGGGGTGCTTTAGCAAAGATCCTTCAGGTAAAAGATCGTACTCCCTCGATGACCCTTCGATGTTGCCTCGGTAAACAATCTTAATCCCTTAGGATAATTACTAAAGTATCCTACGAGTTTCCTTTGTGACTGTATGATGACCCACGCCTGTTCCTCAAACATCCAATGATAGGTCTACCTACTAACTAATGGTAGGATAGCACTATCTAAGGGAAAGGAGGAAAATAACAAAGACTTTTTGAGTAGGTAGATAGCTCGTAGTCGCTTGCTCACAAACAAAAACTTTTCTCATCCATAATCTCTCTTCTAAAATATTTTCAAAGACAAACACTTTGTATGCATTCTCAACGATACGAGAATCATTACAAAGTTTGCCGCACTAAGGCACTTTTTTCAAAATATTTTTCAAAACACGCAAACACAAAGCATTTTCAAAAAGTGAGCTAACGATTAAGAGCCCATAGATAACTACGGATGAAAAGGGTGCTAACACCTTCCGTTTTCATAACCTACCCCCTTACTCAGAAAAATTCTCAAAGGTCTTTCCCGTTCTTTTAACCCTTTCCTTTATTGGATAAAAGAGAAGTCGGTGGTGACTCTTGCTATCTGTATTATTTGTGATAAAACGCAAAACTAAAAGTCAGTTCTCCCATCGTATGACACCCTTTCCTTTAATTAATTATTTATTTAATTAAATTATTTTGGCTTATTTATGAATTTGTGAGATGTTAATAATTATTGATATGAGTTGTTGGATTATTATTAATTAATTAATTAGTTGATTAATAATAATTATAATGTTGGAATTAAGGGAATATATAAAGTTGGACTTATGCTATTGGTTGGAAGTAGTAAAGGGGGGTGTAGGTTAGGCCCAATAAGATTGATATATAAGGCTAAGCTGACATAAGGATTTGTTTTAGTTGTAGAATAAGAAGCTCTGTGCATTGATCGGAAGAGCCGCATGGAAAAGGAGCAATCTGCCCGGTGTCGAGCAGAGCAAAGCAAGGGTTCCGGCCGGAGCTTTGGTTGAGTGACCTTAAATCCAGGTAAGGGTGGGGTTCTGTCCTTATAATGGAATTTATGATATGTATTATGTTGGAATTGGTCGTTTGTAGGCCTATTGTGCGTTGATGTTTCTGAATTTGCTATCGAAGTTGCCCGTCTATTCATGTTGTGGTCGTTTGGGAAGTACCGTACGAATGTTTAATGAACATGTTTAGGAAGTTGCCCGATTGTTTGTTGTGGACGTTTTGAGTTATCTGTGTGACTGCCAGATTTAATTGATGTATAGGTTAGGATAGTTAATTACTGGTCGGGGTGGTCGTTAGGACGTTAGGATATTTCGAGCGGATTAACAGAAAAATTAGTAAATTGTTGAAGTGGTCGTTTTAGGGAGGTTTCTGCGTGACTGTCTCGTATGTTTGATGAATTTGTTGATAGGAAATATAGTTTCCAATTGTTGTGTTATTTCGAGCAGTTGGCAGGAACTTATGAATTGTAGTTGTATGGTCGTTATGACGTCGTGTTGTTCTGTGTTGCTAGCCGAATTAGTGGTCGGGGAGGATACTGAAGTGCTAGGTGTCGAGCGACATTTAGGCTGCGAAGCGTGTCAGAGAATATAGGTGTTGGATGTCGAGCGACATTAGGCTGCGAGGTGTACTGAGGAGCATGATATTATTATCGGGCGGAATGGAGTTGCAGGATGTGTTGAGGAGTATGAATTAGTTGTTATGTTGTCCTAGTTGCTATGCATGTCGAGGCGCACGTAGTTCCCTATCCCTTTTGCCCGTACAGGCTGTGTTTTGGCCGTTACCTATGCTGTGTGAATCATTGTTAAGTTTTTGTTTGATTATGTTAATGATTGAATCATTGATTGGTGTGATAGGCTCATGGCCAATGTTGATTTATGTTGAGTTGTTGTGTTGTTGTGATTGATGTTATGAATTCTTGTTGATGCCTCTATTTATTGGCAGATTTTTAAGATGGGAGTTCAGCTCCATTGGTACCACATGCATTTTCATAAAGATGAGTTGCGTTCTGTGTTACATTCTGAGTCGTGGTGTGATTACCTTTAATTGTGTTTATGTTGTTAAAAATCTGAGAAGTATGTATGAATTGATTCTAATGTTCTATTTATCATACATCTGATTATAATGTTCAATATCTCACCCCTTCTGTTTGAATGTTACCCCGATGTTGGTAACATGCAGGTAATCCAGAGTGAAGGCGGTTTACCTTCAGTAGTTCGAGTCGGTGTCATTGCTCTGATACGTAACACTCGGGGGGATGAACGCTTACTGTTTTATTGTTGTTATTAGTTTATTTGATTGAACTTTAAGTTGTTGTTCTTTAAATGGTTATTATTTGAAGTTTTCTTAATTGGACAAAGATGTTACATTTCCTTTAAGTTGAATATTATGACTCAGTTGTGTAGTTTTGAAAGTTGCTGTTTCTTTTTAAGATTGAGTTATGTTTGTTATTGGTTCATCCAAGTTTAATATGTTATGTATTGGTAATGAATGTCGTTGTTTTAAGTTGAATTTGTGGCATCCTGATTTCAGTTGTAGAATTTTTATAACTCTGATTTATATATAGTGTCTGGTGGAATTGGGGTGTTACAAATTTGGTATCAGAGTAATTTGGTTTGTCCGACCAAGTTGTCGAGTCGCAGTTTTGTTTAACAATCGAGTATTGTTAATTTAAATTCTAACCGTTGTTTATGTTGTAGTGATAAGTTGATATGGATGGAAGGAATGATGCTGAACTAGCTGCTGCTTTAGAAGCAATGGTGCATGTTATGGATAATCAGCCGAATGCTGATGGGAATGCTGGATCTCGTAGTTTGGCGACCTTCCAGAGGGAGAATCCACCTACGTTCAAGGGTAAGTATGATCCTGACGGAACGTTGGATTGGTTGAAAGAGATTGAGAGAATCTTACGTGTGATGGACTGCACCCCAATGCAGAAGGTTCGATATGGTACTCATATGCTAGCAGTCGAGGTTGATGACTGGTGGCTAGAGACGTGTCATAGGTTGGAAGCTGCAGGTGAAAATGTCACTTAAGCTGCGTTCAATAGGAGATTTATGAGGAAGTATTTTCCTGAAGACGTTTGTGGTAAGAAGGAAATTGAGTTCCTTGAGCTGAAGCAAGGGAGTATGTCGGTTGTTGAGTATGCTGCGAAGTTTGCTGAGTTGGCTAAGTTTTATCCGCACTATAGCGAGGCAAATGCTGATTTTTCAAAGTGCATCATGTTTGAGAAAGGTTTGCGCCCAAAGATCAAGAAGGTAGTTGGATACCAGAAGACCCGTGTCTTTGCTGATTTGATTGATAGTTGCAGAGTTTATGAAGAGGATAAGAGGGGTAAAAACCAACAGAATCATGGTAAGCCTTATGATTCCCCTGCTGGTAAAGGTAAACAGAAAGTTACTCAGGGTCAGAGGACTAGTGGGGGAGATGCTCCTGCTGGTGTAGTTTGTTTCAAATGTGGAAAACTTGGGCAATAAGAGTAATGTGTGTACTGCTGAGGTGGAGAGATGTTTCCGTTGTGGTAAGACTGGACATGTTGTATCTGAGTGCAAGCATAAGGAGGTTGTAATATGGTGGGAGAACTGACTTGGGTGTTTTGTGTTTGATCGCAATTGTTGCAGATAGCAAGATTCGCCACCGACTTTTCTTTTATCTAACAAAGGAAAGGTTGAAAAGAACAAGAAAGACCTTTAGAGATTATTTCTTGAGTTCGGGGGGTAGTTTATGAAAAGGGAAGGTATTAGCACCCTTTTCATCCGTAGTTATCTACGGGCTCTTAGTTGCTTTCTAGATAACTTGCTTTTGTTTGAAAATGTTCTTGTGGTGTGGGTTTTAAAAGTATTTTGAAAAGTGTCTTTGTAGGGTTTAGGGTTTAACATAGAGACTACCCTGCCCCAGGTTTTGATTAAAGGTTTAAATTTGTGTAAAAAGGAAAATCCTACTTCTTTGGCTCGAAGGGGTTGACTAGGGATTATCTTCCTTATAACTCCAATGTTTAGGAATTGAAAGAAACGGTTGTACATCGTCAGTAAGGTTTGTCCAAAAGAATATTGTATGAGATTATGGCATTGTTTTCGTCATCCTCCCTCTAAAGGTTTGCAACTTTTTGAAACAAGATTTGAATATCATAAAGGGAGTAAAAGTATAGTTTAAATAGAGTGAAAATGAATGGATTAATTCAAGACAAGCATACTTAATGCATTAATGAGAGTAACCAAAGTCTAACATAAAGATAAGTGTTTAAGCAAACAAAGAAATTACAACTGAAAATTCGAATAAACATAAAATTTCCTCGCCTAGGCCATCACTTCATATGGATGCCCTTGAGGGGTGGTAGAAGAGCTCCAGCTGACCGTCTTGTGTGAACTCTAACGCTACTTCGTCGACCAAGTCTTGAATCTTGTACTTCAGTGCCCAACAATCGTTTATATCATGCCCAGGACTGTTGGAATGATAGGAACACCTTGCATCGAGATTATAGCGGGGAGAAGCAGTATTGGGGTTTGGATGAGGTCCAATCAACATATTCAGATTCATCCTCAACATGTGTTGCAATGCTTGAGACAATGGCATGTTGATGTTAGTAAACTGTATCACGGACTCGTTTTGCCTTTGTTGATCTCCCCGTTGGCGTTGGCGATGTCGTTGTTGGGCTCATGACGTGGCAGCAATTTGGAAAGGTCTGCTCTCCACCAAACCAACTTCTTGTCTCATCGGAGGCTGACTAATGACTTGATCCCCAATCTTGACTGTTTGTGTCATACGGTTGCAACCGTCTTGATAAAGTTTGTTGGCGAGGGTCCTTAGCTCCTTTTGTCCTCGAGATAAAATTTGGATAAGAGCCATCTAGTCCACCAGTTATCCCATCATCTGAAATTTCATTGTTGCCATTTCAGTTTGTAGCCGTTCTAACTGGTCATCCTTGTTGTCCTCAGGATTCTCCATGGTCACGCCCCTAGTGATGAGTGCTTTCACTTCTTCTTGGACCTTGGATATGTTCAAGAACATTTCCTAAAGTTGAGCATTTTGAGTCTTAATGTTCTTCATAGTCTGTTCTAGAGCCATTTCTACTGGAATAAACAGTAAGCTGATGAGAGACCTGTGTGGGAAAAGCCTGTCGTGATATGATGCATGGTATGTGGATGCAATGTTTTCAAGGACTTAGAAAACTTAAATTTGTTTTAGACAAGAAAGGAGCAAAGATCAATTGTATTAATAAGTTTAAATTGATTACAACCATACCCCTTGGGCTTACAATGAAGGAAATAAAGCAAAATAAACTCCTAAGACGAAAAGGTCGAATACATCCTCTTTGGCGCAATGTAGGCGTTTAGATTTCGCTCCTCATGAAGCTGTCTTGTAAGCTCCAGAACCTTCTTTTCACTGGCGTAGAACTGGGCTTCGAAGGTGTCTCGTTCTTCCTTCAGCTGGATCCAAGCTCTTTGTAAGTCTTCAAGAGAAGTAGGCATGGTAGGATGAAGGATAGCATAAGGAAAATCTCCTTCAACTAATGGCTCCATGATGATAGGTAAAGTGGCAGGGTATGGCATACCGAGTCTTTGAGCATGAGTTCATACCCACCTAAGATAAGGATCCAAAGGAATGGAGTTCTTACGCCCCAATGTCTTACTATCCACTTTGTTTATCATTCTCCAAGCTTGTATGAACCTTTGACGATAGCTGATAACGAGAAATCGTATCATATATTTACCATAAAATTAATCCGCTTTATATCATATTGACCCGATTAACTCTCGAATATTCCGAGTTTTGTATGATTTTATGCAGGTACAACATATCTCAGCTCAAAACTAGAAAGAAACGTGAAATGTGCGAAATTGCGGCCAAGACCAGAAGAGAAAAGATAAATCTGTCAAGAAATCCATAATTGCTGCCATTACGGTCGTCACGCCCTTGCCACGACCGTAAGACGCTTCAGAAGCGTGTTACGACCGTCACGCCCCTGCCACGACCATAACGCGCTATTTTATGCAAACTGCGCGTAACGCAGCAGCCACGCCCGTAACAAGCATATAAGTGGTAATTTTGAACGTGGTCAAGTAACAGGACGTGGTCAAGTAACAGCATGCACGCACACCTTGTTTTTCTCCAACAACCAAGACCACCTTCTCCTTATTTTTCTCAGCAAGCCAAGAATCTAGGAACAAAAATGTAATTCCAACCGTATTTTATTCTCTATAAATAGCTTAGACTTGGAAAGAAATAGGGGGGAGAGTTGAGTTCACAAAAACCTTGCGGAAGCTCTGCCGATTTTAATCTCGATTCCATTATCGCACTTTGTTCAATTTTAATTTTCATTCCGACGTTCCAATCTTGCCGGCTTGTGGAAGAAGGATCTAGGATATTATTGCTTTTCAGGTTTTTTATTGTATTTGATATAATTGCAAATTTATTTATGTTAAATTTCTATTCTTTAATTATAATGCATGTGTTATTGTTTTCCGATTTTATTTCCTGCATTTTAATTCCGAGTATTATGAGTAGCTAAATACCCGTAGTCGGGGTGTGATGAAATAACTGGATGAATTAATGTATTTCTAAGCTAAAACCTTAATTAACTTAATTTCTGGCCGTGACTTTTTATAATTAAAAATTAAGCTTTTTGTTACGAGAGTAAGGAAAGTGAAATAGGGAGAAATCAAGACCACGAGAGTGTGAGGTTTTAACCGGATAGTTAAAGTTAGGCATTCGATTTAAATACAGTGAGAGCGCTTTAAAACGAATTAGATTTATTTAGTTTTCAAAAAGATGCTTTCTAAACACTTATGGGAAGCGAGAGCAGGCATTTGGCTTTAGGAGTATGATCCGAGGTAAGACCACGAGAGTGTGAATCGAGGGTTTTTAAACTGATAAGTACTACAGAACAATTTAAGTTAAATATTTTTATATGCTTAGGTACAATTTAACTCGCGTAGGTTCAAAACATTACACTCCGACCGCTTTAATTTCATAATCCTTTTAATTGAATTTAGTTTCGCCTTTAGCATTAAACTTCTAAAAAACCAAACGTGACAATTTCCGCCTTAGCTAAACTAACCTGTTTTATAACACTAGAGTGATTACGAAGTCCCTGTGGGTTCGACATCCTTTTATTACTACCGCGATAGACTGTGCACTTGCAGTTAAGATACCGTTAGACACATTAGGTCAATCGCAACACACACATCAAGTTTTTGGCGCCGTTGCCGGGGACTTTAGTTTAGTCACTAGTGTAATCTGAAAACAACGCTGTCTAGACTAAGGCAACTTTTTATATTTCCCTCTGTTGTATGCCAAACACTCGTTCTCAAAACGAGCCTTTGCATCTACAAATTAACGATATCGAGCGTTACTTAAGATTAAGACACCGAATTCAAGAATATCGATCTCTCAACAATCTTCCTCCGACTAAAATTCCTGATATCCCGTTATCAGAATCTATCGAAGAATCGACAATGGCTGACGTACCAAATCCGCCTCGCACTCTTAAGGACTACGTAGTTCCTTCGCAAGCGGAACCTCACAACAGCATTGCCGCTCCTGCTATCGCTCGAAACGATTTCGAGCTGAAACCTTCGCTTTTATCCGCCGTTCAGCAGAACCAATTTTCTGGATCTCCGACTGACGACCCTAATCTACATCTGTCAGTGTTTGTGCAGTACGCAGACACTGTAAAAGCGAATGGTGTAAACCCCGAGGCGATACGATTGCGCCTATTTCATTTTTCTTTAAGAGACAGAGCCCGAGCCTGGCTCCAATCTCTTCCTTCAAATTCAATCACCATATGGGATGAATTGAAGAAAGTCTTCTTGGCTAGATATTTCCCACCAAGCAAAACTGCTATGCTTAGAGCTAACATCAACGGTTTTAGACAAAAAGATAACGAATCACTTTTCGAAGCATGGGAATGTTACAAGGATATGATTAGACTCTGTCCTCATCATGGTTTAGAAGAATGGCTAATCATTCATACATTTTATAACGGTCTCTTGTATAACACAAGATTGACTATAGACGCTGCTGGTGGTGGCGCACTGATGGATAAACCATATGCCGAAGCAAATCAACTTATCGAAAGTATGGCCCAGAACCACTATCAATGGGGAAGCGAAAGAGCTAATGTGGAGAAATCCCAAACCAAAGGTGGAATGTCTGAAGTGAATATTCTGGACCAAGTCAATGCTAAAGTGGAAGCTCTTACCCAAAAGTTAGAAAACCTTACCACTACTCCTGCAGCTACCGTGGCTGCAGTTGTCCAAACTTGCGATTTATGTGGTCTTCAATCACATCCCGCTCCAGAATGCCCACTTCTAACGGGAGTTCCAGCTGAACAAGCAAACTATGTACAAGGGAACCCTTATAGCAATACCTATAACCCTGGTTGGAAAAATCATCCGAATTTTTCATACAAAAGTAACAACGCGTTATACGCGCCTGGACAAGCTCCTGCTACACCACCAGGTTATCCAAAAGCTATCCCAAATCATCCTGGTAATGGACCTAATACTCCTAGGAAATCTAACCTAGAAATCATGATAGAACACTTCATCGCTTCCCAAGCTCAGACTAATAAAGACGTTATGAATCAGAATTTACATACTAATGAGCAGATAAAACAATTAGCTAGCAAGGTTGATGCTTTAGCCACCCATAACAAGATGCTTGAGACGCAAATTTCACAGGTGGCTCAACAACAAGCACCTACTGCAGCACCGGCTGGAATTTTTCCTGGTCAACCACAGCCCAACCCAAAAGGACATGCTAATGCTGTGAAACTGAGAAGTGGAAAAGAACTCGACGGACCTGTTGACCCGAGACTAGAAAATCCAGCCATGTGCCAAAAACAGAGCGAGCCGACTGAAAAAGCCAATGAACCTAAAGAAAAAGAAAAGGAAAACGAAACTCAAGAGGCAGTGGAGCAAGAGAAGCCTTATGTACCTCCACCACCTTATAAACCACCAATTCTGTATCCTCAGAGACTTACAAATTCCAAAACGATGGGCCAATTCAAGAAATTCGTTGAACTTCTGAAACAACTCAATATAACAATACCTTTTACAGAAGCCATCACTCAGATGCCCTCGTACGCTAAATTTCTCAAGGAGATTCTATCGAACAAGAAAAAGATAGAAGATAACGAAACAGTTACACTCACTGCCGAGTGTAGCGCGATCATTCAAAACAATATGCCTCCTAAGTTAAAAGACCCAGGTAGTTTCTCTATACCTTGTAATATTGGAAAATTTGTCATAGACAAAGCTCTATGTGACTTAGGAGAAAGCATTAGCGTCATGCCCTTATCTATCTGCAAAAAGCTAGAGATGGGAGAACTCAGACCCACGAAAATGTCCGTCCAATTAGCTGACCGATCGGTTAAATACCCTGTAGGTATATTGGAAAACGTTCCAGTTAGAATAGGTCAATTCTATATCCCCACCGATTTCATCATCATGGACATAACCGAGGACTCAGTTACCCCTATCATACTAGGAAGACCCTTCCTAGCCACCGCCGGAGCTATAATTGATGTAAAGAAGGGCAGACTAACGTTCAAAGTTGGAGAAGAAAAAGTGGAATTCATCCTTACTCAATTCTTACAAGCACCAGCCATGAACGACACATGCCATCTTATAGATGTCATAGACGAGTGCGTAAGAGAAATGGAAGCAGAACAGACAAAATATTATGAGATAATGGAAATCCAAACCTCTCCAATGTTCGAAAACGATGACAGTCTAAACGAAAGCTTAGCACTCACGCCCAATCATATGCCATGCCCGAAAAACCCCAGTGTAGAATTGAAAATCTTACCTAAGAATCTAAGATACGAATTCCTCGATACCGAACACACGCGACCAGTAATAGTAAACTCCAACTTAGGAAAGCTCGAAACTGAAAAACTTTTAGACGTCCTAAGAAGGTATCCAACCGCACTAGGTTATAACATATCTGATTTGAAAGGAATATGTCCTTCAATTTGTATGCACCGTATTTTGCTAGAAGAGAATTGTAAAACCTCTAGAGAACCTCAAAGAAGGATTAACCCGATTCTTAGCACTGTAGTCAGAGATGAAATTACAAAGCTTATGGAAGCTGGAATCATATACCCGATCTCTAATAGTAAGTGGGTGAGCCCAGTACACGTGGTGCCCAAGAAAGGAGGTATCACCGTTGTTAAGAACGCGAAAGGCGAACCAATAACTCAAAGAGTAGTCAATGGACATAGAGTGTGTATAGATTATAGAAAACTAAACAAAGCCACTCGTAAAGACCATTTTCCTCTACCCTTCATAGATCAAATGCTAGAACGGTTAGCCAAACATTCTTATTTCTGTTATCTAGACGGTTACTCCTGATTCTTTCAAATTCCCATTCACCCTGACGATCAAGAAAAGACTACCTTCACGTGTCCGTATGGAACATTCGCATATAGACAAATGCCTTTCGGATTGTGTAATTCCCCAGCTACCTTCCAACGATGTATGATGTCAATCTTTGCAGATTTTATAGACAACATCATGGAAGTGTTCATGGATGATTTCTCAGTGTGTGGGGGAAGTTTCGAAGGATGTCTATCAAACCTAGAGAAAGTCTTAGAAAGATGTGTAAAAGTAAACCTCGTGCTCAATTGGGAAAAATGCCATTTCATGGTCAGAGAAGGAATCGTGCTAGGACATGTCATATCCAATAAAGGGATTGAAGTTGACAAAGCCAAAATAGAAGTCATAAAAGAACTCCGACCACCTAAGACCGTTAGAGAAATACGAAGCTTTTTAGGACACGCCAGTTTTTACCGGCGATTCATTAAAGATTTCTCAAAAATTACTAAACCACTTACCGGTCTGTTAATGAAAGACGCTGAGTTCATATTCGACGATGATTATCATAAAGCGTTTGAAACTCTAAAATCAGCCCTTATCACCGCACCAATCATGCAACCGCCCGATTGGAATTTACCCTTCGAAATCATGTGCGACGCGAGTGATTACGCCGTAGGCGCAGTTCTTGGACAATGGAAAGACAAGAAACTACACGCTATTTAATACGCCAGTAGAACGCTAGACCCAATCCAAATGAACCACGCCACAACTGAGAAAGAGCTATTAGCAGTCGTCTTCGCGCTTGACAAATTCCGTTCCTATCTAGTATGAGCGAAAATCATCATCTACACGGACCACGCTGCTATAAGATATCTATTGAATAAGAAAGATGCAAAACCAAGGCTCCTCAGGTGGATCCTACTTTTGCAAGAATTTGACTTAGAAATTAAGGATAAAAAAGGGACCGAAAACGTCGTAGCGGATCACTTGTCAAGATTGGAAGATATAAAACCCGAACAAGTGCCGATTAACGATGATTTTCCGTATGAACAACTGATAACCCAAATAAGGAGCGACCTGGCTCAGTTAAACCTAAACGAACCGAAACCCAAGGAAGCCGTAGAAGCAATCCATGAAACCATGGGGCTGCCATGGTATGCCGACATAGTTAACTATCTAGCTGCCAACGCGCTTCCACCAGACCTTACCTACCAACAGAAAAAGAGATTCTTCCACGATCTAAAACACTACTATTGGGACGAACCCTTACTGTTTAAAAGAGGACCGGACGGAATCTTCCGTCGATGCATACCCGAAGAAAAGATAGAAGATGTCATTTCCCACTGTCATTCATCTCCTTACGGGGGACACGCAAGCACTTTCAAAACTTGTGCAAAGATCTTACAAGCTGGCCTATTCTGGCCTAATCTATGGAAAGATGTCCACATCGCTGTTAGAAATTGCGATCGGTGTCAACGCATCGGTAATATTTCAAGACGCGATGAAATGCCTCAAAGAGGAATCCTAGAGGTAGAAATCTTCGACGTATGGGGAATCGATTTCATGGGACCCTTCCCATCTTCTTTTGGAAACAAATATATCCTCGTCGCGGTCGATTATGTTTCAAAATGGATCGAGGCCATAGCCTCTCCTACAAATGACACACGAGTGGTAATCAAACTCTTTAGAAACATAATCTTTCCAAGATTCGGTGTACCGAGACTCGTAGTTAGTGACAGTGGCTCCCATTTCATCTCAAAAATATTCGACAAATTACTATTTAAGTATGGAGTGAAACATCGTATAGCGACACCATACCACCCACAAACTAGTGGACAAGTCGAATTCTCAAACAGAGAAATTAAGCAGATCTTAGAAAAAACTGTAGCCACAACCAGGAAAGATTGGTCATCAAAGCTCAACGAAGCTTTATGGGCCTATAGGACGGCCTACAAGACCCCTATAGGAACTACACCCTTCAAGCTCGTATACGGAAAATCCTGTCACCTCCCAGTAGAATTAGAACACAAAGCGTATTGGGCAATTAAAACGCTCAACATGAACTACATTGCGGCGGGAGAAAAACGAGTCCTGGATTTAAACGAATTAGAGGAATTAAGATTGGATGCTTACGAGAATGCTAAAATATACAAAGAAAGAACTAAAAAATGGCATGACAAGCGTTTATCTAGGAAAGAATTTAGTGTGGGAGATGTCGTACTATTATTTAACTCAAGACTTAGGCTTTT